>OX637463.1:38417112-39617112 GCA_951799995.1 Trifolium subterraneum | reverse complement strand
ATTGTATTTACCTTTCTATTCAAAGCATTTGGATCTTGTGGTAATTTGCATGACCCAGCATTATGCCCAGGATGTCCACATGTAGTACAATGATATTTACCCTCTAGGTTTTCTCACACCAGCTTCATCAAACTCTCTTATCCTCAATTTCCTTGGTCTACCAGGACCTTTCTTATACAAAGGTGGTAGAATGTTTTCCTCAACACCATCAGGTGGTTTAGGCCACATATCAACACCATTAATTTCACTTATAGCAAAGTCATAGCAAGCTGCATACTTCTCTCTTGAATAACAGTCATCAACATAATCTAATGGGTCCTTTCCTTGATAGCTTATTGCTGTAACAGCATACCTACATGGTATACCTACTAATTCCCAAAAATTGCAGGTACATGTTTTCTTAGCAGTGTTAACAATAAATTGTTGCCCATTAAATTGATGTGCAACCTGAAATTCTTCATGAATAACCCAAGTAGGTTGCCAATACCAAGTCATACTAACCTCTTTTTCTAACCTCCTTTGAGGCATTGGCAAGATCCTATGTGGCCAGTTAGCTAACTTACTAACAGAAGCAGAAGTTCTATTCGTTAGATAATTCTTAATCCATTCACAAAGGGTTAAAATGGGTTTGTCTCTAGCAACTAAAATGGTGGCATTAAATGATTCAGACAAGTTGTTCATCAACACATCACATTTAGGATAATAACTAAAGGCATGCTTACACCACATTTTTGTTGAAATATCCTTAAGCATTCCCAGGCCTTCTTATCAAATGCTTTAAGCTCACTCATTTTTGCTTCCCATGCTTGATAATATGTAGCTTTTGCAGCTCCCATCATCAGATCCCTTATCAGTGTGCCACCACCAAAAAATTTCTTGAAATTTGCATAGAGATGTCTGAGGCAAAGTCTATGCTCAACTCTCTCAAACATCTCTTCAAATACAGCAACCAAACCCTACACAATAAACAAACCATGACAAATATGAAATTGTTTTAAGAATGTTCAAATAATGTTATAACAATAAATATATTAACTAACCAACTAACCTTTTGTTGATCTGAAATAAAGACGAATCTATTGTCTTGTCCAATATCCTCCATCAAGAGTTGAATAAACCACCTCCAGCTCTCACCTTAGTTTCAGTTTCCACCACCCCAAAAGCCAATGGAAAGTATTGATCATTTGGGTCTCTACCAACAGCTATCAACATCTGCCCTCCATATCTAGTCTTCAAATGACAACCATCCACACCAATAAAGGGTCTACACCCATTGATAAATCCTTTTTTTCTCCCATTCAAGCAGAAATAAAATGACCCAAATCTAGGGGGAAGTGTGGGAACAGGTCTCTCTGCAAGACCAATCACAACAGTATTTTCCTTGCACACCCTTATGAGTTCATCAGCATATCTCCTTAAAAGACTATATTGTCTATCAGAATCTCCTTCAATTATCTCAGTAGCATATTGTTTTGCTTTCCATGCTGTATTCTTACTAATTCCTAATGCAAAATGGGTTCTCATGTGTTGTGCTATATCCCTCAGCCTCACTTTTGAAAATGTTTGCATTAACTTCACAACCTCCTTTGACACCCACTTTGAGTTGGCTGTTTTATTGTATAGAGTCATAATACATGAGTGGGTGAGATATTGCTCTTCTGTCTTTATAGCAAAAGTGTGGTCCCACCCCACTCTAGAGCACAACATATAAAAACCACATTTTCTTTCACACTCAACTCTTACCCTATCACCTTCATTTTTCACCCAATCAATTGGTAGCCCTTTTAATGTTGACCAGTCACGTATAACCTCCCTAAAGTCTTTAAGAGAACTAAATTCCAAACCATTTTTCCATTTATACCCCTTGTGAATATCACCCTTTTTATATCTCTCCACTTTAGGACCACTCTCATCATCACTTGCATCTGGGTCTGAACTACATAACTCTTCACTCTCATATTCATCATTTTCAAATTTAGTATCACCACATCCAATAGAACTAACAACCATTTTCATGTTTTCTTCAAAGGTTTTCTCATCATGTGGATTTTTTACAAACCCATTATCAAGTCCTGCAGCTCTTTCATCCTCACTATCATCAAGTCCCTCAACCTCATCACTATCATATTCAATAAATCCACTCTCATCACTCTCATCATCCTTATGCTCAACATACAGTTGGCCATCACCTGGACCACCAAGGATACCACAAGCAACCTCATAGAAATCATCATCACGATTCACTTGCCAAAACCCCTCATCCTCATTAAAATATCTACTCCACACTTTAAAACTGTCTTGTTCATAACCCCAACCCATTATTAAGCTATTGACACGAGACTTAGTAAATTATCCATATCTTCCCCATCCACCATAGTTTGTTTCCCACCTCTGTAAAAAAATTTGTTGTTTTCCTTACAAAATTCACCCCCATGGTTGAAAACAACAGAGAATATATTGGAAAAGCTGAAAATAAAAAAAATAATTTTTTTTAGCATCACACACATGTCACTATCCCCTCCAGATCCCCACCCATACAAACATAGGTAAGCTACACACAATCCAAACTACACACAACAATAAACAATAAACATTGAAAAATTCATCCATGTGACAAACAATCTGTCCCTACCACAGCTTAAACGAAGAATCAATCATGTGCTAAAGTGCTAAAGTACTACAAATTGCAGATTAAAGCATAAAACTTTTACATTTTTCAAAAATAGAAACTTACCTTTCCTCACCAACCGGTTCTTCATTCTTCTTCGTCGTCGCTTCCTTTTTCACCATAGGTTTCGTCTTCACCTTTGCATGCTTCGTCGTTTTTGATTTCGTCTTTGATTTCGTCTTCGTCTTCTCCGTATTCGCCATTGCTGAGGAACAATTTCTGGAAATCCTAGGTTTGATTCGAGAAGAGGAACAATTACTGGAAACGATTTCTGAGTTTGATTGGAAAAGAGGAACGATTTCTGGAAATTATATCTGCGTTCGATTGCTAGGTTTCGATTTCCTTTCGTCTTCTCCGTTTCTGCCTTACCCCCCTGGAAACCCGAGGATATAACTACAAAATAAAAAAAAAAATTTGAGTAAAAAAAAAAATTTAAACAAAATAAATGACATGGCATTTTAAAATTATTTTTTATTTTTTTAATTGAAAATTTCCTACGTGGCAGCCCCACGTGGAGATTCAGTCTGCCACGTGGGGATTCTGTGACAGTCAGCTGCCACGGTGTGAATTTGAGGGGGGAATCCAGGTAACCATATTTTGTATGGGGGGAATCTAAACGAAAACTTTTCCAGGGGGTAATCCAGAACTCGCCTACTTTGCAGGGGGTAAACACCATTTAACCCTACTTTTTTTTAATAAAACTAATTAATGCTATATATTTGGAAAACTTAAGTTTTTTATTTTTAATTTTTTTTTGCACATAAAAATTTATTAGAAAGAGAAAATATGTTCCAAAAAATAGGAATTTATGGGTGGATTTAAATTAGGGTATAATAGGAAAATAAGGTGAAAAAAAAAATACTTTCTTAATTTGATGTTACTATTCTAAATGGACGCTTATAAATAAAAACGGAGTGAGTATTTCTTAATTGTGTAATTCGACCAAAGTGACATATATTGTGGTACAGAGGTAATACTATTTTAGTTAATTTATTATGAATTTGAACAAAGAAAAAAATTTACCATTCCTTTCCTTCATTTTGTGCGCTACCTACTCTAATGTACGGGGTGATCGTATCCGAACCATCTAAAAGTAAAATCGCAAACTGAACTAATCCAAATCGAAACTGCAAAAAACCACATTTATTTTAAACTGCGCGGATCATTTTTCTTCTAAACCGCGCGGTTTGGTTTGGTTTGCGGTTTTCATTTTAGAAAATCGAACCAAACCGCAATACATAACTTAACTCTATCAACTAGTAGCAATCAACCTATTACATAGTCAAACTTAGCAAGTCCAAGCCAAATTAAGTCCTTGAAACAGTAGGATGTCAAAACATATCATTTATAACGTGATCTAAAACTATACTATTGGTATTAAAAATAAGTTTTTTTTTTGGGTCGAAAAAATAAGTTATTATATATATGGAATTTATGTTTACGCATATTATATCATGTAATCAATAAATAAATTAAAATTTTCTATGTTTATTTTGTAACAAGTTGGTAATATCGTCATATTTTTTATATCGCGATAAACCGCACAAACCGAACAAACTATAACCGCATTAGTTTGGTTTGGATGACTTTGTAAAAATCAACCGAAGCGCATACATTTTTATCTCGCGGTTAGAATGACTTTTATGCTTAAACCCGAACCGCACCGCGAGCACCACCCCTTATGTAACAACCGAATATTTTTGGAAGAAAAAAGGGCATATGTCGAAAAGTGAGCAAAATATGGTTTAGCCTTGCCTTTCTTCGCAAATCTGGAGAGAAAAGGAAAACGGTGTCAGACCCACGTTTTTTAGCCTCTCTTCGCTCTTTCTCTAGTACTCCAAACGAGAGAAATGACCAATTTCTCACCAAACTCTCTCGCCTCTATTTCTCTCAAAACAAACACAACATTAGTGAGTTAACAGTTGATTAGTTTGTTTTTTTTTTAGCTTAATTACACTTTTGGTCCTTTATCTTTATTTTATGTACGTTTCAAGTTCGTTAAATATCTTTTAAAAGTTTCAAGTTGGTCTCTTATATTTATTTTAGGTTTCAAGTTGGTCCCTTCTGTCAAATTCTTTACTATTACCGTTAGACGCTTGTTCATTGCCTAAGCGCGAACCGTCTTACTGAATAAATCTTTTATATTATTATAATGAATTTTTTATTTACGGGAGAGGCTAAGCCCCAAACAAAAAAAGTAAACAAAATATCTGACACAGTAAACATCTTGTAATTAACAACAATAAATTAAGAATAGGATGAGAGGTGCTATTTTGTTTAATCTTTCTTTAGAAAGAAATTGTTTAAGTTTATATTAATTATTATAGAAATTATTTGTTGGAGGTGTATTTTTGGAATGAATAAATTACACATACTAGTGTCTATAAATTGTGAACAATAAAAGTAACATTCAGTCGTTTATTATTAATGGTGTCATTGTTATTATTATCAAAAGAGAGAATGAAAATGACACCTTCAAAATATTTATCTCTATTGGTTACCATTTCAATGATCTTTAATTCTCATGCAATTTCACCAAAGTCAAGCCCTAAATTGTACCAAAATGTATGTAAACAAGTTGGTGGTGCACAAGAACGCCAACAACGTTGCTTGCAACTTATAGAACCTTACCCTGAAATTACTTTGGCTAAGGACTATTATAGTTTTTGCTTATTTACAAATAAGGTGGCAATGGAGAATGCGAAAAAAGCCCAAAATGACATTATAGAAATATTGACAAAATATCCTTCTTCTAAAGATATCAAAGTATGTGCAACTGGTAATTACGATTCGGTGATGGTTGAGTTCCGGGATTTTTGTAATATGGATACGCAATTTAGCGACATGTATCTTGAAGGTGCTTCCGATAGTATTGCTGGGTTTAAAAGATGCTTAGCTGGTGAAAAAATAGTTAATATTTCTTCCATTGAGGCACTCAATTACGATACGATGATATTTGTTGACATTTTATGGGTAGTCTATGATCAATTAAAATTAATAAAACCACATCCTTAATTACTTGTATTAATTTTCTTAAAGTTTGTTAATTGGTGTCGGTTATGGCATATTTGATTAAGATGTACAGATGGAATGGATTATAGAATCGTTTGTACTCTTGCTTAAAAAAAAAGAATATATATATATTTGAGAAAGAGAATGTTACAATAGAAGAATAAATATAATTCTATTATTTTTAATGATGTTTTCTTTTCTTTGATATTTTCTCAATAAATTATTAGGCTAATTACCTTGTGAAGCAAGCATGTACGAAAAGATTGTCATTTTTTTTTGGAACACAAAGATTGTCATTCTTTAATCCCTAATATTTTTGGGACAGTAAAAAACAACCCCTCGAGCTATGGAGGAAAACTCCACCATACCCTCAACACTATACAAAAGATACTTGTTGATAGAATTGCACACTTGCGACTTATCACTTGTACTTGGTGACACCCAAAGAAACTTGATTAGATTACAAAACACGTCAGAATCATGAATGAATTTTAAGTTAAGATAGCTTACACTGCACTACAAGAAATTAACTTGGCCAAAATGAGATGCTAAATGGCAAAAAACAGACGCTACAAGGGGTCAAGTCCTTGACTTTTCTTGGGTTCTCCCTTAAGATTAATGAAAAGTCTTTCTAGTATCGGTCATATTTGCTAGAGATAATTGAATTCCTAATTGCTGGCAAAGCCTAGGAGATGAGATGATAGAATTGAATTAAAATTTTGCCTAATTAATGACATCATCTGCTATTCTCACTAACTATAGATTGCAAAGAAAACTAATCATTTAATGCTGGACAATAAAATTATTCTTTTGAGCCTATTTCTTCCTTCTACAACAGGCTTATTTTCTTGTTGAAGTTTGTATATGCACTTGAAAGATGTTTACATTCTCTAGTTAATGATTCTTCTATTGGTTTTTTTTTTTAATGGCCAATATATATATTATATATTAAAATAAAAAATTAAAAAAGTACAATAAGAGAGATTCATCAAAATACAAAGAGGTACCAGAAATACAATCCACCAGAACCAACCAACGTACTCTAAGGTAGGACCTTCTATTGGCTTTCAATGTGCAATATTCCTTGTGCATTTATCCAATTTGAATCGTCTTTTTTGCACAGTTACATATTTTTGTATTTAATTAGTCTAGTTAATGGGTATAATCACTAAGGAAAATAAGTTTGTTAGAAAAGTGCTCCATTCTCTAGTTAATGATAATGGTTCTCTAGTTAATGGTTCTTCTAATGGCTTTCATTGTGTATTATTTATGGCCTTTTCCAAATCCGAATTCTATTTTTTCCACAGTTATCTTTTTGTATTTAATTGTTCTACCCAATTACTGTTGCCAGTTTCATGTTATATTTTCACTTGCAACAATTACAATTTGTTAAAGAGAAATATGAGCAAAGAATTGATGTTGTGATGAAGGCTTCAAAAGATTAATGATGATATGGATGAAGAATTTCAAAGACTTCACAAATCGTTTTTTTTTTATTCTTGCACCAAATTCGACATGTAAATATACCATTCTTCTCAGAATTTCATGAGGATTATGAATATACACTTAATTTTTATTAACTCTTGCTCAAAAATTCGAATTTCCAGATTTACATAAGAACCCTAAAAAAAATTATAATTGGTCTAGCCTAGGCACGTTTTTTTTTTTTTAACGGCTAAATTTTATTAATAACGCAACTGAGTTCAAGACGAACACAGTCCGTAAAGATACAAAACTCTTCACAAAGGAAGAATTCCAACAACACCAATAACAATCCCTGGAACAATAACACCAATAACAATTCTTGGAACAATAACAAAAAAACCTCCCCAAAACCAAAGCGCAAATACAACCACACGCAATATGAATGGGTAGAGATTAAAAATAACGCAGAAACAATCAACAACCAAACCCAAAACTTATAACACAAAAGCGACGTAAAGGGCTAAAATCGCAGCTGTGAAAAGCTCTGGAGAGGTATTGACACTCCGCGGTGGTTCCATCGAAAAGAAAAGGGAAAAAATGCCCAACACAAACAGCTTCAACACCAGTCACAACATGACAATACGCAGGGGCAAAAACCAAACACCACACCATCACAAATGTAGAACCAGCAAAAAACCAAACACCCACAGAAGCTCGATCCCGCTGCTGAAACAACACCAAAACACAACCATCAGCTGAACACTGCAGCGAACAAACACTACCAAAAACCAACAACCTACAACAAGAGGCACCACCGAATCACCGCCAGAACCAGCAGCAACTAGAGGCATCGAAAAACATCCGAAAAACCCCAGATCTGCGCGCCAGACCACCACACCTTTGCCGGAACAGCAACAAAAACATCACCATAGAGGCTTACACCGCCGGAGTAGCACAAAACCCACCCAATAACATCCAGATCTGCATCGGAACTTTCAAGCAGATTCAAAAAACTGCTGAAAAAAGAAACAAAAACACAAAGCACCATCTGACAGTGATGGCTGCGAACCTTCTCCAACACAAGCTTCAACCAGAGAGCACCAAGATCAACCGAAAACAAGAACGAAAATCCTAGATCCAAACAAATGAAAAGCACGCATGCTGGGCCTTGGATCCGCCACTGCTACGATGTGACGTCCAACCCAAGCCTAGAAAAAGTATAAATAGAAATCTTCTCGTCCAAAATTATTCAGTCCCCAATTATTCAATCAACATTCAACAATTCAATGGAGTCTCTAAAAAGAAAAGCAGAAGAAGCAAAGGAGGGCTTTGAGCTCTCTACGAAGACAAATTTGCTTTTTTTTTTACCTCACTTCACCGTTGATTAAAAAAAAAAGGGCATTCGATCTCCCCAACATTGAGAGCAACTTCCTCTGCTAGATATTGAGGTTATGAGTATGCATATTTTTCCTCTCGTAAACAAATAGTTGAGGAGTTGGAGATCAAATTTGGTTAATGTCAGTTAACCAAATGTGTTGAAGAACACCCAGATTATATACACGTGACTCCCCTTGATGTTGTTGAGATGTCCCCTTTTGATGTTTAAATAACACTTCTCTTTTACTATTTGTGTTAATATGCCTATGAATAGCTAAATATCTTTAGGTTAAGTCGAAAAAATGATCTCCCTTTTGAATGCTTGAGACATGTAATTTGGTTTGACAAGTTTATATTACTTGCTATTCTTTTATTATGCTTTTGTGATCTTTGATTTAATTCTTTATTCATAATACTGGCCAATATTATTGAATGAACTCATAAAACTTGGTGATCTCGTGACAACACTACTAGTTCAGAACTAAAGATAGTATAACTAGTGTGGGCGAATGGTAACTCTTAGTACCCTGGCTAGGGGCATAATGGATTAATGGTTCACTTAATTAAATTCTCCTTGGTTATCGATTGCATGATTAAAATGAGGTAGCAACAATGAGAACTCGTATGGATGAGGACAGTAACACGTGAAGGTGCGTGGAGAAAACACAAGAAGGGGGGTTGAATTGTGTTTTGGATATTTAAAAACTTTTCAAGATATTTAAATTTATCAGATTCTTTAAGCACAACGGAATTATTAACACAATTAACTTATGGCAAAGTGAATGATGAAGGTGTAAATGAGACAGTGAGAGAGAGAAGAACACACAACAATTTATACTGGTTCCCCTCACAAATTGAGAGTACTCCAGTCCCCTTGTTTCCAAGAGAGTTCACTATAATCACAAAGATTACAATAGATGCTCAAGCACACAAGCTCAAGACTTCCTACTCTAAGTCACACAAGACAGAGAGACTTCCTTGCTCTAATCACACAAGATCAAAGACTTCCTTGCTCAAGCACACAAGCTTAAGACTTCCTGCTCTTAGTCACACAAGACAGAGAGACTTCCTTGCTCTGATCACACAAGATCAGAGACTTCCTTGCTCGAGCACACAGACTTAAGACTTCATGCTCTAATCACTAAGATTGATACTTATGTGCTTCTACACTAAGCAGAAGACTTTCTTACTTCTACACTAAGCAGAAGAGCTTCTACACTAAGCAGAAGACTTTGTTGCTTCTACACTAAGCAGAAGACTTACTACTAACTTATAAGCTTGAACTTATTACAATCATAATAACTTCAGAGGCTTAAGCTAGTTTCTATGCTCACTTCATTTGAGAGATATTTTCTATTACAATTCAGATTCTCACTTTCTTCTGAGAGATGTTTTCTAATGAAGATCGCTAGTCATCAATTCTTTCTTTGGCATATTTATATGAGTTGAGAAAGACATTGAGACGTTGGAGAAATTCCCGTTGTAAAATGGACAGCTGTAGTCTTTGAAGATCCGTTGAGTAAAGCCACGTCTTCTTTTGCATAGAGGCTTCACCTTTACTGTTTGTACAATAGTACAGTAATAAGGTACAACTAGCTCCTAGAAAGAGAGGGATCACATCCTTTGTGACCGTTGTAATTAGTTGACCTTAGAACAAATCATCAGGCTTGATAAATGTAGTTGATGTAGCCCTTCTGATGATTTGGGGAATTCCTTTGCTTCTGATGAACCTTTGATAACTTGGAGTCTGATTGGTCTTGAACGGTTGGCCTTTGATAGTCCTTCCCAATTCAGCTTCTGAACGTCTTCATCCTCTGAATGACTCATGACTAGCAGATAGCTTCTGAACTCTTGTAGGCATCTTAACATCCTTGAGCTTCTGAACTTCTCTGAGCTTCTGAACTCCTTCAGACATTCTGATCCTCTTTGAGCTTCTGAACTTTGTTTAGCTCCTGACCACGTTGTAGCTTCTGAACTCCTTCAGAGTGTAAATGTTCAGACTTCCATAGGTTTCATCAGAGTCTAAATTAAGTGTGCTCTTGATATAACGTTGAATTCTCCTACACTTAATTTAAACATTAGTACCATCAATTGTCCATTTAATACTTTGTTATCATCAAAACCTAAGGGTGTGTATTAACACATATTTTGTTCCAACAATCTCCCCCTTTTTGATGATGACAAACATAAGTATTAAATACAATTGTTGTTGATAAAAATCAGCTATGTTGACATTAGGCTTCTGAGTTTCGCAAGCTCCCCCTAAGTCTGATAACCCATAGGGTTAGGTTTGTAAGCTCCCCCTATTTTGTATCCATAGTTAATTTTAATCAGTTTCAGAATTACTTTATTATATGACTTAAATTATTCATATTTCACTATATAAAGAACAAGGTTTGCAAGCTTCTTCTTTTCATAGTGTGATAATCTTTGAATAAAGTTGCACCCTTACTCAAGAACTAACTATGAATAATAAACTTCAATTAATAAATGCATTCTCCTTGAAATTAAGCCCTTAATGCAGATGCAAGATGAAACAATATTTAAATTGAATGACAAAATAGGATCAGAGACACTTAGAGACGTCTACACACACACACTTGGTTCTGATGGTTATCATTAACAGCTTCAGAGTTCAAAATATTTTCAAACAGTTCAGAGCTTAAGAAAATCTTTTCAAAGAAAATAGCTCGGAGTCTGAACAAAAATTTTAAAACAGTTCAGAGCTCTTTAGTACAATATTTTGAAATCCTCAAAGATCAGATTGTCATATCAAAGCATGTACTTCATGCTACTATTTTGACCACTCTCCTACGTTCTCTCTCTGAAGCACTACAAGGCCCTAAAAAGCCAAGTAATTTCGCTTCTTCCAACAATTGATTTACCAATATTCTTTCTCCCCCTTTTGTCATTATCAAAAAGGTAGTATAAGCAATTAATAGAAATTTCAACTTTCAATGCCGTCAAATCAGGAGTGGTTGAACACATTTAATATTCGGCCATTGAATTATGCTTATAAAAGGAGAGAGATACCAATTCATTTTATTCACACAGAATAATCTTAGGTTATTGATAGATCTCTTGAGAGAAAAAATGAAACGCTCAGAGAAGAAGAAAGCAGTTTCAACGAGAGATAGTCAAGATAGGAGAAAACATAAGAAGAAACCAATGGAAACAAAGCCAGTGTCTGTCACAGAAGAACTCAGTTCAGAGTCTGAAGAGAAATCTTTGGACTCTGACTGTTTTAAGTTCTGAAGACATATGTTCCTGAAGAAAATCAAACTGATATCCAAGGCTCTAGAGGGGCTAGAGTCTTTTCCTGAGGAAAACCAAACTGATGCAACAGAGTTGGTTTCTTCAAGAAAGACTGTGGGTTGAATGGCTTCAGCCAAAAGCTCAACCTTCCCCCTCTTCAAAGGTCATGTAGGCATGTAACCACAAATATGACCTTTGAGAGCATCTAGAAGATAGTTCTTAGAAATTTTAGTCTGTAATACAAAACTTATGTTCTTAATGAAATAAAATTCATTACTTTGGCTTGTTTAGTTTTGATTTCTTATTTATATTTCTTCTCTTGTTGTGTAATTTGATACTTTAAGAACAACCAAATATTGTACTTATTGAAAATTTAAGAAGACGAACAGTTATCAGCAGTTTTAAGATAAAAACACTTGGATTATCATAACATGAATAAATATTTTATATTAGCACAGAGAAATCAAAGAAACATATAAGATTATGAACTTAATCCTATCAATGTGCCTAACAAAATATTAATCAAGGTTTTCATTTTAAGCAAACAGGGAGATCCTAGGGTGTTGAATGGGGTTGGTTAGAAAGAGAAGCTAGAGTTCTCATGATTTCCTTCTGTTTGGCATTTACTACCTCCATCAGCCCTCCATACCTTTTCATTTCTGCTCTAAGGTCTTCAATTTCAGCCTCATACAGTGGGTTTCTAATATGCACTTGATTTGCTCCCAGATTGTCCACAATAGGCTCATTCAGACTTTTCTCAAGTGATGCTATCTTCTCCATTAGATTTTGCTCATCACTTGTTCTTACAGAAGAGGATTCAGGTTAATTCCTCTCTGTGTCCTTTTGAATCTGAATGACCTCTTCAACCATTGCATTCTTTCCCTTGTTACTCCTCCTCTGCTCTTCAATGTCAGCCTCTTGAAGACTATGCGGTTTCTTTACCAATGCCTCGGTTAAGCTCACCCATTGTTCAATATGTTCAGACGAAGATGTGTCAGAATGACTTAGCTCAGGAAGGTCATGCATCTGTCTAATCACACTATTGCATTCATTCAAGATAACAATGTTGGTTGAAATGGTTGGATGAGGTTAAGAGTTTGAGGGTGAGGGAGTGTGTTGAGGTAATGATTGCGTTTGTTGTTGCTGTTGATCAGATTGACCAAAAGAATTTCATTGAGCATTTGTTAATTCTTTGATCAATTCATCAACCTGTTCCTTGGTTTGTAGGTTTAGGGTCTCATTTGTTTTGGGTACTTCAGTGTGCACTGACTCATGAGAATCAGTAGCAAACACTTTAGTATATGAGCTGATTTGGTGTTCAGGGGTTGTTTGAGATGTAGGATGTGAATAAGCATGTTCAGGTAAGATATGTGGTTCAAGTTGGATTGTTACTTGTATGGATGGGTTTGAATGAACAGGTCCTGATACAACTTGTCTTAGCGTAAAGTTGTCTTCAGGACTTGTTTGAGTAGCGTTTGGAGTGGGGTTCTGAGTTTGCTTAGATATTGAAAATGTGTTCTGAACATGACTTTTGGTTACATGTTGATGAGATAGTTCTCCTCCTAAATGTTCTTCAAGGAATAGTAGAGGTGAATTACTGTGTTGGGTTGAAGATGTGTCTGGTTGAGAATCTTGATTATTTGCAATAGCAGATTCAGACAATGATATATTACCTGAGTTATTCATGGTTGAGACTTCAGCTGCTTTCTTCTTTGGCTTCTTGGCAGGTCTCATTAGCCTGACACTGATAGGTTCATTGTCTACATCGCGCTCTTCTTCTTGGATCACTATCCTAGATGATCCACCAGTCTTGGTCGGAGTCTTTCCTTTGCTGTCTGTCTTTGTAGTTTTATTCTCTATTTTTATCTTTACCAGCCTCTTCCTTTTCTTCTTCAATCCTTCCTCTTCAATCTCCAGCCCTTCATCTTGACTTTCTAACAGATGAATATATTGATTGATAATACCATTTGAGACAGCAGGTATGTCAATCTTATATCTCTTCACCATTGAAACTTCTGAGTGAGGTTGAAGTTTAAATGGATCAGAGGGTTGCATCTCTTTTCCAACTAGCAAGTTCATATTGGAGAGGGTGTGAGCTGAGATTGTAGAGGCTCTGATTTCCTTAATCAGATTGTCATGTCCAGTAGCTTTAATTACATCTATCACACCACAATGATAGAAGATTTCACTAAGAATTCTTGGATATATGACATGAACATTTGGCTTGGATTGTTTTTGAGTAGCATTAACAGCTTTACACAGGTGGTTGAAGATATACTTAGCCCAATTCAGTTGATATCCTTTAGTGAGATAATAGATAAAGTACCTATGATCCCAAGAAAGTTGATCAGAGCTTCCACTCCTTGGAAAGATTGATCCTAGCAGGATTCTGGCTAAGAGTTTCTGTGTTGGCTTCATATCACCACTTTTGTTGCTCTCACAAGTTTTCCCTTCTTCATAACACATATTTGTCATATCACTTAGACACCCTGTGTTCTTGGCTTCACCAGCACTGAAGACATTGAATTTTCCCTCATTGGGAATTTGTAGAATGGTGGCCAAATTTGATCGAGTCAAAACTACTTCAAAACCACACACCACCGACCTAATTTCTTCTTCTTTTACTTCTCTTAGACCCAATTCAGCGGGAGTCTTGTCCTTGTTTTCAAGCATTGAATTCCTTAAGACAGCCACTTCTTTATTGAAGTCTTCCATGGTTACTACCTTGCTTCTTACCCAGAAATCTTTAACTAGCGTAGGGTAGATTGGACCATTTAATACCTTCATGTATCTACCACCTCCATTTTGGTCCGTGAAGAACTTCTCAACATCGTGTTGATTGACTCTAAGACTTCCAAAATCAACTGGTTGTTCCATAACCAAGTTGAGTGAAATTTCCCTTTTATGTCGAGCGATCTTTCTCTGCTAAATACCTTTGAGCAGTTGATGATGTTGACTGCTAAATCCCTTGGAAACAAAAGCGAAACAGTAAAGCTGATGAGGTAGAAGTTTCCATCTCAAAAGTTAGGATTTTTGGATTTTCTAATTGCAGAGAAAAGAGATTTGTTTTAGTTTTGAAGATGAGGAATGTGATAGTGTAAAGTGTGCAAGTGTTTTGAGTGATTTTGATTAAGACAGTAAAACAAATTAAAGCACACAATATATTAAATTCAAAAATAAGACAAACCATCATTAATTGTTTCAACCCAATCAGAGTGTGTGTACGTGTTGTCTATTTAGCGCCAAAACGTTTTAGTAAAAATACTTAAACGTTTCCAATTCATTTTCTATTCAGAGGCTTATCCTTCAGAGGTTGAAAAGTTTCTTAGAGTCTGGACTACTTCAGATGCTGAGATCCAAAATGCTTCAGAGCCTGAGGAAGTGTCTTTCAGGACCTTAAAAAAAATGTTCAGACATGATTTTTCAAGGTTTTTAGTACTGAACATTTTGTATCCTAAGAAGACATTTTCAACCTTTGAATGTTATTCCTCTGAATTGTCATTCAGGAGATGAGAGTTACTTACCTGATTTTGAAGCTCTTGATTTTAGGTGTAGTTAGTGTCATAGCCTGAACGATCACTCCACCACACTGAGTTGTTATCATCTTCTACTCATGCTTCAAAATCTTCATGCTCCCTCCTGCTCCTTATGTACTCCTTCTCATCTTCTTCTCCATCCGATTCTTCAAAAATGTGCCTTCTATGCACAATTGCTCTTCTTCCATTCACAGTCACATGCATCCATGTGATTGGAAGGTTCAGAGTCTTAGTTTCACCTGCAATCAAGTAAACAATTTTGTCTCTTGGTACCCACTTGCTTGAGGGTCCTAGACTGTTAGTTGCCAAATCTTCATCTTTCATTTGTTTCGTCTGAGTGCTATCAGATACAAATGTAGTGTAAAGATTAGGAAGTGAGAAGCTTCCATCAATAACTGATGAGCTTGGTTCCTCTAGTGTTTTACTACTAGGGTATCCAATCCCATTAGTATTGTTTGTCTTAAGGTTGCAAAGCATGGAAACAATTTTATTTTGATCAGCATTAGTGTTGCAAAACTTTTTGAGAGCAAAAGAGTGCTCAAAGGGTTTGTAACACATAGCATAATCATTCTTAAGATCTTTTGTTTTGATAAAATAGTTTTGTACAAGATCTTCAGAGTGATTTGCTTGTTTACTTAAATTCTCATAGTCTGCTTTAAGCTTTTTATACTTTTGCTGACTTTTAGAGAGTTTAAGTAAAGTCTTCTTAAGATGCTTGATCAATTTTGCTTTGGGAAGACGAGAATATACCTGATTCATTGTTCTCTGGATGCTCTCAGGTTCTGACTTTTCATCAGAACTTGAGTCTTCAGAGTCTGAGCCATCTTCAGAACTTGATCCTTCAACTCCTGGTGCTCTTTCAGACTCATCTTCAGAGAAGTTGTCTAGTACATCCCATGTTGTCATTCCTTTAGCCAGTCTTCCTCCATTCTTCTTGAAGTTGTACCATCTTTGAATTTTTCTTGAAAACATTTCAAGATACTCTTCATCAGGTTCTTCAACAAGATCTTCATGCTCCAATACTTGCTTTCCTTTCCTTGTTGCTTCTGCTTCTTCACCTTTCAGCTCTTGCATATCCTTCAGAGCCTATTCATGGACTCTAAGTAAATCAATCAATGATTCAGGACTCATTGAATTGATGTCTTCAATTTCCTCTATAGTATTTGGAATTTCATTCCAATTCAGAGGCAAACTTCTCAGCAACTTGCTTACAAGCTCTTTGTTGCTGAGATTGTTGTTGTGGTCTTCAAGCTTGCTTGTGATGGCTTGAAACCTTGAGTTCATTTCTTCAATACTCTCATTTTCCTCCATCCTAAACTCCTCATATTGATCTAACAAACCATTTACTGTTGCCCACTGAATGCTTTCATTATCATCACTAATGAGGCAAAGTGTAGTAGTTGTAGATTCAATACAAGAAGTTTGTTTGACCCCTAATGTGGAAGGATTTTGATTGTTGCTTAGATCTTCATTTAACCTCAGTCCATCTTCAATTTCCTTGACAAGATCAGCAACTTGTTGATATAACTTCTGCTTCCAATCATCCATGTTTTGAGTCATGGTGGTTTTCTCCTTTGGATCATGACTGTCTCACGGTTAAGTGATTTACTAACAGAACCGGAGCTCTGATACCAATTGAAGGTGCGTGGAGAAAACACAAGAAGGGGGGTTGAATTGTGTTTTGGATATTTAAAAACTTTTCAAGATATTTAAATCTATCAGAGTCTTTAAGCACAGCGGAATTATTAACACAATTAACTTATGGCAAAGTGAATGATGAAGGAGTAAATGAGAGAGTGAGAGAGAGAAGAACACACAACAATTTATACTGGTTCCCCCCACAAATTGAGAGTACTCCAGTCCCCTTGTTTCCAAGAGAGTTCACTATAATCACAAAGATTACAATAGATGCTCAAGCACACAAGCTTAAGACTTCCTGCTCTAAGTCACACAAGACAGAGAGACTTCCTTGCTCTGATCACACAAGATCAAAGACTTCCTTGCTCAAGCACACAAGCTTAAGACTTCCTGCTCTTAGTCACACAAGACAGAGAGACTTCCTTGCTCTGATCACACAAGATCAGAGACTTCCTTGCTCAAGCACACAGGCTTAAGACTTCATGCTCTAATCACTAAGATTGAGACTTATGTGCTTCTACACTAAGCAGAAGACTTTCTTACTTCTACACTAAGAAGAAGAACTTCTACACTAAGCAGAAGAACTTCTACACTAAGCAGAAGACTTTGTTGCTTCTACACTAAGCAGAAGACTTACTACTAACTTATAAGATTTAACTTATTACAATCATAATAACTTCAGAGGCTTAAGCTAGTTTCTATGCTCACTTCATTTGAGAGATATTTTCTATTACAATTCAGATTCTCACTTTCTTCTGAGAGATGTTTTCAAATGAAGATCGCTAGTTATCAATTCTTTCTTTGGCATATTTATATGAGTTGAGAAAGACATTGAGACGTTGGAGAAATTCCCGTTGTAAAATGGACAGCTGTAGTCTTTGAAGATCCGTTGAGTAAAGCCACGTCTTCTTTTGCATAGAGGCTTCACCTTTACTGTTTGTACAATAGTACAGTAATAAGGTACAACTAGCTCCTAGAAAGAGAGGGATCACATCCTTTGTGACCGTTGTAATTAGTTGACCTTAGAACAAATCATCAGGCTTGATAGATGTAGTTGATGTAGCCCTTTTGATGATTTGGGGAATTCCTTTGCTTCTGATGAACCTTTGATAACTTGGAGTCTGATTGGTCTTGAACGGTTGGCCTTTGATAGTCCTTCCCAATTCAGCTTCTGAACGTCTTCATCCTCTGAATGACTCATGACTAGCAGATAGCTTCTGAACTCTTGTAGGCATCTTAACATCCTTGAGCTTCTGAACTTCTCTGAGCTTCTGAACTCCTTCAGACATTCTGATCCTCTTTGAGCTTCTGAACTTTGTTTAGCTCCTGACCACGTTGTAGCTTCTGAACTCCTTCAGAGTGTAAATGTTCAGACTTCCATAGGTTTCATCAGAGTCTAAATTAAGTGTGCTCTTGATATAACGTTGAATTCTCCTACACTTAATTTAAACATTAGTACCATCAATTGTCCATTTAATACTTTGTTATCATCAAAACCTAAGGGTGTGTATTAACACATATTTTGTTCCAACAATCTCCCCCTTTTTGATGATGACAAACATAAGTATTAAATACAATTGTTGTTGATAAAAATCAGCTATGTTGACATTAGGCTTCTGAGTTTCGCAAGCTCCCCCTAAGTCTGATAACCCATAGGGTTAGGTTTGTAAGCTCCCCCTATTTTGTATCCATAGTTAATTTTAATCAGTTTCAGAATTACTTTATTATATGACTTAAATTATTCATATTTCACTATATAAAGAACAAGGTTTGCAAGCTTCTTCTTTTCATAGTGTGATAATCTTTGAATAAAGTTGCACCCTTACTCAAGAACTAACTATGAATAATAAACTTCAATTAATAAATGCATTCTCCTTGAAATTAAGCCCTTAATGCAGATGCAAGATGAAACAATATTTAAATTGAATGACAAAATAGGATCAGAGACACTTAGAGACGTCTACACACACACACTTGGTTCTGATGGTTATCATTAACAGCTTCAGAGTTCAAAATATTTTCAAACAGTTCAGAGCTTAAGAAAATCTTTTCAAAGAAAATAGCTCGGAGTCTGAACAAAAATTTTAAAACAGTTCAGAGCTCTTTAGTACAATATTTTGAAATCCTCAAAGATCAGATTGTCATATCAAAGCATGTACTTCATGCTACTATTTTGACCACTCTCCTACGTTCTCTCTCTGAAGCACTACAAGGCCCTAAAAAGCCAAGTAATTTCGCTTCTTCCAACAATTGATTTACCAATATTCTTTCTCCCCCTTTTGTCATTATCAAAAAGGTAGTATAAGCAATTAATAGAAATTTCAACTTTCAATGCCGTCAAATCAGGAGTGGTTGAACACATTTAATATTCGGCCATTGAATTATGCTTATAAAAGGAGAGAGATACCAATTCATTTTATTCACACAGAATAATCTTAGGTTATTGATAGATCTCTTGAGAGAAAAAATGAAACGCTCAGAGAAGAAGAAAGCAGTTTCAACGAGAGATAGTCAAGATAGGAGAAAACATAAGAAGAAACCAATGGAAACAAAGCCAGTGTCTGTCACAGAAGAACTCAGTTCAGAGTCTGAAGAGAAATCTTTGGACTCTGACTGTTTTAAGTTCTGAAGACATATGTTCCTGAAGAAAATCAAACTGATATCCAAGGCTCTAGAGGGGCTAGAGTCTTTTCCTGAGGAAAACCAAACTGATGCAACAGAGTTGGTTTCTTCAAGAAAGACTGTGGGTTGAATGGCTTCAGCCAAAAGCTCAACCTTCCCCCTCTTCAAAGGTCATGTAGGCATGTAACCACAAATATGACCTTTGAGAGCATCTAGAAGATAGTTCTTAGAAATTTTAGTCTGTAATACAAAACTTATGTTCTTAATGAAATAAAATTCATTACTTTGGCTTGTTTAGTTTTGATTTCTTATTTATATTTCTTCTCTTGTTGTGTAATTTGATACTTTAAGAACAACCAAATATTGTACTTATTGAAAATTTAAGAAGACGAACAGTTATCAGCAGTTTTAAGATAAAAACACTTGGATTATCATAACATGAATAAATATTTTATATTAGCACAGAGAAATCAAAGAAACATATAAGATTATGAACTTAATCCTATCAATGTGCCTAACAAAATATTAATCAAGGTTTTCATTTTAAGCAAACAGGGAGATCCTAGGGTGTTGAATGGGGTTGGTTAGAAAGAGAAGCTAGAGTTCTCATGATTTCCTTCTGTTTGGCATTTACTACCTCCATCAGCCCTCCATACCTTTTCATTTCTGCTCTAAGGTCTTCAATTTCAGCCTCATACAGTGGGTTTCTAATATGCACTTGATTTGCTCCCAGATTGTCCACAATAGGCTCATTCAGACTTTTCTCAAGTGATGCTATCTTCTCCATTAGATTTTGCTCATCACTTGTTCTTACAGAAGAGGATTCAGGTTAATTCCTCTCTGTGTCCTTTTGAATCTGAATGACCTCTTCAACCATTGCATTCTTTCCCTTGTTACTCCTCCTCTGCTCTTCAATGTCAGCCTCTTGAAGACTATGCGGTTTCTTTACCAATGCCTCGGTTAAGCTCACCCATTGTTCAATATGTTCAGACGAAGATGTGTCAGAATGACTTAGCTCAGGAAGGTCATGCATCTGTCTAATCACACTATTGCATTCATTCAAGATAACAATGTTGGTTGAAATGGTTGGATGAGGTTAAGAGTTTGAGGGTGAGGGAGTGTGTTGAGGTAATGATTGCGTTTGTTGTTGCTGTTGATCAGATTGACCAAAAGAATTTCATTGAGCATTTGTTAATTCTTTGATCAATTCATCAACCTGTTCCTTGGTTTGTAGGTTTAGGGTCTCATTTGTTTTGGGTACTTCAGTGTGCACTGACTCATGAGAATCAGTAGCAAACACTTTAGTATATGAGCTGATTTGGTGTTCAGGGGTTGTTTGAGATGTAGGATGTGAATAAGCATGTTCAGGTAAGATATGTGGTTCAAGTTGGATTGTTACTTGTATGGATGGGTTTGAATGAACAGGTCCTGATACAACTTGTCTTAGCGTAAAGTTGTCTTCAGGACTTGTTTGAGTAGCGTTTGGAGTGGGGTTCTGAGTTTGCTTAGATATTGAAAATGTGTTCTGAACATGACTTTTGGTTACATGTTGATGAGATAGTTCTCCTCCTAAATGTTCTTCAAGGAATAGTAGAGGTGAATTACTGTGTTGGGTTGAAGATGTGTCTGGTTGAGAATCTTGATTATTTGCAATAGCAGATTCAGACAATGATATATTACCTGAGTTATTCATGGTTGAGACTTCAGCTGCTTTCTTCTTTGGCTTCTTGGCAGGTCTCATTAGCCTGACACTGATAGGTTCATTGTCTACATCGCGCTCTTCTTCTTGGATCACTATCCTAGATGATCCACCAGTCTTGGTCGGAGTCTTTCCTTTGCTGTCTGTCTTTGTAGTTTTATTCTCTATTTTTATCTTTACCAGCCTCTTCCTTTTCTTCTTCAATCCTTCCTCTTCAATCTCCAGCCCTTCATCTTGACTTTCTAACAGATGAATATATTGATTGATAATACCATTTGAGACAGCAGGTATGTCAATCTTATATCTCTTCACCATTGAAACTTCTGAGTGAGGTTGAAGTTTAAATGGATCAGAGGGTTGCATCTCTTTTCCAACTAGCAAGTTCATATTGGAGAGGGTGTGAGCTGAGATTGTAGAGGCTCTGATTTCCTTAATCAGATTGTCATGTCCAGTAGCTTTAATTACATCTATCACACCACAATGATAGAAGATTTCACTAAGAATTCTTGGATATATGACATGAACATTTGGCTTGGATTGTTTTTGAGTAGCATTAACAGCTTTACACAGGTGGTTGAAGATATACTTAGCCCAATTCAGTTGATATCCTTTAGTGAGATAATAGATAAAGTACCTATGATCCCAAGAAAGTTGATCAGAGCTTCCACTCCTTGGAAAGATTGATCCTAGCAGGATTCTGGCTAAGAGTTTCTGTGTTGGCTTCATATCACCACTTTTGTTGCTCTCACAAGTTTTCCCTTCTTCATAACACATATTTGTCATATCACTTAGACACCCTGTGTTCTTGGCTTCACCAGCACTGAAGACATTGAATTTTCCCTCATTGGGAATTTGTAGAATGGTGGCCAAATTTGATCGAGTCAAAACTACTTCAAAACCACACACCACCGACCTAATTTCTTCTTCTTTTACTTCTCTTAGACCCAATTCAGCGGGAGTCTTGTCCTTGTTTTCAAGCATTGAATTCCTTAAGACAGCCACTTCTTTATTGAAGTCTTCCATGGTTACTACCTTGCTTCTTACCCAGAAATCTTTAACTAGCGTAGGGTAGATTGGACCATTTAATACCTTCATGTATCTACCACCTCCATTTTGGTCCGTGAAGAACTTCTCAACATCGTGTTGATTGACTCTAAGACTTCCAAAATCAACTGGTTGTTCCATAACCAAGTTGAGTGAAATTTCCCTTTTATGTCGAGCGATCTTTCTCTGCTAAATACCTTTGAGCAGTTGATGATGTTGACTGCTAAATCCCTTGGAAACAAAAGCGAAACAGTAAAGCTGATGAGGTAGAAGTTTCCATCTCAAAAGTTAGGATTTTTGGATTTTCTAATTGCAGAGAAAAGAGATTTGTTTTAGTTTTGAAGATGAGGAATGTGATAGTGTAAAGTGTGCAAGTGTTTTGAGTGATTTTGATTAAGACAGTAAAACAAATTAAAGCACACAATATATTAAATTCAAAAATAAGACAAACCATCATTAATTGTTTCAACCCAATCAGAGTGTGTGTACGTGTTGTCTATTTAGCGCCAAAACGTTTTAGTAAAAATACTTAAACGTTTCCAATTCATTTTCTATTCAGAGGCTTATCCTTCAGAGGTTGAAAAGTTTCTTAGAGTCTGGACTACTTCAGATGCTGAGATCCAAAATGCTTCAGAGCCTGAGGAAGTGTCTTTCAGGACCTTAAAAAAAATGTTCAGACATGATTTTTCAAGGTTTTTAGTACTGAACATTTTGTATCCTAAGAAGACATTTTCAACCTTTGAATGTTATTCCTCTGAATTGTCATTCAGGAGATGAGAGTTACTTACCTGATTTTGAAGCTCTTGATTTTAGGTGTAGTTAGTGTCATAGCCTGAACGATCACTCCACCACACTGAGTTGTTATCATCTTCTACTCATGCTTCAAAATCTTCATGCTCCCTCCTGCTCCTTATGTACTCCTTCTCATCTTCTTCTCCATCCGATTCTTCAAAAATGTGCCTTCTATGCACAATTGCTCTTCTTCCATTCACAGTCACATGCATCCATGTGATTGGAAGGTTCAGAGTCTTAGTTTCACCTGCAATCAAGTAAACAATTTTGTCTCTTGGTACCCACTTGCTTGAGGGTCCTAGACTGTTAGTTGCCAAATCTTCATCTTTCATTTGTTTCGTCTGAGTGCTATCAGATACAAATGTAGTGTAAAGATTAGGAAGTGAGAAGCTTCCATCAATAACTGATGAGCTTGGTTCCTCTAGTGTTTTACTACTAGGGTATCCAATCCCATTAGTATTGTTTGTCTTAAGGTTGCAAAGCATGGAAACAATTTTATTTTGATCAGCATTAGTGTTGCAAAACTTTTTGAGAGCAAAAGAGTGCTCAAAGGGTTTGTAACACATAGCATAATCATTCTTAAGATCTTTTGTTTTGATAAAATAGTTTTGTACAAGATCTTCAGAGTGATTTGCTTGTTTACTTAAATTCTCATAGTCTGCTTTAAGCTTTTTATACTTTTGCTGACTTTTAGAGAGTTTAAGTAAAGTCTTCTTAAGATGCTTGATCAATTTTGCTTTGGGAAGACGAGAATATACCTGATTCATTGTTCTCTGGATGCTCTCAGGTTCTGACTTTTCATCAGAACTTGAGTCTTCAGAGTCTGAGCCATCTTCAGAACTTGATCCTTCAACTCCTGGTGCTCTTTCAGACTCATCTTCAGAGAAGTTGTCTAGTACATCCCATGTTGTCATTCCTTTAGCCAGTCTTCCTCCATTCTTCTTGAAGTTGTACCATCTTTGAATTTTTCTTGAAAACATTTCAAGATACTCTTCATCAGGTTCTTCAACAAGATCTTCATGCTCCAATACTTGCTTTCCTTTCCTTGTTGCTTCTGCTTCTTCACCTTTCAGCTCTTGCATATCCTTCAGAGCCTATTCATGGACTCTAAGTAAATCAATCAATGATTCAGGACTCATTGAATTGATGTCTTCAATTTCCTCTATAGTATTTGGAATTTCATTCCAATTCAGAGGCAAACTTCTCAGCAACTTGCTTACAAGCTCTTTGTTGCTGAGATTGTTGTTGTGGTCTTCAAGCTTGCTTGTGATGGCTTGAAACCTTGAGTTCATTTCTTCAATACTCTCATTTTCCTCCATCCTAAACTCCTCATATTGATCTAACAAACCATTTACTGTTGCCCACTGAATGCTTTCATTATCATCACTAATGAGGCAAAGTGTAGTAGTTGTAGATTCAATACAAGAAGTTTGTTTGACCCCTAATGTGGAAGGATTTTGATTGTTGCTTAGATCTTCATTTAACCTCAGTCCATCTTCAATTTCCTTGACAAGATCAGCAACTTGTTGATATAACTTCTGCTTCCAATCATCCATGTTTTGAGTCATGGTGGTTTTCTCCTTTGGATCATGACTGTCTCACGGTTAAGTGATTTACTAACAGAACCGGAGCTCTGATACCAATTGAAGGTGCGTGGAGAAAACACAAGAAGGGGGGTTGAATTGTGTTTTGGATATTTAAAAACTTTTCAAGATATTTAAATCTATCAGAGTCTTTAAGCACAGCGGAATTATTAACACAATTAACTTATGGCAAAGTGAATGATGAAGGAGTAAATGAGAGAGTGAGAGAGAGAAGAACACACAACAATTTATACTGGTTCCCCCCACAAATTGAGAGTACTCCAGTCCCCTTGTTTCCAAGAGAGTTCACTATAATCACAAAGATTACAATAGATGCTCAAGCACACAAGCTTAAGACTTCCTGCTCTAAGTCACACAAGACAGAGAGACTTCCTTGCTCTGATCACACAAGATCAAAGACTTCCTTGCTCAAGCACACAAGCTTAAGACTTCCTGCTCTTAGTCACACAAGACAGAGAGACTTCCTTGCTCTGATCACACAAGATCAGAGACTTCCTTGCTCAAGCACACAGGCTTAAGACTTCATGCTCTAATCACTAAGATTGAGACTTATGTGCTTCTACACTAAGCAGAAGACTTTCTTACTTCTACACTAAGAAGAAGAACTTCTACACTAAGCAGAAGAACTTCTACACTAAGCAGAAGACTTTGTTGCTTCTACACTAAGCAGAAGACTTACTACTAACTTATAAGATTTAACTTATTACAATCATAATAACTTCAGAGGCTTAAGCTAGTTTCTATGCTCACTTCATTTGAGAGATATTTTCTATTACAATTCAGATTCTCACTTTCTTCTGAGAGATGTTTTCTAATGAAGATCGCTAGTTATCAATTCTTTCTTTGGCATATTTATATGAGTTGAGAAAGACATTGAGACGTTGGAGAAATTCCCGTTGTAAAATGGACAGTTGTAGTCTTTGAAGATCCGTTAAGTAAAGCCACGTCTTCTTTTGCAGAGAGGCTTCACCTTTACTGTTTGTACAATAGTACAGTAATAAGGTACAACTAGCTCCTAGAAAGAGAGGGATCACATCCTTTGTGACCGTTGTAATTAGTTGACCTTAGAACAAATCATCAGGCTTGATAAATGTAGTTGATGTAGCCCTTCTGATGATTTGGGGAATTCCTTTGCTTCTGATGAACCTTTGATAACTTGGAGTCTGATTGGTCTTGAACGGTTGGCCTCTGATAGTCCTTCGCAATTCAGCTTCTGAACGTCTTCATCCTCTGAATGACTCATGACTAGCTGATAGCTTCTGAACTCTTGTAGGCATCTGAACATCCTTGAGCTTCTGAACTTCTCTGAGCTTCTGAACTCCTTCAGACATTCTGATCCTCTTTGAGCTTCTGAACTTTGTTTAGCTCCTGACCACGTTGTAGCTTCTGAACTCCTTCAGAGTGTAAATGTTCAGACTTCCATAGGTTTCATCAGAGTCTAAATTAAGTGTGCTCTTGATATAACGTTGAATTCTCCTGCACTTAATTTAAACATTAGTACCATCAATTGTCCATTTAATACTTTGTTATCATCAAAACCTAAGGGTGTATTAACACATATTTTGTTCCAACAACACGTACTCAAAGGATATCACGAGGGTTCCCTTGGTGTTAGTCGTGACGCAGTGATTCAAATGCAATAGGGTTAGATTAATATGCGACAACACATAATAAAATTAATCCACCAGATAATAAAAAGGATAGTGTGAGATATAACATTAATTACCAAACATGAGTAGGGGAGGAATTCGAAAACACTTAACCTAGTCATCACACTTTTAATCTTTAATCTTTTATTTTCTTTTGTTGAGTCAAAAACTTTTCCAAAACTATAAAGCAGAAGCAATCTATCCAATTCCTAAACCAAACTGATAGTTTTTCCACGATCCTCGTGGAGACGAATCTTTATAAATATTATTACTCGACGATAGACTGATTCACTTGTCAGAATGTAGACAGTTTAAAAAAAAAATTGTCGCTTTCCCATTTATTATTTATATTTTTAATTTGGCATATATGTATCAACCTATAATTAATTTTTATTTCTCCTTTTTTTTATAATGTTGTGTAATTTAATTTTATCAAAATTTATTCCAATAAATTTCATGCCAAAAAATTTAGTCCAATAAATTTATATTATTTTCGTTATGTTTTGCATTTTCAAAATATTTTATTCATTAATTTTTGTGTAGCCTAAATATTCATTAATTTTGTTATATACTATATAGTTAACATATTGTACTACAACATTTTGACACAATTATTGAATAAATCTTTTTTTTTTTACACAATTGAATAAATGTTTTATATTATTATTTAATGGAATTTTTTATTTAAAGGAGAGGCTAAGCCCCAAGCAAAAAAATAAATAAAAACTTGACACGGAAAAGACTCATTGGAAACATCTTGTAACGACAATAAATTAAGAATAGGATGTATCCAAAAATAAAAATTATGAATAGGATGAGGTGCTAATTTTTTTAATCTTTTCTAAAGAAAGAAATTGTCTAAGTTTATTTATAGAATTTTTTGTTGTAGGTGTATTTTTGGCATGGATTAATTATATTAGTGTCTATAAATTGAGCACGGTAAAGTAACATTCAATCATTCATTATCGAAGGTGTCTTTGTCATTATTAACAAAAGAGAAAATGACTATAACACCTTCAAAATATTTATCATTGTTGCTCACCATTTCGATGGTTTTTATAATATCTGATGCCATTCTACCAACATCAAGCAACAAGTTATACACAAATATATGTCAAAATCTTGGTCATAAAACATTCGAACAACGTTGTTTGATGCATTTGGTAACGAACCCTGAAATTACTTTAGCCAAAGATTATCCTAGTTTTACCAAGTCATTTGCAAAGATGGTAGCAATAGAGAAGGCGATACAAACCCAAAATTACATTAAAGAAATGATGACAAAATATCCTTCTTCTCAACCTATCAAAGAATGTGTAAGTGATTACGATCAGGTGATTAAAGAATTAAAGGGTGTATTGACTGAGGATTCAGAAATGATAAATATGGTTGCAAGAAATGCTGCTGATGGAATTGACATGTGTGGAAATATCTTAGCAAATGAAAAAATTGTTGATATTTCTTCCATTCATAAACTCAATAACAATATGATGTTCCTTACTGATATTTTAATCACAGCTGCAGACAATATATAAATCAATATTATTATATTAAATAAATAAAACTACATATTTGATCTTATTTACTTGTATTATTTTTCTTAAAGTTTGTTAATTGGTGTCCGTTATGGCATATTTGATTGAGACGTACAGATGGAATGGATTATAGAATCATTTGTACTCCATCTTTTGTTTATCACAAAAATTATTAACCTTTGATCTATATAAAGCCAAATACATAACAGAAAATAGAGCTTAGCCTTATGATTTTAAGGAGCTTAATTCGAATCTCGTTAGAGATATAGTTGTATGATGGTTATTAGTGTCGTTTGACTTAAAAAAACTCTCTTTTCCATTTATTTTAAAGAAACCATAAATAATTGTTGTCATTGTTAAATATGTTTAGATTTCATTCTCAAAAGTTAGCTCATATTGTGAGGTTGCCCTCACATATTTATACACTCAACAGACTGAGAACCTAAACAATGTGGACTTCAAACAAACTCCAACAACACAATTATACATTCAGGGCTATGTAGAATGTCATATGTATGATTTAATTTCTTATAATAAAAAATTGCAAAAAATTTTTAAAAAGTTATAGTTAAATTGAAACTAAAAGTAGAGAACTACAACGAATAATATATATATATATATATATATATATATATAGAATGATTAGATATTGTACAACATTTTAAAAAATATGAATTATTGCTTTACATATTTTTTCTTTTTCATATCACATCTTGACTGCGGATACTTTAAGAATAGTGTACTTAATGGTTATAACTTCTCCTTCCACCTGATCATGGAATTCACCATTGCAGTTGTCCTCAGCATGCCCAATGAGACCACATTTGAAGTAGAGAAGAGTAAGAGACAAAGAATGTCAATAGAAGAAGCATAGGTGGATTAGAGAAGATAAAAGAGGTTCAAGTGGAAGGTGAAGATGGATCTTGATCAATCTGAAAGAGAATCTTCTGTCGTTGCCGTATTAGTTATTTGTTTATGAGGTTAACATGTTTATTTATTTAATATTGTATTTTATTTTATTGGACTTTTACTTATATTTTACCTGATTGCTCATTTTAACAATTTTCAAAATAAATGGTGTCAAGTCATTAGGTTTAGTCTAGTAGTAAAGAATTTGAGTAGTATGAATGAGTTTTTGAGTTTGATCATCTGCTCCATTCCATTGTAAACAAAAAAACATAAAAAATAAAGGGTGTCAAAAATTTATTTACAATAATGTAGATTAGCTATTTTTCACAATTATTATTATTATTATTATTTATCTTATGTCAATCAAGCTAAATTTATAATTAGAATAAATAATTAATCTAGTAGTGAAATTAATTTTCATATAATTAAGAATAAATAATTAACATTCATATATGGACATTATTTATGAAAGTAGCTATTATAATTAAATAGTGAAATTGCCTGATATCTTTTACATTGTGACATGTTGTTTCTGACAATTTCGAACTTATCAAAGGAACTTAGAGATAAGAGAAATATAAATCAAAAGTTTGAGGGATATTATGACATATAGATAAATTACACACTTATAAATAACTTATTTTAGCTTAATTGTAACTTTAGTCTTCCTATATTCACTATTTTATAGATTTGGTTCCTTCATTTTAAAATATAATAGTTTTAGTATCTTTATCATATTTTTGAACCGAAAAATTGGTGATGTAATGTTTTAAATTATGGGACATATGAATTGATGATAGCAAAAGATAATATCAACGAATTGTAGGCAAATCCCTTAAAAAAATTACTTAAATTTTATCACATCACCATATTTTAAGTCAAATATTTGATGGAGAGACAAAAACTGTTGGATTTTAAAACAGCGAAATTAATTCTACAAAATGATGAAAATAAAGAGAATTAGATTGCAATTAAACCAATTATTTCTCAGGTTAATTATTACACTTGCACGCATTCACAAAAGAAATTAATGCATTTTGGATATAGAATAGATAGACACATAATTCTGGGACAATCATTGTCATGTTTACATTCCTTACCTACGAAGTTAAATAAAAATAAAGGAATGTTACCAAAAGATAATGAAATGTTGTGCATAACATAAAGAATAAAATGTGAAAATAATTACTTACGGCCGTTGGTTAGAGCAAGAACCAAAGAAAGAAAGATTATCAAAACATAAACAAACTTGAAGTTTTGAGCCATATTTTTTTCACTTTTTTCGCTTTACATGTAGTAATAATAAAAATTTGTTTGAACACTTTATAAGTAAATTTTTCACGCTTTGTTAAATTCAAGTAAATAGGATTTAGCACTTGAGAGTTTCGGTTAACCATTAATAAATGTGAGTTATTGTTAGAGGTCTCTAAGATAGATCAATAAGTTCTGTTGATCTTTAGCTCACTCAATTGATTATTAAAACTTATTAAAGTTCTCAAACAAAATTTTTTATACTCATCAAAGATTCATTAGATTTTTTAATTTATATTAGCCTTTCATGATAGAGAAGAGAATAATCCCAAAAGAAATAGTTTTGGAAACATCAGATCGAAGAGCTGACAATACATTTATTTATAAGTTTAAAGTACCATATGATTATTCCAAAAAAGAAGTACCATATGATTTTAATTTTTTTTTGCTTTCACTAACAGTTTAATTTGGTTCGAGGGATAATTCTGGTATCAAGTGGTTTCAGTTTCTTCTCGATTGCAATTGTGGGAGATTGAATTATGGTCATCCCTACCAAATTCAGCGTCAACCACCATTGAACCAACTAACGATTGGTAAGAAGTACCATATGATTGTTGGAACCAAATTGGTTCAAATACTATACTTATATTTAATATTTTGATGATAACAAAATAAGAATACAATCAATGCGACTACATGTTCGAGAAAGTAATACACATAATACAAAGTCTATCTCATCAACTACGTTAAAAAAAGTCTATCTCATTAAGGCAACGAGCATATAGTTTGAACATACGGTGGGTATCAATATTCTAGGGTAATTCGAATCACCATATTTGTGAATTAAGTGTCACCATATATGATGACACTTGATTCACAAATATGTCACCGATACAACTAAATTTGATTTAATCAACACAGTCTGATAATAGAGTGAAACAAATAATAAAGTTTAAACATTGATTTATTATCATATGTCAACAAAGCATACAAGAACATTATCAGAACGACCTGTATAAGTAATAAGTAGTGCATGATGCACAAGTTATGAATAACATTAATTATATTGGCATTAGAGTTCAAATTTAGTTAAATGTGAATAAAGAAAGTGATAGAAATTAATCCACGAGTAGAGGAACTTTTAAGTTAAAAAGATCCAAATATGAAAACTTTCACTATAACTCCAAATAGACACCACATCAAGTTTACGAGATAGAAAAATCCTCAAAATACAAGTTTTTTCGAACTGATCCAACGCAACGGACATCCTCCTACTTCCCATGTGTCATGTAACACCTCATTTTCAAAGCCTAAACTATGCATTTTTCTAAAGAACAAACTTTGAAATAAAACATTCTTTATTGTATTAAATTAACCAAAGCAGTAACCAAAAAAAAAATTAACCAAAGTATAGTTTTTCTAAAACGACCATCGGAACATAATGCCTCATATAAATTGTTTTGTCAATAAATTTTAAGAACGCAACTTACAAATATATATATATATATATAAATGTTAAAACATAGTTGCAACTTGTAACTGTTATTAAAAAAAAAAAAAAATAATAATAATAAAGAAACGGAGTTTACCACAATATAAATCCCAGAGAAAACAAGCGATGAAGAGTAAATGAGACTCTTAAAATAACAACCTCTAAATTGATCTTGAATTCTAACTAAAGATTACCGAATAACGAAGACCCACATATACATATAGCTTCAAGCCTCACCATTTTTCACTGCAAAAACAATCTTTTGGGTGATTGGAGGGAACAAATGCTCTCCCATCTTTTGAGTGGCAGGCTCCCGCAACATAATTTTATGAAATCTTAGGCTCCCGTAAGGGTAAATAGGTTTTTACATTGGCGAGTTTTGATTTACACTTTGCAAAAAAAATTGGATTACATAATGTAAAGATTTTTTGGTTAATTTATCCTCTCGACTTAAGATTTCATCTTTTAGTTTACCCCCCGCAACATATTTTTATGAAATCTTAGGTCAACGTTTTCCATTAAGGGGGTAAATTAAATAATCTTCACATTTATAACTAACTCTAATATTTTCCGTGATGTACCAACATCTTTTACTCATTTTATTAATAAAACACTATAAACACCTTTTTAATAGAAGAGAGTTAATATTACAACTTGTACAAAATAAAAACACACCTATAATTATAAATTAAAAAACTTTTTATTTCTCTTATCAAATGATGCATTGAGTGCTAGAGTTTCTTATGAATTAAAAATAAATAAATTAAAAACCACAAAACAACATAAATACATAAGTTTAATTCTTTCTACATTTATCATTAGTTACAGAACAAAAAGTGTAGAAAACACCAACATAGTGTTCTTAAGCAAAAGGACACCGACAGAGATATGAATATCCTGCTATATCCATTAGAAGATCTAATTAATTGAACATAAAATTATGAGTGGTTTTTATGGTGCTCATCTGGTGGTTTCACAATGAGAATAGGTGCTTTTGCATGATGTGCACAATAGTCGCTTACACTTCCAAGAAAAGCTCTGCCACCAAAAAACAAAACCCATTAATCATTTCCAAAAGTCAATTTTAGTTGACTTATTTTTGAAGTTTTGAAAATTAGTAAGTTGGTAAAAAAAAAAAATTCATATTAATTCATAAGTTCTCACGATTAAAAATTATATGTTAATAAGTTATTTTTCTTATAGTAATACATAAAAAAACTCATATAAATTTATTTATTCATAAACTGAAAAATAAACTTATCCTAACAACAAACAAGTTTATTGAGTAAACCACTTTGTTGCAAACTGCAAAGAAATCGAAACAAGTTTATTGAGTAAACCCTTCATAAATAAAACAACAAATCAGAAACCAAACTGCTAAGAAAGACAATCAAAGCAAATAAGAAGAGAAACAAAGTAGAAATCGCCACCGTTATTATTACACCGAACACCACCGCCGGAGAAATCGAAACCAAGAGAGAGAGTTCAAGAGAGAGAGAAAGGTTGAGGGAGGAACAACCGGCGACGGAGATGGTAGGCGCCTGAGCCGCTGGTGAGAGGAGCAGAGCGCGGGAGAGCTTGAGAGTGAAGAAATTGAAACTCACGTGTAGTCATTCTCAATGTTAGAGATTAAATTAATAGTAAGCAAATAAACGTAGAGAGAAAAACTCCTCGTGAGCTTAGTTCAGTTGTTAGGGATATCGCAAAATGAGGTACTAATTGGTAGTTTAGTTCAAATTTCTTACTTCAATTTAAAATCAACAATTTATTACAATAATAGAGATTGGATTGATATTAGAAAATATAAATTGTCAAGGTTGAATAAATTTTTCATGTCTAAAAAAAAACCAAATTTTGCTTTTTTATCCACAATAAAGAAAGTGGCACATTTTCATCCATACAAATTTTTTCACATGCAATTTTAAAGTCTGCTATTAAGTTAATATGTATTTTTAAATGATTAAAATACATGTTTACAACATTATTAAAGTTCCTAGAAAAAAAAAAATTGATTTAGGTTGAGAATTTTATAAATTTTATTTTGATCATTTAAAATTTTTAAAAGTCATATTTAGTTTAAAATTCTAATTTATTGTAATAAATATTTTATATTGTTTTCAATATATGTTTTAAAAAATAATTAATTTTTTGAAGTTGAGCGATAAATAAGTAAGAAAACTTATAAATTCAATGTCTTAAAGTTGAAAACAAAAATATAATGTACAACTCACTTTTATAGTTGTTCTTAGTCTAATGTGTTGATTCAATTCAATGAATCAAACTCACTTCTAATGTGTTGTTCTTAGAGATGGAAGAAATAAAATTTGATAACTTCTTAATATGAAAAACTCATTTAACCCAGATAAATTAAAATTAAAGAGCATTCTACAAAACAACGTACCTTTGAAGTTTACCAAGGCCTCGACTACCCATGATTAAGAGATCAACTTGCATTTGTTCTGCAGCCTGACAAATCATTTCCCTTGGGTCTCCATTAAGAATTACACTTTCTGCTTTTATCTGCAATTCCATTAATGAACATTTTCATCTGATTAATCGTCATAAATAATTTTTCATTTTTCCATAGTTTAGTTAAGGAGATACAATACTACTATATATGTTCTGCACGCAATTTTTAACTGAAATTATATAGTTCTTAATTTAAAATTAAAAATTCCAATCTTAAAATCGACGGTTGAAATTAAAAACAATATGAACCTGCGTGTGCGTGTATAGTAGGAAATCTTAATCTCTAGTACTACATGTACTAGAAGCACAAGAAAATATGTGTATTTGTAATATTTTAAACCGGTGGATTAGGTAGTGTTTCACTATTTCTAAGATGTGATAACACTCCAACTCCCTATGAGTTTGGAATTGGTTTAAAATATTATTTACTATTCATTTTCTTGTCTATTTGAGCATATTTTTCCGTCGGTTTATGGTTTTATGTGAATATTCACTCTAAATTTGCATGAACCGAATATATAAAAAATATTATGACCTGGTTTGTGTGTGGTTCTCAATGCATATAGAAAATTACTCCCTTCGTTCTAAATTATATGTCAATTTAACATTTTTACACATATTAAGAAATGTAATTATTGTTGTATGGAAAAAAGAAATTATGAGTTGATTTACAAAATTGTCCTTCATTAATTGTATGGGAAAGATAAATTGAAAAATTGAAAAAAGAGAAAGTAATAAATAATTAAGGGTATAGTAGGAAAAATAACATTCAATGTTTCATTGGTATTGTAAAACGACATATAATTTAGAACAAATTTTTTCTTCAAAATGACATATAATTTGGAACGGAGAGAGTATGCCACTATATTTGCGCAATATCAAATTAATGTAAACTCAATTTGATGTCATAGTATATATCTTTGTTCGATGCAAGACTCGTAATAAGTAACAAGACATTTAAGTGGAGTACAACCATATCAAAAAAGATGTTATTTATATTATATTTATTTAATTTTCTTGAATTCATATAAAAAGTAAAATTAATATCCAAATTACTTTTGAAACTAGTATTTATCTCGTATTTTAGTATTAATGAATTATGTGAAGAACATCATTAACTTACTAAAATTAAAGGATAAAAAATTACATGAATAGTATTTTCATTATTGAAAAATGCTATTTAGTAAGAATTTTGTATGCTAGAGTAGGGGTGTACGTGGGCCTGATTGGATAAATCCATTAATTTTCGGGTTGGATTGGGTTGAGTAGTGGACTACCGAAATTATTTTTTTTATGTTTTAATATTAAATAACTAAATGACAAATCATTATATTATTTCCATAAAAATAACTCATTATTGTATTTTTCTTAAAAACTAGTGTAATATATTTGCACTATAAAAAATAACCACCCACTTTAGTCGGATAAACCCACTAATTTTCGGATTGGATAGTGGGTTACCCGAATAATTTTTCTATTTTTCTTAATATTAAATAACTAAACGATGAATCGTTATATTTGTTTTATAAAAATTACTTAATTATTTTTATTTTCTTAAAACATGATGTAACTTATTTTCACTATAAAAAATATTTAACTATCAAACGGCAAAATATTTAGTATTTTTTATAAAAAATATTTCAAAACTATAACACTATTAGGTCGGTGGATCTATTGGGTTTGGTCCGATTTTACTCGAAACCCATTTTTTTATGGATTTTTCATTTTTGAAATTCATATCCACCCAATTACCCGACACAACACAACTTAACTTTTTGAGTTGGATTGGGTGGGTTTGGTTGTATCGACAGACAGGGGCGGGGAGCTATGTGTGGACTGGGGAAGGTCGCGGCCCGTCCCAAAATTTTCGATTTTCCTAGGTATATATATATATATAGGCATTCGCATATTTTATCATTAAATTGCATCCAGCGGAGTGGTAAGTGAAGTGGCACGACAATGCTTATATGACTTTTTTGGTTGCAAGTTCAACTCCTGTTGGCTGCATTTTTAGCTTTTAATTGAATTTTTTTATATCAACTTTTTTTGGTCAAGGAGTGGTAAATACATTGAATTTTTTTATAAGTTATCACCTTTATTTTTTTATAAGCTGAAACTGGTGTTCTTCCCCCATCCAGTGCTAAAACACTTGCCCAAGTTAGGCAGTTTAAACATTTCAAACTTAAAATTTCAGAAAAATAAAATCATACGTTATTAAAACTCATCAAAATTAAAGATTTATACATTTTTATTTAACACCATAAATTTTAATGTATCTCAATAACATATTAAATTATTTTAGATTTTCTTAAAATTTTACATCTGTCCGCAGTTCACACTTGGGCAAAGATGACGATTATCTATGAATTTAGATGTTATTGAATGATGCAACATTATTTAAATGTTAATGATCTATGAATTTTAAGATTGAATTTATCTTTTTATATAAGAAAATTCTTCAAACCAATGCTTTGGTAATTTCGTGAATTTTTCTTGATTTTGAATAAATGAGTAAACTTAACGTGTTATCTTGCGTTTGTTTCTCTTTTATTTGATATATTATTGAGATCTATGAAATTAACTATTTATGCATATTTAGTTCCTCATATAAAAGGAAAAAAAACTTTGTCGCGGCCCTCCCCAACATTTTAGTCTAGCTCCGCCACTGTCAATCGGATTTATCCAATCCATGTAAACCCCTACCAAGAAAAAAGAAGAATTCTATATGACAACATTTATGGGTTAAATTTCTTATTTTCCTTTCTTCCCTTTCTTTTATAAATCTTTCTCCTTTCTTTTATAAATCTTTCTTATTAAATAGCGATGTTCTTTAATTTATTATATTCGAGATAAGTTTTTTCTTTTGTCGAGTCAGCTCATAAACTCAATTGATAGCTGCCAGAACTTGAAATACCTCAGGTTTTCACATTTAAAAAATATGAATCAGTCATTAAACTATTTGACTGAAGCTTTCAGTTTTGGCCACACTTTTTCAGTTGTTGTCTATAGTAAAAAATGTTAATAGTGCATCAGATGTAAGGAAAGTGAAAAAGGAATATACTTTTTTTTACCTGTTTATCCTTGCATATTTGTAAAGCCCGTGAAAGAAGAGCTGCAGATCTTTCTTGCTGGCCTTTCTTGACTGAGTCCACAACTACAGATGCTGGATAAAAAGCTTTTGAAAGAACAAAGTATATTAGAATTATTGAAGTCATACTCGGTATGAATTATTTTTATATGGTCATGTGATCAAATATAATTTTCTTAATCACATTAAGAAAATTTATTTTTTTATTATATTCTTTTAATTATTTCATAAATAATCAAAAAATCAATGTCTATATAGTCACATGAGTGACTATGAAATTCTTGCTCAGTATATTATACAAGAAAAAACAAAAAGAGATTTAATTAATTTTTCTAATTTTTTTTGGATGAGTACTTTTGTAAATTTATAATAGATATTAAAATGAATTGAAGAGAGAGTAAAAGATATACAAACCAGCACCAGATGGTCCAATAGGGTACACATAGTTATGGAAAATAGGCTCAACATGAACAAGAAAAATCATTCCCTCATTTTCATGTGTTGATGTTCCTATAGTTGTCATAACATTGAAGAGATTATCAAGGGCCCAATTTAGAGCATAGAAGCTTCCATCACTCTCATCTATTGCTACCATTACCTTCATCTTCATCCTCCTATCTTCTGCACCTCCCCTCACTTGATCAACACCTCCACCTAATTCTTCCATTACCCTCTTTCCTTTGCTAGAACTATAATAGAAACAGAATGATAAAATTAAATGGTGTTATTTAAAGTGAGTGTGAAAATATTGATTTTTTTTTCTTAAATTAAATAATATTTTATTTATTGAAAGTTTTATGTTTTCTTCCTTTTTATTCAAATATTTCTGTCATGCATATCTTTTAAAGTTAAAGAACTTCGTGTTTTTCAGTGGACAATTGACTTGATACTTGGCACCACCAGCTATACCATGCTTGCATGACGATTGAATACGTGTAAGCCTCCCACCTATATATTAGTAGGGGTGTAAGCGGATCAGAATAATCCAATTGAACCGACGATACAAACCAATCCAAACCGAAAAAACCGATTCTTATGGTTCGGATCAAAAACCGAACCAAATCAATTGAAAACCGATGTGGTTTGGTTCGGTTCTCGGATCGAATTTTAAAATCGATGAACAAACCGAACCAAACCAATATATATATATTATTAATTTTTTTTTACAAAATATATATTATTATTAAGTTAATTTTTTTTAGGTAGCCCACATCTATTAAAAAACAAAGTGAAAATACATTAATCTCCTCTAAGCTTTGTTTATATGTCACTACCACCACCTGTATTTTATGACTTGACAGTGACCTCACCTGCCGTCCTTCAATAACTGTAAAGTCTCTGTTAAAAAAAAACTCTTTTTTTTTTTAAATGGCAAATTGTTAGTTGTTAGTACATTACTTTATACGTTAGTTTTTCTCGTTGCCAAGACTTGAGCCTTGAACCTCCAACTCCTTTAACTCTTAGCTCAACTAGTTCAGCCAGTTGTGCTACCCCTCCCAACCCCATTAAAAAAACACATGGCATATCTTTCATTCTCATATTTGTTGTTCTCTGCAATGAAGTTTCTTTTGTCCCTTCATATCTCACGTTACCGCGTTCCCAAAAATAAAACAGGCACAACTACTTATAAAAAAAATCTTGCGCATACTCACATCACAATACAAATCTTAACTTAGAAACTCTCAGACTCAGTCTCCTCACAATCACAGCTGCAAAAAACCTCACGCTGGTCTCAGTTCTCATCTCTCAATATTGCGCAAACAACACAATGTTGGAACAAAATGAGTTTTAATTATAAAACACCCTAAGTTTTGATGATAACAATGTATTAAATGAACAATTGGTATTACTAATGAATGATCTAGTGTGCAGGAACAAAGTAAAAATGTCATTCATGTAGATCATCATTTGAGCATCTGAAGGACACAGTCTGAAGTGTTAAGGCTCTGAAAAGCTAGAAGCTTCAGAGCCTCTGAAGAAGTCCTTAGAGGCCAAAGAAAGAAACACAGTCTGAAGCTTGCGTACATCTTCAGAAGATCAAAGAAATGATATCATCAGATTCTGAAGAACACTCTCTGAAGGAAGACAGCTCATAACTAAACGCAATAGGACAACGGTCTTGTCAAATAGTACAACCGTCGTGTCAACAAAAAGAAGAGTGTACAACCAACGGTTCTTTTCTCAACGTCTTTATACCTAGAGTATAAATAGATGACATCCTGATAGAGAGAAGACTACTGGAAGATCATCTGAACTCAGAAAGATTCAAATTGTATTCAAGCTGTGAACTGTTGTTATTCTTTCTAGTGTAATATTCTAAGTAAAATATCTTTTGATATTGTAGACTCTGAACTTAGTGTTTAGAGAGTCTTGCTTAGAACTTTCAGTCCTACTTAATCTGTGTATTAAGTTAGTTTGTAAAGTCTCTCTGTCTTGTGTGACTTAGAGCAGGAAGTCTTAAGTCTTGTGTGACTTGAGCAAGGAAGTCTTAAGCTTGTGTGCTTAAGCAAGGAAGTCTCTGATCTTGTGTGATTAGAGCAAGTAAGTCTCTTTGTCTTGTGTGACCTAGAGCAAGGAAGTCTCTTGCTTGTGTGCTTGAGCATTAGTTGTGTAATCTTTGTGATTATAGTAAAATCCCTTGGAAGTGCAAGGGGACTGGACTACTCTCGTTTTGTGAGAGGAACCAGTATAAAATTTCTGTGTGTGTTTTCTCTCTCTCTCTCTCATTGTCTCATTTGCGTTTTGTGTTTTGTCTATCTTCTCATATCCGCTGCATTTCAATCTACTCTCAAAGAAAAGAGTTAATTTTTCAAAACACAATTCAACCCCCCTTCTTGTGTTTTTTCACCTTCACACAACACTCTCACGTTGTTCTGCTCTCATATATTTTATCTCAAACTCTCAAAAAACAGTAACCTCTCATGTCAAGCGTTGCCGGAATACATCTTACTAGTGGTGAAGTTAACGTGAAGTTTTATTTTTGTTGTACTTTATTATTTGAAAAACTTATGAACTTAATTTCAATATGATTGTACTATGTATTTGATGAACATATGAGAAAATAATTGTATTTTGTATATGAAGAAATTATTTAATGAATTGTATTTTGTATTTTATGAACTTATTTGATAAAATTATAGGAAAAAAATATATCGGAAAAAAATAATAGCATGAAATACATCGGAAAAAAATGCGTTATAAAACCGATTAAAGTATCCGAACCAAACCGATGAATTTGGTTCGGATTCATTTTTAAAAAACACTAAAAACCAAACCGAACCAATCGAGAGTTCATTGGTTCGGACATCGGATTCACTCGAAACTGATCCAAACCGGTCCAATTACACATATTAGCCAATAGCTTCATGCTGAGGACATGCATTGAGTAAATCCGATCTATTCGGTCAATTCCATTCAATCCAACAATAATAATTGGAGTAGGTTGCCCAAGTATGTGGATATCGATTTCAAAAATGAAAAACCTATAAAAAAATAGATCAATATTTAATTATATGCCTTCTTCAAAACAAATAATTGTTAGACAATATGTAATTGGGCTTTTTGGATTTATCTTGTTTGATTGGGTCTCATTTGATTTTGTTTGGTTCCATTTGTATTTGTTTGAATTTGTTTGTTTGGTGGGTCGATGCTCACAATTTGGTTGTCTGGTGAGTCACAATAGTGCTCACAATTTGATTATTTGGTTTTCGTTTTGTTCGGTTCCATTTGATTTGGTTTGGATTTATTTTGTTTCATTTAGTTGATTGATTTCGTTTGGTTTAGATCTGTTTGGTTCAGTTGGTTTGGTTAGGTTGTTTTATACGGTTTTGTTTGGCTGTTTGGTTTGACTTCGTATCGTCTAGTTCTCTCAGTTGATTTTGTTTGATTTGGATTGGATTTGGTTCTTCTTTTTTATGGTTCCTCCTTTTTGTTGCTCATCTCTTTATTGAGTCTTCATATTGAAATTTTTGCTCTTCTCTTGATGCTTTTCTAGTTGTTGTTAGCTATGATGTTAGTTGTTTTGGTTTGTTGTCTTGATTGTCAAACTCTCAATGCCTCATATTAGTGCATTGTGAGTTTGAGGGGAGATGTTAGACAATATTAAATTGGACTTTTTGGTTGTAATGGGCCAAGGGTAGGTAGTCTGTCTATTTATGTTTAATATATATTCCTAAGTTAACTTATTGTATTCAAGCTTTGTTCATTTTCTAATAGAAAACCCTAGCATCCTTTTATCTTTCTCATGAATAGTCTCTTCTCTTAACAATAATTAATTATGCGCCACATAATTAATTAAACACTAATAAATATATCAATAACTAAATAAATAACCAGCTAATAAATAAAAGAGCATTGCTATTTGTAAGAAAGAATTTGAGCAAGAAAGGCAAGAATGAACACATGTCATTATTTTAGAGGATACTTTTAATTTATTATAAATTTAATTTCCCTTTTAATAGAAATCATGGGGGTAGTGGTCTTAATGGATGGTTGAGATTCATTCTTCTCTTTCTTGTTTTTACACATTCTTGCAAATAAGCATTTCCCTAAATAAAAAGTGGGTGATTCAAATTTTATCTTCTAGTCCGGTACGTTTGATTTGCAAAACAGTAAGCACTGGACAAAACAGTACATGATAAAATAAGATAGTACAGGACAAAACAAACTGTACCGAAGAGAGATAGGGTGATAATATTTTTATATTCGAATATAAAATGAGTATTTTCGTATTTTTTATAGTTGTACTATGGACAAAAAGTTCTCATGTGGTTTAGTGAGGAACAAAAAAAATTGTTTTTGTCATGTCCCTTGCTGCCTATCTTGTCCAATCCTATAACCAATTTCTAAATTAACAAGGTACAACAAAAATTGTTCAATCCGGTCCTCTATTTTTTAGCAGATCAAACACACAAATCCAATTTGGTTCCAAGACAATTGTTGAAATTTTTTAGCCTAAAAAGAAAACCACCTCAAGTAACCCACCCAAGACAATCAATCTATTGTAACTCATTTAAAAGGCAAAAACTTGAGGTGGAAATCATAGGAAATCAACGAAACTCCCAAAATAAAGAACCTCCCGATATCAGCAAGAATGTTATAATTAGTAATTACTCAAAACGGCGAAATAGAAAAAGTAAAGCCTAGGGAAAAGAATGAAAGTAGTAACAAAGAAATAACAAAGAAGCAACCTCTAGGCAAGTTGAAAATGGTTAGTAATAACCGTAACAATAATTACACCCGAAGAAGCAACCATTTTTACCGAAAAAACATAAACAAGTAGAGAATTTTGAGTTTGAACATAATTTTTTGCAACTGATACATTTGTGGAATATTCGGTGTCAACTTTTTTTATTTTTTTTTTGACAAACAATGTCAATTTTAAATATCAAATTAATGTGTATAAATTTTTACGGTGGCATCATTTTCTGACGAAGATTGAACCAGCCGGTGGAAAATAAATTTGAAAATATTGACAAAGTCGTTTACTTTTTTGTTCTAGATTCTGTATAAAAATGCATCCACGAGATATAGGTAATCAAAATTATGGTATTTTATAAAATGTCATTGTGTTGACTTTTTCTTAACAAAAAATACTCGGTTCATTTCATATAATTATAAATCAAACTTATGGCATACTCCATGCCAAGAAGACACACTTATTTATAAATTTAAATTAAGATCCATCAACATAATCAGTTTGGACTCCCCAAAATAAATAAAATTATTTTAACTACATTCTTATGAATGTTCTCTTTTGGGTGTGATTCGGGTTGATATCCGTGATGGCATGGACGCACGATTATATAAGTTTTATTAAGAGTTTGTCTAAATTGAATTTTTAAAACAAGGAAAATTATAGGGTTAAATATGTATTTAGTCATTACATTTTATGAAATTGTTAAGAATGATCCCTACGTTTTAAAAATAGTAAAAAAAATCCTATAAAATTTTCCACTATCAAGATTAGTCCATGATCCTTTAGGGACCATTCTTGACAATTTCGCAAAATGTATGGACTAAAAACATTAAAAGGTAGATACTATTCTTGACAATTTTCCAAAATGTAGGGACTATTCTCTACGGATTGGATTAATCTTGATAGTGCAAAATGTAGGGACTAAAAACATATTTAACCCAAAATTATAACTAGTGCCGTGTACTCTAGTTAAGAAAACTAAACATAGAAAAATTATTTTGGTATATGTATGGTCAATATAAGAAATGCAAAAATTTTCCTTTTTCTTCTTTGGGCACTAGTTAGCATGACCCTAAAAACAATTATTTACTAAATTTTAATAAATTATTATAGTTGTTTTTTTATATATATAAAAATAAGACATATATAAAACAATTACACATGAATAAAAGGTAGATAGGAACAATCTGCGCCGCTAATTCTTTTTGAATAACAAAACCAAATCTTTAAAAAATTACATCCCTAGACCTAGGCGTCACGACATTACAATGCATGACCTTTTGAACTATTTTCAAAAGGTTTACAGCTTCTGGTGCTAGAAATCAAAAAGTGCCGAAAGAAAACAGTATAAAAGCTTGTTGATTGTCAGAGCATGTTTTCTCATGTTTGACCATTTTGTTTGAAGCGGCTTTCAGAACTGTTCGTCCCACGATAAAATCATCAACCCCTAATCCCACAAGTGGAAAAACATGTTATGTATTTTTTATTATTACGAATTAATATTTTTAAACCTTCATATTAGATTGCATTTTTTCAATCCAACCACCGCAAACAAATCCAAGAATCCCTAAAAGAAAAGACAAAATTCAATCACTAAGAAGGACCGAGCCAAGCCTAATGAAGAACGTTTCATTGTATTGTAATTAATCTTCCTGTTTGATTCTAATGTTGTAAGTTATCTTAACTACCAAGATATCTGTTTCTTCCATGTAATTTCATAACACTATAATATTGTCTCCTATTCAATACCTTGTACGAGTTTGAATATTCTATTCTACTCATTAATAAATTAAATTAATTAATTTTGCTTCCTTCTTACACAAAACTAATCTTCAATTGACTTGACTTTTACTATATAACACCTTCCTCTCTGGCATTCATTAAATTAATTAAGTTCCCTCTCTTTCATTATTCCAAGTTTTTATTATTCATGATTGTTACCACTCACATTAATAATAGATATTTTCTATTGATAAAAAAAATAATAGATATTTTCTTGTTATTTTCCGCGCCGGCAGTAACGAACATTGGACATGTAAGTATCAACATCTATGACCATATTTTATAACATTATTTTTATTTATTTTTTTGTTTTCTATTTATATTGGAGACATAACTTATTTTTCTTCCTGTTCTTCTTCAGTTTGCTAATACTCCTACCACAATGGGCACTAGTTCTGAATATTTTGAGAAATTCACATGGAGAATTGAAGATTTCTCTAAAAAGAATGGCATGAAATTAAAATCTAAAGATTTCAAAATCCGAGGTTATACATGGTATGCATCTCAAAATGAATTAACAACTCATTTAGATTTTTTTTAACATATAGTATTTTGGGTTCCATGAAATTTTTTGGTTTAAATATTCACTTTTTTTTCAACTTTTTTCTATATGAAGTCAATTATTTACCTTTTGTTATGTGGTATCATGATATATATGAGTTGAGACAATAACTATAGGACAAAATAATTCTGTATTTTTGTTAATAATTAATGGAGTTCTTTTTATAATTTATTAATCGTATCTTATGTCTTCATCATATGATAGGAGGATCCTTGTTCATCCATTGAGGAAGGATGTTGACCATTTTACATTTTATTTGATGGTGGCTGATTCTTTACCACCTTATGGATGGAATAGAAACACATTTTTCAAGTTGGTTCTAATTAATCAGCTGGATAAGAAAAAGTCCATCATAAAAGGTACCAATCTAGATTTTCATTTTCTATCAATTTGGGCATTTATAATATCAAACTACATTAAATTTTATAGAGATTTAGATTCCTATAGTTATATAGTCACACAGTCAATAAAATCGTCTTGATCATCAAGATCTAATTGCACATATTCATTTTGTTTTTAAATATGGACAATTTGATCTTATTCAGATGATACTGATTTACTTGTTTAACCGTAGATTACATGACTTTACGAAATTCGAATCTAAGTTTTAGACGCGTCTATATTCCATTTTGAGATATTTTCTATCTTATGAAAATATTTTGCTAAATTTAGAGCTGATTATTCATATGCATATTTTTGATTTTCTAGAGACTCAACAAAAGTTCAATGGAGGATATAGATGTTGGGGTTCATTTTTCCTAAATTTGAAAGACTTCAATGACCATAGAAAAGGGTATCTTGTGAAAGACACATGCATAATTGAAGTTCATATTTGTGTCTCCAACTTTGCACCCAAAATTCATGACATCAATTCTTTGAACCAAAATTCAACTCCAACAATAGATCAATCCTCAGATGAGAGGGAAATTCTTAGTCCAATGACATCAAGTTCTACTTCTAGTCCAAATGAAGAAGGAGAAATTAAAAGTTCAGATTTAACATTACGAGAATTTCTAGATTTCGATAGCTTAAAACCCGAGGAAAAATATCTTATTCCACTTTTAGACGAAGTTTGCACTTGGCGTCCGCATTTGATACAAAGTCAAATGAAAAAAACTCGTTTGTTTCGACAATGGGCGTTTACGACATTAGGTCAAGTTTTGCATTTTCTTAAGACAAAGAATGTGAAAGAAATGAGTGAAGACGATATCAAGAATCTAAGAAGTTTGTGGGAGGAACTTGCGAAATCTTCGGAATTTGATTTGAGTTGGTTAGAGCCTTATGTTCAATCTGCTTTAGGTGTGAAAGTTCATTTGGAAAGAGCAAAGAAATTGAAGAAATTAAAGGATAAAGTTGTTGCTTTGGATATTAAAATGAAGAAGCTTAGGGATGAATTGAGTGCCTCACAAGCACAATATGAGGTTGCAAGGAAAGACTTATTAGAAGTAAGAAATGGTTTCAAAGAAATGAATATTAATGCTCCAATAGGTTATGCTATGTTTTAATTAGTCTAGTGGTCAACCTTTCACTCCTTAAGGTGAATAAGTGAAGAACTAAGGCTTGGATCCTGACCGCTGTATATTACAATTCGATACCAACTGAACTATGTTTATAGGGACATGTTTTAATTAGTTTTAGAGTACTAATTAATTAATTTAATTTATTGTAGACTTTTAAAAAAAATTAATTTATTTGTAAAACCATGGTGAAATGTTTTAGTTTTAGAACATATGCTTATGGTGGAAGGGTACAAAGTTTTATTTCCTACATCCTTATAGATGGAGAAAAACTATGGCTCTTTGGATAACGTAAAACTATGGTTCTGTGTATGATAATTTAAACATCAATGGTTATTTTTTTATTTTTCTTTTTTGTGTATATTAAAACTGTTGTGTTAACTGGTAAAATATACTAATTTAATATGTAATTTAAATTTGATCTCATATAATGATACATATTGATTAATGTATGACACTGCATTTTTTTTATTAACATATATTATAAGTATAATTTTTTTACTATGGTAACATATTTAGCCAGTGGCAGGAACCTTAGTCTGGGTGCAAAGTATTTAAATTTAATTAAGAATTATTATCATCATCCTTACTGAATAAAATTATATTTATAGTCGATTTCTTTCTTTTCATATAATTGTCCTTGTGATGGATGAGGTCTCGGGTGGTGTAGAATGCGACAAGGCATGGAATCTTGAAAGGAGAGTCTCATTATTATTAACATTAGACTAAATTAGTGTTTTGGTCTCTTAACTAATTTATTGGTTTTATGTTGATTTTTTAACAGATAAAAAGTGTTTTAGTACTTGTAAAATTAGTAAATTTGAGTTTTAGTTCCTGTAAAAAAAAATTCTCATATTTCACCTCAGTCAGCAAAATAAACCGTGACATGATATCGGTTCAGTGATGTGGCAAGTGCCACATTGGATGGATTGACCAAGTCAACAAAAAGGCAAAAAATAGGTGAAAAGACAAAATTGCCCAAGAACCAAAATCAAAGTAAAAATTACAATTTTTTCCTTCTTCATCTTCCAAACAAAGAGATCACAACAAATCTATTTTTTCATCTTCTTTTCATCGCAGGAATATTTGTCTAGTTCTTCTTCTACCATTAAGGTTCTGTTTGGTAAAAATAAGCTAGCTTATAACTTATAGCTTATAGCTGATGGCTTATAACTGATACTTGAAGTGTTTGGTAAAATTAGCGGTTTAACTAGCTGATAATGTAAAATTACATGAAAGGGCATTATCACTTTATAATGAAATTTATATCAATTAATATTTAAGATATTATTAAAAAATATTTTTTATTTAAAAAAATTATTTTAAATATTTTTACCTTTTATTAAAAAAGTAAACATGACAGTAAAATATATTTATATAATATGTATATATAAATTATATTATTGTAAAACTTAATTGCAACCTACAATGAATACATAATAATAATATTTTACTAATTTGATTCGAGATTTCACAATGCATGTGAGTGTTTTTTTAGTACATTATGTGAGTTGTATATTACTTTTTTTAAATAAAAAATATATTTAATAGAGTAAATTAACTGGTTCGTATAGATCTGTGGGTGCAAAAATATACTACTTTTACAAATAAAAAGTCAATTTTTTCAACAAGTCGAAAAAATATACAACTCCTAACTGGGCTAAAAAGTCAATTTGTAAAAGTAGAGAGTGAAACGTTAGTTCAAAAAAATTGTGAGGATGTTTACTCGTCATATATAGTAGAAGTGTTATATAAATTTTGCATAAAAATATAATAAATATTAAAATAATGTTAATTATGCTTCTTCAAAAAAGATAATTTTGACTAAATTATATTAATCCAAAATAATAATCAAAATAAGTACTAAAGGGTCAAATTGGATTTTAGTTAAAATAATAAGGGTAAAAGTGGAAGAAAAGACAATAAGCTATAAGCTATAAGCTAATTGAAATAGCGTTTGAAAATAAGCTATAAGTTAGTCAAAATAAGCTATAAGCTCATAATGAAAATGTCGTTACCAAACAGGGCTTTTAGCTTATAAGCTATAAGTTAGTTTTTCATACTTACCAAACAGAGCCTAAGTGTGTATGAAATCAAACACATCCAAAATAAAACTATATATAAAAATCTTCATAAATTGAATGGCAAGAACAAAAAGTCATACAATGATTGCTAGAACCAATGCAGTAAAGAAAAATGAGTTGGAATCCTCTCCATTTTTTCAAAGAAATGACAAATGCAATTACTATAGTTTTGATATAAATCAAGAATATAAATGCACGTCTTTTGAGAATAATTGATATTATTTGAATATTTATACATTTAAACTTTAGTACTTGCATTTGCAATTTCTTTTAAGAAATGGAGAAGATTTCTACTCGCGAAAAATGGTCTTCCAAAGCCTTCATGAAATCTTGTAGCAAGAGCAGTTAGAGTAGCTGAATGAAGAAGATGACATTCCACCAGATCAAGCAGTTGTTTCGGATCCCATCTTTTTTCCTTATTCCTACAAAATTACAGTTGTCTCAGTGCATATTCAACAATCAATGACTCTGGTGTCATCAACGTTGCAGACTCGGAGACATATGTATTCCAAACACTTCTAGTTCATCATATTTGTAGACTTTGTCACACTTGTAGACAGTGGCAGAGCCACGACCCTGACTCAGGGGTGCAAATTTTTAAAATTTATAACTATGATATTTAGGTCTTGATAACATGTGCCCTAGGGGCACATGTTAAAAATTTAAAAGGAGAATTTGTGCAATTAATTTGTAAAAAGTTTAAAAAATGAATTAGATATACAGATTACAATGAAACATTATTTTTTTTAATTATTAACTTGTGTCTTAAGAACACATATTAACTTTTCCTTGTATTTAAACACTCTTCATTCTCTATTACTTATTCAATAACTCATTTTATCTCATATATATCTCTTTCTATCATATAACGTCTATTACATCACTATCTCCTATTTTCAATCTTTCTCAAATGGGTATACACCAAACTTATTAACATATCATAAAATTTAACTAATAATTATAATATATAAAATGAGTAATTGAAAATGGTTTGGGTTAGGGCTTAAAAAGTTAGTTTAGTTTGACTTCTTGAATGAAAAAAAAAAACTGAACAAATAAAAAATAGTCAGTTTAATTTTTGTAATTTTTAATACTAAATTTGAACCAAACCAATAAGATACATGTTAGTTTGATGAAGATTTTTTTTTTCTACCCCTACATTTAACACTTTACCCCTACAAACAAACCAATATTCTCATGTTACCTCTTTTGAAAAATTTAAAAAAATGATTTTTGAACACTTAGCCACGAAATTTTCAGAACCCTTATTTTACGTATTCCGGTAACAAGTGTAAATCGGAACAGTTTGGAAAAAGTGTTCCGGTAAGCGTTAGTCACGGTTAAACCGTGGCAAACCCTATAATCTAAAAAAGTACAAACCTTCACCAATAACAAATGTTCTATCCTTCCTCAATAACAAAAGTTGTTGTCTTTATTTCCTCTCTTATCCATTCAAACCTTAATTTCTTGATTAAATCAAAGCAAAATTGTGAGAAGAGAGAGAGGAAGAAACCAAAAAATCAAAGAAGACAAACAAAATTTAGAAAATTGATAGAAATAAGTAACACAAAAGGTAGAGAAAATAAAACAAATCCCTCATCTTTCAATCTCTATAACTCACCAATAGAACATTTTGTAACAGCCAGGGAAGGCAAAAACTCAGGGTACGTGGTTCGATTCCCACGGAAGACAAAAATTCCACTAGAGAGGAGGTGAAGAAGATTGTGAGGTAAAACATCGGGATCACCAAGATGGGGCCCGGGGCTGTTACATTTTAGCTTCTTAAAAAAAAAAAAAAAAAGATTATGGGACTACCGACAGAGAAAGTATAATGCAGCCACTTAAATCAAATTAAAAATAGTAAATAAATAAATAAAAATAAAATGACAAAATAACAAAATAAGTATGAAATGACAAAAGCTGTACAAGTGTCAAACTGTGGTTGTAGGTGCAGGGTGCAATAGCAAAAGGTCAGGTGTGCAAGCCTAGTTTTCAATAGGAAAGTATGAGTAATTGCTAAGAAGTCGGGGTGTGCATATGCACCCCTGGTGTGTATGTAGCACCTTACGTGCTTGTAGAAATTTTGTTGTTGTATGCTATTAACGTGGATGTCGTGAGTTTGTTCGTAGATTAATCCTTTTTAGTTTTTAGCGATTTTGAATTATATTATTCGATGTATTCTATCAATTTGAAGGAATGAATGTCGTTTTTAGTCAAAAAAAAAAAAATTTAGGTTACAAAATATATTTACTCAAAAAATATAATAAAAAGTTAAGTCTAAACTTATTTTTTTAATGAAATCATCAGAGGTTTTAATTTTATTTTTTTTAACATTCTTTCCTTATTAAAAAATGTTTTTCCTCATCGGCTTACGTTTTTTATACTCTTTTCCGTATTAAAAAATATATACACCAATAATTTTGAGTGCGATGATTTTTTAGGTCACAAATATATTTACTCAAAAAATATAATAAAAAACTAAGTCTAAATTTTTTAAAATTTTTTTTTTAACGAATTGTAGTATAATTTTTACTCACCTTTCCATTTCAACATTTCTTAATTAAAATTCAAATATACAATTTCAAATTAAATTAATTTTGATAAAAAGTTACCGAAAAAATTTGGTCTACGCTTTCACTAAGATTCATTCTTTGGTTAACAAATTCTCCTACGACACAATTTTATCATCACTTCTGATTTTTTTTGTCTTATACTAAAAAATGTTTTTTATTATTTTCTCAAAATTAAATATATGGAATATTAGTCAAAATTGAAATAGTGTCGTTTGCAAAAAAAAAAAAGGAACAAATAAATTTTTTAATAAGGAAAGAATGTTAAAAAAATAAAAATGATCATTTATGATGATTACATTAGAATAAAAAAAATCTTGATTTCTTTTAATATGATGATTTTGTTAGAAAAAAAATAATAGTGATTAGTGATTTTCTCCTTAAAATTTGTGTCCTTAACAATATAATTCCAAATTAAAATGAAGATCTCAATTTTTTATTGGTACATATTATCGCTAATTAAACGCATGCACCGCAAAGTCAAAGTTTAGTGTCTATAAATTAAGAATCGTAAAGCAAGTTGTATCTGAAGTGGAAGAAATAGTCACAAGAAAGGGGGTTTGAATTGTGACCCTTTTAAAATTTAATCCTGCACTCTAAAAAATAGATCTCAAGTGTATACTTGGTTAAATGTTAGTGAATTATAGAAGAGCTTGTTCTGAGAATGTTCTCTGCTATAAACCAGATTGGTAGTTATATCAAGTATTCAAAATATAGTGCAGACTGGAGAACGTTCTCCCAACACTCTCTGACAGTAAATATAAACGATGACTTGTGATTTGTGTCATATGTGTATGCGTAAATTAAATAAGAGTAAAGGGAAGAGAAAGCACACAAACAATTTATCTTGGTTCACCCAAAACCTTGGGCTAGTCCAGTCCCCATGCACCTGTGAGATTGTCCACTAAGAGATGTTAATGATCTCAAGTTACACTTCCTTTTGATCTAGATCCAAGACCAAAAATCTTCTAAGCCCTACAAGCTTAATCTACCTAAGTCACACTGACTATGAAGGTGTCACTCAATTAGTAGTTACGTACTAACTTGAGCCAATGTTACAATGATGGAAGATTGGTTATCAAAGCCTATTCACTCAATACAATTTTGAGAAGCTTTGAAAATGGATGAAAACTCTCAACACACTCAATGAATATTCTGATCCTAGATATTGATATTACAGATCTGAATGAGAGAGGTAAAATAAAGAGACAAAGATACAACCACTTAAAAAGTGGGTTATGTGAAAAGTGGTCTCTTGATATATTTGCTTGTAGTAACTCAAAGGGTTGTTTGAGAAGCAAATAGAAAACACTCAGTAAACTCAGAGGTATGATGAGAATGAAAATCTTGAGTGTGAGTGATAAAAGAAGAGTTCCATGACTTGTAGAGAAAAATAAGTGATTGGTGATTTGTAGCTTGAACTCTTGCTCTTCAATGTTGCCAAAGACCTCTATTTATAGTTGAAGCTTGTCCTCAGTTCCTTGGCCACGAAGTATATCAGTTTGAATCAGAAACTAGCTGTTATAACACTTTAAATGACAGCTCATGACAGTTGTTGAAGGATAAGTATGCTGTCAGAACGTTCTGAGATTGATCTCCAGGATGTTCTTCAACTTCTATGATAAAGGAGCGTGTATGATTAGCTTGCAGTGAGTTGTAAATGGTCATTTCTTGCTTTTTCACCAAGTATATCCGTTGAGGTTTGAAACCAACGGCTAGTTGCTTTGTATTTGACAGCTCATGAGCTTTTGTGAAGAAACTTTATCTTTCTGATTGGTCTGAGAACGTTCTCCAGAAGTTCTTCAGCTTTCTTCAACAAAGAAGTACAAATAATGTGCTTGCAATGAGCTGTAGATAGTTGTCTGATGCTTAGTTAACAAGTAAATCCGTTGAGCAACTTTTAAGTACGTTTTGAACAGCTGTGAGTGAGCTAGCATCTTTCCAAACAAGTACATTCTCTTTTCAGCATTGGTCTGAGATCGATCTCCAGGAACTGTGTATGACTGAATTTCTTCCCTTTGATGCAAAGAAGCTAGAGCAAGTAAAAGCCAGTTGTTATGGATAGGATCAGCAGCTGGAAGTTGTACTTGATGTTCCAAGATGTCCTTGTTGCAAGTACAAGTGTCATAGAGAAAGAGAAACAACATTGGAGAATGTTCTTTCTTTATTCATTGCAAGTACAAGTCAAAATATAGACATGTAGTGCTGTCTATTTCTCAATGGTTTATGAATAATCAGTCCAAGTAATATGTGGCAATGTTCTTTGGATATTTGATCATGTGCAAATGCTTAATCCTTGAACTTGGCAAATGTGGTAACTACACTAGTCATCCAAATATTCCATGCCTTAAATGTTCTTCAATAACTGTAGAGATCTTGTGAGTTAAGCCCAAGAGAAAAGTGATCATTTGTCTTGTATATGGTTGACTTATCCATAAGTCCTTTTACCTTGATTGTGTGAAAATGATGTTGCGCAGGTTTCAGAGATCAATCTGAGACCGTTCTCCAAGCTTGAGCACTTGTTAGATACCAAAGAGACTAGAATTACACTTAAAAAATAATTAAGAGGTTTGTTACAATGTATTAAAAACCGAACCGGACCGGCCGATTCGACCGTGAACCGGACTAGATACCGGTCCGGACTATCATGCTGAACCGCTAGTCTGTAGAACCGGTGAAAAACCGGAAAAACCGGTGTGAACCGGTGAAAACCGAATAAACCGGTGAACCGGTCCCGGTTTTAAAAAACCGTCCGGTTCAAAAAATTATTAAAATCTTGTTTTTTATTGTTTTTTAATTATTCTTTTGTTCAGTTTTTGGTCTAACTCTGTTGGAAAAGGGACAAAAATCAATTTAAAACTGCAAAATTAACAAAGAAAGTAGAAGCAACCTTGGATATAGCAAGGTAAAGAAACAAACATGGCTGAAGTGAAAACAAAAAAATGCAACTACACACAAAACAACACTAAATCACCAATAGTAAGGTCAACAAAACTAGTAGAAGAATCAATTGTATTTATGGGGTTTGATTTTATGCTATGTAGTTGGTTAGAACCTTAGGTTGGTAGCCAAGAGGATGTTAGAAAAAGAAGAAAGAAAGAAGCAGCATAACAGTAATAGAGAAGAAGAATATAGAATTTATGGGAGGTGGTTGTAGTCTAATAGGAATTAGAGAGGAATATTGTAGAAGAGAAAAAGAAAACAAGGAAGAAGAAAGATATATGTAACGCAGCAATAGAGAAGAAAATAGAAAGATGGAGGCGCAGCTGTAGCATAATAACAAGGAAAGAGACATACTCCAATTTTAGGGTTAAGGGTTAATAATTTATAAATGGGCTTGGGTCAACAAAATCTTAATAAAAAATGGCCCAAAATATTAACAATTAAGGCTTGCTTTCTTTTTTTAACCATGTAATAGAAATTTTATATTTAGCATAAAATTATTATTTATTATTTAGCACTATATTTATTTATTTTTAATTATACAGTTCAATTGCGGTTGAACCGGTTCAACCATGACCAGAGCTCTCACCGGTTCGATCACCGGTCCGATTTTTAAAACATTGGTTTGTTATCTTTAAAACATCAAATTGAGATTTTGCCTCAACAATCTCCCCCTTTTTGATGATGACAAACTTCTAGAATTATGTTTTGAGATGGAATTCTAATTTTAATCAAAATTCAAACGTGCTTGAAATAAATTGGCTAGTGTTTTTAATTTGTAAGCTCCCCCTCAATTCAAGCATTCAATTTCCAAAATGATCATGCTAATGACTTTAAAAGAATTGAGTAACACAAATAAAATTTGAATCAAGCAGAGAACATTAATCATCAATCTCACATATGTGAGCATCCAAACACAGTGTATAGTACATGATTAATCAAAAGTGATTCAAGCAACTAGCAAAACAAATCCTAGTTTAGATCAAAGGTACATAGTAGGAGAAGTTTAACATATCATCAAAAGAAAACTTCCCAAAATATCTATCCTCTAAACAGGATGATTAAAGCATAAGTTCACAAATTAAACATAGCGTAAATATCAAATATCCAGAGCAGCAACAGACAAGTTTTAATTTCAAAACATCATTGAGCTCCCCCTTGATTTATCAATTCATTCTCCCCCTTTGTCATCTATAATTATTAAGAAAAGAGAGAATGACACCTTCAAAATATTTATCCTTGTTGCTCACCATCTCAATGATCTTTATTTCTCATGCCATTTCACCAACATCTAGCCCCAAATTGTAACAAAATATATGTAAAGAACCTGGTTCAAAAGATTTCGAACAACATTGCTTGAAACTTATAGAAGTTTACCCTCAAATTACTTTAGCGAAATATTATCTTACTTTTTGCAGGTTATTTGCAAAGATGGCGGCGATAGAGGAGGCGACGAAAGCCAAAAAATACATCAACGAAATGATGAAAAAATATCCTTCTTCTAAAGCTATCAAAGAATGTGCAACCACCGATTACAATTATGTGGTTAGCATGTTGAAAGGTGTATTGTTTGAGGATCAGGAAATGATAAGCTTGGTTGCTAGATATGCTGCCGATGGAGTTGAGATGTGTGAAAGTAACTTAGCTGATGAAAAAATAGTTAATATTTCTTCCATTCACACACTTAATAACAATATGATGTTACTTGCTGACATTTTAATGAGAGCCTCTGGCCATTTATAAATCAATAAATTTATATTTAATTAATAAAACCACAAATTTCACTTTAATTCCTTGTATTATTTTTCTTAGTGCTTTTTGTGTCAATTAAGGCTTTTTTCATTCAACGGAGCAGAGGGGATGATGAATTATAAAATCTTTTGTATTTGGTAGAATTGTTTTAGAATTTTATTTGGTAATCATGAAACGAGTATGAATGCAATATTTTTTTTTTTTTACTTTTCAAAATAAATAAAATCATCTCTAATGTTTACATTATTTTTTTTGTACATTTTTGTTTTATTTTTGTTTTTGTTTTCGTTTTCACTAGCGGTATCCGGTCCACTGAACCGGCTAACTTAATCGAGAGTTTATTCTGGCATCAAGTATTTTAGTGGACATTATTTTAGATCATTGCCATTTATTTATCATCAATTGGTTGAAAATTAGTACTCCCTCCGTTCCTAGGAATATAAGGTACAAAAATACACTTTATTAATTTATAGTAAACTTTCCAAAACAACAAATAAAAAGGAACGGAGGGAGTATATATTTTTGTTGCGATTGTACTGGTATTAGAAATCCAAGAACCGGAATTAGACAAGGAAATCGAAACATGCAATAGTAGCACATAGAAAGTAGACATTGGAAGAATGTCTTGTGCAATCAATAGCCAAAGGAATTATTTCCCTATGAAGTGGAGACAAGAGAAACAAATATAGAAGGTATGGCAACAGTAAACCTAAAGACCTGTAATTATGAAAACACTCAATCAAATTCAAATGGTACAATCCTTCATCAGCTATAAAATTAAGGAGAGTATATGGAGCTAGGGAAAATCCACATGCATATATACTACCTTCCATAAATGTTTGGAGAATGGAGGATCTACCGGGAAAGATGCAAAAGACCATGACTACGGCCCACATTGAGACTAAGGCTACTTAATACTTATCCTCCATAATAAAGGAAAATCCTCATGCTGGTGACGTTAAACACGCATTTATTGGGAGGCAACCCATGATATGTTTTTATCGCTTTCTTTTACCCTTTTGGAATTTTCATTTTTCAAAAATTTAAAAATACCAAAAAATCAAAAATATTTGAAAAACTCCAAAAATACTCCCTCCAGCCCTAAATATAACAAGAAATATATTTTTAAGCCACTAGATTTGGTCTAGTGGTGAGATGTTTGAGTAGTATGCATGAGGTCATATGTTCGATCTTCATTTACAACATTGTAAACAAAAAAATAAATAAAAAAGATATATTTTTTTAGATACATTGAAAATCTAATGTATCTAGTCTATAATATAGACCAAATACATTAGATTCTTAATGAATCTAAAAATAAATTGTCTTTTACATTTAGGACCGGAGGTAGTATAATTTTTCTTGAGGGAAGAAATGCCAATTTTACAAAAATGTCCAAAAACAAAATATTTCCAAGGTCTAGCTGACCCTATCATGGCGATGGAGGTGTATCGTGGCACAATAGGACTAAAAATTTGAAAAATATGACCGTTGGAGAGAGCTCATCGTGGCACGATACAATGACGCTCCTGAATTTGAATTTCTAACCGTTGGAAACATTGTAGCACGCACAGTTGATGTCATTATAGCACGATGACTACTGTTGCCTATATACTCCCTCCGTTCCATGATATAAGCAAAAAAAAATTACGCACTTATTAAGAAAAGTAAAATGTGATAGTTTGAAGTATGTCTTTTTGTGTTTTTCTTGAAATAAATTTATTTGGAAGATCAAAAAGAATTTTGATTGGTTATTGATTATGGGAAAAATAAGAGAGAGTAAATTTTATGAGAATAAGTAAAAGTAAACCTTAGAGTGTGTTTGGATGGGGGAATATTTTGAGGTAATGTAATGTTTTGAGGGAATTCAAATGATTTGAGGTAAATTCCATTGTTTGGATGATAATTTGAAGAATTTCCAAAATGATGGAATTTTATGAAGTATTTTGTTCAAGCCAAATTTATGGAATTTCAAATGACACCTAAAAGCAAGGAATTTCAAATTCCTTTTCTCTATAAACTTTAAAAAATTACAAATTGATTGAAAACCTAAAATCAGCCGAAAAATCTAAAATCGACCTTAAACACGACCTAAACCCCAAAATGGGTTAAAATACCTAAAATCGGCAATAAACCCTAAAATCGGCCGAAAAACCTAAAATTGGCTTAAAACCAAAAAATCGACCTTAAACCCGACCAGAACCCAAAAATCGGCCGAAAAACCTAAAATCTGCTATAAACTCTAAAATCGACTGAAAACTAAAAAAACGACTTTAAACCTGACCAGAACCCAAAATCGGCCGAAAAACCAAAAATATGCTATAAACCACAAAATCAACCGAAAACCGTTAAAATATGTAAAATCGGCTATAAACCCTAAAATCGTCCGAAAAACCTAAAATCGGCCGAAAAACATAAAATCGGCTAAAAACCCTAAAATTGGCCGAAAACCCAAAAAACGACCGTAAACCTCATCAGAACCGTCAAAATCAACTATAAAACCCAAAATCAACTGAAAACCGTCAAAATACCTAAAATCGCCCGAAAACCCTAAAATCGGCCAAAAAAACTTAAAATTGACTAAAAATCCTAAAATCGCCTAAAAACCCTAAAATCGACCAGGATCCAAAAAATCGTTGAAAAACCGAAAATCGACCGAAAATCCTAAAATCGGCTGAAAACCCGACCAGAACGCAAAAATCAGTAGAAAAACCTAAAATCGGCTGAAAACCCGACCAGGACCCAAAAATTGCTAAAAAACCTAAAATTGGCCAAAAACCCAAAAAATCGGCCGAAAAACCTAAATCGCCCGATTTTAGGTTTTTCGGCTGATTTTTTGGGTTTAGGGTCGATTTTATGGTTTTTGCCTGCTTTTAGGTTTTTCGGTCGATTTTAGGGTTTTTGGCCGATTTTAGGTTTTCCGGCCTGAATTTTTGGGTTTTCGGCCGATTTTAGGTTTTTTCGACTGATTTTTTTTTTTCGGTTGATTTTAGTGTTTATAGTCATTTTTAGGGTTTTCGGCCGATTTTATGGTTTAAAGTCGATTTTAGGTTTTTTCGTTCGATTTTTTGTGTTTTCGACCAATTTTTGGGGTTATAGTCTATTTTAGGATTTTCGGCCGATTTTAGGGTTTATAGTCGATTTTTGGGTTTTCGGCCGATTTTTTGGGTTTTCGACTGATTTTTGGGGTTGTAGTCGATTTTAGGATTTTTGGTTTTCTGCCTATTTTTTGGGTTTAGGGTCGATTTTATTAAGATAAATAAAATTAAATGAAGAAAATTCAATTATATTACCCAAACAAAGAATTTTACAATTGATGGAATTTCATCACTTTATCCAAACAATGAAATTTGAAAATCAAGGGAATTCCATTGAATCAATTGAATTGCCTAGTATTTAAAATCCCTTGAAATTCTAGAATTCCCCATCCAAACACACTGTGTGTTTGGATGGGGGAATGTTTTGAGGTAATGTAATGTTTTGAGGGAATTCAAATGATTTGAGGTAAATTCCATTGTTTGGATGATAATTTGAAGAATTTCCAAATTGATGGAATTTTATGAAGTATTTTGTTCAAGCCAAATTTATGGAATTTCAAATGACACCTAAAAGCAAGGAATTTAAAATTCCTTTTCTCTATAAACTTTAAAAAATTACAAATTGATTGAAAAACCTAAAATCAACCGAAAAATCTAAAATCGACCTTAAACACGACCTAAACCCCAAAATGGGTTAAAATACCTAAAATCGGCAATAAACCATAAAATCGGCCGAAAAACCTAAAATTGGCTTAAAACCAAAAAATCGACCCTAAACCCAAATCGGCCGAAAAACCTAAAATCAGCTAAAAACTCTGAAATCGACCGAAAACCCAAAAATCAACCCTAAACCTGATCAGAACCCAAAAATCGGCCGAAAAACCTAAAATCTGCTATAAACTCTAAAATCAACTGAAAACTCAAAAAGTGACATTAAACCTGACCAGAACCCAAAATCGGCCGAAAAACCAAAAATATGCTATAAACCCCAAAATCAACCGAAAACCGTTAAAATATGTAAAATCGGCTATAAACCCTAACATCGTCCGAAAAACCTAAAATCGGCCGAAAAATATAAAATCGGCTAAAAACCCTAAAATTGGCCGAAAACCCAAAAAACGACCTAAACCTCATCAGAACCCAAAAATCGCCCGAAAAACCTAAAATCGGCTATAAAACCAAAAATCAACTGAAAACCGTCAAAATACCTAAAATCGCCCGAAAACCCTAAAATCGGCCAAAAAAACTTAAAATCGACTAAAAATACTAAAATCACCTAAAATCCCTAAAATCGACCAGGACCCAAAAAATCGCTGAAAAACCAAAAATCGATCAAAAATCCTAAAATCGGCCAAAAATCCTAAAATCAGTCGAAAACCCAAAATCCGACCATAAACCCGATCAGAACGTAAAAATCAGTAGAAAAACCTAAAATTGGCCAAAACCCTAAAATCGACTGAAAAACCGACCAGGACCCAAAAATTGCTGAAAAACCTAAAATTGGCCAAAAACCCAAAAAATCGGCCAAAAAACCTAAATCGCCCGATTTTAGGTTTTTCGGCTGATTTTTTGGGTTTAGGGTCAACTTTATGGTTTTTGCCTGATTTTAGATTTTTCGGCCGATTTTATGGTTTATAGTTGATTTTAGGGTTTTTGGCCGATTTTAGGTTTTCCGGCTGAATTTTTGGGTTTTCGGCCGATTTTAGGTTTTTTCGACTGATTTTTTGTTTTCGGCTGATTTTAGGGTTTATAGTCATTTTTAGGGTTTTCGGCCGATTTTATGGTTTAAAGTCGATTTTAGGTTTTTTCATTCGATTTTTTGTGTTTTAGACCAATTTTTGGGGTTATAGTCGATTTTAGGATTTTCTGCCGATTTTTGGGTTTTCGGCCGATTTTTTGGGTTTTCGACTGATTTTTGGGGTTATAGTCGATTTTAGGATTTTTGGTCGATTTTAGGTTTTCTGTCGATTTTTTTGGTTTAGGGTCGATTTTATTAAGATAAATAAAATTAAACGAAGGAAATTCAATTATATTACCCAAACAAATAATTTTACAATTGATGGAATTTTATCACTTTATCCAAACAATGAAATTTGAAAATCAAGGGAATTCAATTGAATCAATTGAATTGCCTAGTATTTAAAATCCCTTGAAATTCTAGAATTCCCCATCCAAACACATTGGTAAAAGTTGGTGTTTTTTGCTTATAGTTTGGAACAAGAAAAAGTAGTTTTTTTTGCTTATAATATGAGACGGATGGAGTAGATGTGTATGAATTCCTCACTTTTTATATCCAAAAATCACGCGGTTACTCTGTAAAAAAAATTCACCTTATATGAATTTCATAGAAAAATTAATCACCATTAATTAATGGTGGTGGAAATTTCAATTTTAAAACATGATAAAAGTAAACTAAAAAATAAGAAAAATACATAGGTGTTGAAAATTACGTGGGATTAGGGCCGGGAAGGCCCAATACCAAGCCTAACTACACTTTTCATAAGAGGTGGTGGAGCACCGCCATTGGTTGAAATTATCTCTTTATTCCGATAAATTGAACTGTTCAAAAGTCTCAATTGAATTCCAAATACTAGGGGTTGTTGAATCAGCCTTTACAAGGCACATATTTATAGTGTCAGCCACACGAAGAAGTGTGAATTACTCCCTCCAATTTTATAAATTAAAATTTAATTTTTTTAATTCATTAAAAACAATGTATCCAATTATTAATATACACTACATATATTACTTTTTGATTAAATTTAAAAAGTTAAATTTTGCTTATATATAGAACCGTATGGAATATCTCTTTAACAAGTTAATTTTTATTTTTCAACTAGTTCTCTAAGAAAATTAGTCAGCACGAATGCACGATAAAAAAAAGGCCAAATGTATCTATAGGTCCTTTAAATTTTACGTTTGTATCAGATAAGTCCTTTAACTTTTTAAATATCAGATATGTCCTTTAAGTTTTACATTTGTATCAGATAAGTCATTTAAGTTTTTGTATTCCCGTAAGCTTAACTCTGTTGGTATGACATTTCATTATATATGCGGGGGTCGAGGTTCAAATCCCGGTCATCCCATTTATCCACATTATAGGTGGAATTTCTAGCTACTTTTTTTTATAATTCTAATAAAAATTCAGGAAAGACCTTAGGGCTCAAAGAGCGTGAGGCTCGAATCCGGGACCTCTTAGATTCAATACTTGTCTTTTTACCACTTGATCAGGCATTTGGAGGTTTGAAATTTCTGGGTTTGGGTTCTCTCCAATTATTATTCCTTCATTTGTCTTCCATTTAAAGAGATAAACACAAATAAAAATGAGTGAGACCCACTTTTAATGAGTCCCACTATTTTTATTTGTGTCTATTTCTCTATAAATGGAGAATAAATAGAAAGATAATAAATGGAGTAAACCTAAATTCTAAATTTCTAGCTAGTAAGCTCTTTGTTAAAAAATAAAAATAATAATGGTGGGACCTTTTCTTATTCCAACTCTAGGAAATTCCCTTTTAAATTCCCAAGACAATGGTCAAGGTAATTAAAAAATGGAAATTTTGATAATATCAGCAAGATTAATTAGTCAAAAGAAAAATGAGAGTATTACGGTAATAGTGAATTTGTTTCTGACTAAATTAATTGTTTTGTAGATATCAATAAAAAAAGTCGGTAGATACCACCAAGTACTGATGTCTATAAATTAAGAACCGTAAAGTAACTTATGTCATTCATCTTTATTAAGAAAAAAAAATGACTATGACACCTTCAAAATATTTGTCTTTGTTGCTCACCATTTCAATGATCTTTGTTTCACATGCCATTTCACCAAAATCTAGCCTCAAATTGTACCAAAATGTATGTAAAGAACCTGGTTCAAAAGATTTCGAACAACATTGTTTGAAACTTATAGAAGCTTACCCTAAAATTACTTTGGCCAAAGATTATGTTACTTTTTGCAGGTTATTTGCAAAGATGGTGGCGATAGAGAAGGCGACGAAAGCCCAAAAATACATCAAAGGAATGATGAAAAAATATCCTTCTTCTAAAGCTATCAAAGAATGTGCAACCACTGATTACGATTACATAGTTAGTGAATTCAAGGGTGTATTGATTGAGGATCCGAACCTTATAAGCTTGGATGCTAGATATGCTGCCGATGGAGTTGAGATGTGTGAACGTAACTTAGCTGATGAAAAAATAGTTAATATTTCTTCCATTCATAGACTCAATAACAATATGATGTTACTTGCTGACATTTTAATGAGAGCCTCTGGAAATTTATAAATCAATAAATTTATATTTAATTAATAGAATCTTTTGCATTTGGTAGAATTGGTTTAGAGTTTTATTTGGTAATCATGAAACGAGTATGACTGATATATACTAGTCTATTGTGAGCATGAAATTACTGTATTTTTATTTTAATACTGTATTTGTGCATGCGTTAGAGTTTTGTGGTTGCTTGACCCTTTTGGGTCATTTTTGGAGTTGCTGTTTTTGGTTTTATTTCATTGCATTGCATCAAGCCATTTGTTTTTTCGTTGAGTCATGTTAATTATGTTGTTTATGTGGTGACATTTGCTGTTTTGGTAAAAGGAAAGGACTCAAAGGAGTGTGTTCTCCGATACAAAAAATAATTTTTCTCTTTGCCTTGTTTCTAGCTTCAAATCCCGCTGCCACCCTTACCCTAAATCCTAACCATCTCTGCCAAGATGTAATCCTTATGGTGGTGGTGCGATGAGTTCTCACCTACGCATGAACCATTGTCCCCCTCTTTCTTTTTCGGCGGTTGTGTTTTTCCTAGATCCAGATCTGTTTTCACGTTTTTGGTTGTTGGAGATGGTGGAGCTGCCGGCTTGTTTCAGCTCCGGTGGTGGTTTTGACACGGTGGAGGTGGTGAGGGGATGTGGTGGTGGTGTTTGTTGGAACAAAATGTGTTTTGTAAAAATCTTTAAAGTTTTAATGACAACAAAATATTAAATGGATAATTTGTGGTACTATTTTCTAATCTAGTGTGCAGGTGTATAAGTTAAAAGTTTACATTCTGATTATATTCATTTGAAAAGAAATAATCTTTAAGCTCCGAAGAACATGTTATGAAAAGTTTTTGTGCAAGCTCTGAAGATAGTTAATTATGTCCTGAAAGTTACAAGTTCTAAAGACTACAAGTCTTGAAGAAGCAAGATTCCGATTCTCTGTTTTTCAAGAAATTAATATCTGAGTTTTGATTTTATGCTTCTAGGACCTTTTTTGATTGATGATTGCTCATGTTTAAGGTATAATTATATAGTACATCATCCTTATTTTCAACCTTATTAACAATGGAAGCGTTTAGTACTATTTGTTTGTTCCTTTTGAGGTTAGAGCTAGATGGTTTGAACTTCTTCCTTATTTCTTTGTTCCTTCCAATTAAGTTAAAATTTCTCCTGATACATTGGTTTTCCTTTCCCTCCATTTTTAAGTTGTTGTCCATGGTTTTTTTTTTTAAATGGAAAATTGTTAGTTGTTAATATATTATATTATATGTTAGTTTTTTTCTCCTTACTCAATTATCTCAGACTCCACTTGGTTAACGATAGTTTCCTCTACTATCAATGATCAAGATGAAGCAATAATTTCAAAGATCCTGCAACCGATAAGATTCCTTTCAGAGGTGGAGGGGAAAAGAAGAATTGGTTCCTTTCATTAATACCACATAGACTATAACCTTATAAAACATAACTGATATATGGTAAATATGTTATAAGTTTGGTGCATCTTAAACAAAACAAACAAGTCAGATTTAAAAAATAAGGAAGGGACCAATATGAAACTTTTAAAATATAATGTAAGAGATCAATATGAAACCTAAAAAAGTTTTGAAGTATGACTTGTATGTTCACGTGTGGTTGCTGTTAGCCACCTGTCAAAAACAAACGGTGTTAGTCAAAAAAATGGTGGAAGGGTCTAACTAATGAAAACGATGAAAACATAAGGGACTAATAACGTGAAACTTTTAAAACATAAGGGACCAACTTAAAACTTAAAATAAACATAAGTGACCAAATGTGCAATTAAGCCAAAATAATAAGTTATAAGCTAACTAAATTATCTTATCAAAATAAACTATAAACTAGTATCAATAAGCTATAAACTATAAACATGTCAAATAGTAGGCATGACAATGGAGCGGAGACGAATTTTGCTTTTTCCAAAGTCAAATCTATAAAGTTCGGATTTCTCCAAATCCGTCCTAATTCTCAACGGGTATGACAAGTAGAACCCCAAACTCATACCCAACGGGATTCAGGTATCCCCGTGTGTTTCGGGTATCCGCAGGCTCACCTCCATATAAACTTGGTTGAGTCTTGATACTTTTTTTATTAAAAGAGAGGGTAAAAGTCGAAAATTATTTTGTTTCGACAATATGACTTTTTTAAACCAAGAATATAAATTGAAAAAAACAACTTTGGTTGATACTCAACTTAAAAATAAAAACAAACATATGAATATAACTAAGACTTTGTTTAAAATTTTATAATTTAAGAGAGGTAAAATATAATTAGATAAAAGCGGTGCGGGTTTAGAGACGGATATGGGGTGGATATCAATGTCATCGTTATCTATCACACCCCGTCTTTTAAAATCGGAGAAAATCCAAACACAGTCAACTCGATTTTTCCCCGTCAAGACCGAAATTGGACGGGTGGGTACCCGCGGGAGTGAGTTGTACAGCTTATAATATGATTCACAAACTTAAATATCAATCCTTAAATAATAATACCGATGTTTTATTTTTGGCATAAACCAGGCATATATCTTCTGCACGCAACTGTAAAATGATTAATCCATCAAGCCTTGTGGAACTCAAATCAGCAAAAAATTCTCTCTATATTTTTTCAATGTTGTTGCATGTCCAAGCCAAGAAAATTATAAGTGCGTTGTATTACATATTATGATTAATGAAATGTAATAAGCCAATTTTTGTCAAAAATAATATAAAATAAAAATGATATTTTTCTTTTGGTGACAAAAGTAAAAGAGATATTAAATCGTCATCATCATCACCGAATACATATATTAACCGAATCAAATCATGATAAAATTTATAAGAATCCTAAAAATAAATACAATGATAACTAAAAGAGAGAGGAAAAAAATAATACAAGTAAGGAGAAATTTGTGGTTTTATTCATTAAATATAAATTTATTGATTTATACATTCCTTGAGGCTATCTCTAAAATACTCAATTGCAACATCACCTCGTAATTCATTCTAGCAATGGAAGAAGTATTAACAACCTTTTCATTAGCTAACTTTTTATCACAAATTTCAAGTGCATCACTAGCATATTGGATATCCAAGCTTATAGTATCTGGATCCTCTTCCAATGAACCTTTTACTTCGATAACCACCGTATGATATTGATCAACACAATCTTTGATTACTTGAGAAGAAGGATATTTCTTCAAAATTTCCTTCACTTCTTGTTCGGATCTATTTGCCTTGTCTATTGCCACCATCCTTAAAAATAACTTGATGAAAGTAAGATAATCATTAGCTGAAATAATTTGAGGGTAGGGTTTTAAAAGTTTGAGGCAATTTGGTGCAAAGTCTTTGCCTTGATAACGATCGTTGCATACACTTTCGTACACTTTTGGGCTTGATGTTGGTGAAATATTGGCATGGCAAATAAAGATCATTGAAATGGTGAGCGATAAGCATAAATGTTTTGAAGGTGTCATTCTCTCTTTCTCTCTCTTTCTTTTTTTAATAAGGATGGATTATATAATGTTATTGTTTTTAATTTATACACGGTTAGAATATAAGAAAATATCTCATAACATTTTATAATATCATATATATTATGTTAGAATATCTGAAGTTATTTTTTATAATTAGTTTATATTTTTAAAGTATCTCTTAGGATTTACCGTATATTATCTTTGTAATTTTTATTTATAGACATTAAAATATTATGAGATATTTTCTTATATTCTAATATAGAATTATTTATAAAAAAATTATAGATATTAATTAATCAATTATAACTTGGTCAAAATACAACAGTAAAAAACAAAACTAAGTCAAAGAAAAAACATAAAAAAAACTTAGTCAAAAAAAGTTCATTCCCAATTAATACTTTCTTTGATTTAAATTTTTTTGGAATGTTTGACTCAATTTTTTAAAAGATAATTTTTTACTCAATTGATTCAATTACAATTTCATAATGCACGAAAAGTCTAATTATTATTATTTTCGATATTCTCTCTTTTTTCTAGAAAAAAAAAAGAGTAAAAAAACTATATAATATATTTAAGGTGTAATAGATTCGGTTTAAATTAATTTTCAGTTGAACAGATGTGTGAATCGTTAAAATCTCCATCAATTTTGCTTTCATTTTTAGTGATTTTCAGTAATTGAACCGAACCAAACTAACTGTTTTGGTTCAGTTTAGTTCAGTACAGTTGATGGGTTTACATCTATTTTTTTTTAAATAATACTTTATCCTATATTTTCTGCTAGCATTTTTTTAGTGGATTCTCAACGATTATTTTTTTCAAACTATAGTATTTTAATACAAACTATTTCATACTCTTCCTTTTTCAAAGAACTCCAATTACTTATAAACATATTCATATGACATTATATCAAGGTTGTCAAAACCGGACCGGCCGGTCGGACCTGTTGAACCGAAAATTGGCCATGCAAGTGGTCCGGTCAGGCTTGAAAAATGAGCAGGAAGCGAATCAATCATAAAACGGTCGAATCGGCGCGGAACTGGGAAAAACCGATGAACCGGTCGGTCCAGAAAGTTTGGCAGATTGATTTTTTTTCTTCTCGTTTTGATTTTTTATTTAAAAAAAAACATCAGTTTAATAGAAACAAAATAAGTAAAGAATAGTAAAATGAAAGAAAAAGAAACAAAATGTCATCTTTGCTCTTGATTTAATGTTGTTATCGATTATTTTATTAAAAAAATAGTTTTGTATTGTAATTTTTTTCACCTCTTTGCTTTTCTGTGTTTCTCTGCAAACAAAGTATATTTAAACCAAACAATATTCACAAGTTAACTATCAAAACAGTAGAAGAAGAGACAAGTGAAATTTCATAAATTAAAAAACCATTAAAAATTTAGAAAAGAAATAATTTTAAAGAAAACAATAGGAAGAGGAAGACATTATCTGCTAGATTGAAAACAAGAGGAAGAGAACAAAACAAGACACTGTGACCTACTCACCTAAAAACATGACAGTTTAAATTAGCAAGGTGCACATTTTCACTTTGGACAAAAAACCCAATTACCACTACTCAACACATGTTATAAATATAAGGGTAGTTATATCAATGTCATTTAATTAATTAAATTAAATAATTAATTGAAGTCATGTGTCTTTCAAGCAACTTCCTCTGTCCAATAAATCAAGTGTTCCATGTTAAGCCATGTGCCCCTTTTTAAAATAAAGTGAGTGTAAATTGGCAAAGTGAGTGCAAAATTAAGGAACATTTTAAATGAAAGTTACAAAACTATCCCTCAAGTTACTAGTTTAAATAATAAATATAAATGATTTTTTTGTCCAAAGTGAAAAGGTACACCTCGCTAACTTAGACCTTCATGTTTTTAAGTGAGTCTAAATTAACAAACCCCATATATATAATGTCCATACTATCCTTATTCTATTTTCTCCATTTTTTGACATTTAAACAAATTAAGGGATATAATTGTCAATTTATAACATTTCAAGACACTTAAACAAATTATTAGAGGGACAAAACTTACATGCATTTTCATACATGCATTTCTTACTTTTCCTCTCACAAAGAGGTAGTTTTTTTATTAAAAAGTAATTTTTTTTTTATTTTTTCATTGTTTTTAAAGAAAACCAAGACTTTTTTTTTTTAAAAATAAAGAAAATCAATATTTTTTTCTGTTTTCGAAAATACAGAAAATCATTAGCAAGGACATTTTTCTAAATAAAGTTAACTTTTATATGTATGTATCAATACAAAAATTGCACAATTTCTATTTTATTTTTAAAAAAAAAAACACACAACTATTTTGAATTAAAAACACAGTTTTTTTACTATACGTGTAATATAATAATAAAAGATATCATTTTCTAATGATCAACTTTGTGCGAGTATAAATTCAAAACTAATTATTGAATATTTCAAGTCACTTGACACGCATAGAGTATTATTTTAAAGTACGTAATTTAATTTATTGATAATTAAATTTTTGTACATAATATAATTTTCTTTTTTAATTTATATACTATGATTTTTTTAATGGTCCCCTGGAAAAAAAATTCCCAGTTCCGCCACGCACTACATTTATTTACACTTTGTGCATTCTTAAATAGGAATGAATCCAATAAACATGAAGAAAAAAAATAGTAATTTCAATTTTTTATGGTACTAATTTTTACGGGGGACTTAGAGCAACTCCAATGCAAGTTGCTTAGTGCCTAAGTGGAGGTTTAAGTTCTCTCTCAAAATTTTCTGCATTGGAGCACATTGAGGTGGCATTCTCATTTCTTATTTTTGTGTGTCAGTTGCATTATGAAGCAATGCAAGGACATTGTTGCTTAACATTAAAATATTAATAAAACTTGCTAAAATTTCAACCAAAATTCATAGAAGAGGAGGGAAAAAACTGTAAATCTGCAAATACAACACAAACAGATCTGTTCAGCGACCCTTTTTTTTCAATCTCACAAACAAAAAAATTTCTCATAATAAATTTACAAATGTTCAAAAAAAAAAAAAAAGTAGATCTGTGATGACTTTTTGAAGGTAATAGATGACTTTTCTCAAAAAATAGTACATCTGTGGTAACTTTTCTCGTAATATTATTGATTTTGAACAAAGAAGAAGGAATAGTGGTGGTGAGTGAAAGAAGAAAGATTTTTGTATTTGTAAGATGAGTTTGAAGAGAATAGATGAAAGAATTTGATAGATGAGTTTGAAGGGAGGAGAGATGAATTTGATCTGAGAAGAGAGAATAGTGGAAAAGTAGTTTCTTTGGTGTTTTTTTTTCTTTTTCAAAACTTACTTTTGTGATAGAGAATAAAGAGTGGGTGGGAGTAGGTGTAGGTGTGGGTGAACGTGTTACTTTCATTCAAGGTTTTGAATTTTTTATTTTTTTTCTTTCCCATTTTGTGTCTTATATATGAATGAATTATTTGGTGTCCTTACCAAAAACAGAGAATGAATTAATTGGTTCTGATCTAACCTGTTGATCAGAAGTAGGTGATGGCCAGAGGTCCGTCGTCAAACAGCGTCAAGCAGCAAACGTCCACCGGAGGGGGGGTTGTACCTGCAGGTGCTCCAATGCCTAAGTCAGAGATTGCTTAGAGTACAAAGAAAAGAGAGAGAGTAAGAGTGAGAGAATGAATTGTGTACCTTGCTCTCCTGTCAATGAGAGCTTATATAGTTGCCCCTAGCGCTGGGCCAAAGGTCTCCTTAGTGGGCTGTGAGGAGCAGCCCAATAAGGTAGACTGCCAAGATAACTCCTGAATAGGAGGAGAAGCTGTTACCAGCTGTTATCTTGGTGGAGCAGTTCCACGATCCTAGGAGGAGTGGATAGGCTCCGTGGATGAGCGTCGAGGAGCACGTGGATTGAGTCGCGTGCTTGACTGTCGGGCAGGGACAAGTCCTTATTGGGTCTGCCCTTTGATCCGAGCAGGAGTGGATTTGGGCCAGTTCTTCGGCCCAGTTCAGAACAAGTTCCAACAGCCATATTGGTAAAATTGGATATAAATATGAAATAATGCTTCAAACTCATATCATTTTGGGCACAACTTCTTTTTTTTTAAATCAAATCATAGCTTTGCAGTTTTTTATATTTAATGGATCTCTCTCATCCTAATTATCAAGCTTATATGAATTTTTTGCAAACCCAACCACCTCACCTTTCTAGTGACACTTCTCAAAATACCCAATTTTATTTTTATCAACCACAACCAACAAATTCTAATATGTGGTTTAGGCCTCCAATGGGTTGTAGTGGTAGTGTGGAGTCTTGTAATGACATGCCACAATTCTCTACACAAGTTGGTCTAGAAAATATTAAGCTCGATGAAGGACAACATTCAACTAAAAAAAAATCTCGCGCGGTTTTTTCAATAGATGAAGACATTCTTCTACTTCAAACATGGTTTAACATATCGAAGGATCCAATTGTGGGAGTCGACCAAAAAGCAGATAGTTTTTGGTCAAGAATCAGAGACAACTACAATGAATTCCGCAATCAACTTCCAAAGAAGGAAGCTGGTCAACTAAAAGCTCGATATCACCGGGTGAATGGTTGTATTCAAAAGTTTGCAGGTTGTTACAAAGCATCCGTTAGTCAAAATAGAAGTGGACGCTCTGAGAGAGATATCATGAATGAGGCACATAAGATTTATGAACAAGATGAAAGACGAAAGTTTCAAGAGGAGCATGCTTGGAAGTTATTGAAAGATGAACCAAAATGGAAGGGAGATGCAATTGAAAATTGTTCAAAAAGAACAAAGGTCTGTAGTAGTGGGGGGTACACATCGTCTAATCCAGGGACACCTATTGATTGTTCAGACACCTATTGAGGCAGTTGCGTCCTACGACTTATGGATTTGACATGCTTTTTTTGGTACTCCAGGATCAAACAATGACATCAACGTTTGAAACACATCGAATGTGTTTTTCAACATTTTGGAAGGAGAAGCACCCATCGTACAATACACGGTGAATACAACCCCTTATAATATGGGGTACTATCTAGCAGATGGAATTTATCCTGAGTGGGCTACATTTGTCAAAACAATTCCGATGCCTCAAGGAGAAAAAAGAAAATTATTTGCCAAACGACAAGAATCGGTAAGAAAGGATGTGGAGCGAGCATTTGGAGTGCTCCAATCTCGATTTGCGCATGTATCATAATGCATAATATGATTGTCGAAGACGCACGTGACACATATGATACTAATTTTGATTACGATCATGATGATAATGGCATTCCATCGGCGGAAGTTTCTAATGGTCCTCATCCACACTTTTTAGAAACATACATGCAAAGGAGGGCACATATCCACGAAAAACAAATTCACCATCAACTTCAAGCAGATTTGGTGGAACATATTTTGGAACGTTTCGGACATGAGGACAACAAAAATTAACTTATATATTTCTAATTGTTATGTATTTCTTGTCATTATGTATTTCTTGTGGTAATGTATTTATACTCATTTTTATGTATTGTTTATAATAAATTTATTATATATTTTATGTATTTATCATTTATTTATTATATTTTTAAGTTTTTAAATATATAAGATATTTTAACATATTAATAACAAATAATTGAATTAACATTTAAATGTTTAAATATAAATTAAGTGAAAAAAAAAATGAATTAGTGGGGTCAAATATGGATTGCTTATTTAAATTGCTATTGGAGTGAAATTGGTTAAAGTTGCTTAAGTATCATGTGGCAATTGGGTCCACAAAAAGTAACTCAAGCAACTATGTTAAGTTCCCCCATTGTAGATGCTCTTATATTTCTACTCATATATTAATATGCAGATATTATATTTACGAACAAATGTAATAATTTATACGCTGACCTATATTTCTACTCATATATTAACATACGTATCTATACCTTTTTATAATTTCCACGCGACCATATATAGTATGCATGGGTCCTATTTTAGATTTCTAAATTGTTCCCTTTTATTTTAAAAGTTTTAGCGTTCATTTATCTCCTTGCCATTTTCGTTCATCCCGGCCCTCTCATGTTCTTAAAGCATAAGTGACTAACTAATGGAAACGCCAGCAATAGTCCAAGAACTCTAGTTGTTACCGGTACACTTCCAGCAAATTTTCCAGCTTATCACTCGCATGTAATCAAATGTTACCATAATTCCCTCAGAAATATATATATATATATATATATATATATATTGAAATGGATTAATAAACTTGCTTTCTATTACTTGTAGCTGCGTTGCTTCCTTTTATTCACCGCGTGAAATGTTGATAAAGAAGGCTTGTGGGGCATCTCTAGCTGCGCCAAAGAAGGAAGATGAAAAGTCTTCTTTGTAGACTCGCACCGCTCACTTAAGGTTCTTGTCCGTTCTGTCTTTATCTGAGAGTGAGGGTAGTAGCTAAGTGTAGAAGCAAACTGTTGATGTTGGGATTAAGGAAGTATACTATAATTTCGGAACCAAGCTCTATAGTTTTAAAAATAAATAAGTCTATTAATTTTTTTATAAAAGGTTTAATCATTATTGTTTTTAAAAAAAACAGTTTACAAGTTAAAAAAAATTATTTAAAACAAATTAAAATTTAAAATATGTTTTAAAATTAAAAAAAAATGCATTAATTTTTTTAATAAAAGGTTGAATAATTATTTTTTTTTAAATCAATTTATAAAGTTTTAAAAATAAGGGTTAATAGGGTTTTACCCCCTGCAAAGTTCGCGAGTTTTGGATTACCCCCTGCAAAAAAAAAAAATTAGGATTACACCCTGCAAAATACAGATTCCATCAATTTGCCCCGCGCCTGCACAACTAGGCAGGTGACGTGGCATGACACGTAGCAATTATTTTATTTTTTAAATTGACACATGTAAAAAAAGTAATTGTTTTATAAAAATACAAAATTGAAATAACAATAAAAAATAATTTTTAAAAAATGATTTAAAAAAATTAGGAAATTGAAATTAAAAAAAAATCAAAAAATTGAAATAAAAAATGATTTCAAAAGTAATAAAAAAAAATGATTGAAAAAAAATACACATTTTTTTAAAAAAATCAGAAAATTTAAATAAGAAATAAAAAAATTATTTAAAAAATAAATATATTTTTTGACATTTTGATTTCAAAAATAATAATAAAATAATTTTAACAAATAAACATTTTTTTTAAAATCAGAAAATTGAAATAAAAAATATGATTTCAAAAAATATTAAAAATTTCTTTAAAATAAATTAGAAAGTTGAAAGAAAAAAATTTCAAAAAAAAATTTGTTTTTTTAAATAAATTTTTATTATTTTTTGAAATCATTATTTTCATTTCCTATTTGATTTTTTTGCTTTAAAAAAAATGTTTATTTTTTGAAATCATTTTTTTATTTCTTATTTCAATTTTCTGATTTTTTGAAATAATTGTTTGAAATATTTTTTATATTTTTATTTCATTTTTTATTTTTAAAAAACAATTACTTTTTTTTTACACGTGGCAATTTAAAAAAAAATAAAAAAAATAGCCATGAGTCATGCCACGTCAAGATTATGTCCACGTCACATGCTTAGTTATGCAGGTAGGGGGCAAATTAATGGAATATGCATTTTGCAGGGGGTAATCCTAAATTTTTTTTTTTGCAGGGGGTAATCCAAAACTCGTTAACTTTGCAGGGGGTTAAAACCCTATTAACCCTAAAAATAATTAAAAACATTTGGAAACTATTTTTTATAGCAAATTATTTTATAAACTACATATAAGAAACAAAAACTTAATTTATAAGTTATTTTTTTAAAATTAAAAAAATAATTTCCCATTTAATTTTAAAACATCTTTTTAATTTTAATTTATTTTTAAAATATTTGTTTTAATTTTAAAATGTCACATAAGCAACGGGGGGCTAGGATATGCAAAAGGGGGAAATTTTGGGGGACCAAAATCGCACAATTGAAATATATATGGGGGACCAAAATCGCACAATTGTGAAACTTAGAGGGTTTTAAAATCGCACAATTTAAACTTGGGGGGCCCACCTAAAAATATGGGTGTTGCTAACTTAGACCCACCTAAAAATATGAAGGTCTAAGTTAGCAAGGTGCACCTTTTCACTTTGGACAAAAAAACCATTCATATTTATTATTCAAAACTAGTCAAAAAGGATAGTTTAGTAAGTTTCAATAAATTATTTAACACTCACTTGCTAATTTAGACTCACTTAATGATAAATATTTACAACCTAAATAACAATCTACGAAATCAAAAAAGGATAAAATCCAAACACAATTCCTTAAAATTAACAAACTTTAACATCAAACTGTAACATATAATCAATTACATTAATTCTACCAATCACATATAATCAATCAACAAAATTAACCTGAAGGAAAAACATCGTTTTCTCTCTTTTTTTTAAACCTATTTCATCATTTTTTTTTAAAACCAATATTGTCACGTTTATTTTCTTATTTATAGTCAAACCTTACGTGAATTTAAAAAAATTTGGAACATGTATAAAAAAGAAAATTGGAATATGAAAAAATAAAACTGTAGTTCACCTGAATCAATGATTTTAATTAAGCCATGAATTTGAATATATATTCTGGTTTTCTTTTTGGTACATGAGTTTTCATGTTTATAACCACAAATAGCATAGACTTAAATAAATTAGAAAATATATTGTTTGCTTAAAAAAAAAATAGAAAATATTCCATAAAAAATTAGAAAATAATTTATTTGTCCTTTTTTGATTTCCTAGGTTGTTTATTTAGGTTACATATATTTATAATTAAGTGAGTCTAAGTTAGCAAATGGGTGCACAATATTTAATAAAATTTACCTAACTAACCATCAATTTTCTAGTTAAAATAACTAAATATCAAGGTTTTTTTTTGTCCAAAGTGAAAAGGTGCACCTTGCTAACTTAGACCTTGTTTTTAGGTGGGTCTAAGTTATCAAATCATATATATATATAGTTTGTCTATTATGTGCAACATTGCACATGTTAAAATAAATTTTCATTGAAAAATAATATTCCACCTGGTTTTATATATAAAGCAAAAGTTAACTGGCATGTATTATTAACTAAATACATTATTTTTTCAATGAATATAAAAAGTCAAATTTTGCTTATATATAAAATCGAAGGGAGTAATTTTTTATTAAAATATTATACATTTAATATAAATGTACAAGTTTCAATTCAAACTTACTATATTACCAATCGTTAGTCGGTTCAATGTTGATTGACGCTGAACTTGATAGGAAGAACCACCGTTCGATCTCCCGCAACTGCAATCGGAAGAGAGCTGAAACCAGTTGATGTCAGAACTGACCCTCGAACCAGATTAAACTGGTAGTGAAAAAAAATGTTATTATATTCACACAAAAAACATATGTCATCAAACATTCCAATTATATTATATAAAATGATTGCAATGTAGCACGCGCATGCATGCTAGTATTATGTTTAGGTCTGTTCCATTCTCTATTTATTGTCCTCTCACAAGACAGACATGCACAAAACAAAAGAACTTTACAGTACATGATAAGTTAACAACAAATTTCCATGGAGAAAACAGTTCACATTGCAGTTGTTCCAAGTATTGGGTATAGTCATTTAGTCCCTATTCTTCTTTTTTCCAAGCAACTTATTCAACTCCATCCAGATTTTCATGTCACATGCTTCATTCCAACACTTGGTTCTCCCCCAAGTGCCTCAATATCCATCCTTCAAACACTTCCACCCAACATCAACTATACTTTTCTTCCACCTATGAACCCTAATAATCTACCACAAGGGACCACTCCCATAGGAAGCATTCACCTCACACTTGTTCATTCTCTCCCATATTTACGTCAAGCCTTGAAATCCTTAACTTTAAGGACTCCCCTTGTGGCCTTAGTAGTTGATCTTTTTGCTGCTAAAGCACTTGACTTTGCTAAGGAATTCAACATGTTATCCTATCTATATTCCCCTGTAGCAGCTACTACACTATCTATGAGCTTCTATTTTCCTAAGTTGGATGAAGAAACATCATGTGAGTACAAAGATCTTCCAAATCCTATCGAATTACCAGGTTGTGTACCATTCCATGGGAAGGATCTCTTTACCCATGTTCAAGATAGATCAAGTCAGGATTACAAATATTTCTGCCAACTTTTTAAGCTTTTAAGTAATGCTGATGGTATTCTTGTGAATAGCTTCTTAGAAATTGAAAGGGGTCCTATAAAAGCACTAAATGAGGAAGCAAGTGCCAAGGGAAACCCTTCTGTTTATCCTGTTGGACCCATCATTCAGAAAGTAACAAATTATGGTGATGCTAATGTGTTGAAGTGTATGTCATGGTTGGACAAACAACAATCTTGTTCAGTTTTGTTTGTCTCTTTTGGGAGTAGGGGTACACTTTCACAGGAACAAATTGTTGAGCTTGCTATGGGTTTGGAATCGAGTAATCATAAATTCTTATGGGTAGTAAGAGCACCAAGTAGTTCAGCCGATGCTGCCTATATTGCGGCACAAAATGATGTTGATCCTTTGCAATTTTTACCTTCTGGGTTTTTAGAGAGAAACAAGGAGAAAGGTTTGGTGATTCCATCATGGGCACCCCAGATTCAAATCCTTAGTCACAATTCAGTTGGCGGATTCTTGACTCATTGTGGTTGGAATTCAATCCTTGAAAGTGTGATTCATGGTGTGCCATTAATCACATGGCCTTTGTTTGCTGAGCAGGGAATGAATGCAGTTTTGCTGAGTGAAGGCATAAAAGTGGGAATAAGGCCAAGAGTTAATGAAAATGGCATTGTGGAAAGGTTAGAAATTGCTGAGGTTATCAAGTGTCTCATGGAAGAAGGTGGGAAATTGCGTAATAGAATGAAAGAGTTGAAAGAAGTTGCTAATAGTGCACTCAAAGAAGATGGATCTTCTACAAAATCTTTTTCTGAGTTAGCACTCAAGTGGAAAAATTTGGAATAAAAATAATTTTTTCTGGGTCTTGGATCCCCCCTGGGTAACAGAGTGTTCAGCGTAATAAAATCATATTATATGAAGCATGTTTACTAGTCATTTTATTTGATAGTTGAGTGTTTGTCTAGTTTGTAATACCTGCATTTGTTATTCTGCATGTTTTTTTTCTTTTAGGTAATTCTACATGCTTTTCTAGACTTTCTGTTCTGAAGTGTTTCTTTTTGTTGATGCCTAGGATAATATTTTAGATATGAACAATCGTTGATTGTTGCTCTAAAATAACTAATGTTTACATGTATTATTATGTCTCTTCATTGGAATAAGCAACTCTGTCCTAAAATAAATGACTTAATATTAGTTTTGTTTATTATTTATATCTTAATATAAGAATATGAGATATTTAATTTGTCTCGAAGTGTATTTTTAAAATGAAAAATGCTTGTTACAGCAAAAAAAGTTATCACGATGTGCATCACGACAAACATAAACATATATGCAGTGGGACCCTTTTATTTTCATCTACCCGATGTATTTAGTCAGATGCTAAATCTAATGGCTACAATCAATTCGTGAGATTTTCTTCATAATTTTCTTCACTGAATATAACATCAGCCTTTTAAAATATATAATTTTTAATAATAAATAATTTAATATATTAATAATTAAATCATGTTATTGATTTTGAATTGATTGAATCATGTTGTTATTGACAAATGAAAATGATGCATGGGACAATGATGGGACAATGGCTGATGCTGATGGTGTTGATTGTTTTGATGGGACGTCTGCACCATCAAGTACAATGATTCTTGTTGTTAATGGCAAGACTTTAACCAGTTAGGTGTAAAAAGTGTATTGAAATTTGTGTAGTATAGTGTTAAAAATATATAAGGTGTTGTTTTTGATATAAATTTTTTTGTTTTATTACTCCCTCCGGTCTTATATATAAGAAACAAAAAAAAATTTAAAAAGTCTTAAATATAAGAAAAAGTTACTACAATCATTACATTTATTTTGAATATTTCAATTTTACCCGTTGTTTTACTTTTTCATACTACTACAAGCCTACACCTTGAAAACCGTATAAAAAAGAAGTACACCTTAAAAACCGTATAAAACTAAGGGTAAAGTTGTAAATGACATTATTTTTATACTTTGTCCACTTTTCTTAAAGAGTGTGCCTTTTTTTTGTTTCTAATATTGAAGACGAGAGGGAGTATTGTTTTAAAATTTTGGACAGAAATGTACAATATCTTATTTTCATGTGGTTCTAGAACACTGATTTGTAAGCGGGAGTGAATCTCACTATTAAATCACGTTATAGAATGTGGTAAGCACACTTGAGAGGAGATTATTTAGTTGAGCGATTTAGGGTGCGTTCCGTTTGGTCTAACATTTTTTCATAAAAGTTACTTTGAGCTTAATATTAAAAATAATTACTTTTGAATAAAATAAATGAATAGTGTCATTTAGTCAAAGTGACTCTTATAAAATGGGACGGAGGGAGTAATAATGTCAACCATTTTTCATTGAAATCAAAGTAAAAATTTAGATATTTTTTATGTTGACAAGATCCACGGCATTGGCCGGGAGAAAAAACACCACGGGGTGAAAATTGTGGACAATCATGAGTCATTTTCAGGAGAAATACTTGCTTGAACCATTAATATTTGGTCCTAATTTAGTCACACTCACATAGTTGGAAAAAAGGTATAAAGAAAAATAATTAAATAATATATATGTTTTGTTGTGTGTGTGACTAAATGGTGACCAAGACCACCGTACAAATATTTCTCCATTTTCCGTTTTGGAGTTGATGCATTTATTTTCACAAAATAGGGTTGATATAAGATCAATTTATCTTGGGCTATTTTTTTTTTAATTTTATAGTATTTAAATTTTGTTTCACTGAAATCCAAAAAAAAAATCCATAAAACTATTTTAAAAATAAATCTTCAACTACACATGCACTTATATTTCTACTGTGCTATCCATGTGATCCACTATAAGTCTATATCCACCTCATGTTAGCACACTAAGGCCTTTATGTGAGTTGGTCTATTGCATGGAATATACGAATGTTTTTTTTTATATTAATTAGTTGCGGTTTTCTTAGTTAATTAAACAGATAATTCTTTAAGATTACTCCATGGCCATATATAATCTTATTTTATACCAAACCATGATCGTAATATTTTAAATAAGCAAAAAAATCATGGCCAGAATCTTTAACTAGAGACAAACTGCGCTACTGCTGGAAGGCAAATAAATAACATTAGTATGTTTAATGAATAAACTAGTTTTATATCATCCTCGAATATCAAGAGCACTTAGATGATAGTATGACAGTGACAAATGTTCTGGATTAGAATTTGAATTTGAGATGCGACACTGTTAAATTTTATAGAAAGAATTTATCACTCATTTAAATATTGTAAAGTTTAAGGGTCTGTTTAATCTGTAAAATGTAAGTAATGAACTAACAATGCGAAACAGAACAACACATGACAAACATTTAATGTATTGAACAAATCTTATGTTGTACGATGTATTGGTGGACAAAACGTTATTTTGCAATTTTGAACAATTTGTGCAGAGGACAAAAAAATTGTCTCGTGGTTCAATGTAGGACAAAATTTTTAGTTTTTGGCATGTCTCTTGACCCCAATTTATTCAATCTCTTATTTTTTTCGCAGATCAAACGCACCTTAAGAGATTAATATCTACGATTGCACATGAGAAGTTCAATTTCAAAAAGAAATGATCACGGGAAAAAAGCAAACTTGGTGGTTGCAGTACTATTATATTCAACATAGTTTATATTCCCATGACCTTTTATTAATAAAAACTAGACTCTGACACGTGCGTTGCACGGATTTTGTGGAGTGTCAGATTCAGATGCATACTGTGATAATTTTTTTATCAACATATCATTATTATCATCATTATATAAAAATCTCATAATCATGCTTAAAAAAATAAAAAAAAAGCCTATAAATACATAAATAAATAAAATATGGAAGAAAAAAAATTCCACAAACTAAAGAGAAAAAAAGCTTTCATCCATCCATATTATAAATTACAGTGATATATTTTTTGTTGAAATAAAAAATAGTTAAACGATCACCCATAGAGAAATTATAATAATTATTCCATTGGTTTCTTTTTATTTTTCGTTTTAGACAAATAAATACAAACTAAAAAAAGTGTGTTTTTGCACTTACTCTTATATTCCTATTATACCCTGATTTTATTTTATTTTTTGGAATATATTATGTAAAAAAAAGTACAAAACAAAAAAAAATATGAAAAAAAAAAGAAACCCCGAATTCCACGCTTCTCCACATTTAATATGTGTGAGTCTTGCCATTTAGGCTACTTGACCAAAAAAAAAAATATGAAAAAAAAAACTAAACAATAGGAACAAAACAAAAACAATAAAAAAATTATATGAAGTTTAGTAAAAAAAAAATAGATACAATAAAAATATTATATAATTATATAAAATTTAGTCAATTAAAAAAATAAGAAGAGGTATAATAGACAAAATATAACCTTAAATTATCAAAACGCCAAATAATTTAAAACAATTTTCTTTTCTAAATCGACAAATAAAAGGAACAGAGGGAGTAATTTTTTAGTATGAGCTTGTGCATATCTACATAAAAAGATATCATGCATGATTAAGCTTTTAACCCACAACAAAAAGGCATCTAATTTTAAGGCACCATATTTTTTTTTTAATGTGGGACACATTAAGCAAAAAATAGGGAAAGTAAATCTGATTTTAAATTAAAAAAAAATGTTGATTGATTATTTAGATAAGTCAAAATAAATGGTGCTATTTTTAAGGTAACATTTTATATTTTTTGGTGATCCTAGATTGAGAAAAAAAAAAGTAATAACAAATTCAGCATATTATGTGCTTTTTAAGTATATCCCTATTTGCAAGGATTGCTTTTATCTTTTTTTTTAAATGGTAGGATTGCTTTTATCATATAGTATAGTATTTGTTTATTTATATGATAGCTAATAATATATAAAATTAATGTATTTTAGTTTATCATAAAATATATAAAACAATATTATCAATATATATATAAAATAAAACGATAATGAAAAATATGTACAAAAAAAATATGAATATATTAAGGTTTTTATAAATGTCCTTTAATTCATATTAGCAATATCAAAAATATGTAAAATAAACCTTTTGCTTCCTATTGTCTACCAATAATTTTTAATTTCATTTAAATTCAGATCAACCAAACTAATATAATTCTCAGCTTTGGTCACGATTAGTGTTTTAACAAAATAATCGTGACCGCTTCATCATGTGATTGTTGACAAAATAACCCAACAATGTTTCTTTGAGTTGCATATCAAAGAAAGAAGTATGATTATGATTTAAAATTTAAAAATACAAAACAAAGTTGCAAAAACATAACAATGATGTGTAACAAAAGACGGAGTTCAGTTTCACTGGATTTATGATTTACACACATTGAGATAACAGAGTTGTAAAATCAATTGTTATGATATTATGATATAAAAATGCATTCTAATTGCATATATCTTTACAAAGAAAGACCAGATTCTATCAAATAATAGAACAAATCTTTATTATAATATAAATGGAAAGAAATTACAAAAAAAAAAAAAACAAAGAGAAAGAAAAAAGAGCTTCTTCGTAATCAATCGAAGTGTCGTGCTCATGATCAACCATTAAAGTATCTGCAATATACAAAATAACACAGTTAGAGTGTCCTACATAAATCAATTACAATTTGCTCATTAAAAAAAATGACTCATAAGTAAGAAACTACCGTGAAAGGAAATAATCACCATGGCTGTAGTGATTGCAACCATTTTTATTTCTTCAAAATCATGTTTTCCATTACAATAGTCAAGATTAATTGAAAAACTAAACTACTCAAACTAAAAAAATGATAAGGTTCCTAACTTAATTCAGATCAAAAGAACAACAATTAATTAATTCAGATAACAAAAAAACAACAATAGCCATAAAGTTCGGGCGTTAGGAGTGAAGTATCTTTATGGCCATTGATCAACTTAGAACTTTTTACAAAAAAAAAAAACAAAAAAAAAATCAAATATCAATCTACAAAACTCAAAACCAAAAACAAAAAATTAAACAGCAGTGTACAAATGATCATACCTAATACAAAAAGTAACATGAGGAGAGCAAGATTAGTTAGAGATTAGCCATTTTTGTAGTAGCAATGAGGAGAACCTCTCCACAGAACCAAAATAAAACTTTGAATAAAAATGATCTTTCATGTTCCTACAACAAAGCAAGACATAAAATCGAAGGAAACTGATAAATTAGTAAAAATCTATTAAAATAAAATTCAATCAAGTTTGGTTCGGCAGAGAACAATAAATAGTTGGTTAGAAAAGTGAAACAAATAGAAAAAAACATAAAGTTGCATAAAGCTTAAAACTTACTTGATAATAACAATTTATGATCACTCATGTTCCTTTTTTTCTTCAATTTTGCAACAATAGTAACCTAATTAACATAACAAAAGTGATAGAGGTACTGCCTCATTCTCAGGAGGGATCAATGTTTAACACATCACCATAAACAAAATCCTTAGATCAGCACCAACACTGTAACAAAACCAACAAAAAAATTGGCAAATCAAACACTAAACAAATCTTCATGATATATATTGTCTAGAGAGATACATATCAAAAAACGGGATTGAGATGCAGAGAAAGAAGAAAGGTAATGACAGAGAAAAATACAAAAAGGTTGAGGGAGAGAAGAAGCCTGCAGAATACAAATAGTTGAGAGAAAGAGAAATACGTGTTTTTGATTTCCTATGTGTGGTCTTGTTTTTAGTGGCTCTAGGAAAAATAATTAGTTGAGAGAAGTAAGGATGCCATAAATAATAGGGTTGGGGCCGAATTTAATAGAAATCAGATTAGGCATTTTTGCTATAAAAAAATAAAATATAAAAATCAGGTTAGTGTGTTTTGGAGGGAATTATGCAAAGTTAATTAGGGTTAAGTAGAGGGAGAAACAAAACCCTAATTCTCCCTTTATAGTAATAAAGATAAAGATATATCAAAGTGGATTCCTATATCGTCTTTCTGGCTCATTTGAGATTTTTGAGTTTTCAGTATTTTATGAATCTTGGAAAATAATTATGTATGGGTACAACTATGTTACTAAAACAAAACAGTGCCTAAAGAAGGCATATGATGACAACTTTTTCATGACATTTTAGGGAAAAAATAAAGTGGGTTGAACTTTATGTCTTCGTCCATTTTTTCAATTATGCTACGTACAATGTTTGTCTTGATGGTATACATAGATGTGAGATTAAATTGGATTTTCATTTGTCCCATACTTGGAAATATCCCAAGGGGCCCTCTGGAATTGACAATGTCATTTAGCTAAATTGAAGACTACTACATAACATAAGCATAATTTAAATGTAGTAATATAACGTGTAATTTGGCAATTTTTTGGGGGTTAGTGAGGGAAGGTTAATTGAGGGAAGAATCACTTAATCAATAAAATCATGAAAGCAAGATTCTTAAAGATCTAGTGAGGTATTCCCTCCGTCCCAAATTATAAGGGAAAAAATAAAAAATACATTTATTAAGAAAAACCAAAACATAATAATTTGAATTATGTTTCTTTGTATTTTTCTTGTAAATAGTTGCATGAGAGGGTGTAGAAACTATTTTTATTGGCTATTAGTTATGGAAAAGATAAGAGAGAGAGTAAATTAAATGCAGTTTGCATTTAATTTCATGAGAATAAGCAAAAAAAATCTTGAAAAAGATAAATGTTTGTGTTTTTCCCTTATAATTTGGGACAAAAAAAAAGTGAATTTTTTCCTTATAATATGGGACGGAGGCATCTTTTGAGTTTATACCATCATAGTTTCACATGCTTACTTTAACTAGTGTTAGGGACCCGAGTACTAATTAGCAAAACCCTATATTTTTAACAATTTGATTACACAAATTCCAATACACATTTTAATACATTTGTGTTCTTTAACTATGAGAAATTTTGTCAAAAAAAAAAACTATGAGAAATTTTGTAAAATTTTGCAACTGCAGTACTCCAACCTAAGACCATCTCCAATGGTGGTTCTTATATTATTAAGAACTAGTTCTTAATAGGAACCACCATTAGAGCAATACACTTTTAAATTCTTAATAAGAACCGATTCTTAAATAAGAATTCTCTGTCTCCTCTAGAGTATACTTTAGTTTTCATTAAAATATATTTTCTTAAGGGACCCGCTTACTTTTATATATTATTAATAATTAAAATATATTGTGATGTAGAATTATTGATGAGACCCATTAAAACTTTTGAAGAGGTGCTGGGTTGGAGGGATTGAGTGTTAATTATTAAGAACTATTATTAAAAAATAATAAATGAGTGATGTGTACACGTGAGACTGAGTTAAAAACTCAAATTTAGGAAACTCCACTGTGGATGCTTTAAATAGTGGTCGTCTGTGGAAATCGGTTGCATAAGTTAAAGATGACTTAGTAATTTGTCAATTTTACATTAATGTGCGGCCATGACTACATGACATTGACTAATGGGGAGGCTGCAAATTTTATATATACCTCTCTAATTCTCTTCTCTTCTCTTGTTATCAATTCTTCTTCTTCTTTTTTCTTTTCATTTTTTAGTTAGTTTAGTTTGTATTAATTTTTGTAATTTTGTGCGTAAACAACCACATAGTTTGTTGTTGGTTACTCATATTGATCCCACCAATACTTTTTAGTCATCATGTGTGGAAATATTGTGGTAATCGACGAGAGACTTTTAGTAGCCAAATTAAGATCAATATGAGGAACCGAAACAAGTGCGAGCAACTGAGTGGATTTATGTAGGACCGAAAACACAAGATTCACCAGCTAAGTGTGAGCATGTAGTAACCACATCACAAGTTGGAATTGCTGGCCAAACTCTTCCATTTAACGTGATTCAATATATATGGCAGATTTGGATTCTATGAGGAGGGTTCATTTTCTCCTGCAATGGTGGAGGAGGTGGTTCTCAACTCTTTTCTTCCTTGAGCGTTTCACTAATCGAGTGGTTGCGGCGGATGATGTATTTGTTACCCGTTGTGGGATTGATTTGTTTAGGCTGTTGATTGGTCTAAGTTTTATCATGGGGTCCATGTGGCTTTTGACTGGACGATGGTGTTTTCCTTATTTTTCGGTGGTTGCGACCTGTATGGTTTGTAACCGAAGATCTGCCTTTGTGGTGGGGGTTCGATGTTGTTTTGACTGGACGATGGCGTACATTTTCGTTGGTTGTAAATTCGTGTTTGCAAAATTCGTAATACAACGTTGGTAACTACGTTCCTTCGTCGTCAACTTCTTTCTGAGTCTTCGTTGGCCGCTACGCAATCAAATCGCAAATGTAGACTCTCTACTTGTTGCAGAGACTTCTGGCAGTCTCCGTTGCACCAATTGCGTTGGTGGGTTGCATTTTGCTCAGATTTGTGTGAAGTGCTTTTGGATGAATGTGTTTCTCTTGACAAAACTTATTGAGGGTCAGAAGCCCTCAACAATTTATTAAGGGCCAAAAACCCTCAATAAGTTAAGAAAGCCGTCAACAAATAAATTATAGTTAAAAATTGAATTTCAAAACATTTCTTGGCGCCAATATATTAAGTTACTTTTTTAAAAAATTGACGGAACACTTATTTGCGAATTTGGGCCGCCAAAAAATTTAAAAAAAAAAAAAAGTTTTAAACAACTCATTTTGCAATCTCTCTCTCTTCATCTTCTTTAGAAATTTCGTTTCTTAGACCCAAGCCCAAAACACTGTCTTCTCCTTCCTTTAAGACACTACTAGAAATCTCGCGTTTAGCGACCGATTTAGCGACCGAAAATCGCAAAAATCGGTCTCTAAATGCCTTAGCGACCGATTTAGCGACGGGCATTTTGGGTGTGGCAAAAACCTTGGTCGCTGATGGGTAGAGACCAACTTAGCGACTGTTTCATCAGCAACCAATTTAAAGACCGTTTTCAGCGACTGATTTGGCCACCGAAGTTAGGGACCGGATCAGCGACTGGTGTTTGCGACGCACTGTTTCACGCTATAGCAACTGATTTAGTGACTAAGTTAGCGACCGAGTTTGTGACCAATCTGAAATTAATTTCTGGTGCTTTGCGACCAATGTTGCGACACCTTTTGCGACGTTGTTTGTTAAATTCAGTCTCTTTATCGGTCTCTAAGGAATTTTTTTATTATTATTAAATTTACAATCCCTAAAGCAGTTTTTTTAGGTTTAATTTAATATTTAAGTAATACCAAATACTTATAAAAAACAAATACAGAACCAAGACTACTACGCACACTTGAATGTATCATAAGTGAATTGATCTTTTGATCTTTATCATCATCAGACACTTACAAAAGGTGGAATAAATCCCTTTCAATTCTTGCATACAAAAGTTAATATCCTAACTCAACAAACAACTACAGAAAATAAGACACACTACTACACTTGTCATTACTACACTTGTCATTCTTGATGTAATTCTTCACCATCATCAGCCACATAATCATTCTTGATCTGATCTTACCAATTGTAAGGTGTATTGCTCAATTAACTCAAGAACTATCACCTGTAGTCACAGATTATGCAGGTTATTAGTTGGAATATTTATAATTATGCGATGTGCAAGGGGTTGAACAATCATAGAAGATTAGAAAACCTAGGGGCTGAACAATCATAAAACAAATGAAATCAAGCTTACGTGTGTAGTAGACTGGTCAGTGCATTTTGATGCACATTCTTCTACTATTGTACTTAGGCATTTCTCTAGTTTGTTTTATTATTTTTACTATTTTATTGTGTTTTTAGATTTAAGTTTATTTTTGTCTTTATTTTATTTTCGTATTTAATTTTCAGCACTAGTAGCTATTTAATATATGTTCGCTGTGCAGATCATAACTTGAGCTCTGGGTATCAGATTGAGGCGCGGGAAGATGCGTTGGAAAGCTAAGAGACATAGCTACAAGTGTTGTGTTGAGTGGAAGAGCTGTTTCGAAGTGCAACAGTCTCTAATAATTCATAGAAGATTTCGAAATTAGTGGGACTTAATTTTGGCCTTTTGTTTCTATGGCCTTTGAATTTCACTCCTTATCCTATATATACAACTCAAACCAGAAATAGATGATATGTAATATTCAGCCAAGTACTTTTCACAAATTTAGAAAAAGCTACAAGGTTCATGGAGAACTAATCTCAAGGCAATTTCCATTGATCTTAGGTTCCATCATACTTTGAGGTTATTCTAATTTCAATCAAGTTTCTATTCTTTTCAATGTTGTTATGTGATCATTGTTTGCTTAATTCAATTATCATATAGTAGTGTTGATTCAATTCGGTTGTTGTATGCTCCTTTACCGTGATCACGTTAGCGTAGCTTCTTCGTTATCGTGCTTGGTTAATTCGCGTTTGCTTAATTCGCGAGGGCTTAAATCCGTTTCTTAATTCGGATATTAGGAGCTTACATCACATAAAACCCGTTGCACTTGCCAATGAGTTTTATAATCGAATAGGAATAGATAGGAGATTGGAATTATAATCAATGATAAGTCGGAACCGAGGTCAGTGGATTTGCCGCTTTAATTTATTTTATAACCACTTATTTTTAATTGCTATTTCTAGTCGAGAACCTTAAACCCCCATAAATTTCAGTTTTTATTCGATTCTTATTTTTACCAATTAGTAAATCAAAGGTCCTTGTGAAACGACCAAGGTATAACTACCTTGTTACTACATTTTATAATTTTAATTAATTTTGACCGCGTATGACATCCATCATAGACCCACTAAAATCTTGTCCGAGAATCAAAGGAGTAGCATCTTGAGTATGAGTGCATCCACCCTTGACAATATCTTTGAATTCAACAGTTTTTAAAAAAACAAAAGCAGAAAGTTAATCAATACTGATATAGCAAGTCAATGATAAATGGCATTAAAAGTAATTCAAAAATCAGGCTAGGTATAAACCTCATTAGCTAAAACAAACTTTATCAAGGGTTGTTTGGAGGATGTTTCATCTTTGAGATTTTTATTCTCTGCTTAACCAACTTTGTCACTAAACAATTATAACATAAGTCAATAATTATCAACATTTAAATGACATTTACAAAAGAAAAAAATAAGGAACTAGTGAAGTGGGAAAAATGTGGTAGTAATAATTAGCAAAATCAAAAGTGTCTCCTATTGTAGACCAAAGTTACGCATAAGCAATTCGTGACAGCAATAGGGACCAAAGCTACCAAAATACTCAGTCAATGAACTAAGAGTCATAACAAGAAATTCAAACAAAAAAGATTGTAATTGATTACAGAGATAGAAATCAATTAATTAATGGTTCAATTCTTTGTGTATCCAAACATTGAGATGAAGTAACCAACGGGATGGCTGAAGCAAAATAGGATCCTCTTCACTCCTTTTTTATCCTATATATTAAAATCCAAAAAGTTGATCAATTCCTATGAGAAAGACTTTGTTATATTGTTATTTATTATGAGATGAACTATGTGCCTTTATCAAACCATATTCTAATGATGCAAAATTAATATGTGTACATACATATACATATACATATACATATTATACATATATGAATATAATATTGACTAATGCAAACTTAAAGAGCTTACCACTCCAGGGGTGCTGTAAGAGGCGACGTTGAGCTTCTGATCGGAGTTATAGTCCTTCGTCAAAAGATCTAAAAGCAAATAATAATTTTGATTTTAGCTGTGATAAAAAGATAACCGAATCAATAACGAAGAACAATTTATTCATCTTCTCTTGATTCTTCAACAAATGACTCTACATAATAAGCAATATCCAAAGAGAGTTATTCAAGTACAACTACCCAAATGAAAGACTAGACTTTAAATGAGTTATGAAAACAAATTTAGTGCTCACAAGTATAATTAAAAACAAATCTAGTATTTACAAGTGAAGCATTTGACTTACTTCCAAAGGTCACAAATAGCTTTCCACACAAGCAGAGTTCAAAGTCCAGTCACCTTCAACAAAATGCAATACGAATTAACTTAGAAGTACCAAAATAATGTTGCATATATCAAATGTACAGCTTACATAAGAATTAAGAACCACATTACTCCCTCTAGTATCATATATAAGAAACATTTTCACTTTTTAGATTCATTGTTGAATTAATGTATTTAGACTATATTATTGTCTAGATACATCAATTCTATAATGAATCTAAAAAGTCAATTTTTTCTTATATATGAGACTAGAGGGAGTATGTGGTATGTTTCTAGGAGCTGGTGTATATTAGTAAGAACTATTGATGAAAAGCCCAAGAGAACTAATTTACTGAAACTAAAAAAAAGATAATGAACCCAATTTAAAACTAACATCTCAAATTAATTAACCAATTCAACCAAACCCATGAACATAATAATGAAATTAGAAAGCTTTACTTTACCATATTATCAAAGCCATCACTTAATGATTCAAAAAGCTTGAGGAAAATATGGTCCTTCAGCATGTAAAACATGGTAGTCACTCTTTTGCAACCACATGTATATCATGTGTTGCATCAATGATTCTTCAAATCATTGGGGTTATAATAGAAAGCAACACTCTATAAATTTGCTAATCACAAACAAAACCAAAACAGTGTTTCAAGCAATTTTTAGACAGACACCATTAGTATTGAACCCTCAAAAGGCCACCTTAGACATTACCTTCTTGAAATCTTAACTTGTCAATGGTTTGTGACATTCTCTCCAACCAAGGGCCAAAAATTACCGAAAAAACAATCTTTTTTAAACATAAGGCACACAATAAAAAGAAAGGAACCATTTTATCCACTCTTTTTGCAGGAAGGACCGTTGTATTTATTTAATTACTTAATTTATACTATCGGCCAAAATGGATACTAACAAGAATCAGTAATGTAAATAGTGACAGAAACAGAGTCAGTTCTATATAACAATGTGCTTCTGCTCAAAAGAATCCCCCTAAATCCTCAGAATAATCATAGAAAGTTTTAAGTTTTTTAAAAACTGAAATATGTCGTTAACGGATTAAAGTACAATTAATCAAAGGCTAACAAATTTTGCATAGGAATTATTAAAAAGAACTAACTCACCACAAGAAAATTAACCTTTGAGAAACCTTTTCATCCGTGAGTGAGACATGTTTGAGAACCTCTCAAATAGATGGGAGCTGACGAGAGTTGTTGTTTAAGAATCGCTGTTTCAAAAGTGATTCTCAGAGGAAGGAGCAACTATAACCACACACAAAAAGAAATTAAAATCATAATTGATTGAACAATGAGGATAACTTGAACTAAAAGAGGAGGACGAATTTCACTGAAACTGATCCCGTTGCAGAGAAGGGTGAACGTCACCATGTGCGTTTCACTGAGAGGGGGAAGTTAGGTCACTGTGAGGGAGAAAGACTAGAGTTTCAGAGCTTAGATGGAGAAGTTCGTTCGTTGTGAGAGGGAGAAAGAGTAGGGTTTCGGAGCTTACGTTTTTTTGTGAACGAGGAGAAACAAAATTGAAACGCGCGAAGTCCGTGGAGAATAAGAGACGCGTGAGATGGTGGCGGTGGAGAGCAGTTGTGGTGGTAACCCGGTGCAGTGAAGAACAGTTTGTGGTGGTGGAGAAATTGATTTAGCAATACTAGGGTTGCGTTGCGAGCAGTTTGTGTATAGATTTGGGGAAATTGAAAATCCAGGGATATGAAAAGGAATGTTTTCAATGATTTGGTGTTTGTTAAAGTGGATTTTTCAAAAAAAAAAAAACAGAAAAAATAAAATAAAATCTTGGCATGGAAGGTGTTATGGACAAGACTTTTGGGCTAACCAAGCCCAATGTCAAATCCACCGGCCCAATACGACATCTATTGGCTTATATATACAACCTTCACAAACCTCACAAGGTATGCATTGCTCTAACCTCAACCTCCACCTCAAGCTTATACTGACTTGGGCGTCGGAGCGTTATCTGCAGGTACCCCCCTTCTGTGTCACCGGCCATCTCCAACGCTCGGATTCCAACATCTAGCTCGGAGCATTTCTTCCATCGATCCACCAATGTGAGTTATCTACCCTCTTTTTATCTCTACTGATAAAACTTGAGTTCTGTTACGAACAGTGGCGCCGTCTGTGGGGACGATATTATTTCGTTTCTCGAATCCAATCTCACACTCACGATGGATCTTGGAAGAATTAAACCGATTAAATGTTCATCACCGGCTCATGAATTTCTATCGTGAATTCATCAAATGGGGGCTGCATGCTAGCACCTGCAAACAGGTCAAACCTTTCCATTATGTCTCATGTTGGCATATTTAATTGTAACATTGCACTCTATCATGACAAATTAACATTTGTTGTTGACATGCCAATGAAAAAGTAAGGCACGTAAACAAATCTAAGGTGCTGATTGTAGCGGTGATTTTCGGACGCCAAGCTATTTGTTAGCTTTGGTTCTCAAAAATTATGATTCACCACCGAACTTTAATTTATCCAAGGGAAGGGAAAAAGATCGAATAAACCCATAATGAATTTTTTAGAGATTTAAGGTTCGGGGGTTGGTTATACAAAGGGAAGGTATTAGCATCCTATGTATCCGTAGTACTCTACGGGAACCTCTTGTAAAATATGTATTTTTGTGCTAAAATGTTTTGCTTGTAAAATTTGCTTATAAATGATTGAGTAACGATGAGAGAGTTTTTTTTTATTAATTTTTTTAGATATTCAAAAGAAAAGGAGAAAAAAGTTTTATTAATTTTGAATTGGGAAGACACAAGGTCTTTTGCACTACGTACCCGTAAGGGATCAAAATCTCGTAGTTCGGGATAAAATTTGTAAAGTGATTTGTTTGATTGATTTTAGGAGAAAGGACGAGTCGTCATCTTAAGTTTAAACTCCTTTTAAATCCGCCACGAACATACTGAAAAGTTTATATCTTTTCCTGCCATATGTCGTGGGGAAATGAATTTCAACTAGAGATGACTCACGTCTAAACTCTCTTGAGAAAAAGTGTGAATTTGAAAAGCCAAGCGGCAAAAGATTTGAATTGTTTTTGTATTTTTTAGTCTTTGTGAAAATATTTAAATATGCTTAAGTGTGTTAGAGCATTTATTGAAAAAAGGTTTGAAAGAGGTTTCTCGACGAAAGTCGAGGTTTATTATAAAAGATTTCTTTTTTTGAAAATATTTTTATGTTTTTTTGCTTTTTATTATTTTAAGAAAAATTTGTATTTTTAGAACGTCGATTATTCGGACCGCAAGCCATCCGGCAGGAAATCCGAAGTCACCGGAGAGTGAAAAGTCATCCGCCAAATCACTCCTTTTTTCATTCTTTTTTATTTGAACAAAAATGATTTTTATTTCAAGGTTAAAAAAAAGTGAACAAGCAAAAGCGCAAAAACAATCGTAACGCGAGGTTAACGAAAAAAATTCCCCTTTCCTTTGGATTTAAACAAAATAAATCACACAATAATATTTTTTGCATTTTTCATATTTAAGCAATAATAAACGAAACAAATAACATGGCATATTTTTTTGATATTTTTGATATTTAAACATAACATATAACACATAAATAATGTACAAAAATAAATAAATTAAATGACATTCGAATATAATAGAACACATAAATAAAATAATAAAATAAAATAAATAAATAAAGCAGGGGGTGTGAATAGCAAACCAGGGGGTGGGGATAGCAAAATAAAAGCAAGGCCCAGTCCAGAAGGGGGTGCAGCCCATGGGCGTGTGAAGCAGATGATGGGTTGAATCAGGGACGTCTGATTAAATCAGACAGCCCTGATCTGATCCCAGCCAGATTAAATCTGGAGCGTTTGATCAGCATCAGAGGGTTACGGGCGCGCAGGTGCACGATAAGACTGTGCACCTGCGCGCACAGGATCCAAACAAGGTATAAAAGTCAAAAAACCCTAAAAAATCTCATTTTTCATTTCTTCCTTCTCTTTCTCAGACCCGCCGCCGCTCACCTCTCCCATCTCTCTCTCACCGCCGCTCAACACCCTCTTCTTCCTCACTCATTCTCTTTCTCGGCTCTTTCTTCTTCGCCGCCGGCCAACCCTTTCTCTCCTATCTTGATTCCGTTCTGTTTCTTCTCAAAACTCCAAGATTTCAACAAAAGCTCAACACCAACCCATACAAAAACTACACTTTCGTTTTTTCGAAACCGGAATCGGTTTCCTCTCCGTTTTTGCTTTTTCGATCTAACCCATTCTTCTTCATTGATCTACGGATCTACCTTCTTCTCTTCTGTTTCTTTTTCGCGTTTTTTCTGATTTTTTTGATTCTGGTGAATGGTTTGAGTTCTGTTTTAAAAAAAAGGTTGGATGAATTGGTTGTTGGTCTGGATTATGAAGAACAATGGTGATGTTGATGACTACTGTAATTTTTGATTCGGTTTTCTGGGTTTGTATTTGAGCTCTTGATTTTTTGATGGTGATGATGAACAACGATGCAGATGATGTTTCTGGTTTCTTGATTATTTGTTTGATTCTGTTAAAAAAACAGGTTAGGTTTTTTTGTTGTTGTCTAATGTTGCGGCTCCCCCTCTCCTCTCTGATTTTTCATCTGTTTTATAACCCAAACTTTTTAGGGTTTTGGATTAATGAGGAAATGCAGAGAAATCCTTTTGCTAGTTGAAATGGAATCTCCCCCTTTGGGGAAGAAGACACTGACTGTGACCCAAAAAAATAACAAGACTTTGACTTTTTTTTGACTTTTTTTTAATTAATAAAAAAAACAGAAAAATGGAATAAAGAAACAAATAAAAAACAAATAAATAAATAATAATAGTAATAAAACTGAATAATAAAATAAAAATAATAAAAATTGAAAAAAACACAAAAATAATAATAATATAAATATATAAATAATAAATGAACACAAAATGAGGTATTTTAAAATACCTCTCTGCCGAAATTTCGTTTGAAAAAGCGAAGTAAATCCCGGACGAAAATGCATGACATATGGACATGAGGTGGGATCTTAGGTCAAAAATTGGGGTATGACAGATGCCCCTATTTAAGTTTCTTCATCCGGAGAGATGAAGATTGAAATCTTTATCTTGACGAGATTGAAGAGACTTAAATACAGAATACACAATTTTGGACCTAAGATGCCGAAAATGCTTATGATGCAAATGCAAATGTAAATACAAGATCTTGAACTTTGTGAGAAAGTGGAATCACAAGAGACAAACTTTTATTACTGGGGAACAGAGACATTTATAGGTGAACAACAAAAAGTGACCCGACTGAGGGAGAAAAACAATGATAGGGAGAAGAAAAACGATCCAACTCCATTGGTGAAGCAATGTAGTTTTACTCGGGATAAGTTGCCTTCTATCATATGGATAGTTTAACAAAGGTATATGGAAAAAGATGAGACACTGTCTACTATCGCCTGGATAGCTTAAAAAAGACGAGTGACGAATGAATGAGACACTGTCTACTATCGCATGGATAGCTTAAAAAAGACGAGTGACGAATGAAGAGACACTGTCTACTATCGCATGGATAGCTTAAAAAAGACAAGTGACGAATATTGCTAACTAACATATGGATAGTCTAGCAGAAACAAAATGACAAAAATTGTCTACCAACATATGGATGGATTCGACATGTATATTACCTACTACCATATGGATAGCTTATAAAAGGTAATAACAAAAAGGGACATTGTCTACCAACATATGGATGGCTTATAAGACGAGTGACAAACATTGCTAACTAACATATGGATAGTCTAGCAGAAAGATGACAAAAATTGTCTACCAACATATGGATGGATTCGACATGTATATTACCTACTACCATATGGATAGCTTATAAAAGGTAATAACAAAAAGAGACACTGTCTACCAACATATGGATGGCTTATAAAAGACGAGTGACAAATATTGCTAACTAACATATGGATAGTCTAGCAGAAACAAAATGACAAAAATTGTCTACCAACATATGGATGGATTCGACATGTATATTACCTACTACCATATGGATAGCTTATAAAAGGTAATAACAAAAAGAGACACTGTCTACCAACATATGGATGGCTTATAAAAGACGAGTGACAAACATTGCTAACTAACATATGGATAGTCTAGCAGAAAGATGACAAAAATTGTCTACCAACATATGGATGGATTCGACATGTATATTACCTACTACCATATGGATAGCTTATAAAAGGTAATAACAAAAAGAGACACTGTCTACCAACATATGGATGGCTTATAAAAGACGAGTGACAAACATTGCTAACTAACATATGGATAGTCTAGCAGAAAGATGACAAAAATTGTCTACCAACATATGGATGGATTCGACATGTATATTACCTACTACCATATGGATAGCTTATAAAAGGTAATAACAAAAAGAGACACTGTCTACCAACATATGGATGGCTTATAAAAGACGAGTGACAAATATTGCTGACTAACATATGGATAGTCTAGCAGAAACAAAATGACAAAAATTGTCTACCAACATATGGATGGATTCGACATGTATATTACCTACTACCATATGGATAGCTTATAAAAGGTAATAACAAAAAGAGACACTGTCTACCAACATATGGATGGCTTATAAAAGACGAGTGACAAACATTGCTAACTAACATATGGATAGTCTAGCAGAAACAAAATGACAAAAATTGTCTACCAACATATGGATGGATTCGACATGTATATTACCTACTACCATATGGATAGCTTATAAAAGGTAATAACAAAAAGAGACACTGTCTACCAACATATGGATGGCTTATAAAAGACGAGTGACAAACATTGCTAACTAACATATGGATAGTCTAGCAGAAAGATGACAAAAATTGTCTACCAACATATGGATGGTTTTGATATGTATATTACCTACTACCATATGGATAGCTTATAAAAGGTAATAACAAAAAGAAGAGGGACTTCCATGAAGGGAATATATAACTCTGCCAGGAACTCCAAAGGAGATATAGGAAGGTTAGATTGAAAAAATACAGATTTCTCATGATGAGAAGCCATCTGAAAAGTTCTTGATTAACATCTCTTGACCAGATATACTGGGAATGACATCACACGGGGAAGTTGAGAATATATGTGTTGGTACACAAGCTACTCAAAATGAAGAGATTGTCGCTTGCTGATTGAAATTAGAACTCGATCTAGGAAAAAACTGGAGAGAAATAGTCAAAAAGACTCTATACCCAATGAGAAATGAGCTCGACTGGGGATCTTCCTATCCGCGTATTCGGAAAGGGATACAACTGAAGCAACTTGGAATATGTTTGATGGAGACATCTCTAGATTAGACTCAATGGGGATGACTCTTTTTGTGATGTATGAGTGATGGAGACATCTCTGAACCAGACTCACTGGGGATGACTCTTTTTGTATGAATGATAGAGACATCTCTGGACCAGATACACTGTGGATGACTCTTTTTGTGATTTATTGAAACAAGACACATGATGGTCAATGCAGTATGTATGAATGATTCTGTTTGCATGTTACACATGGATACGAACTTATGTATGGACATGTGAATGACTGTATGTATGTATATGTGAATGATTATATGTATGTATGTATGTATGTATGTATGTATGTATGTATGCATGTATATATCTATATATGTTTGTATGTATGTATGAATGTGTGAATGGTTGTATGTATATGTGTATTTGCTGATGCATGATATGCATTTGGTTGTAGGAGTAGCATTAACGAATACTATATGACATGCATGATGGATGCATGAAATGAAATGTTGGTAAATACCATGCTTTGGATGCCAATAATTTTTGGACTTAATCGAATGTTGAATGCCAATAAAGACTGGGCTTTGAATGTTGAGCTTTTCAGGATGCCAATGAAAATTGGGCTTTGGAAGATGCCAATGGTATGTTGGGCTTTTGACATGCCAATGGGTTTTGGGCTTTCTGGTTGTGAAAGTGGTGCCACTTTTATTAGAAAATTTGGAAATCTTGAAATGCATGCGTGATGCTATATGTGTGAATGATATGTTAAGAAATGCCTTAACGAATGCAGTTTGATGCATGGTTTAATACTAGAAAGATGCAAGCGTGAACGATGCAAGATGCATGATTATGATTTGTATGAAATGTGATGATTGATTGATGTATACAACATATTGACCTCGGGTTGCGCCATTGGAGGATGGGCTTTTTTTTATTGTAGGTATTGGGTTCCAAGCAGTGTTGGTTTTTTTTGAAGATGTCAATGAATATTGGAATATTTTTTGGATGCTATGAGGTGATGGGCGAAACGCAAGAGCAAAGTGACGTGATCAATGCATGATGCATGGTTATGATTTAAATGTTTGAAAAGTTTCCTCGCGTTGGGAAATGGAAAGGGGTTAAGAAGATTTTTGCTAGCATGGTCTCCCGACACCTGAGTTGAACTCAATGGTTGTATGACAGCATCTTGCTTGAGTAGCTTTGAAAGGATGGAGAGGACTTGCCCCTAGTGTAGCCCATTTTGCTCTTTTTCTTTTTCTTTGAAAATCCCTAACTTTTGCCTGGACCGCTCTTTCGAGTTTTCAATCCACCGGGAGTATATTTCTTTTTGTGTCCCTAATTTTTGCCTAAACCGCCTTTTCAGGTTTTCGATCCACCGGGACGCTCTCTATTGCCTAAGCCGCCCTTTCGGGTTTTCGACTTAGCGAGCTTTTTGATTTTTTTTTTTTATCTCTTTTCTTTGGGCAATATATCTTTGGTTGCATCAAACTGGGAGCGAAAGATCCTCTCCATCTATGGGGTGATAAATACAGGTTGCCCCAGTATTTGGATCTTTGAAAGGTTTGCCCCAAATTGAACCCTTGACTTGAACTGCCTCAACACTTGAATTTTGAAAAGCATGCCCCTGGTTGATCGGCGCCTTGAAGGTTTGACCGTAATCACCAAGATCTCCGGATGATTTGCCCTTTGATTGGTAGGAATTTGCTCTTGATTGACAGGACTCCTAGGTGATTTGCCCCTTGTTAGGAGTGTCTTGACATGATTCACCTTTTGATCAGACTCTTGTTGAAATTTCCTCGATGTCAAGTATTGATTTGCAGGTGAAATTGTTTATTTTGAAAAGTGATTTTGACGCAATGCACATGCAAGTTTTGAAATCGAAATTTATTTTTTGAGTGTATAATGGATGATATTTGGCCAGGAGATCGGCGCAATTGAAAGCGTGAATAAATGATAAAAAATTGTTATTGATGATTCACAAACATAAGGAGTCAGTTCAACAATTTTGCTGAATGTGCTTTCGTAGTAAACCTAGCTTCAATTAGGTCTTTTGAGGGTTATAACGTGGTTTGGCTCACGGTTTTTGAAAAAGATTACACGGCTCAAAATTTGATTTTAACCCAAACAATCTCCATTGATGTTCTCCATTCCTAAGTTCAATTAACTCGATAGATGTCTCTGGTAGGCAAGAGAATTTTGTTAGTTATGATGATGGAGGTAGATACAGTGGTCGAAGCACTGATGAGATTCTTGAAGTGGCAGTCACTTCTTTTTGTTTACAAGTTTTATTTCCCTTTTGATTTTAATCCCTTATTTTTGCATAGACCGATTCTTTTGAATTTGCGGTCCATCGGGATGCCCTTTTTTTTTTGCCTAAGTGTTCACTTGGCGGACACTCTTTTTTTGGAAAAAACTATTGTGAGATTTTGCTCTTGATTTAGAAAAGTTATGACTGCCATGTGAGTTTTCTCTTTTCATCGCTTTCCTCCACGTGTGAATGGAAGATGGTGTGCCTAAACCTTTTGTTGGGGTGATTTGATGGATTGATTCTCTTGTATTGAGATGCATTGTCAAGTTGATTGAAAAACTACCCTGTCCCGGGTTAAGATTAAGGGTTTATAAAATGTAGAAAGAAACACCGACTTCAAGCTCGAAGGGGTTGACTACGGATTATCTCCTTATATCTCCAGTGTTTGGGAATTGAAAACAATGCCTTACATCATCAGCCATGTTTTACTAAAAGCATATATCAGCAAATTCAGTTATTTGTTTACATCATCCTCCCCTCAAGTTTGAAAAGTGAAATAGAAAAACATTGCCGTTTATGATGGCACAAGAAAAGAGTGAATACGAATGGATGAATTCCAAAATATGCATGCTCATTTCATTAAAAACACTTAGTCAACCAGTACAATTTCAAAAGCAAACCATACTTAGCAAGAAAGAAACCGCGATTGAGAATAAATAGTCTAACGATCTTAGGAATGTGCATTCCTTGTTGATCCACCGACCTTAAGAGGTGCGGGTGCCTCATTAATGTTCTTGTATGACCAATCATGAATGAGATTCCTCCTTGAAAGACAATAGTTTGTCGTTGATCAGGTCTTGGACCTCCTTTTTATTTTGACAGGCCTTGGCCTCTCTCAAGTCCATGTTTTAAGTTCACTCGTGAGTATCAGGAAACTTGCTAGTTGGATTGCGGTTGAAGGAGGGTGAAGGTGGAAGAGATATGATTTGAAAATGAACGGTTTTTTTTTTTTATATACGGGATGCAAATGTATGAAGATGCGTGTATGCAAATGTGTGAAAATGCATGCGTATGCAAAAGGATTTTCCTCATGTTAGAGGACATGCTAAAAAAAATGATGACATGATATGATGAGATTGAACAAGGTCAGGGTATGACCCCAACAAAATGCTTGTAGGGTCATTGGAAGTTGACATAACCTAAACGGAAGGCTCCCTACGAAAGGCTAGTTCTAGATATTTACTACCCGCCCTCTCACATGTTGGTTATAGGTTTTGTGTTTGTTTGAGGGCGACAATCAAGGTCGCAGCCCTCGCTCAAAACTTCCTCCCAAAATTGGACTAGCCAATTCAAAGGGTCTCCTCTAGATGGAGTCATATGGGTTCTAGACAAAGTAAAAAGGTCCCTAGAGTCATGGATCCAACGAGAAAATATCATCGTCATTGCAAATCCTCGCAAGACAACAATATTCTCAAGAGGGTCTACTCTAGGCGTGGTTTTCATGTCAACCCTACGAGGTATCCACCAAGAAGGCCAACACTCAACCACTAACTTATCTTAAGTGTTTGCTCAAGTCCGGGTAGAGGACTTTTCTCTCATAAGTATTAAACCCAAACACATAAGCATATAAAGCAATAAAATATACAAGAAAAATAATAGCACAAATATAACATATATACAAGTTAGGCTCAACCCTCTTGGGAAGAATCCCCAGTGAAGTCGCCATTTCTGTAGCGGTGATTTTCGGACGCCAAGCTATTTGTTAGCTTTGGTTCTCAAAAATTATGATTCACCACCGAACTTTAATTTATCCAAGGGAAGGGAAAAAGATCGAATAAACCCATAATGAATTTTTTAGAGATTTAAGGTTCGGGGGTTGGTTATACAAAGGGAAGGTATTAGCATCCTATGTATCCGTAGTACTCTACGGGAACCTCTTGTAAAATATGTATTTTTGTGCTAAAATGTTTTGCTTGTAAAATTTGCTTATAAATGATTGAGTAACGATGAGAGAGTTTTTTTTTATTAATTTTTTTAGATATTCAAAAGAAAAGGAGAAAAAAGTTTTATTAATTTTGAATTGGGAAGACACAAGGTCTTTTGCACTACGTACCCGTAAGGGATCAAAATCTCGTAGTTCGGGATAAAATTTGTAAAGTGATTTGTTTGATTGATTTTAGGAGAAAGGACGAGTCGTCATCTTAAGTTTAAACTCCTTTTAAATCCGCCACGAACATACTGAAAAGTTTATATCTTTTCCTGCCATATGTCGTGGGGAAATGAATTTCAACTAGAGATGACTCACGTCTAAACTCTCTTGAGAAAAAGTGTGAATTTGAAAAGCCAAGCGGCAAAAGATTTGAATTGTTTTTGTATTTTTTAGTCTTTGTGAAAATATTTAAATATGCTTAAGTGTGTTAGAGCATTTATTGAAAAAAGGTTTGAAAGAGGTTTCTCGACGAAAGTCGAGGTTTATTATAAAAGATTTCTTTTTTTGAAAATATTTTTATGTTTTTTTGCTTTTTATTATTTTAAGAAAAATTTGTATTTTTAGAACGTCGATTATTCGGACCGCAAGCCATCCGGCAGGAAATCCGAAGTCACCGGAGAGTGAAAAGTCATCCGCCAAATCACTCCTTTTTTCATTCTTTTTTATTTGAACAAAAATGATTTTTATTTCAAGGTTAAAAAAAAGTGAACAAGCAAAAGCGCAAAAACAATCGTAACGCGAGGTTAACGAAAAAAATTCCCCTTTCCTTTGGATTTAAACAAAATAAATCACACAATAATATTTTTTGCATTTTTCATATTTAAGCAATAATAAACGAAACAAATAACATGGCATATTTTTTTGATATTTTTGATATTTAAACATAACATATAACACATAAATAATGTACAAAAATAAATAAATTAAATGACATTCGAATATAATAGAACACATAAATAAAATAATAAAATAAAATAAATAAATAAAGCAGGGGGTGTGAATAGCAAACCAGGGGGTGGGGATAGCAAAATAAAAGCAAGGCCCAGTCCAGAAGGGGGTGCAGCCCATGGGCGTGTGAAGCAGATGATGGGTTGAATCAGGGACGTCTGATTAAATCAGACAGCCCTGATCTGATCCCAGCCAGATTAAATCTGGAGCGTTTGATCAGCATCAGAGGGTTACGGGCGCGCAGGTGCACGATAAGACTGTGCACCTGCGCGCACAGGATCCAAACAAGGTATAAAAGTCAAAAAACCCTAAAAAATCTCATTTTTCATTTCTTCCTTCTCTTTCTCAGACCCGCCGCCGCTCACCTCTCCCATCTCTCTCTCACCGCCGCTCAACACCCTCTTCTTCCTCACTCATTCTCTTTCTCGGCTCTTTCTTCTTCGCCGCCGGCCAACCCTTTCTCTCCTATCTTGATTCCGTTCTGTTTCTTCTCAAAACTCCAAGATTTCAACAAAAGCTCAACACCAACCCATACAAAAACTACACTTTCGTTTTTTCGAAACCGGAATCGGTTTCCTCTCCGTTTTTGCTTTTTCGATCTAACCCATTCTTCTTCATTGATCTACGGATCTACCTTCTTCTCTTCTGTTTCTTTTTCGCGTTTTTTCTGATTTTTTTGATTCTGGTGAATGGTTTGAGTTCTGTTTTAAAAAAAAGGTTGGATGAATTGGTTGTTGGTCTGGATTATGAAGAACAATGGTGATGTTGATGACTACTGTAATTTTTGATTCGGTTTTCTGGGTTTGTATTTGAGCTCTTGATTTTTTGATGGTGATGATGAACAACGATGCAGATGATGTTTCTGGTTTCTTGATTATTTGTTTGATTCTGTTAAAAAAACAGGTTAGGTTTTTTTGTTGTTGTCTAATGTTGCGGCTCCCCCTCTCCTCTCTGATTTTTCATCTGTTTTATAACCCAAACTTTTTAGGGTTTTGGATTAATGAGGAAATGCAGAGAAATCCTTTTGCTAGTTGAAATGGAATCTCCCCCTTTGGGGAAGAAGACACTGACTGTGACCCAAAAAAATAACAAGACTTTGACTTTTTTTTGACTTTTTTTTAATTAATAAAAAAAACAGAAAAATGGAATAAAGAAACAAATAAAAAACAAATAAATAAATAATAATAGTAATAAAACTGAATAATAAAATAAAAATAATAAAAATTGAAAAAAACACAAAAATAATAATAATATAAATATATAAATAATAAATGAACACAAAATGAGGTATTTTAAAATACCTCTCTGCCGAAATTTCGTTTGAAAAAGCGAAGTAAATCCCGGACGAAAATGCATGACATATGGACATGAGGTGGGATCTTAGGTCAAAAATTGGGGTATGACAGATGCCCCTATTTAAGTTTCTTCATCCGGAGAGATGAAGATTGAAATCTTTATCTTGACGAGATTGAAGAGACTTAAATACAGAATACACAATTTTGGACCTAAGATGCCGAAAATGCTTATGATGCAAATGCAAATGTAAATACAAGATCTTGAACTTTGTGAGAAAGTGGAATCACAAGAGACAAACTTTTATTACTGGGGAACAGAGACATTTATAGGTGAACAACAAAAAGTGACCCGACTGAGGGAGAAAAACAATGATAGGGAGAAGAAAAACGATCCAACTCCATTGGTGAAGCAATGTAGTTTTACTCGGGATAAGTTGCCTTCTATCATATGGATAGTTTAACAAAGGTATATGGAAAAAGATGAGACACTGTCTACTATCGCCTGGATAGCTTAAAAAAGACGAGTGACGAATGAATGAGACACTGTCTACTATCGCATGGATAGCTTAAAAAAGACGAGTGACGAATGAAGAGACACTGTCTACTATCGCATGGATAGCTTAAAAAAGACAAGTGACGAATATTGCTAACTAACATATGGATAGTCTAGCAGAAACAAAATGACAAAAATTGTCTACCAACATATGGATGGATTCGACATGTATATTACCTACTACCATATGGATAGCTTATAAAAGGTAATAACAAAAAGGGACATTGTCTACCAACATATGGATGGCTTATAAGACGAGTGACAAACATTGCTAACTAACATATGGATAGTCTAGCAGAAAGATGACAAAAATTGTCTACCAACATATGGATGGATTCGACATGTATATTACCTACTACCATATGGATAGCTTATAAAAGGTAATAACAAAAAGAGACACTGTCTACCAACATATGGATGGCTTATAAAAGACGAGTGACAAATATTGCTAACTAACATATGGATAGTCTAGCAGAAACAAAATGACAAAAATTGTCTACCAACATATGGATGGATTCGACATGTATATTACCTACTACCATATGGATAGCTTATAAAAGGTAATAACAAAAAGAGACACTGTCTACCAACATATGGATGGCTTATAAAAGACGAGTGACAAACATTGCTAACTAACATATGGATAGTCTAGCAGAAAGATGACAAAAATTGTCTACCAACATATGGATGGATTCGACATGTATATTACCTACTACCATATGGATAGCTTATAAAAGGTAATAACAAAAAGAGACACTGTCTACCAACATATGGATGGCTTATAAAAGACGAGTGACAAACATTGCTAACTAACATATGGATAGTCTAGCAGAAAGATGACAAAAATTGTCTACCAACATATGGATGGATTCGACATGTATATTACCTACTACCATATGGATAGCTTATAAAAGGTAATAACAAAAAGAGACACTGTCTACCAACATATGGATGGCTTATAAAAGACGAGTGACAAATATTGCTGACTAACATATGGATAGTCTAGCAGAAACAAAATGACAAAAATTGTCTACCAACATATGGATGGATTCGACATGTATATTACCTACTACCATATGGATAGCTTATAAAAGGTAATAACAAAAAGAGACACTGTCTACCAACATATGGATGGCTTATAAAAGACGAGTGACAAACATTGCTAACTAACATATGGATAGTCTAGCAGAAACAAAATGACAAAAATTGTCTACCAACATATGGATGGATTCGACATGTATATTACCTACTACCATATGGATAGCTTATAAAAGGTAATAACAAAAAGAGACACTGTCTACCAACATATGGATGGCTTATAAAAGACGAGTGACAAACATTGCTAACTAACATATGGATAGTCTAGCAGAAAGATGACAAAAATTGTCTACCAACATATGGATGGTTTTGATATGTATATTACCTACTACCATATGGATAGCTTATAAAAGGTAATAACAAAAAGAAGAGGGACTTCCATGAAGGGAATATATAACTCTGCCAGGAACTCCAAAGGAGATATAGGAAGGTTAGATTGAAAAAATACAGATTTCTCATGATGAGAAGCCATCTGAAAAGTTCTTGATTAACATCTCTTGACCAGATATACTGGGAATGACATCACACGGGGAAGTTGAGAATATATGTGTTGGTACACAAGCTACTCAAAATGAAGAGATTGTCGCTTGCTGATTGAAATTAGAACTCGATCTAGGAAAAAACTGGAGAGAAATAGTCAAAAAGACTCTATACCCAATGAGAAATGAGCTCGACTGGGGATCTTCCTATCCGCGTATTCGGAAAGGGATACAACTGAAGCAACTTGGAATATGTTTGATGGAGACATCTCTAGATTAGACTCAATGGGGATGACTCTTTTTGTGATGTATGAGTGATGGAGACATCTCTGAACCAGACTCACTGGGGATGACTCTTTTTGTATGAATGATAGAGACATCTCTGGACCAGATACACTGTGGATGACTCTTTTTGTGATTTATTGAAACAAGACACATGATGGTCAATGCAGTATGTATGAATGATTCTGTTTGCATGTTACACATGGATACGAACTTATGTATGGACATGTGAATGACTGTATGTATGTATATGTGAATGATTATATGTATGTATGTATGTATGTATGTATGTATGTATGTATGCATGTATATATCTATATATGTTTGTATGTATGTATGAATGTGTGAATGGTTGTATGTATATGTGTATTTGCTGATGCATGATATGCATTTGGTTGTAGGAGTAGCATTAACGAATACTATATGACATGCATGATGGATGCATGAAATGAAATGTTGGTAAATACCATGCTTTGGATGCCAATAATTTTTGGACTTAATCGAATGTTGAATGCCAATAAAGACTGGGCTTTGAATGTTGAGCTTTTCAGGATGCCAATGAAAATTGGGCTTTGGAAGATGCCAATGGTATGTTGGGCTTTTGACATGCCAATGGGTTTTGGGCTTTCTGGTTGTGAAAGTGGTGCCACTTTTATTAGAAAATTTGGAAATCTTGAAATGCATGCGTGATGCTATATGTGTGAATGATATGTTAAGAAATGCCTTAACGAATGCAGTTTGATGCATGGTTTAATACTAGAAAGATGCAAGCGTGAACGATGCAAGATGCATGATTATGATTTGTATGAAATGTGATGATTGATTGATGTATACAACATATTGACCTCGGGTTGCGCCATTGGAGGATGGGCTTTTTTTTATTGTAGGTATTGGGTTCCAAGCAGTGTTGGTTTTTTTTGAAGATGTCAATGAATATTGGAATATTTTTTGGATGCTATGAGGTGATGGGCGAAACGCAAGAGCAAAGTGACGTGATCAATGCATGATGCATGGTTATGATTTAAATGTTTGAAAAGTTTCCTCGCGTTGGGAAATGGAAAGGGGTTAAGAAGATTTTTGCTAGCATGGTCTCCCGACACCTGAGTTGAACTCAATGGTTGTATGACAGCATCTTGCTTGAGTAGCTTTGAAAGGATGGAGAGGACTTGCCCCTAGTGTAGCCCATTTTGCTCTTTTTCTTTTTCTTTGAAAATCCCTAACTTTTGCCTGGACCGCTCTTTCGAGTTTTCAATCCACCGGGAGTATATTTCTTTTTGTGTCCCTAATTTTTGCCTAAACCGCCTTTTCAGGTTTTCGATCCACCGGGACGCTCTCTATTGCCTAAGCCGCCCTTTCGGGTTTTCGACTTAGCGAGCTTTTTGATTTTTTTTTTTTATCTCTTTTCTTTGGGCAATATATCTTTGGTTGCATCAAACTGGGAGCGAAAGATCCTCTCCATCTATGGGGTGATAAATACAGGTTGCCCCAGTATTTGGATCTTTGAAAGGTTTGCCCCAAATTGAACCCTTGACTTGAACTGCCTCAACACTTGAATTTTGAAAAGCATGCCCCTGGTTGATCGGCGCCTTGAAGGTTTGACCGTAATCACCAAGATCTCCGGATGATTTGCCCTTTGATTGGTAGGAATTTGCTCTTGATTGACAGGACTCCTAGGTGATTTGCCCCTTGTTAGGAGTGTCTTGACATGATTCACCTTTTGATCAGACTCTTGTTGAAATTTCCTCGATGTCAAGTATTGATTTGCAGGTGAAATTGTTTATTTTGAAAAGTGATTTTGACGCAATGCACATGCAAGTTTTGAAATCGAAATTTATTTTTTGAGTGTATAATGGATGATATTTGGCCAGGAGATCGGCGCAATTGAAAGCGTGAATAAATGATAAAAAATTGTTATTGATGATTCACAAACATAAGGAGTCAGTTCAACAATTTTGCTGAATGTGCTTTCGTAGTAAACCTAGCTTCAATTAGGTCTTTTGAGGGTTATAACGTGGTTTGGCTCACGGTTTTTGAAAAAGATTACACGGCTCAAAATTTGATTTTAACCCAAACAATCTCCATTGATGTTCTCCATTCCTAAGTTCAATTAACTCGATAGATGTCTCTGGTAGGCAAGAGAATTTTGTTAGTTATGATGATGGAGGTAGATACAGTGGTCGAAGCACTGATGAGATTCTTGAAGTGGCAGTCACTTCTTTTTGTTTACAAGTTTTATTTCCCTTTTGATTTTAATCCCTTATTTTTGCATAGACCGATTCTTTTGAATTTGCGGTCCATCGGGATGCCCTTTTTTTTTTGCCTAAGTGTTCACTTGGCGGACACTCTTTTTTTGGAAAAAACTATTGTGAGATTTTGCTCTTGATTTAGAAAAGTTATGACTGCCATGTGAGTTTTCTCTTTTCATCGCTTTCCTCCACGTGTGAATGGAAGATGGTGTGCCTAAACCTTTTGTTGGGGTGATTTGATGGATTGATTCTCTTGTATTGAGATGCATTGTCAAGTTGATTGAAAAACTACCCTGTCCCGGGTTAAGATTAAGGGTTTATAAAATGTAGAAAGAAACACCGACTTCAAGCTCGAAGGGGTTGACTACGGATTATCTCCTTATATCTCCAGTGTTTGGGAATTGAAAACAATGCCTTACATCATCAGCCATGTTTTACTAAAAGCATATATCAGCAAATTCAGTTATTTGTTTACATCATCCTCCCCTCAAGTTTGAAAAGTGAAATAGAAAAACATTGCCGTTTATGATGGCACAAGAAAAGAGTGAATACGAATGGATGAATTCCAAAATATGCATGCTCATTTCATTAAAAACACTTAGTCAACCAGTACAATTTCAAAAGCAAACCATACTTAGCAAGAAAGAAACCGCGATTGAGAATAAATAGTCTAACGATCTTAGGAATGTGCATTCCTTGTTGATCCACCGACCTTAAGAGGTGCGGGTGCCTCATTAATGTTCTTGTATGACCAATCATGAATGAGATTCCTCCTTGAAAGACAATAGTTTGTCGTTGATCAGGTCTTGGACCTCCTTTTTATTTTGACAGGCCTTGGCCTCTCTCAAGTCCATGTTTTAAGTTCACTCGTGAGTATCAGGAAACTTGCTAGTTGGATTGCGGTTGAAGGAGGGTGAAGGTGGAAGAGATATGATTTGAAAATGAACGGTTTTTTTTTTTTATATACGGGATGCAAATGTATGAAGATGCGTGTATGCAAATGTGTGAAAATGCATGCGTATGCAAAAGGATTTTCCTCATGTTAGAGGACATGCTAAAAAAAATGATGACATGATATGATGAGATTGAACAAGGTCAGGGTATGACCCCAACAAAATGCTTGTAGGGTCATTGGAAGTTGACATAACCTAAACGGAAGGCTCCCTACGAAAGGCTAGTTCTAGATATTTACTACCCGCCCTCTCACATGTTGGTTATAGGTTTTGTGTTTGTTTGAGGGCGACAATCAAGGTCGCAGCCCTCGCTCAAAACTTCCTCCCAAAATTGGACTAGCCAATTCAAAGGGTCTCCTCTAGATGGAGTCATATGGGTTCTAGACAAAGTAAAAAGGTCCCTAGAGTCATGGATCCAACGAGAAAATATCATCGTCATTGCAAATCCTCGCAAGACAACAATATTCTCAAGAGGGTCTACTCTAGGCGTGGTTTTCATGTCAACCCTACGAGGTATCCACCAAGAAGGCCAACACTCAACCACTAACTTATCTTAAGTGTTTGCTCAAGTCCGGGTAGAGGACTTTTCTCTCATAAGTATTAAACCCAAACACATAAGCATATAAAGCAATAAAATATACAAGAAAAATAATAGCACAAATATAACATATATACAAGTTAGGCTCAACCCTCTTGGGAAGAATCCCCAGTGAAGTCGCCATTTCTGTAGCGGTGATTTTCGGACGCCAAGCTATTTGTTAGCTTTGGTTCTCAAAAATTATGATTCACCACCGAACTTTAATTTATCCAAGGGAAGGGAAAAAGATCGAATAAACCCATAATGAATTTTTTAGAGATTTAAGGTTCGGGGGTTGGTTATACAAAGGGAAGGTATTAGCATCCTATGTATCCGTAGTACTCTACGGGAACCTCTTGTAAAATATGTATTTTTGTGCTAAAATGTTTTGCTTGTAAAATTTGCTTATAAATGATTGAGTAACGATGAGAGAGTTTTTTTTTATTAATTTTTTTAGATATTCAAAAGAAAAGGAGAAAAAAGTTTTATTAATTTTGAATTGGGAAGACACAAGGTCTTTTGCACTACGTACCCGTAAGGGATCAAAATCTCGTAGTTCGGGATAAAATTTGTAAAGTGATTTGTTTGATTGATTTTAGGAGAAAGGACGAGTCGTCATCTTAAGTTTAAACTCCTTTTAAATCCGCCACGAACATACTGAAAAGTTTATATCTTTTCCTGCCATATGTCGTGGGGAAATGAATTTCAACTAGAGATGACTCACGTCTAAACTCTCTTGAGAAAAAGTGTGAATTTGAAAAGCCAAGCGGCAAAAGATTTGAATTGTTTTTGTATTTTTTAGTCTTTGTGAAAATATTTAAATATGCTTAAGTGTGTTAGAGCATTTATTGAAAAAAGGTTTGAAAGAGGTTTCTCGACGAAAGTCGAGGTTTATTATAAAAGATTTCTTTTTTTGAAAATATTTTTATGTTTTTTTGCTTTTTATTATTTTAAGAAAAATTTGTATTTTTAGAACGTCGATTATTCGGACCGCAAGCCATCCGGCAGGAAATCCGAAGTCACCGGAGAGTGAAAAGTCATCCGCCAAATCACTCCTTTTTTCATTCTTTTTTATTTGAACAAAAATGATTTTTATTTCAAGGTTAAAAAAAAGTGAACAAGCAAAAGCGCAAAAACAATCGTAACGCGAGGTTAACGAAAAAAATTCCCCTTTCCTTTGGATTTAAACAAAATAAATCACACAATAATATTTTTTGCATTTTTCATATTTAAGCAATAATAAACGAAACAAATAACATGGCATATTTTTTTGATATTTTTGATATTTAAACATAACATATAACACATAAATAATGTACAAAAATAAATAAATTAAATGACATTCGAATATAATAGAACACATAAATAAAATAATAAAATAAAATAAATAAATAAAGCAGGGGGTGTGAATAGCAAACCAGGGGGTGGGGATAGCAAAATAAAAGCAAGGCCCAGTCCAGAAGGGGGTGCAGCCCATGGGCGTGTGAAGCAGATGATGGGTTGAATCAGGGACGTCTGATTAAATCAGACAGCCCTGATCTGATCCCAGCCAGATTAAATCTGGAGCGTTTGATCAGCATCAGAGGGTTACGGGCGTGCAGGTGCACGATAAGACTGTGCACCTGCGCGCACAGGATCCAAACAAGGTATAAAAGTCAAAAAACCCTAAAAAATCTCATTTTTCATTTCTTCCTTCTCTTTCTCAGACCCGCCGCCGCTCACCTCTCCCATCTCTCTCTCACCGCCGCTCAACACCCTCTTCTTCCTCACTCATTCTCTTTCTCGGCTCTTTCTTCTTCGCCGCCGGCCAACCCTTTCTCTCCTATCTTGATTCCGTTCTGTTTCTTCTCAAAACTCCAAGATTTCAACAAAAGCTCAACACCAACCCATACAAAAACTACACTTTCGTTTTTTCGAAACCGGAATCGGTTTCCTCTCCGTTTTTGCTTTTTCGATCTAACCCATTCTTCTTCATTGATCTACGGATCTACCTTCTTCTCTTCTGTTTCTTTTTCGCGTTTTTTCTGATTTTTTTGATTCTGGTGAATGGTTTGAGTTCTGTTTTAAAAAAAAGGTTGGATGAATTGGTTGTTGGTCTGGATTATGAAGAACAATGGTGATGTTGATGACTACTGTAATTTTTGATTCGGTTTTCTGGGTTTGTATTTGAGCTCTTGATTTTTTGATGGTGATGATGAACAACGATGCAGATGATGTTTCTGGTTTCTTGATTATTTGTTTGATTCTGTTAAAAAAACAGGTTAGGTTTTTTTGTTGTTGTCTAATGTTGCGGCTCCCCCTCTCCTCTCTGATTTTTCATCTGTTTTATAACCCAAACTTTTTAGGGTTTTGGATTAATGAGGAAATGCAGAGAAATCCTTTTGCTAGTTGAAATGGAATCTCCCCCTTTGGGGAAGAAGACACTGACCGTGACCCAAAAAAATAACAAGACTTTGACTTTTTTTTGACTTTTTTTTAATTAATAAAAAAAACAGAAAAATGGAATAAAGAAACAAATAAAAAAACAAATAAATAAATAATAATAGTAATAAAACTGAATAATAAAATAAAAATAATAAAAATTGAAAAAAACACAAAAATAATAATAATATAAATATATAAATAATAAATGAACACAAAATGAGGTATTTTAAAATACCTCTCTGCCGAAATTTCGTTTGAAAAAGCGAAGTAAATCCCGGACGAAAATGCATGACATATGGACATGAGGTGGGATCTTAGGTCAAAAATTGAGGTATGACACTAATTGCCAAATCTTAGAGGCAACATGTCATAACCAATTTGGTCATCAAGCACCATGCAAATCTAAAGTAACAAAATGGAGAGTTGATAAACATGAGTTACTACCATGGCTTTTGTTGTGTTCCAACTTCCAAACACACACGCAGCCAAAGACGACACGTTGTTGCAACTTCTTAGAGGAAATTTGTTCCAACAACTTAATGGAGTTAAAGAAAAATTAACCAAATGCTATAAAATTCACAACTCTCCTCAATATTTCGAGCAAGCGCCCCGACGAAGCGCCACCGACATTATCGTCGGCTCTACCTATGGTCTGATATCTGCGTGACAGTCTCGGTTCTACTCATCGTCGGATTTGACACACGCTGTCGAAAAGTACTCCGCCGTATCGACCAAACGTCTCTGGCATCATCGTCGGTTCAGGTTCTTTGATATTCCGCAAATTAATGTTAGACACATTAATTCAATTATTATACTACAAAATGGTTACACTTTGATTAGCCAATAATACCAAAATTCATTGGTTACAATACTCATTATTAAGGGGAACATCAATGACCGAATAATGTGTCTGACAGTTACATAATAATGGGCATGTACTCCACGTATTAATCAGCCAATATTATATTGTTTGACATATCTTAATTACAGCAAGTTCTAAGAGGAAAAACATTAACACTTGACAATTGAAGCATTTTATGGCATAGTTAATTCAGCAGCGGGGGAGAGGACATGATGCTTTTAAGGGCATCAATCCGACTCAACGTCTCCGACACCGTCGTTGGTTCAGGCTCTGTCGCGTCAACCAAGTGCCTCCGACATCATAGTCGATCTTGTTCATCTCCGAACCAAGGATATTATAATTCACTTCAGCTAATGCTCTCAACAAGAGCTCTGTAGCACAAACCAAGCATTCCCTCAACAATTATAATTCCGACATTTGCTAAATATTCTGACAAGCTCGGTACAATTCCTATTATTCATTGTGATATGGAATACATAAATTGATCCAATTCTTTCCACCATAAACACCAATAATAATATTTAGGCTAAAATCCGAAGAGGATAAAAGTAGGTGAGCTGATGGATATACATCGACTAAAATCTAAAGCCACACGCAAAGTGTTTGAATTCTAGCACAAGAATTATGAAACCAAAACTGTAAATGGTTATTCTCAAAAAACCAACAACAGAATTGTTTGATACCGACAACTTGGAGAGTAAGAGATCCGAAGCAGAACCGCCACCACCTGCTGGGGTCGTTCTACACCTGCGTCTTCTCTCCATTTCTATCATAACAGTCCTCATCAATAGCCGCATTAAAAACAATTCTCTCTCCCTTGTTATTAAGATTAATTATGGTAACTGGTGCTCATACAATGACGGAGTCAAAGGTAGTGGTGGCGGCAAGGGCTTTGACACACCAATCAGACTACACCGTTGTTATTCTCGCCAGGAAAAACCATGTTTCTGTCAAAAAAATTGATTACACAGTAGCCACGATTTGAAATTATCAATTGGCAGATTGATATTGTGGTTATACATTAGTAGAATATACTATATAACATGTGTATAGTGATAAGTATGAAGCGAAATTACCACTACACCTGCATACACCCTAGCTGGTTCTCTATCAAGGGATAACCGTCACATGGCATGGAAAAACTACAAGTAAATTCAATACAGAAAACATTGACACATCAACTGAAGCAAATGTCATGGCCAAGCGCTTTCGACATCATCGTGCTTCTGCTCACCGTCGAACTGATGATATTAAAATACACTTGAGGTCATGCTCTCATCATGGAGCTCCGTCGCACGAACTAAGCATTCCTGACATTATCGACGGTTCAGAACAACACTCTAAAATTAGAACCAAATGTCACCGATGAGATGACGACATCGCCTCAGCGTCACCGACATCGTCAGTTCATGCTGAAATCAAAGTGAAAACAACCGGGTGGATACAATTCCCCTTGACGTCATCATCGAGATAAATTGGTCGGGCACCATCACATAGTCTTGTGACTATCCGAGGCATGCAATACCAGACTCCATATCCGGTGATGCTTCTAACAGTACCAACCCGATTCAAAGTCCCCAACATTAGTATATTGCTTCATTATTATTATTATTATTATTATTGGATGCTTGAAACTAACGAATATGTTCCAATTTATCTCTATTATTTGTTTTGTTGCTAAAACAAATTAGCATGAACAAATCTTGCAAACTTTGTTATGATTTTAAACTTCCATTGACTAAAGCAAATGCAGAATTCTATTGGGCTTACACTCAACATCACCGCGTTTCTAAAAGCATCACCGACATCGTGGCCGGGTGAGAATTTTGCAGGGGTCATATAAACAAGTGCATCTAGCACCAAAGCTGGACCCCTCAATCTATCTTTGCCATATACACTATATCAATATCCATGAAGAGTTGATATAATAATTTAAGAGTAAAGGTCGCAGCATCATAATTCGTCCACATGACAAATCCAACAACATCGGCTAATTTCGTCGACCATGACAAATAATCCGAGTTGTGTATTTTATTTTCGGTGAAGGGGATTGTGAACACAATCACTCCTCAAGACCTCCATGTAAAGACTGAATGCCATGTGTTCAATGGTTTATATCAACTATTCAACATAATCAAAACTACTCGAGTCAATTACGACTTAAATCGACAAATCAAAACAATTTCACAATTACTGTGAATCCGACAAATAAATTCTCCCTATGAGCTCATACGCTTGGTTGAGAGGATGCTTGTCAACAAATATATAGGTAAAACCTTCATCCCACAGCGGATACGGTTTACGTCTCTTCGTCAAAGAGAACTTATTACGACAAGTTCCACCACCAAACATGACTAAAAATAAGTAAAACCGTCATCCCACAACGGACATGGTTTACCTTCCTCGAAAACAAAATATAGCTACCCGACATGATAAAAAGGGTCATAAAAATAGAGTTCGAAGTTGGCAACCTCCTATTAAGACGAAATCAAAAAGACTAGCCAAGGTAAATTGGCTCCCATATGGAAATGACCATACAAAGTCCAGTAAACGAGCATACCACCTCGAAACTCTCTCTGGGTAAAACAATACTATAGTTAAACAGCGCAACACAACGCGCTCTTTAACGAAGGCTGCAAATCCCACCGAGGAGACGCGCCTATACAATGGAGGAATGCCTAGGTACGGGCAGGAATCTTAAACTTCTAAAAGCTCGACCCTAGCTCTAATGCTGGCGTCCATGCTCAGCGAGAGAATACTCCATGCGAGCCCCATCGTTGCTTAGTACACGCCCGGCAGAATACCCAGCTCGCGATGGGACATTCAATGCTGCGAGGAAAGATTGCAAACGAAGAAACTTTCCTCGACTCTAGTTTGGGAGCCAGCCAAACACTCGTGCAGTTCCACAAACTGCTCGGGAATGGTGCTTACGATCCGCGACATCAAGAAACAACCGTAGTTATTAGGCGAGCACTAGCGCAAAAGGCAATCTACCTAGCGAATAGAACGTCTAAAAAATACTAAGTTAAAACCTCAAAAATTCTTGTCGAACATAAAATCGAAGCATCAAGCATGCATGCATTCAAGTCGACAATATGAGGAAATAAATCCATCGCACGCATAAAATCTAAGTCTAAATAAACATTGACGGAAAGATAAAATGTAAGCGAACACTAAAACGATTGCAATTATAAGTCGACTCCTCATGTCACCATAAACAATCGACTGGGGGGCTCCTGTTCTGGACAAGACTTTTGGGCTGACCAAGCCCAATGTCAAATCCACCGGCCCAGTACGACATCTATTGGCCTATATATACAACCTTCACAAACCTTACAAGGTATGCATTGCTCTAACCTCGACCTCCACCTCAAGCTTATACTGACTTGGGCGTCGGAGCGTTATCTGCAGGTACCCCCCCTTCTGTGTCACCGGCCATCTCCAACGCTCGGATTCCAACATCTAGCTCGGAGCATTTCTTCCATCGATCCACCAATGTGAGTTCTCTACCCTCTTTTTATCTCTACTGATAAAACTTGAGTTCTGTTACGAACAGAAGGAGTTCAACCAACAACCTCCCACACCAGGTGGAAGTGCCCAAATCAAACAGATTTCGCACAATCAAATCAAATCATCAAATATATATAATATGTAATGCAATATAATGTAATTTGTTTTGGTGATTTGTAACAAAAAAAAAACAGTTTGCGTCCGATTTGTTGGCCGCATATAATCGGTCTCCAATTCAGTCTCTATAGTGACTGATTTAGCGACCAGCCATTTTTTGACTTTGACCTCAAAATTTTGGTCCCTAAATAGGTCTCTACAGAGACCAAAATATTGGTCACTAATTTTCGGTCTCCAATTCGGTCTCTATAATTAGGCAGTGACCGATTTAGAGAACAAATAATTTTTGACTTTCACAGTCGAAATTTCGGTCTCTAATTCAGTCTCTAAAGTGACAAAAAAAATTCGGTCATTAAATCGGTCTCTAAACGCAGGATTTCTAGTAGTGAGAGATAAAGATTTATTTGTCAAAAAAAAAAACAGAAGATTTAGCGCATGAATTGAAATGAGGCATATAAATCAAAACTTTTTTTTTTAAAGAGACTAAGACCCCGTTTGCCCCGATTTATTTTCTAGTTTTTTAATTTTCTTTAAACGAATTAGATAAGTAAAAAATTATGTTTGATCATATTTCTCCTTGTTTTCTACTTTTTTACTTTATTTCTCTATTTCTTTTACGTAGAAATAGGGTCAAAAGCAATTTTTTACTTCTCTATTTTGTTTAAAAAGAAGTAGAAAAGTAGAAAAATAAGCCGGGCCAAACGGGGCCTAAAACTATAATGAGATATTCGCAGGGGTCAAAATCGTATTTAAGCCTAATAAAAATTTTAGAAGAGAGAGAAAATAGCAAGTATTAAAAGAAGGGATTATGTTGTAATAAAAAAAATCACATTTATATGTATATCCAAACAAACTAAAAATTATTTTGTTAAAAAAAGTAATTTTTATTACGATAAATAAACACAAATTAAATTTTACTTTTCTATAAAAAATTTAAAAACAAATCTCTTAATTATTAAATGTCAAAATTACTAATTTCTTTTTACTTTGATCAATTTTGGACCTTGATATTGGAAAGTTGTATGACTCTTAAGGATGACATTTCAAATAATATTTAGATAATTATAGTCTCATGAATGTTCTATGAATTTAAACATTAACGACCATTGAAATTATGTAAAAACATTTGCATCTACCACTTCTAAGGGAGAAATATCTGGTATCCTTGATGCACAATCATTCCAAACTTTCTTACTCCTTTGCCAAATTAAAATTTTGTTTTTCTTGAAGTTTGGAGATGATACAATATATTTAGTGATGTTTTCATGGCAACTTTGTCCCAAATCATTCACAAGATTATAACAACATTCATCACTAACAGTTTGATTACCAAACACTGCACTTGTAAATATCTCATTACCACAAAATGGTTGTATTTTTGAATCACAATTTTCCAAATACTTTTCATATGATGACAATGGTCTCTCTGCATAATTGATAGGGGATCCAATTGGTGGATCATATGAAAGTCCTGTTTGGATTAACAAAATGAAACTAATTATTAATACTAAAATTAGGTAAATTGTGTTGGATGCAGCCATAACTTAAACTATGTTAAGGATTATTTCAAGGCTTCACTAATGACTTCTCAATGTAAAAGTAAGCTATTATATTTATAGTTTCAAATAACCAACACTAGCCTTAATTCGTTTCTGAAAACTCTCATGAAACTCAAAATAATTGTATTATTGTTTGTAAGTTTCTAAAACTTATATTACATATGTTACAATTTTAGTTCATTAAATATTCAGTTTCTACTTTTTATATAATCAAATCAAATTATTATTTGTCAAAAAAAAAAAATCATTTAAAAAAAATTTATAATAAAAAATCGTTAAATTTTAGAATAAAAGAACAATTTCTCCGTATATATCATGATTGCCTAAAAAAAATCAGAATCAATTGATAGGGTAGAGAAATAACAAACCGTAATAATTAGGATGTACTTCTAATGGAAAAAATAATTTATATCCATTACAAGAGTAATTCTTTGCTAAAAAAATAATTGAAGAAAGAAAAAAAAAAAAGGAGTAAAATGTCAAATACCCCCTGAAATTTCAAAATTCGTCAAATACCCCCCTGAAATTTTAAAACGTCAATCAAATTGCCTCATGCTCCGTTTACTCCGTCTATTTTAGCGAGGAAAAGATAGATGAGACAATAATTGATAAAGAGTATGATGTTGGTGATGAGTGTTTCTTGTTTGGTTCTGAATCTGATTACTCAGATTGATCTATTGGGTGGTTAGAACCTCTTGGTTCTGATTTTAAAGGCAATGATAATGATGACTAGGATGATTCTGGTGATGATAATTTTGTTGTTTTGGTTCCTTGTTGTTCACTTGGTTGCAAGGAGGTTGAAGACTCAAACAATCTGCTTTTGAAGGCTCAAAATAGATGGAGTAAACGGAGCATGAGACAATTTGATTGAAGTTTTACAATTTCAGTGGGGTATTTGCATATTTCCAAATTTCAGGGGGTATTTGACGAATTTTGAAATTTCAGGGGGATATTTGGCATTTCACTCAAAAAAAAAAAGGGAAGACCCATTTTAGTCTCTCACAAAAATTACAGAACTCAGATTAGTTCCCGACAAAAAAATGATCCTATTTAAAAAATGATCTTATAAATATGTCAAAGTTATTTTTTTCAAGTAGTTTAACAGCTATAAATATCTCAAGATTAATACTCCCTCTGGTCCATTTTATAAGGAATAATTTGAAAAAATTATACATACCAAGGAAACACATTCTACATAGTTATTTTCATTTAATACTATTCTAATTTTAAATTTATTCTATGTATACCCTTATTTAATTACTCTCAATTCAACATTTATAAGCATAAGTAAAATTAGATATTTAAAACATTTGAAAATTGGTCAAAGTTCCTTATATAAAGGAACAATTTTTTTCTTCAAAATGATCCTTATAAAAAGGACCGGAGGGAGGACTATTTAGTTTTTTTGTAAAACAAAAGAGGAAAGCCATAGTGGTTAGCCTCTAGAAATATAATTAAAAAAAGAAAGAGAGATACAATGCAAGGAGGGGGAAGCAAACAAACATTAATCCCAAGGTTATGAAAAACGAAAGTTAGGCCGATCAAGCTTATTATTAATATGGTCGCTCCTAAAAATAATAGGACAACTATCAAATCATAAGCTATCAATAATGTCAAGACTTAAATTAGCAAGTTTATCTGCAACTTGGTTCCCTTCCCTAAAGATATGAGAGACAACAAAAGACATATTTCTCACCAAAAGTAGACAATTGTTCCAATAGTTCTTGAGCTTCTAAGGAATAGTATTTAGGTTTGAATTGTAACTCTGTATACAAAATGTGGAGTCCCTACCAATTGAGGTAAGCTCACAAGACATCTCAAATTTTGTTTCTAGGCACTACAAAAATGTCATCAATTTTTGGTTCTGCAATCATTTTTGGTCAAAATTTTTGGTCTATATTTTTCTTGGTTAAAATTTATGATCATATATACAAACAGTTCGATTGAATTTAAAATTTATTAGAATGAGTACAAAATAGGTTGTCAGCATAAGTTATTACTTGCCATTCTTGTTTATTGCCTTGATCCATGCCCAAAACTTGCATAATCTTTATGCACAAAACTTTCCATCTTCAACATTGTAATATAGCCGTTGGAATTTCCTTATTAAACCTAATATCTACAGTACAAATATTCTCATCTTTTGGCAAATAATTCATCAAATTTTGTGCAAGATTTCCTTCTTCTTTACAAGAGCAAAAATATAGAAAAAAAATCTATCTTTGGATTTTTATTCTTTATACAAATTAAGTATTTGATTTTGACATCATGATTTATGGTAGGTGTGCAGCTTGCAAGAGTCAAAGAAGAAGGTGTCCTTCTGATTGCATTTTCTCTCCCTATTTCCCTCCCAATGATCCTCAAAAATATGCTTCTGTTCACCGAATCTATGGTGGTAGTAATGTTGGAAAAATGCTTCAGGTATACTTATAATAACTTATTTAATTTTTTTACTAAAAACATTATTAAAATAATGTGTATTTTTAAAAATAATAAATGTTTTTTCTATGTTTCCAAATTATTATAATCACCGTTTTTCTTTTCTCACACCATTTTTTAATGTCATAATGCTCTTAATTTATCTAAAAAATTATTATAATCACATGTATTATTAGTATGTAATAATAAAATTATAGCGTTGAAAGAATTACAAATTAAGTTGGAAAAAAAAAATTATGAACTTATTTTTATTTATGAACCAAGGTCACATTAAAGTTGAAAAAAATGTTATTATTATTATTATTATTATTATAATGAAATATAATATACAAAATTGATCATAATTTATTGAAATATAAAATTAATTTGCATGTTTTAAGATAATGACATTGTAAAATTTTAATTTTGCAGCAATTGCCTCATTGTGTAAGAGAACAAGCTGCAAATACAATGTATTTAGAAGCACAATGTAGGATTCAAGATCCTGTTTATGGATGTGTTGGGATTATCTCTAGATTATATCAACAAATCCATGATACAGAAATTGAGTTGGCCAAAATTCAAACTCAAATTGCTTGTCATAAACTCCAAAATCAACAATTTGAAGCTGAATCCAACTTAAGCTCTTTGCCACCACAGAGTAACAACATGGAGATGGAGAATTTTCAATGGCTTAGTCAAGATCTTAATTACTCCAATTAAGACTTCTTTTTTATATTAAAAAACTCAATTGATTTGGAGATTTTATTTTGTTACTAGATTTGGGAAATTTTGAGCAATATTTAAATTATTTCACTGATTGATTTTGTACCGAAACTTTGATGATTGATTTGTTCATTTGCTCCTTTTGTTTTGGTAACCATTTATTACTTGTTTTATTCAAAATTACAAAGTGTTGCTAATGTATGATCCTTTTCTTTTTGACTCAACTGATGTATTTTTTTTTTTATAAGCAAAATAACTCAACTGATGTATGATACAGCAAAGCAGAAAAGCTATATATTTTAATTAAAACATTTTTTTAGGAAAATTAAAATATTTTACGGTACATATTTTTAACTCTCTTAAATGAAATATAATATAAAAAATTGATCATAATTTATTGAAATATAAAATTAAATTACATACCTAAAATATATAAATTAATAGAAATTTGTATTTAAGATTGTTGAGAATATATGATGTATTGTATTACTATTAGTTAGATAAATTTGTTAACCAAGGCCATTTGAATATATGATATATCTCTGGCTTTAGCATGCATCGGTGTTAAAAAGTTTAAGGAGAGTTTGTTAGCCATTTGGATCACACAAGATTCGAAGGATTAATATTTACGGTTGCGAATTGAGAATACATGACTTATGCCAAAAAATAAATTAACACATAAAAATAATACATACACTGATGTTGAATTTGATTTTAATGGATCCAAAATCTCTGTCCAAATTCTCTTAATGGATCCACATTCATACCCAAAAAGTGAAGTGGTTTACTGATTGGACTAAAGCTAAAAGGGTCCTTAATCGCGTAATATAACGATAATTATGTTCAAAAGTAAAATTAAAAAAATAAATTTTAACTATATTGAAAAAAATTGGAAACTTCATAAGTAGATTCCTATTATCATAGAAGTATTGTTACCGATTGGACTAAAACCCACATCATTCAAAGGCCCAATATATACTAAGGTTCAATATATGACTCATCTATATTTAATTAAAGGTTTATGAAGTCTTATGTCGCCCCATCCTTAGCAGATAAATAACTCCTTGCATGAAATGTATCCTCAATTCCACTCACCTAAAGAGGTCTACAAGATTCTTATGCATATCCTCATGCATACACTTTTAAGGTATATACGTTTCACCCAATTCATACACAGTTGTATTGAATTGTTACTTGAGTGTTGGATTGTTAACATTTTTGCAGGTGTCCTTTTCCCACCGTGTCTGCAGCTCACAATCGGTGTTTTAAAAACCGGACCAGAGGTCAAACTGGTGAGAGTATCGGGTCACTGGTTCTGTAACACCCAAACCCATTATTTAAATAGTTCAAATCTTCACTAAAATCTTTTTCAAAATACGCAACGGAAAATCACATTTTCATTATAAAATATTATTTGGTTTAAGGTATTACAAACTTCAACAAACTTAACTAATTGATTAATTAGCCTAAACATCGTCTACAAAATCCTTTTTATAAAAAGAAAGATGCATTTTCCAAAATAAATACAATAAGTCAAGTAAGACTCTATACATTGAATATAACCCTTTCCCCGTGTCATACTCAGAGCGGAACTTCACCAATCACTTGGGCATCAACTAACACATAACCTGTAAACCTAGACTATCCAACGGTTCAGAAGTACACAAAACAGAGAGTTAACAAATCATAACCAATAAAATACAAGTATAGGAATATACTCGACAACTCATATATATACACGTCATGCATGATCTAACTCACATATACATACTTATTTTCAAATCTTAAAACATACATAAGATCATTCACATCGCACATTGAATTAACAAATAAAATCAATGTTCAACACCACGATTCAATCAAATAACTCACACAATGTCACATATCACTTATCACATAATATGCACATCTTCCTAATGCAATCTAATGCCACATTTATGCTATGTCACTCTAGACATAACTAAATGCATGTGGTACATTCATTCTTTATTAGAGTATCTCACCTCTAATATCCTTCTTTATCGGATAATATAATCTGACATCATTCTTTATTGGAAAATCTAATATCCCTAATAATTCATGAATGCATGTACTTTCATGAACACTTTCATTTAAATCATCAAAAAAAGCATTAAGCTTGTCATCACAATATGGATAAATATAATCCAATATACATTCTGTTTTTTTTATTATTTTTTGAAAACTCGGTATCCGGCCTTAGAACCGAATAATCCGAGGAGACCAATTCCACCGTCCACTAGCGGGGGTCCCATTTAAAGCCAGAGTTTTTACTCTGTATGGACTGGCCCACCGAAATTGGCACAAGTGAGAATCGAACTTGAGAACTTGAGAGGAGCATACTCCAATGACCCAATCCAACACCACTAGGTCAACTCAAGTGGGTTAATATACATTATTTATTAGATAACATAATCTAATATACTTCTTTATCGAATAACATAATTCGATATACATTATTTATCAGATAATAAAATCTAATATCCTTCATTAATATATATATATATAATATACGTTCATCAACAACATCAACAAATTATTATTAATTAAAACATCATCAACATTCGTTATTAATTAATAAAACATCGTCAACTTCACACAAGAATACAATTAATCAATGTTATAAACAAGTAATCGCACTTTAAACATAAAAAAATAAGGTTATGGTCAGGCACTCTCGCCTAGCGAGGCCTTTTCTCGCCTGGCGAGACCAAGTCAGTAGACAATTGGTCAGCTAGCGAGAAGCTCTCGCCTGGCGAGCTCTGGCTCTCGCCCAGCGAGCCCATCCAGAACTGGATGTTTCTGCTCGTGATTTCAACACTAATCTATCCAAAAATCCCATTTTTCATGTTCCCGATCCCAAGGGGTAGTGTTTTCACATAAACAACATACAATTAAACTTGAAAGGACAGTTAGATTCACAGATCTGCAACAAACACACACAAATCTTGAGATTTATACACTTTTTTTCAAAACTCGTAAAACTCCAAGTTTCTTAACAAACATCTACAAATTCCCTCTTTAAAGCCCACAAATTTGTTCATACGATTAGTAAAGAGTTTAATAAACATGTTTGTGATCAAAGCTTTCACTTTTATTAAGAAAATCATCCCAAAAGGCCCACGAAAATGAGTGGAGAAAGTTCGGTTTTTACCGGTTTAGCCGGTTTGCGCTGGTTTAATTGCATGACCTGAAGGTGTGAAAAACACAAGAAGGGGGTTTGAATTGTGTTTTGAGGATTTAAAATTTTCTTCAAGATTACGAAATCTATCAGAGTCTATTTTGGCAGCGGGTTACTCAAACACACAATGAGATCAGAAGCAAGATTAAGAGGATGAAAGAGAAAGAGAGAACACACAAAGATTTTATACTGGTTCCCCTCACAACTTGAGAGTACTCCAGTCCCCTTGTTCTTCAACAAGAGATTTCACTATAATCACCAAGATTACACAATTTGCTCAAGCACACAGCAAGATACTTCAACAGATGCTCCATATCACATAGCAGGAGTCTTACTCTAATTTGCTCCAGATCACACAGCAGGAGACTTCCAAATTGCTCAAGCACAAAAGCAAGAGACTTCCAAATGCTCAAGCACGCAGGCAAGAGACTTCACAAATGCTCAAGCACAAACGCAAGAGACTTTGAATCTTATACAATAAGATTGTTTACAATGATGCACCTATGACTAACTCTTACAAATGTTATCAAAACAGATAGCTTTAACTTTGAATAAAGATATTGAGTTTAAGTCTTGTGCAGATATTTGCTATTATGCTCTTTGATTTGAATGAACACTTTCTTCCTTCTGTTGTGCACAACTTCTGAGTTTGTTAGCTCTTTTTCGAAGTTGTATCATTCAATCAACCCACGATCTTAATTCAAAGATGTCTTGTATTTATAGGCATTACAAATAGAGACGTTTGAAAATAAGACCGTTGTAGAAGATCAGTTTGCCCGTTACAAAAAGGTGCTCAGACTATATTTTAACTTATTCCATAAATGGAAAACTGCTTCTCCTTACCAGGTTCTCGAAGATAGTTCCTTTGCATAGAAGAGATAATAATAATATCGTTGTCTTGATGTCCCCTTTCTTGACTTGTTGGACGTGACACACTCAGTATTCATTTCGTCCTTGGGTAGATTAAGCTTGAGGGATAACATAACCAGACTTGATTCCATCAGATTTACATGCTTTGAATATTCTTATGTAGCTTCTGAGGGTACACTTAAATTGTTTCTGACAGACTCTTCTTGCTTCTTGATCATTCTTTTGCTTCTGAGACTCTTGTGGCTTCTGATAGACCTTCTTCGGACTTGATTTATTAAGAACTTCTGAATGCTTCCAGATGCACATAGATTTGCTTTAAGCTTCTCAGATTCTATCTTCGTTGTTAACATACGTTCTTTTCTAAGACACTTGTAGCTTCTGATTGACTTTCTTCAGAATTAGTTCTCTCAGAACTCCTGAATGCTTTCAGATGCTTGTATTCTTCTTTGTGCTTCTCAGAATCTATTTTCTTAGTTTAACTGCACACTTTCATTTGAGATCATTAGTGTTATTCAATTGCATATTAATACTTTTTTATCATCAAAACTCTATCAAGTTCTTGAGGTTTGTTCTAAGAACCATTTTTGTTCCAACATGACCGATATCACTTGCGAACCGAACCAATTACTCTACCGGTTCACGATTGAACCGGTTCGACCGACCAATCCGGTCCATTTTTAAAACTATGCTCACAACAACCATCAATACACTATTAACCGTGGAACCATCCATGGAATCCACCTCAAACTAAGCCACACTTGGGGCTAGGAAGGCAAGAGGGACACCTTTAGTTGGGTCATTTCACAACATCTCCAATTACCAGTCACACCAAATTTAGTCTTATAACGGAAACACTTCTCCAAACAAAAAGAATATGTAACGTCAAAGAGCAATTCGTCCAAATTGAAAAGGTACAGTACTAAATATTTGGCCAGTTTATTTTCGAAAAACTGGTTTTAGTGTTTTTTTAATCAGGAATTAGATTTTAAACAAGTTCAGTTTTATTTTTTAAAAATGGATCACAATTTCATAAAATTCCAAATTCCTACCATTATTCTGAATAAATTCCTACAATAATTGAATTATATCATAATCTTCGTTTTCTTACAATAATAATAATGATAAATTCCAACAATAATTGAATTACTCCCTCCGTTCCTTTTTAAATGTCGTTTGACTGCGGATTTAGCATTTCAATTTAACTGTTGTTTTGATATTTATGGGTACAATTTATCAATTATACTAACTTTTGTCAATTCCACTTTTTCAAAAAAAAACTATTTATACTATATATTTAGAAAACAAATGTTTTTTTGGTAAATAACTTATTAAATTTATTTAAAAGAGGAAGTGTGTGCAAAAAAAAATGAGCAAAACTAATTTGGTATTACTACTACAAAACAAGAGTAACTCATAATCTCCATTTTCCTATCTTTGGTAAAAACAAGAAAGGTTTCAAAATGAAGGTAATGATGGTTCCATATTAGATAATAAGAGTTCTACTTTTACCACCCCCTGAAATTCCTCAACCACCCCTTGAAATGATCAAACTACCTCTCTCGCCTTATAGACATCGAACTTGGTTTGCATTCTAAAATGCGAACATGTAAAAAAAATGACCGTTAAGAATCATTCCACCCCTAGGTGAAATTTTGAAAAGGTGAAATTTTGAAAAGAACACGACCGCGTTCTAGAAGACAAATCATCATTAACGTTTCAGCGAACATGCCTTATATATAAGGCGTGTCACCTTCTTCCCCCCATTTCTGCAGTTTCTTAACAACGAAAACAAACCTCCACAAAAACCCTCAAACCCAAAAATGTCAAAATCTCGTCAAAATTGGCTGATTCTTGCTCATTTGTGGACGAAATAAGGAAGTCGAGATTAACACAATGTAATCCCTCATTTCCCCGTTTATTGCATTTTTATGTTTTTTGTTGCGACTGGGGTAGTTCGCTGATGCGATATTTCTGCAAGTGCACAGACTTATCGTGTAGTTATAAAAGATTATCGTTCCTTCAGGGACTATTTTCCAAAACTTCGCTTACGTTTTTAATTTAATGTAAGGTTAAGACTAAATATAAATTGGAAAGGGATTTTAAAATAATTAAAATAAATTTAATTCAAATAATTAGATTTAACTAAACTGGAATGTTACTTTAAGTCGCTTCAATGGGTTCGGTAATTAAATTGCATTTAGAAATAATGTTTCTTTTTAACAAACTGATATTGATTTAAAAACACGCTCCTCACACTTTCGCGCTGTTGGTTAATATTGTAAAGTTATAAAATAAATGCTTCACTCTCGCTCTCACATTCACTTATAAAAATACTTTTTTGAAAATCAATTCAATTTAATTAAAAAGATCTAGTTTTCACAAAACAATATTAGTTTAAAGATGGGGGTCTCACACTTTCGCGCTATTGAACTAAATCATAAAATATAAATAAATACTTCACTTTCGCTCTCATATTTAGTTTATAAAATATTTTTTGGAAACTAATACAGTTTAATTAATTTTAAAGAGCTGTCGCGGTGTTTAAAATTAATGTCCAGTTTTTACTATCTAGTATAAATCTCACACTCTCGCGCTGTTGACTTACACTTTAGTTAATTTTCACTTTCGTGCAAAATTATAGTCTATCGTTTAATTAAAAACTGAAACAGAAAACTAGTTTGTTTGAAAATAAAATTTGCAACTTAATTACTAAACCCAAATCAGCTTCTTATTCACATTCCAGTTATATTAAATTAGTTCGACATAATTGTAAATAAAAACATTACGATTAAATAAATAATAATTGATTTAATTAAGAACATATCAGATACCAAACAAATAAATAAAAACTGAATCTGAAACAGGACTGTATAATTAATACTGGAACCGATTAATAAAGCAAGTATAGGATTATAACATAAAATAAAAACAGGAAATTAAATATCCTATACTGTCCGTGACAGTATAATAGGCTAGATCCAAAATGTTGAAAAGAAAAATTAAGAAAACAAACAAAGTACCATGTACTGTGCGAGACAGTATATGGTACTGAATTTAAAATTAAAATTAATAATTCAGATGTACTGTATCAATGGCAAAAATAAATAAACTGATCGGAATTTAAAATACTGAACTGAATTTAATATATTGAATAGAGTAACTTACAGATAACAACTGTAATGAAAGCAAAACACCAGAATAATAAAAGCTTAAAATCTCAAAATAATGCGTGAAAGAAGAAGTCTAATACTGAGTGAAGTCCCTAATTTATAGACCAACTCCCCGGTTACTTTAGCGATTCTTCTCCTTATATTTTTGAAATCAGTTTTTTGCCCAGAAGATATTTTTTGTGTCCCATAGAAGTAGGAACGTGCACCATAAGAATAGGAATTGATCAGAAAATTCACGTGTTCCTAAATAAATTGGATGTGGCAGTTGCTTGAGGATTGTGATAAGTACCAATTTCCCTCATGGCTGGCGCCATGCTTCTTCCAATATGTGGCGTATGCCACTTAGTGTATGACAGGTGCTTTGGACTTTGACAAATTGGGTTGGCCCAATTTATTTGTTTGGTACTTTGGCTTTTAGTCCCATAAAACTCATGTTTTGCTAAATTTCGGCTGCATCTGTATTTTTATAAAAAGTATTAATTATTTTATTAATACTATGATAATTTAGAGAAAATATTAAAATACTCAGACAAATAATATTAAATAAATAGTGCATTTTTCAGTGTTATCAAACTCCCCTCAACTTGAACCATTGCTTGTCCTCAAGCAAAAAGATTATAATTTTGTGATAGAGAAACAAAACAAAAAGATTTTCCAAGAGTCACATTTTCAATCTCGACCAAATCAGATAAACTAATTTATTTATCGTACCAAAAATATCATGGAAACACAAATCACAAATAAACATGAAGGCTTAATTACACTTTTGGTCCCTTATCTTTATTTTAGGTTTCAAATTGGTCCCTTATCTTTTAAAAGTTTCAAGTTGGTCCCTTATCTTTATTTTAGGTTTCAAGTTGGTCCCTTCCGTCAATTTTTTAACTATTTCCGTTAAATTTGGACACGTGGCACACTTGGACAGATGACACGTGTCTAAATTTAACGGAAATAGTTAAAAAATTGACGGAAGGGACCAACTTGAAACCTAAAATAAAGATAAGGGACCAACTTGAAACTATTAAAAGATAAGGGACCAATTTGAAACCTAAAATAAAGATAAGGGACCAAAAGTGTAATTAAGCCTAAACATGAATTTCTTCCTTATATAAACCGTTCCGAATAGTTTTACTATATCTGAACTTAACTTTCATTTCTTCTTTCGTTATCCTTTTTTATCCCGCGGTAATCACATTAAGCCCGTTATCTATCCACACACACATGGTAGTGAACCTGTTAGTGATTATGACCTGATTCTTTTTCATATCAATTATTTTTCTCTTTTGTTACTTTTTGTCATAGGATATTTTATATCTTTGAGGTATTTCGCATTTGGGCTAAATGACCGGGTGAGGGTCATCTGACTTAGAGTGCGTAGTCCCTTTTCAGATTTATACATCCTTGATTTTCATTTTTCATTCAAATTCATTCACTTATATTCGTCGACTCAACTACTTAGATAGTGATCGTAGATGGTGCCGACTACCTATGGGCTTACTCAAGGACTAGTAAAGTGTCAAGAAATTTAAGTTCAGTTTCTAGCAAATATCCAAATTGGTCTACATAATTAGAAAATTTAAGGTGTTAAAATGATATAGCTGGTACGAAAAATATACTTAATTTGAAAGTTCAGTCTTAATTACGTTTGTGACTTTGGAATCTCAAAATTATTTGTTTCTCAAAATTTTTGTTATGGCTCAAAATTTGTTATGGCTCAAAATTTTGGAAAGATTTAGAATACACCGAAAAAATTTATTTGCAGAAAGGGAAATTAAGCTAGAAAAGTAAATTTAAACTGAAAAGTAAATAAAAGTTCCTCCCCTAAACTTAAATCTAACATTGTCCTCAATGTTTGGACTTAAATGAAGGAGTGGAACGTGAAACCTGGAGAAATCAAGGGGGAGGCTGCTGGTATCGTTGGAAGCTATCAAACTGCAGTCTCAATTCGCTGATGCCATAAATTGCGCGGTCAAGTTGCTGTTGTTGTTGTGATTGCTGGGCTTGCACGAAATGAATTTGTTCCATCATTTCCTCCTGTCGTTGGTGCATGGCATATAAAAGACTGTCGCGTTCGTCATCGGCAGCATTTCGGGCGCGTAGCTCATGCAGCACATCGTCAATGGTGCTCTGTCGGGATGAGGAAGAACTACCTGCAAAAGTGTTAGTAAAATGGGTGGTGTGTGCAGGTGGAACATCAACTTGGCCCCCACCAGCAGCTACATTATCAGGAATGTGCGTGGGGGCTTGATCATTCATGGGTTCGTCAATAGTGGTATACAAATGGTTTTGGACCAGACAAACATTAGTGCGAGCTGGGTTAGGGAGAGTAAAGTTAGGAAGAACGCGGTTATTAATGAGTAAATTGAAAGTATGGTCACTGCGTTCCCTAACTAATTTCATGCTCTTGACCGTGTCAAGATCAATGGTTAAATAAGGTAAAGGGTCAAGAGTAGCTAATTTATCTTCTTGTCCTAACACTTTAGCCAAAGTTGTGATTAAACCACCAAAGACAATGTCCCCTCTTTTGGCAATGAAAGAGCGCATGTGGTAAAGCATAAACGGGATAGCATTAATGCTAATGTTATTAAAAACTACATAAAGAAATAAGAGCTCTTTGGCATTTACTTTATTCGCATTAACCCAGCCGAAAATTGTGTAAGCCAAAAATTGGCGAAAATATCTAATTGCCGGATTTTGAATAGATGTGGCTGAGTTTCCTTCATAGTTCTCAGCGTGCTTACTAGTTAAAGAATGCCAAAAAGAACTAGCAGTCCTAAGCCACTGCTCGCTTTCGGGAAGTGAATATATTACATTAATACCCGTAGGAATACGAAAAAGTTGTGCAATTTGATCAAAAGTCATTTCGTATTCTGTATTAAAAAGTCGAAAGCGAGCAGTGCCATTAGGATTACCTGACTCGGGGTTGGAGGAAAGTGCTAGTGAACTAAGAAATTCTAGCGTGAGAGGGACGTATGCAGCCTCTGGTCTTGCTAATAAAAAGATAAGATCGAGCTTATTTAACATATAATTCACGCTGTTATAAATTCCTAAACGCCTTACACATGGAACATCAATGTACCTTGTGGGAAAAATTTCTCTAGATTGGAGATCTTCATAGAGTTCACGTTATTTAACCCCTGGTCGACCTTCTCTAAAAATTATTTGGTAAGGTTGCTCCATTAGAGAATTGCTTTAATGTATAGGGAGAAAAATAATTTTTATGTGAAGGGGATTTTTGTGGTTGTTGGACGTTTATGTGTTTGAAAGTGTTGCTGATCATGTTGGTCTTAAATAGGCAATGTAAAAATTGGGGTCAAAAAGAAGTGGAGCCTTGGGTGACCAAAGGACCAATGCATGCTTCTAGACATTAATAGGTGTAATTGATGTGTTGTTGATTTTTCTACCAAAGCATGCATGCTTCTTTGACTACACTTTGCATGAGGACATACTTATGTGCCAGCAACCAAAAAAAAACAAGAAACAAGTAAAGTATGTTGTCATGTAGCATATCACGTGAAAGAACAGCAACAAGTGAAGCAATTGTGTGTGTGTATGGCGCTGGCATGTAGTGTATGGCGCCAGCCATGCTTAAAAAAATGGGTATGGATATCTGTAAGTTAAGCTAGATTGCATGCAAAATTAACTAATATGAGAAGATAGAAACCTATCATTAAAATATTGAAACAAATTAATTGTAGTCATGCATGTATATATATATATATATATATTAAATAATTGGCAGTGGAATTATATAAATAAAAGAGAAATTATACGGATAAAAATAATACGGATAATCATACTAAAAATAATACTACTTAACAAAGGGAAATAATTATTCTGAATGGAAAAACATGCAAACGGTACTGAAATAGTTCTTTGCAATGAACAAAATTAAACTAAACTAGAAAACTGGAAATAAAAGTCCCCTTTCGCTGTAAATTTATTTAAAGTAATGTTTTAGCGAAAGAAGAAAATGCAACAATAAACTGTGATCAACCACGTGGCGGGGTCTCAGCGGGATCAAGCTTGATACGGCGAATCTCATCCGAGCAACGATCAAACTGTGCGATAGCTAGGTCCATGAATCCATGGAAGTCAGTACGAAGCGTAGTTAACTCGTTTTTAAGACCGGTAAAATCAGCGCGAAGTGTAGTGAGTTCGTCTTGTATCACAGCGATAGCAGCAGTGTGGTCGCTCTTAGGCGGTGGGACCGTAGTGGAAGCAGCTGTATGGGCTGGGGAGGGAGGTGCAGGGGTGTAATAGAAAAGTGGAGCGGGAGGTTTAGGGTCAGTGAGAAGGTAGTAATGAGGTGGGGTTTCAGGGTCAGTTTCAGCGTTGCCCTCTAAGTCATATAGCCAATTCTTCTTATCATGCACACTAGTCCTCTCATTATTTGGTAAAAAGAATTCATGAACCGGCTGAAAGTCAATTAACAGCTGGAAAACATCAGGACCAAGGTTTCCTATCATGTGATTTTTGAAACAGAAATGGATACCCATGGATTCCACACTAACAGATAGAACTATTTGTGATAGCGGGGTGTGGAGATCCAAGGCCCTAGCTAGGATGGTGACAAAGCCACCAATACCTATTTGACGAGTGGGATCATGAGTGAAGTTAGCTAAATTGTCTAGGAAGAAAACTGCGGCATTAATTGGTCAATTTTGGGCCCACAAAACATGATGAAGAGTTCTTCCCTAGTGACAGATTGATCGTTTACGGGTTTTCCGAAAAAGGTGTAAGCAATAATCATATGGAGGTATCTTATTGCCGGATTATGAATTTCAGTACTGAATCTATCGTCAGGGGAAGAGTTAGGGTTGCCTGAAATATTGCCCCAATACCTTTTGAGCTCACTTTCCATGAAAGTGTCATCTTGGACCTCGGTGAAAGCATCAGGGCCACAAGGTACTCCTAAATAGTCAGCTATCTCGCGGGTGGTGAGACGGTAGATTTTTCCGAACAACCTAAAACTAACAAGGCCTCCATGGGAGGGGTTTCCACGATTACGCTCGTATCTAAATGCACTCAGAAACTCAAAGGTAAGGTTGCGGTAGGTGGGTGGGTTTGAGAAAATGAAGCGGTCCCAACCTAGCTGGTTAACTAAGAATCTGACACTTTCAGAAATACCTAAAGCTACCATGCCATAGCTATCAGGAAAAGCATGGAATGATGTTACTCTATGGGCAAGGTCTTCGTAGCGCTGCTTCTGGGTGTTGCTTCTAAAGTTAACAATCATACGGTCCGCCATTACGTCTTTCTTGCTTAAAGTTAGTCTAATTATAGCTCTGTTAGAAAGTAAATCACACAGGTTAGTGCTGATCAAAACAATAATGTAATATAACATTTAAATATGAGGAAATAAAATATAAAATAAAATAAGTGTATAAAAGAAAAAGAAGAAAATAAAATAAAATAAAATAAAATTAATCAAACAAACAAACTAAATCATGGGTTGCCTCCCATGCAGCGCTTCGTTTAATGTCGGTAGCTCGACAAGACACGGGTTGAAAACCTAAGTAATTGGAGGGAGGTCATCTAGCTTGAGGCTAGAATAATAGTCTCCATCGCTCGGGACATAGTAATGCTTCAGACGCTGCCCATTAACTATAAATGTTTGATCTGATTTAGTCTTTATTTCTACCGCGCCACTTTGAAAAACTCTTGAGACTTCGAAAGGTCCCGACCATCGCGATCGGAGTTTTCCGGGAAACAATCTCAACCTAGAATTAAAAAGGAGTACTAGTTCTCCCTCTCTGAATTCTCTCTTTAATATGCGCTTATCGTGCCATTTTTTAGTTCGTTCTTTATATATTTTGGCATTTTCATAAGCATCTAATCTTAATTCTTCTAATTCATGTAACTCTAGGATCCTTTTTCTTCCGGCAGATTGGTAATCCATGTTAAGGGCTTTAACTGCCCAATAGGCTTTGTGTTCTAATTCTACCGGTAAGTGGCATGACTTTCCATAGACAAGTCTAAACGGGGTTGTTCCTATGGGCGTTTTGTAGGCTGATCTATAAGCCCATAAAGCGTCGTCAAGCTTTGCAGCCCAATCCTTTCTATTAGTGGAAACAGTCTTTTCAAGGATTGATTTGATCTCTCTATTAGAGACTTCTACTTGGCCGCTTGTTTGTGGATGGTAAGGTGTTGCGACTCGGTGCCTCACTCCGCATTTCTTCAACAGATTTTCTAATTGTTTTGATATGAAATGGGATCCACCATCACTTATGACTAACCTGGGGACTCCAAATCTAGGGAAAATGATTTTTTTGAACAACTTAACGACTACTCGTGTATCATTTGTCGGCGAAGCTATGGCTTCTATCCATTTTGACACATAATCTACTGCTACGAGTATGAATTTGTTTCCCATAGAGGAAGGAAAAGGTCCCATAAAATCTATTCCCCAAACGTCGAAGAGTTCGACCTCTAAAATGTTATTAAGGGGCATTTCATTTCTTTTGGAAATATTTCCAGTTCGCTGGCATTGGTCACATTTTGCAATAAAAGAGTGAACATCTTTGAAAAGGTTGGGCCAGTAGAGTCCTGCTTGGAGGATTTTATAGGCAGTCTTGGATGTGCTAGCATGTCCGCCATAAGGCGAGGTGTGGCAGTGAGTAAGAACACTCTCTACTTCCTCTTCAGGGATGCATCGTCGAAAGATACCATCCGCGCCTCTTTTAAATAAGAGGGGCTCATCCCAAAAGTATTGTTTAATGTCATGGAAGAATTTCTTTTTTTGTTGATAGGTAATTTCGGTTGGTAATATCCCGGCAGCTAGGTAATTGGCGAAATCAGCATACCACGGAACCGTGGTTTGTGCTAATGCGGTTTCGATATATTCATTGCTGACTTCTTCTTTGTCAAGAGAAAGATCAAGTTGGGCGATTAGTCGATCACATGGGAAATCATCGTTAATGGGAGTCCGGTCTTCTTTGACATCATCAAGCCTGGATAGGTGATCTGCTACTGTGTTTTCTATTCCTTTCTTATCTTTGATTTCTAGGTCGAACTCTTGTAGTAGCAGTATCCATCTTAGAAGTCTTGGTTTCGCATCCTTTTTACTAAGGAGGTATCGAATTGCTGCGTGATCGGTGTAGACAATGATTTTAGCTCCCACCAAATAGGAGCGGAATTTGTCAATTGCAAATACGATAGCCAAGAGTTCTTTTTCTGTGGTGGCGTAATTTAGTTGTGCCGCATCTAAAGTTCTACTTGCATAGTAGATAGCATGTAGCTTTTTATCCTTTCTTTGTCCTAGAACGGCTCCTACAGCATAGTCGCTGGCATCACACATAATTTCGAATGGTTCACTCCAATCAGGAGGTTGCATTATAGGTGCAGAAATCAAGGCTTTCTTGAGGAGTTGGAATGCTTCCATGCATTTGTCATCAAAGATGAATTCAGCGTCTTTCATTAAAAGACCGGTTAAAGGCTTGGTTATTTTAGAGAAATCTTTTATGAATCGTCGATAAAAACCAGCATGTCCTAAAAAACTTCGTATTTCTCTAATGGTTTTAGGAGGTTGAAGATTTTCTATTACCTCAATTTTAGCTTTATCAACCTCTATGCCTCTATTAGATACAATGTGTCCTAATACTAATCCTTCACGAACCATGAAATGGCATTTTTCCCAATTGAGAACGAGGTTAACTTTGACGCACCTTTGTAATAACAATTCTAGATTAGCAAGACACTCTTCAAAACTCTCCCCATACACAGAAAAATCGTCCATAAAGACTTCCATGATGTTGTTTATAAAATCAGCGAATATTGCCATCATACATCGTTGGAAGGTCGCAGGGGCGTTACACAATCCAAAAGGCATTCGTCTATATGCAAATGTACCAACAGGACATGTGAAGGTGGTCTTCTCTTGGTCATCGGGATGAATTGGAATTTGGAAAAATCCAGAATATCCGTCTAAATAACAGAAATATGAGTGTTTAGCTAGACGCTCGAGCATTTGATCGATAAAGGGTAGGGGAAAGTGATCTTTTCGAGTGGCTTTGTTTAACTTCCTATAATCAATGCACATTCGCCATCCCGATTCGACGCGTTTAGATACGGTTTCTCCTTTCTCATTTTTAACCACTGTAAGTCCTCCTTTCTTAGGCACAACATGAACAGGGCTGACACATTTGCTATCAGATATTTGATATATGATACCTGCGTCTAGGAGTTTCAACACTTCCTTTCTAACTACCTCGCTTAAGATAGGGTTTATTCTCCTTTGGTGTTCTCTCGAGGTTTTTGCGTCTTCTTCCAGTAAGATTCGATGCATACACACTGAGGGACTTATTCCTTTCAGGTCAGAAATGCTATACCCTAGGGCTGATGGATATTTTCTTAAGACATCTAGTAATTTTTCTGTCTCTAAGGGATTTAGGTCAGCGTTTACTATGACTGGACGATTCAGATCATCGTCTAGATATTCATATCTAAGATTTTTGGGTAGTGGTTTGAGTTCTAGCGAAGGTTGCTTAGGTCCAAGTGTAGGATCAGGTGAGAGAGATGGGTATTCTCTTAAGCTATCTTCTATACAAGGTTGAAGTGAAGCTTGGTCTTCGTTCATAGTTGGTTTTAGAATTTCCATCTCTTGAGGTAGTTCTTTCTCTATTTCTTTGACACACTCATCTATTATGTCTAGGGCATAACACGTGTCTTCTACTGCGGGTGTTTTCATGAACTTAGAAAGAATAAACTCAATTTTTTCTTCTCCCACTTCTAGAGTTAGTTTCCCTCTCTTCACATCTATTATTGCTCCTGCAGTGGCTAGGAAAGGTCTTCCTAAAAGAATTGGGATGCACGCATCTTCCTTGATGTCCATTACTGCAAAATCTGTAGGGATATATAGCTGACCGATTCTTACGGGAACATTTTCTAAGATACCTACTGGATATTTGACTGAACGGTCCGCTAGTTGTAGAGACATCCTAGTAGGTTTTAGATCGCTTAAGTTCAGCTTTTTGCTAATTGATAGGGGCATAAGACTAACACTAGCTCCTAAATCACATAGTGCCTTGTCTATTACGAAGTTGCCTATTACACAAGGAATTGAAAAACTCCCCGGATCTTTTAGCTTAGGTGGCATCTTGTTTTGGAATATGGCACTGCACTCTTCAGTAAGTGCTACTGTACTATCTTCGTCTAGTTTCCTCTTATTTGACAAGATTTCTTTTAGAAACTTAGAATAGGTTGGCATTTGTGCTATGGCTTCTGAGAAAGGAATAGTTATGTTGAGTTGTCTCAGAATTTCCACAAATTTTCTAAATTGACTATCCGTTTTTGGCTTTGCGAGTCTTTGCGGAAATGGGATAGTGGGTTTGTAGACAGGAGGTGGATCCTTTGTTTCCTCTTTGTCCTTTTGTTTTGCGTTTTCAGACTCTCTTACATGGTCTTTTGAGGGTTCACCTTTCTCATTCATCTCCTCGGTTTCCTCAATGTTTTTCGGGTTTTTAGTTCTAGGATCAATTGGGTCTTGTAGCTCTTTCCCACTTCTAGTGGTTATAGCATGTAGGGCATTTGCGTGCCCTTTAGGATTTGGTTCGGGTTGTCCTGGAAAAGTGCCGGCTGGAGCGGCGAGAGCTGCTTGATGTTGCGCCACTTGAGATATTTGAGTTTCTAACATTTTGTTATGGGTGGCTAAAGCATCCACTTTGGTTGACAATTGTTTTACCAACTCGGTCGTATGGATACTTTGGTTTAAGAACTTTTCCATCATGAGATCAAGGTTAGACTTTTTAGGTGGATAAGTTGCAGCTTGTTGTCCTACTGACTTTTGAAAACCTGGAGGTGTCTGATTTGGAGGGAATAGTGCATTATTGCTCTTGTAAGAGAGATTAGGATGGTTCTTCCAACCAGGATTATAAGAGTTTCCTTGGGCATAGTTAACTTGGTCGAGTCCGGCCAATAATTGACATTCAGAGGTTGTGTGTCCAGGAACTCCACATAGTTCGCAGTTTGGTTGTATCGCGGCTACGGTAGCTGCGGGAGGTAGAGTTAGGCTATCTAACTTTTGAGAAAGAGCGTCTACTTTCGCACTGACATGGTCTATGCCGCTTACTTCGTATATACCGCCCTTTTGCTGGGATTTTTCTATGGCAGCGCGTTCGCTTCCCCACTGGTAATGGTTCTGGGCCATGTTTTCTATAAGTTGTGTGGCTTCTTGATAAGGTTTATCCATTAGAGCTCCACCAGCAGCAGCGTCTATGGTGAGTCTAGTGTTATAGAGCAACCCATTATAGAAGGTATGGATTATGAGCCATTGTTCTAAACCGTGATGTGGACAGAGTCTCATCATATCCTTGTATTGTTCCCATGCCTCGAAGAGTGATTCTCCATCTTTTTGCCTAAATCCGTTGATTTGGGCTCTTAACATCGCTGTTTTGCTTGGCGGGAAATATCGGGCCAAGAATTGCTTCTTCAATTCATTCCATGTAGTGATGGAGTTCGAAGGTAAAGCTTGGAGCCAAGCTCTAGCTCTGTCTCTTAAAGAGAACGGGAAAAGGCGGAGTCGTATTGCTTCAGCTCCTACACCATCGACTTTTAGTGTGTCTGCGTACTGCACAAACACTGACAAGTGGAGGTTCGGATCCTCCGTAGGGGAACCAGAGAATTGATTTTGTTGCACTATTTGCAACAAAGCAGGTTTCAATTCGAAATTCCTAGCTTCAACGGCTGGGGAGACGATGCTCGAATGAGGTTCCTCTTCAGAAGGGACGGCGTAGTCCTTAAGAGGACGATTGTTGTTGGCCATTGTTGAGATTTCAAATAGCTTTTGAAATTCACGAATTCGGCGTTGTAGAAGAATGAAACGCTCTCTTTCAGGATTAGGTTCAACTAATTCTTCCTCGGATGAACTAGTGCTGGGCATACAACCTAGGCGGAGGAAGAACTAAAAAGGGAGTGCCTTAATCGTTACGAATTAAAAACTAAATAGCGAATATTTGGACTAAATTAGTCCCCGGCAACGGCGCCAAAAACTTGATGCGATATTTCTGCAAGTGCACAGACTTATCGTGTAGTTATAAAAGATTATCGTTCCTTCAGGGACTATTTTCCAAAACTTCGCTTACGTTTTTAATTTAATGTAAGGTTAAGGCTAAATATAAATTGGAAAGGGATTTTAAAATAATTAAAATAAATTTAATTCAAATAATTAGATTTAACTAAACTGGAATGTTACTTTAAGTCGCTTCAATGGGTTCGGTAATTAAATTGCATTTAGAAATAATGTTTCTTTTTAACAAACTGATATTGATTTAAAAACACGCTCCTCACACTTTCGCGCTGTTGGTTAATATTGTAAAGTTATAAAATAAATGCTTCACTCTCGCTCTCACATTCACTTATAAAAATACTTTTTTGAAAATCAATTCAATTTAATTAAAAAGATCTAGTTTTCACAAAACAATATTAGTTTAAAGATGGGGGTCTCACACTTTCGCGCTATTGAACTAAATCATAAAATATAAATAAATACTTCACTTTCGCTCTCATATTTAGTTTATAAAATATTTTTTGGAAACTAATACAGTTTAATTAATTTTAAAGAGCTGTCGCGGTGTTTAAAATTAATGTCCAGTTTTTACTATCTAGTATAAATCTCACACTCTCGCGCTGTTGACTTACACTTTAGTTAATTTTCACTTTCGTGCAAAATTATAGTCTATCGTTTAATTAAAAACTGAAACAGAAAACTAGTTTGTTTGAAAATAAAATTTGCAACTTAATTACTAAACCCAAATCAGCTTCTTATTCACATTCCAGTTATATTAAATTAGTTCGACATAATTGTAAATAAAAACATTACGATTAAATAAATAATAATTGATTTAATTAAGAACATATCAGATACCAAACAAATAAATAAAAACTGAATCTGAAACAGGACTGTATAATTAATACTGGAACCGATTAATAAAGCAAGTATAGGATTATAACATAAAATAAAAACAGGAAATTAAATATCCTATACTGTCCGTGACAGTATAATAGGCTAGATCCAAAATGTTGAAAAGAAAAATTAAGAAAACAAACAAAGTACCATGTACTGTGCGAGACAGTATATGGTACTGAATTTAAAATTAAAATTAATAATTCAGATGTACTGTATCAATGGCAAAAATAAATAAACTGATCGGAATTTAAAATACTGAACTGAATTTAATATATTGAATAGAGTAAATTACAGATAGCAACTGGAATGAAAGCAAAACACCAGAATAATAAAAGCTTAAAATCTCAAAATAATGCGTGAAAGAAGAAGTCTAATACTGAGTGAAGTCCCTAATTTATAGACCAACTCCCCGGTTACTTTAGCGATTCTTCTCCTTATATTTTGGAAATCAGTTTTTTGCCCAGAAGATATTTTTTGTGTCCCATAGAAGTAGGAATGTGCACCATAAGAATAGGAATTGATCAGAAAATTCACGTGTTCCTAAATAAATTGGGTGTGGCAGTTGCTTGAGGATTGTGATAAGTACCAAAAGATAAGTAAATGAATGTGGTGGGGACCACATTTCCCTCATGGCCGGCGCCATGCTTCTTCCAATATGTGGCGTATGCCACTTAGTGTATGGCAGGTGCTTTGGACTTTGACAAATTGGGTTGTCCCAATTTATTTGTTTGGTACTTTGGCTTTTAGTCCCATAAAACTCATGTTTTGCTAAATTTCGGCTGCATCTGTATTTTTATAAAAAAGTATTAATTATTTTATTAATACTATGATAATTTAGAGAAAATATTAAAATACTCAGACAAATAATATTAAATAAATAGTGCATTTTTCAGTGTTATCATTCGCTTTCTGGTTGGCGAGAGTTGTGTGATCTGTTTCGCCTTCCAGAAAGCGAACGTTACTGAGTATGGAGCGCCGCACATCGCTAGATGTGTGTACGAGGACTTTGTAAGTAAAAATTTACTTTTTTATGTTAATTTATTAATTAGTTGATTTTGTTAATTAATTAAGTGTTGATTTAATAATTATTTGATTGTTTGATTTAATTTATTAATTAGTTGATCGTGTTACTCAATTAAGTATTGATTTACTCCCTTTGTTCCTAATTATAACACCTTGTTTGTATTGACTGTGAGTACTAATTCATATATGCATTGTCCATGATGATGCACATGAGGTTGTAGCATCTGTCGCAGTCTAGATGACCATGTTGATGCACAAGATGTTGCAGCATGTTATGATATCTTCTGTTGTGTTTAGTATGCATACAGAAGGTTTAAGTCTTTGTGAATAAAGCGCCAACTAAGCATAAGCGTTTCTGTTTTAGTTAGTTACTAGTGTTAGAGTTTGTTAGTGAGTTAGTTAGAAGTTTGTTTCTAACTAACCCAAGTTACTTAGGCTTGAAGTAACTTGTTAAATAATAAGTGTAAGTGATTAGTGAATGTAACAAAACAATTTAATTTCGTGGCCCAGTAGTGGACGAATAAACTCTCTCTTTTCCCTATTCTTCTTATTCTCCAATATACAGAAAAGTGTGTGTGTGAGGTTCATTTTTGAAACTCCATTGTTGTGGATTCTTTGCTTAAGTGTTAGTGTTGTTTTTTCCGCTGTGCATTTGGATTGATTCATAGTGCATTGGATTGATTCAAATAAGTGATTTCGTGTTCTAACATCTGGCATCAAGAGCCTGGTTGTTAAAGAATCCATGGCTGCATCAACAAGCTCTTCAGTTCCAATTGGAACATATGGGAATGGTGTTTTCCCTGGTAATCTACCAATATTGAATGGAAAGAATTACGATTCTTGGTGTAAACAAATGAAGGTGGTGTTTGGATTCCAAGATGTGTGGGATCTTGTTAGCAGTGGAGTTGAACCAATTACAGAATCATCAAGTGATGTTCAGAAAGCAACATTCAAAGAGCAAAAGAAGAGAGATTAGAAGGCTTTGTTCATATTCCATCAATGTGTGAGTCCCGATAACTTTGAAAGAGTTGGTGATGCACAATCTTCAAAGGAAGCATGGGATAATCTTGAGAAAGCTTATGGTGGTGCAACAAAGGTCAAGAAGGTAAGGTTACAAACTTACAAAAGACAATTTGAATTGCTACAAATGGAAGAGAAAGAGAGTGTAGGTGACTTTGTTACAAGAGTCACAAAACTGGTGAATCTAATGAAGGGATGTGGTGAAACTATGAATGATCAATCTGTGGTTGAGAAGATTTTGAGATCTCTCACACCAAGATTTGACATAGTAGTTTCTATTGAAGAATCCAAAGATCTTTCATCCACTACAGTTGAAGAAATTCAAGGTATTTTAGAAGCTTCTGAACAAAAATTAAATGAAAGATTAGAAAAGGGAAAGAATGAGGTTGCCATGCAAGCACAGAGTAACAATGGCAAGAAAGGCAAGGGAAAATGGTCTGGAAATAGAGGAAGAGGAGGTTATTAAAATGCAGGTGCTAAAGATAATCAAGAAACCAGTAATTCTAATCAGAAAACTGGTGGAAGAGGTGGTTTCAATGGAAACAGAGGTGGAAGAGGTGGCAGAGGTGGTAGAGGTGGATACAAAGGATTTGATAAGAGTAACATTCAATGTTACAATTGTCAAAAATTTGGACACTTTGCTGATGAGTGTAGAGGGAAAAATGAGGCACAAGATGCTGAAGCAAGAATGGCTAAGCAAGATGAAGGGGACAAACTTGAAATGCTGATGATAGTGATTACAGTGACAAATGGTACCTGGATTCTGGTTGCTTAACACATATGTCAGGGAGGAAGGAATGGTTTACAAGTCTAAGGAGTACTCAGAACAGTCAAGTGAGATTTGCAAACAATAGCACTATGGCTGCAAAGGGAATGGGTGATGTGTCCATCAAGAGAAAGGATGGTACGTACTCTATGATTTCTAATGTGTTCTACATACCAGGAATTAAGTGTAATTTGCTTAGCATTGGTCAATTACTTGAAAAGGATTATAAGATTGTAATGGAACATAAGCTGCTAAATGTTTTTGATACAAATGGTAACTTGTTGCTGAATGCACCTATGTCTAAGAATAGAACATTTCAGATAGAGTTGAATGTAATGGATCATAAGTGCTTAATGACTGCATATATTAGAGATGAATGGATGTGGCATTATAGAATGGGACACTTGAATTTCAAGGATCTCACTCTAATGCAAAAGAAAAACTATGTGACTGGTTTACCAGCTATGAATGCACTAGATGAGATTTGTGAAGAGTATATGCATTCTAAACAGCCTAGAGGTAGTTTCAGCAAATATGCAATGAGTAAGATTGTAACGACCCGATTTATCTATTCGTTATTTATATGTATATCTTATTTGTGTGTAAAATAGTTTATTATTATTGCTTTTGTGGCGATTAATTAATTAGCGAGGGTATTAGTTAATAGAGCGAGTTTATGAGAATTATGTGATACTGGGCTTATTGGGCTTTGGATGCTATTGGGCCTAAGTGAATCACAAAATGGGGAGAGCTATATAAGCCTAATGTGAGAGAGAGAAAATCACAATTGTCACATTTTGTGTTCTTTGTGAGAGAGAGAAAGAAGAGAGAAGGAAGAGGAGAGCTAGGGCAAGGAGCTCTTGAGGAGATTTGAAGAGCAATCGCGTGGAATCGTCGATCTAAAGTAAGAGAGATAGTTTTCATAATCGTGAGTGACTAGAGAAAGGGGAGAATGTCGATTTCTCCGAACCCAAACTTTCTCCACTCATTTTCATGGAATTTTTGGGATGATTTTTCTTAATGCAAGTGAAAACTCATGTTAATAGTATGTTTAATATACTCTTAACATGATGTATGAACAATTTTAATGGGTAAAAATGAATATTTGTAGATGTTTGTCAAAATTTGTGAATGTTTACGAGTTTTCACAAATATGTCAAGATCCATGAACAATAAGTGATTATTTGTGTTAATAAGTTACTTTTAATGTGTTTTGAACATGTATGAACATAACCCATGCTTGGTATAATTTCTGGAACTGAAAATAAGTGATTTTGGGTCAAATAATTGATTTTTCGCACACAAAACGCATTTTCTGCAGGTCACTCTGATCCCTGCGCGGCGCGCAGCTTTTTCAACTTTCTCCTCTGATTGCTGCGCGGCGCACAGGAGACTGACAGCTTGTTGACCAGAGTTGACTTTTTGTTGACTTTTTAATGGTTTATGCACCCGAAACCTATTTCACTCGATTTTTCGCGTAGATTCCGAATCCGAAGTTAGTTTTATAAGATGAGGCTTAGTTTATGAAGTTTCTTATATTTTTGTATACTTCCTATACTTTTAAAATTGTTGATAAATGTATTTCAATGAATGATGTTGAATGTATGATATGTATATATATGAATTAAGAATATTAGAATTGTGTTATTCTAATAAAGAAGTATATTAAGGTATTATGTTATCTTAATAAAGACGGATATCAAATTTTATTTGATAAAGACGAATATTAAGATTGTGAGATATCTTAATAAAGACGGATATGGATAGTGTTCCATATCATAGAGTAAAACTTAATATTGTGTTATATTAAGTGTTTGTGGTTATACATGAATCATTCATGCATTCATGTATTGAGTAGGGATATTAGAATCTATGATACTAATAAAGACGGATATCGAATTATATTTATTCGATAAAGACGGATATTAGAGGTGAGATACTCTAATAAAGACGATGGTACCACATGCATTAGATATGTCTAGGGTGACATAGCATGAGTTGTGGCATTAGATTGCATTAGGATTATGTGTACATTACGTGGTAATTGTTAGGTGACATTGTGTGTGTGAAGTGAATTATATGAGTGAGTTATATGGTTTAACATTGATTATAATTGTTATTTCAATGTGATATATTGATAATCTTATGTGTGATTTAAGATTGAGAGAATATATATGATTATGTTTATGAGAGTTAGTTTAAGCATGATAATATGATGAAGTGTTAAGGATATTTCTTACACTTGTATTTTGTTGGTTATGATTTACTAACTCTCTGTTTTGTGTACTTCAGGACCGTTGGGTGGTCCAGGTTTACAGGTTATGTGCTTATTTGATGCCCAAGTGTTTGGTGAAGCTCCGCTCTGAGTGTGACACAGGGAAAGGGTTGTATTTATGATATAGGGTCCTTTATGACTTAATATATTTAATTTGAAAAATGTATATTTTATAAGAATGATTTTGTAGACGATGTTTTAGGCTAATTAATCAATCAATTAGTTAAGCATGTTGTCTGTTGTAATACCATAACCAAATATTTTATAATTAAATCCTAATTTTCCGTTGCGTATTTTGAAAAGATTTTAATAAAGGTACAAATATTTAAATAATGGGTTTGGGTGTTACAAAGTGGTATCAGAGCCCCGTTGTCTTCGGACTGTGTGGGTTATGTGTCATTCTGAGCAGGTCTGTGCATTCAGACCGAGTGAGCGTCGTGTGTCAGTTGTGTTTGTCTATGAGTTGTGATTTGTTTTATGAATTAACTTGGTGTATTTATTCATGAACAATAAATGATGCGAATTGGATTAAGTGATCCGTTCTTTTGTTGAGTAATTGTGTGAATGCTATACTTCTAGGTTTATAATAGTTGTATATGCATAAAGTTTAACCTTGTGTTGTTTAAACTTGGTTAGTTGATATTGTTGCTAATTGTTGATGATCCGACATGATATAAAACTGCATGTGGTGATAATTTGGAATAATTTTAAAAACTAATATTATTTCTTAATGATGAAGATTTTGTTGAAAATATAAAGTTAATTTCTTTTGAGTATGTGGATAGAGTAAATAGTTTAATTTAACTATTTGTGATAGAGTTAATGAGAATTCTTGTATATGTTTACATGTGTACTTTTGTGGATAGTTTTATGACATGAAATAATTTTAGAATTGATGATAATTCTTGATTATGTGGAATGCGTTGAAAAATGTAAGTTATTTTCTTTTGAATAAGTGAAAAACTAATTCTTTTTCATGAAGTAAGAAGAGTGGAATTAGTAATTCTTTTTCATGAACTAAGTATATTCTAGTATGTATTTGATATATGTTTTGTTTATAACATGTAGTAGATTATTAGTAAGAACTTGATTTGTTTCTTGTAAGTTATAGTAAATGACTATGCTATTTTTCTAGGAATAGAAAATTGATGGTATAAAGTGGATTCTAGAATATGTGTGACATATGTTTGTCTTATATGCTATGTGCTAGATTATTGTTATCAGAAAATTGATTTGTCTACTTGTTATTTGTGAGTAGTAGTGGATAACTATATTATTTTCTTTAAGAATGAAGTGAGTAGATGCGGTATACGAGTTTGACTCGAGTTAAATAATTTTCTTACATGAATATGCTTGCATGATTTTGTGTAGATGTTTGAGTATCGTGTTTTGGTGGTTTACCCTTTGTATGCGACATACGTGTAAACGTTGTCGGTACTAGTTTCTTCTAGGGAAGAATGAGTTTAGAAATGATAGAACGACTAGGTGTGACCACTAGGAGTTCTGGTAGAAGAGTACGATGAGTTTGAGATAAGTGGGGGAGTAGGTTATATTCCTCCGAGATGTTTCAAATGCGAGAAGTGAGGATAGGTGGAGATGTTCTTGAAGCAGAGTGTTCAAGATTTAATGATATTTGTTGGGAGCAAAATGAACGTGAGTAACAAGTTGTGGAAATTACTCGAGGAGAAGTTGTTAGATGAGTGTCCGTTGTAGGAACGTCAGTGAGATTGATTAAGTAAGGAGAAGAGTATTCAAAACAGTTAGAGATTAATTGTGCGTTGTACTGAAAGTATGGAAATATTGTTGTGTGGATTGAAGTTGGAGTATATATTCGATCAGAAGGGAATTCAATATGAAGTAAGAGGAAGTGGTTAAGATTCTTGAGGGGATGATAATTTCAAATTAAGTTATCATTCGGGTGAGTTAGTGTTGTAGCGGATGTTTTATTAAAAAAGTTTATGTAGATGTCAGTACTAATGGTAAGAAGTGGAAATTGACCGAACAATTAGGAGTTCTGAATTTAGTATGTGAGATGATTTCTAGGAGTATAAGGTTTAGTATATTGGAATTGATTAGTTATTTCTTGAAGAGAATGGAGAAGCTTAGAAAGTAGATGTGAAGATTAGTGAATCGTTGGTGTTTATTAATCGAGGAGAAGAAGTGGATTTTAAAGTGGATGAGAATGTAATTAAGGGATATGGTGATAAGATTTGTATAAAATTGTTAAGTTGTCAGTAATAGAGGATTGTACAAGATGGTTGAGTTTATTCATAGATGGAAGTAGGATAATATTTCGATGGATTTTGTGAGAGACTTGTCGAGGAAAGAATAATTGAATTTGGATAATGATCAGACAATCAGTATCGATGTTGAATGAGATATGAGATTTTGAGATGAAGCTAAGAGCGAAGTATCATTTATGGATGATAATAAATAAGAAAGTTAGTCGTTGGGACACGTGTTGGGAACGAGTACTAGAAAAACAAATGGAAAGTGACTTATGTCAAGAGAGGGTTCGCGAAAGAGATTATTTCACACGAAAGTGGATATTGTGTTTGTGTGTATATATTAAGAATTTGAAGGCGATGCCTAGAGTAAGTATCAGAGAGTGTTTTTGTAGCATTCGGAAGATAAGAGTGAGATTAGAAATTATGTATTGGAAAAGTTGATTATGGAATAGAAAAGTCGGTAGTGACTAGTAATGTTGGATGCATCGTGTATGTTGGCATAGTATGGCCATATTGTGTGATAAGGAAGTAAATGACTTCAGATATGTTCATCGTAGACGGTGGAACGATAATGATCTGGTGGATAACTTAAGACGTGTTTTGGATGAGAATATATCGACGGAAGGAGTGATATTGGAAATGTTGGTGTTAAGGAATACAAAGGTTGGCTAAGAGGTTACTTGGGAGTAGAGTAGTTATGTTAGAATTCGATGCAATGATTTGAGTTATGCGAGGAAAAGGGATTTAACGGTTAGAGATGATAAGTTTTGGCTTGTGTCATGGCAATTTGTGGAAGTTGATTATCAAATGAATGATTGGAATCAGATTCGGATATGAATAAGTAATTTGGCGTAGTTAAGTGACTAAAGAGAGAACTAAAGACTGACAGCTTGTTGACCAGAGTTCACTTTTGGTTGACTTTTTGACGGTTTATGCACCCGGAACCTATTTCACTCGATTTTTCGCGTAGATTCCGAATCCGAAGTTAGTTTTATAATATGAGGCTTAGTTTATGAAGTTTCTTATATTTTTGTATACTTCCTATACTTTTAAAATTGTTGATAAATGTATTTCAATGAATGATGTTGAATGTATGATATGTATATATATGAATTAAGAATATTAGAATTGTGTTATTCTAATAAAGAAGTATATTAAGGTATTATGTTATCTTAATAAAGACGGATATCGAATTTTATTTGATAAAGACGAATATTAAGATTGTGAGATATCTTAATAAAGACGGATATGGATAGTGTTTCATATCATAGAGTAAAACTTAATATTGTGTTATATTAAGTGTTTGTGGTTATACATGAATCATTCATGCATTCATGTATTGAGTAGGGATATTAGAATCTATGATTCTAATAAAGACGGATATCGAATTATATTTATTCGATAAAGACGGATATTAGAGGTGAGATACTCTAATAAAGACGATGGTACCACATGTATTAGATATGTCTAGGGTGACATAGCATGAGTTGTGGCATTAGATTACATTAGGATTATGTATACATTACGTGGTAATTGTTAGGTGACATTGTGTGTGTGACGTGAATTATATGAGTGAGTTATATGGTTTAACATTGATTATAATTGTTATTTCAATGTGATATATTGATAATCTTATGTGTGATTTAAGATTGAGAGAATATGTATGATTATGTTTATGAGAGTTAGTTTAAGCATGATAATATGATGAAGTGTTAAGGATATTTCTTACACTTGTATTTTGTTGGTTATGATTTACTAACTCTCTATTTTGTGTACTTCTGGACCGTTGGGTGGTCCAGGTTTACAGGTTATGTGCTTATTTGATGCCCAAGTGTTTGGTGAAGCTCCGCTCTGAGTGTGACACGGGGAAAGGGTTGTATTTAGGATATAGGGTCCTTTATGACTTAATGTATTTAATTTGAAAAATGTATATTTTATAAGAATGATTTTGTAGACGATGTTTTAGGCTAATTAATCAATCAATTAGTTAAGTATGTTGTCGGTTGCAATACCATAACCAAAAATTTTATAATTAAATCGTAATTTTCCGTTGTGTATTTTGAAAAGATTTTAATAAAGGTACAAATATTTAAATAATGGGTTTGGGTGTTACAAAGACCAAGAGCACTCTTGAAATTGTGTACTCTGACGTATGTGGACCAATGCAAGTGGATTCAATTGGAGGAAATAGATACTTTGTCAGTTTTGTTGATGATTTTAGCAGAAAGATTTGGACTTACTTAATAAACAAGAAAAGTGATGTGTTGAGTGTATTTAAGAAGTTCAAATCAGTAGTTGAAAGACAAAGTGGACATAAACTCAAAGTGTTAAGAATAGATGGAGGAGGAGAGTATGTGTCACATGATTTTGCAGAATTATGTGAAAGTGAAGGCATAGTTCATGAAGTGATTCCACCCTATACTCCTCAACAGAATGGAAGTGCAGAGAGGAGAAATAGAACTATAATGAACATGGTTAGGTGTATGTTGAAGGGTAAACATCTACCAAAGGAGTTGTGGGGAGAAGCTGTAGCAACTGCTACTTACATTTTGAATTTGTGTCCAACAAAGAGGTTGAATGGAATAACACCAGAAGAGTGTTGGTCTAAGAACAAACCTAGTGTGAAGCACTTCAGAGTGTTTGGTTCAATAGCCTACAAGCATGTGCCAGACCAGTTGAGAAGGAAACTTGATGATAAAGCAACAACTATGATACTTGTTGGTTATCATTCAACTGGTGGATATAAGCTCTATGACCCTATCAACAAGAATGTAGTGGTCAGTAGAGATGTGGTGTTTGATGAAATGAAGGAATGGGACTGGAACATGCATGAGAAGAAAAGTTCAACAAATGTAATGCTTGAAGAACTTGAAGAAAACACAGAGATAGTGCCAGAAACTGATATGAGAAGATCAACTAGAGCTAGAATTTTACCAGCAAGACTCCAAGAGTGTGAATTAAACAAAGACAATGAAGTGACAAATGATGGGGACTTAGTGCATTTAGCTTTCATGGATGAGTCAGAGCCCATAGATGTGATCAGTGCATTTAAGAGTGAAAAATGGAGATGTGTTATGAAGGAGGAGCTGGATTCAATTGAAAGCAATCAGACTTGGGAACTTGTTGATCTCCCTCAGAACAAGAGAGCAATTGATGTGAAGTGGGTCTATAAGCTGAAAATGAATTCAAAGGGTGAAGTTACTAGGCATAAAGCAAGACTAATAGCAAGAGGATTTCTTTAGAAAGAAGGAATTGATTATGGAGAGGTATTTGCACCAGTGACTAGAATGGAAACAATCAGGTTAGTAACTGCAATTGCTAACATTAATGATTGGCCAATGTATCAAATGGATGTGAAGTCAGCTTTTCTAAATGGACCTATAGAAGAAGAGGTGTTTGTCACACAACCACCAGGTTATGAAGTGAAGAATCAAGAGAACAAGGTGTATAGATTGAAAAAGGCACTATATGGATTGAAGCAAGCTCCAAGAGCTTGGAATAGAAGGGTTGATAAGTTTCTGATTGATATTGGTTTTGTGAAGTGAGTCACAGAACATGGAGTGTATGTCAAGAAACATGATGAGAAGGGATTAATTGTGATGTTCTTGTATGTGGATGATTTACTTATCACAGGCAGCAATGATAAGTATATCAGTGAATTCAAAAGTGACTTGAAAAGGGAATTTGAGATGACTGACCTAGGCCACATGACATACTTTCTGGGCATAGAATTTCTTAGAACTGATCAAGGAATTCTTATGCATCAGACTAGATATGCAAAAGAAATTTTGAAGAAATTTGAGATGGACAAATGCAATAGTGCATTGTCACCTGCTGAACCAAGGTTACAACTATCAAAGAGCACAGAAGAGATAGATGTTGATCCTACATCTTATAGACAGTTGATTGGTTCATTGAGATACTTGTGCAACACTAGACTAGATCTGGCTTATAGTGTTGGGTGTGAGCAGGTTCATGGATAAGCCTAAGTCATCACACTTGATTGCAGTGAAGAGAATTTTGAGATATGTCAAGGGCACAATTGACTATGGTGTGTTTTTTCTTGCAAATGACAGAAAGAATGAACGCAAGTTGATGGGCTACACAGATTCAAATTGGTGTGGTGATGCTGAAGATAGAAAATCAACAGCAGGGTACATTTTCTATTTTGGTGAAGCACCAATCTCTTGGTGTTCAAAGAAGGAACATGTAGTAGCTCTGTCCTCTTGTGAGGCTGAATACATTGCAGCATCTCTTAGCACATGTCAAGCAATATGGCTAAGAAATCTGATTGAAGAGATAAGTTTAGTGAAATGCAACACAGTGACTTTGAAGGTTGATAATGTGTCTGCAATCAACCTTGCAAAGAACCTTATTGCTCATGGAAGGAGCAAACACATTGAGATGCATTTTCACTACCTCAGAGAGCAAGTGATAATGGGAATCTAACATTGGAGTACTGCAAGAGTGAAGAACAAGTTGTAGACTTGTTCACCAAGGCAGTGGCAGTACAGGTGTTCCAAAAGCTTAGAGGTCAAATGGGAATGGAGACAGTGGCAAACATGAATTAAGGAGGAGTATTGAGTGTGAGTATTAATTCATATATGCACTGTCCAAGATGATGCACATGAGGCTGTAGCATCTGTCGCAGTCTAGATGACCATGTTGATGCACAAGATGCTGCAGCATGTTATGATATCCTCTGTTGTGTTTAGTATGCATACAGAAGGTTTAAGTCTTTGTGAATAAAGTGCCAACTAAGCATAACCGTTTCTGTTTTAGTTAGTTACTAGTGTTAGAGTTTGTTAGTGAGTTAGTTAGAAGTTTGTTTCTAACTAACCCAAGTTACTTAGGCTTGAAGTAACTTGTATAAATAATAAGTGTAAGTGATTAGTGAATGTAACAAAACAATTTAATTTCGTGGCCCAGTAGTGGACGAATAAACTCTCTCTTTTCCCTAATCTTCTTCTTCTCCAATATACAGAAAAGTGTGTGTGTGTGTGTGTGAGGTTCATTTTTGAAACTCCATTGTTGTGGATTCTTTGCTTAAGTGTTAGTGTTGTTTTTTCCGCTGTGCATTTGGATTGATTCATAGTGCATTTGATTGATTCAAATAAGTGATTTCGTGTTCTAACAGTTTGACCACTGTGTTGTACCCTAAATTTTGCCCACTCTTTTATCACCTATAGTGTTTTATGTTGCATTATCTTACAAATGTGTGAAGTAGCTTGTATGGTAGTACCAATGGTTTATAAGTGCATGTGAGCACAAGGTCACAAGTTTGAGTCTCACTTAAGTCTTTTTATGTGTTTTATTTTATTAAAAAAAAGAGTCATAAAAATTGTTTTTTTTAAATTTATTATTTCTATTTTTTATTTTCATTTTTTTATTATTATTGGAAAAAATATATAAAAAAAAGTATAAGATCTAAATAAAAAATATATATAAAGAGCAGATCATGCAAAAAAATATATAAAGATCCTAAAATATAAAATAAAAAAAAATAAAAGAATATAAAATTTTACAAAATCTGGAGGGAGATATTATAGAGACTTTGTCCCCAAGTTTCAATCAAATTGGTCATACAAATTTATTCCAAAAATAAACCTAATTTTTACCTATAAATACCACAAGAGTTTCACACTAAAAAAGGGGAACAACTAGCATAAAATCTGAGAGAGCGCTACAATTCAAACAGGTCAGTTTCTCACTTCGTTGTTTTCTTATGCACATCTTGATACTTGTCTAATCATTATTTGAGTTTTGGTTTATATTCGTAAAGGAAAAGGGAAAACATAAACAAGTTTATTTTAATTTGAATTTCTTTGTTGCTTTGATTATTTGCGTTTTGAGACTTTGTTTGTGTTTCTAGTTTATAAAAGCGTTTAAAAGGTGATTTGGGTGTTTTTCTTTAGTTTTTGAAATCATAATAAACAAAGTTTTGAATTTCTTTAGTTTTTCTTTAATTTCTTTAGTTTCTAGTTTTTTTTTCTCACTCTATGATTTATTCAATTTAAAAAATAGCAAAAAACATAAAAAATAATGAAATCATAAAAAACAAATTTTTGTTTCTTTTTAATGCATGTAAATTAACTTTTGGTAAATAAATGGATGAAAAAGAGATGGTTTGGTGTATATCACTCCCTCTCCCGATTACCCGAATTCTTGACGTATGGCTCGTAACTTGGGTAGTTGTCATTCTAAACATTAAAATAAACTTCAACACACCAAACCTTACTATTTTCGCGCCCCCGTGCGTTTATTTTTCAATCAAATAAACTTTTTTTCGCCTAAGCGCGACTAACATATTTTCATAAATAAAATCAACCAACCAACAATTATTTTCTACCCAGAACTGCGTGTAGCTTTGAATTTCCCATTGCACCCGGGAATACGTAGGAGCGAGATTCATACATCTCGTCAAGCACACTAATTAAAAAACTAATTTTTTTTCCCTTTTTATAAATATTTTTAATAACTAATAACTAATAAAAAGCATGCAAATAAATTAAAACACTATTTTTAACCCTAAAATTAATGAGAAGGTTCCCGTTGAGTACAACGGATGTGAGGGGTGTTAATACCTTCCCCTCGCATAATCGACTCCCGAACCTGGAAATGGTTGCGACGACCATCTTTCCATTCTTTTAAGGTTTTATCGATATTTTCCTTTTCTTTCGGGAATAAATAAAGTTCGGTGGCGACTTTACTGTTTAGCGAGCACTTCCCGCTCGCGCATTTTTCCACCCGCTTCACACTGCATGTACGTCAATACATAATTTTGATCACTAATATCTTTAATTGTCTATTAGTAAAAATTATAAAAACTTAATATTTTGAAAATACTCGTACCTTAATTTATACTCATACACTTACATTAGTTTTTCTAAAAATGTCGTTCCCCGTAGCGGTACCCACACCTAGGCAACATATTTTATAAGCGTAAATGCAAGGATACAATTGTTTGACTAAGAGAAAGTCTAACAAATGGAACCACTGCCCTTCTCCCATTAGTCTTCCACGCCATTCTCCTGTTAGCAGAACCACTTCCATCAAAGTTATTACACAAGGTGAGATCATAACTTACTCTCTTCCTCTTCAACCGTTCCAAATCCCTCTATCTCCTTCACTATAACCATTTCTTGATCTGCTGCATGCATTGAGTTATATAATCTGAAGAGTGTGGGTAGTGAAAATTTAAGAGGAACTCTTTATGTGAAGGAAGCAAGCTCCAACCTCCATTCTTCCACCTTGGGTGAAAAGTCAATTCCTCATCTTATACCATTAAGGAAACTAAGGTAATATATGGATTTTCGTTCCTTCCCCTTTAATACATGACGAAGGGACCGATCGAACTGGATGCTAAGCTGGTTAGATTTGTCGAAGATATGTGCTCAAACATGGTTGAACCCGCTAAGCTGGTTCCACGGTTTAACCGGTTGTAAATTGCGCAATTGGTAGTGGAAATGGATTGAACACGTATTTGAACCCCATGGTACGTGGTTTGATTCCCACGGAAGGCAAAAACTCCACTAGAGAGGGGGGTGGAGAAGATCGTGAGGTGGCAGCTCCGGGATCGCCAAGATGGGGCTCGGGGGCTGTTACAGCGACCTATGGAGTTTAGTGAAGGTGAACATGCATTTTTGAAAGTAACTTCTATGTTGAGGTTAAGAGGTGTATTTACGACCAAGAAGTTGTGTCCGAAATACATTGGCTGGTTGTTTCAGATCATCGAGCGGGTTGGTGAGGTAGCCTACTGACTAGCATTGCCTCCATGTCTGGATTGCATAATATTTTACATGTAACTTAGCTCAAGAAATTTGTCCTTAACCCATTCGTAAGAGTTGGCTTGGATGCAGTGGACTTGAAATCAAACTTAATATTCCAACCACAATCAGTTCAGATTATAGGCTGGGATGTCAAAGCATTGAGGAGAAAAACTATTCCAATTGTGAAAGTGGTATGGGAAGGATCTTCATACAAAGAAGCTACTTGGAAACTCGAATCGGAGATGCTGCAGGATTATCCCCACTTGTTTTCAGGTTTGCATTTTCAATTTTGATGACAAATTATTTTAAGGGGATAGGGTGTAACAACTCAAATTTAATTAAGAGGGATTTTAGAGCAGGCTGGATCTAGAAAAAGTAAAAACAGACTCTCTCACTACAAAATTTTTTCTTCCTTCTCTCTAGGATTTAAACGCCTGCTTCCCTAAATATCCAAATCTCCCTCCCTCTCTCATGTTGCAACAGCCATGGTTGTGGTGTTCTCAACCCAACACCACCACATTTTCGTCCTTTCTGGCGAGCTCCTTTGCTTCACCGTCGTGGACCACCAAGCTTCTCAGATACTTGTCTATTGTTCCTCTCGGCGCCGGAAAACTTGTTGTTGTTGCGTATCTCGACTCTGTTGGGTCGGATCTTTTTCGGTGGAAGTTTTTTTTCGGCGGGTGTGGTGGTTCGGCGCGGATCCGGAGGAGGTTTTGTGTGGTTTTGGTGCTGCGGCGGTGCTTTTCGTTGGAGTGGTGGTGGTGGCTGGAGGTCTTAGTGTTGCGGTGGTGGTCTTGGAGAACTTGTGGTGGTGAGTTTTCTGTTGTGGTGTTTTTTGGACTGTATGTGTTCTTCTTGGTGATGGTGGTGGTTGTTGCGACGGGTTTGAGATGGGGTGGGGGTGGCTGCGACAAATCTGAGTTGGAGTGGTGGATCTGAGAGGTGTGGTTGTGAGGTTCTTTTGTGGCGACGTTGGATCTGTCGCCGCTGGTGTGTGGTTGATGTCGTGTGTGATTGACTTTCGACGATACGGGATTCTTTGGCTGCTTTTAAATCTGCTGGATTCTTTTTTGAGTCCCTGTTGGTTCCCAAATCTGTTGAGATTTGCAGGTATATATCTTTGTATCATTTTAGCCTATTCCACATTGGTATTGACTGTTTTGGAGGTGGACTACGAGCTGAGACTTATCTACCTAGGTTTTCATGCTATCTTTGCCCATCAATTTTGACTTGCGGAGCTGCTTTTTGGATTCTGATCACTTTTGATTCGAGATCGGGAGTTAGAGTCTAGTGGCCTCTTTGTAGGTCGGGTTGATGTCTTCTTTGGTGGTATGGAGGCTAGTGGAGTGTCCTTCTAAGAATGAGATTAGATGCGAACCTCTATTAGGTAGTGTCTGTTTTGGTTTTCTTCATTGGTGTTCCGCTTATATATGGCGCCTTTGTTTTGTAGTTTCGCTTTTCCCGGACTCTGTTTGTCTTGTGCAGAGACCGATTATTAATATTAATAATATATTTGCCGTTCAAAAATATAAAAATTAAGAGGGATATTAGTACTACTCCATGACATAACTCATGTGAGCATTAGAGCAACTCCAGCGGGCCTATAATCCAATTCTGTCCGCCAGGAGATGTTGTAACCTCACAATGCAACGGTACTTCAAAGTTGTATTCATTAAAAAATTAATTTTTTCTATGCAATATTGAAATCATGCAATGTTTGTTACCCAATAAAGTAAATATGGATAAAATATTAATATGTGAGATAAAGTTGCGGGATTTACTACCAGGTTTTTAGAGTTGCACTATTGAAATAAAAAATGAGTAAATTACTTTAGAGTGGTGTGACTTTAATAGAACCCACAAAATAACCTTGTGAAGAGTTCACCATTGAAGATACTCTTAGAAAATTGAAAACCAACGAGAAGAGCTGGTACATTAAGTGACACCACTAACATATTACCACTACATCTCACCACCCCACTACTTCCACTTTCACTCTTTACCCATTCTCCCTCTCTCTCTCTGCAAAATCAGGAAAGAAAAATAAGCCATAAGACAAGCTCTCTCTCCCTCTTCCCTTCTCTACCAAATCATCATCTAGCACCACCATTTCTTACTCAAAATCCACATGCAAATCAACATCTATGATTCTTAAGTCATAAGCTTCAATGTAAGAGGTTTAATTGTCATTCTTCTCCTCTAAACTCATCAATTAACTCCAAATCCCTCTAGCTTCTAGCTCTATTCATCAAACAGAGATCTAAACTTAAACTTTTGCATGCAATGGGTGTATGCTTCTCATTATCAAAGACTCGATTGTTATTCTATTTTAATTTGCAAAAAAGATCGTTTATATATGATGAATTGGAGAATTACAATCAAATTTTAAATAGAGAAAATGAATACTGATCAAGTTTATAAAAGTGTTGGTTAAACACCACAAAAAAAAAATCATCATAAGAAAGTCTTTTAAAATCTCATGAAATCTAAATTTAATATACATATACCTATATATCTTTCATAGTTTTTTATCTTTACCTTGATCAGAGTCGACCAGACGGTGGTGCACGGTGGTTGTTGATGTCCAACAGCTCCAATGTACCCGGAGGGGGGTTGTGTACCTGCAGGTGCTCCGCCGCTCAAGTCAGTTGAGGAAGGAGTAGGTTTTCAATATAGGATAGTACGTACCTTTGGCAAGTGAGAGGTGCTCTCTATATATAGCCCCAGCGCTTGGCCAAGGCCGTTGATGGGCAGTTAATGCCCATCAATGGCTGTCGGAAAACGGCTGAGGAGCCGTGATGAGCATTTAATGCTCATCATTCCGATGTCGAGCGTTACAGAACGTAGGGGAGATGATCGCTGTCCAACGGTCAAGTGGACCTGGGCCTTGTGCTTTGGGCCTTGCTCGACGACCCAAAAGTGGATGTCCTCAACGCGTTGGGCATTTAGGCCCAGTCCAGAACAGGAGCCCCCCAAGTCGTCATGCTCTGGCACGAGGATGATGACTTTAGTTGGTCGTAGCTCTGGTACTTGGGCTAATATCGTTGAGGCTTTGGGTCTTAATGTCGAACATAAGATGATGTCGATGAGGGTACCCTTCGACCATTGGGAGCGTCGGCGATATGTTCCACTGGGAGGAATAAGTTGTTGAGACTTGTCGTGGAGAGAAATGTTTGGGGAAATGCCGAGGAATTTGCGCGGAATTGTCGCACATTTATTGCGATCCGTAAATATCGCCGAGGATTTAATACGACGAGATTTTCGATGCAATTTTCCCCGATGTCCGGCGAGATTTGCGAACAGATGGATGTGACTTGGATGGACAAGCCGTTCCACCTTCTTTCGCCACGTGTGAAGGCTATTGTGATAGCACTTAAGTGCTCCTTCGTAGGTTTAAATTTCGATGATGATTAACAACCGTTGGATCTTCGCGCCCTTTCGTTTTCCTGATGATTACGTTTGGGCCGTAGGATCCGCATGAATCGTGGCCTTTAGATCAAAGCAACGGTTCAGATCCTGATGGCGCCCTTTCGCGTCGTGCAGGTGCGCTCGTTGGTGATTTCCTATATATAGGAAAGTGGAGGGATTTTCAAAACACTTACTGTTTTCCTCTTAACTCTCTTAGCTTCCAACTTCCCTTAATTCTCATCTTCTCTCAACTATTCAGCTTCTCCCAAGTTCCTGGTTTCTTTGATCTTTTCAACTTTACGGATTTGACATCTTTGCTATTTACAAGTAAGTACCTTTCTACTTTTTCTCGCCTTTTTATAAGCTTTGATGTTGATTTTGCAAGTTGGTTTTAAGCTTTAATACTTTGATTTTAGCGGGTTTACCATTTTAAGTTTTCCCTTATTTTTGTGGTCTTGCTTTCTGTGGTTTGAGGGCTTTTAGTGGTGATTAGCGCCTATTTCTCCCACAAAACAGAACTGAAACATTGTTTAGTTGATATTTAGGTCTTTATTTAGGAGTTCACTGGCGGCTTTCGCTTTGTGAACTTATTTTGGCTCTCTGGTTTTAGCAATTTTAGGCCGAGCATTCAGATGAATGTGCGAGCATTCATGTGAATGCGCCGAGCATTCTTCCCTTTAGGGAGAAAAGACTTTGCCGACCAGACATTCCTGCGAGGACGATTATTGCGCCGAGCATTAGGCTTTTAGGCGAATTGAATAACCGTCGCGCATAAGCGTTCTTAAATACTTCTATATCCTCGCCCTTTCACTTGATTTGGCGGTGGAAGGGTGGATTTGATGTTTTGAATGTCGAATTCATCTTTCTCTTCTGCTTTTCAGGTGTTATGGCTGAGGAACAAGCTCCTGCCTCGACGTCGAATACGGACGGGGATGATTACGCTTGGGTGGCCGACGAGCCGAGGACCACCGTCTCGAAGTTCTCCCTGAATGGCGGGGATGGGATGTTCAGGACAGTTCAGCGTTCACCTACGGATGATTGGAAGGCTTGCATCCCGAACACCAATCGTCGCATTTGTAGCAAATTTCAATGGGGATCTTTCCCCATGTATCAAATTGCGTTCGAGCAAATGGGCTACAGGCTTCCCTTCAGCGATTTCGAAGTCGCGGTGTTTCGATATCTACATCTCACCCCTTCCCAATTACATCCGAACTCTCTGGCCTTCATAAGGGCCTTTGAGATGACGGCATCGTATTTAGGGTTCATGCCGACCATCCCGCTATTTTTTCATGCCTTCCACTTACAACGGTCGAGGCCCAAGGGTGATGCCGCCAACAAATTTGGATGGGTTTCGTTAAAGCAGAGCACCAAGCTTTTCGAGATGTTTCTGGAGTCCGTTCGGGGCTTCAAGGATAGTTATTTCTTCATCAAGCCATTGAACTCCGTTTCTTGGCAGAGCATCATTTACCGAGGACCGGCCAAGGACGCCACTGGAGCTCCTTTGATAGGTCCAGATGGTCGTCCTATTTTAGAGGATTATAGCCGCTTTCCTCTGTCGTGGAGGAAGAGCCATTACCTGAAGTCGGCCAGCGATTTCATATATTCTACGGAGGAGCTGACGGTCGAAGAGCTGTCTAATTACGAACAGATGAAAGTCTTTGTGGGCAGTTTTCCTCGTAAAACCTATGAAGACGAGGATTGGAACGTCGTCCTCGACGACTCCAGTGCTCCTCTGACTAAGAAATGTTTTATTGACACGAGGAGGCTGCTCGCTTGCAAAAGCTCGGCAGAGATGCAGGCTTGCTTTCGTATGCCCGTTTATTCTTTATTTAGTGTTTTCGTACATGCTTTGATTCTGTTTTCTTTGCAACTTCACTGACGTTTTCTTTGTTCATCCTGCAGGGGAAATGTCATCAATAGCAGCCAAGCTCCGTAAGTCTAAGGCCGCTAAGGAGAAGAGACAAGCCGCTGTGCTCGGCTCCTCCTCCACAACTGCTCCTTCCCTTGTGGGAGATGACAACGACAACGCCCGGAGAGACGCTGTGGTCGTAGACCTGGAGGACACGGCCGTCAATGCTAACATCGGCAGTCAACCTCGCCCTGCTAAGATTGCTCGTGTTGACGAGGTTGAAGCTTCAGCCACCGGTCGGGCTCTTACGTCAAGTTCGAAGTTTATGCTCCCCCCCGCCATATGAAGTCCGGGTCTTGTCAAGAAAACCTCGGTTTCCATTTCTGATGCCGAGAAGGCCATTTTGGACGACATGGGTCCAGAGGCGCTGAAGAACGAGCTTACTGACGCCATGGTCTCCGCGTTTAAACTGATGGAGATCTCGAGCTATCTGAATGGCCGTGAATGCAAATATTTGGCGGAGAGAGACGCAGCAAGGGAGGAGGCTGTCCTCGTCAAACAGAAATTAGAGCAGGCCAAAGTCAACCATGCCGCTTACAAGGAGAAGTATACGCTCCAAGCAGGTTTGGTGACCAAATTGGCGGAGAAGGAGACGGAAGCTGCCCGATTGGTCGGGGAGAAGGCGGAGCTGGAGGGGAGGGTCAAGGACCTGATGACGGAGAAGGATACTCTCGAGGGGAAGGTGAAGGAACTGGAGAGCAGGCCTTGCTCGAGTGGAACTGCCCCAGATGCTGACGAACTTGTAGTCGACCCCAACGGTGAATACAAGGGGTTCACCCGAGCAGCTTTGGTCTCCAGAATTTTCGAGCTCGAAGGGAAGAAATTGGACGTTGCAAAGTCGAGCTTCGACAATGCTGTCGCCCAACTGATGGTCCTCAACCCTGGAGTGGAGCTGGTTGTAGAGGGTGCCTCCGAGCTTAAGGAAGTCCTCGACGGTGTCATAGTCTCCCCCTCCCCGGATGAAGAAGATTAGCCGTTTTTAACTTTATCTTATTTTGTAATTTTGATTTTGTAATTATATGCCGGCGTTATGCTCGCCTGTCTTTTTGATTTATTTCGGCGCTTTGCTCGCCTTTTATGTACCATTTGACACCTTGGCCTTCTGGTCGTTTATCTATAACTCCTCTTAACTTGCAATTTGTGTTCATTTATAATTTCTGCACGTTTATTGCTTGTTTGTGGAGTGTTTTCTTTAACTTTGTCAATATTTATGATTATTTTCCTGCAAATCCGACCATTAGAGCATGCGAGGATACTTTCAAAATGGTGCTCGATTTTACTTAGGGTTTTAACTTGGTATTTTTAGACGTTCTATTCGTTAGGTAGATTACCTTTTACGCTAGTGCTCGTCTAATAATTACGGTTGCTTCTTGATGTCGCGGATCATAAGCACCGTTCCCGAGCAGTTTGGGGAACTGCCCGAGTGTTTGGCTGGCTCCCAAACTGGAGTCGAGGAAAATTTCTTCGTTTGAAATTGTTCCTCGCAGCATTGAGCATCCCATCGCGAGCTGGGTGCTCTGCCGGGCTTGTACTAAGCGACGGTGGGGCTCGCATGGAGTATTCCCCCGTCGAGCATGGACGTTAGCATTTAAGGCTTCCGTCGAGCTTTAGAATTTTTAAGATTTCTGCCCGTACCCAGGCATTCCTCCGTTGTATAGGCGCGTCTCCTCGGTGGGATTTGCAGCCTTCGTTGAAGAGCATGTCGAATTACGCTATTTTCAACTATAGTATTGTTTTAGCTTCTCAGCATTCCACGTACGAGGAATTTCTTTGCCATAGAGATCTTCGAGGTGGTATGCTCCATTCTCTGTTTTTGCTCGAACTCGATATGGTCCTTCCCAATTAGCTGCGAGTTTCCCTTCTCGCGAGTCTTTTTGGTTTCTTCTTAGTACCAAGCTATCTACCTCGAACTCTCTTTTGATGACCCTTTTGTCGTGCCGAGCAGCTATTTTCTGTTTGAGGGTAGCTTCTCGAAGAGAAGCCCCTGTTCTTAGTTCCTCGACAAGATCTAGTTCTTCTCTTAATAACTCGTCGTTTATATCCTCCTCGAGACGATATTCGATCCTCGAGGTTGGTTCTCCTATTTCCACGGGAATTACTGCCTCCGTTCCGTATGTTAATCGGAAGGGCGTTTCCCCGGTTGTGGAATGAGGAGTAGTTCTGTAAGACCACAGGACGTTGTGCAGTTCCTCGGTCCAGTTTCCTTTAGATGCGCCCATCCTTCGTCTTAGTCCTCGCAATAACACGCGGTTGGCTGCTTCAGCTTGCTCGTTGGTTTGAGGATGCTCGACTGACGCGAAGTGTTGAGTGGTGCCTATTGCGGCGAGGAATTCTTGGAACTTTTTGTTTGTGAACTGCGTTCCGTTGTCCGTTACCACCACTTGAGGGATTCCGAATCTTGCGAGGACGTCTCTTCTGAAGAAACGTAGTATGTTGGATGCGCTGATTTTTGCGAGGGGTTCCGCTTCAATCCACTTGGTGAAATAGTCCACGGTCACTATGAGGTATTTGACTTGCCTCGCAGCTGTTGGAAAGGGGCCGAGGATGTCCATTCCCCACCAGGCAAACGGCCACGGGGAGATCAGCGTTTTCAGCTCGTTAGCTGGTGCGAGGTGCATGTCCCCGTGTCTTTGGCACTTGTCACATTTAAGGACGTGGTCTCTGGCGTCGTTTTGCATCGTCGGCCAATAGTACCCTGCGCTTAGTGCCTTTCTTGCCAAAGATCGTCCACCAATATGTTGCCCATTGATCCCTTCGTGGATTTCTTGCAAGATGAACTCTACGCGCACTTCCGCCACACATTTGAGCAATGGGATTGAGAATCCTCTTCGATACAACTTGTCGTCGAGCAGGACGTATAAGCATGCTCTCTTTCGGATTTTCGTTGCTTCTTTGGCGTCTGCGGGCAGTGTGTTCGACTTCAGGAAATTGTATACCGGGGACATCCAGCTTTGTTCGTCGACAGCACAAATGTGCATGACTTCTGCTGTTTTTTCGATGCTCGGTTTCGTTAATGTTTCCTGAATGAGGGATTGATTACCCGCTTTTTTGCGCCTTGTGCTCGCAAGTTTTGAAAGGACATCTGCTCGTGCATTATGTTCTCGAGGAATATGTTTCACCTCCGTTTCCTTAAACTTTGCGAGTTTTGCCCTGATGAGGTTCAGATATTCGAGGAGTCGTTCCTCTTTTGTCTGGTATTCCCCTGATACTTGAGATGCTACTAGCTGCGAATCCGTGAATATTCTGATTTCCTCGGCTCCCATATCCTCGGCTAATCTCAACCCTGCTAGGAAAGCTTCGTATTCGGCTTGGTTATTCGTCGTTGGAAAAGAAAGTCCGAGGGATACTTCTATTAGGACCCCGTCTCCGTTTTCGAGTATGATGCCCGCCCCACTTCCTTGTGAGTTCGAGGATCCATCGACGAAGATGGTCCGTTTATTCTTTTCGGAAGTGGTCGACGTTGTCATTTCGGCGACGAAATCAGCAAGTACTTGGGCTTTCAAAGCCTTTCTACTTTCGAAGCTTATGTCGAATTCTGCGAGTTCCAACGACCATTTCAACATTCGTCCGACCATATCTGGTCGTGCCAGCAATTGCTTTACGGGTTGATCTGTTCGGATGATGATGGAATGGGCGAGGAAATAGTATCGAAGTTTCCTCGCAGCCATTATTACTGCTAGAGCAATTTTTTCTATTTGCAAGTATCGGAGTTCGGGTCCTTGTAGTGCTCTGCTTACAAAATAAACAGGCTTTTGCCCTTGCTCGGTTTCTCTTATGAGAACGGCGCTTATGGCCTCTGATGCTACTGCGAGGTAAAGATAGAGTTTTTCGTCCTCGACTGATCGTGTTAACACTGGAGGTTCGGACAATGCTCGTTTTAGGTGTTGTAATGCTCCTTCGCACTCTTCAGTCCATTCGAAAGTTGTTTCTTTCCTGAGGAGTTTAAAGAGGGGCAGAGCGTGTTGAGCAGATTTGGCGACGAATCTAGCCATTGAGGTTAACATGCCGTTCAACGTTTGTATGGATTTCTTCGATTTTGGAGTTGGATAATCAAAGAAAGCCCTGCATTTGTCGGGGTTGGCTTCTATTCCTCGTTCAGTTAAATAAAAACCGAGGAATTTTCCAGCCTTTACCCCAAACGTGCATTTTTCTGGGTTGAACCTCATGTTAAACTTTCTTGCTTGGTCGAACACCCTTTTTAAGTGGACGGTATGATCGATTTCCTCCTCGGATTTAACGATCATGTCGTCCATGTAAACTTCGAGCATATCTCCAATTTCATTGTGAAATACTTTGTTCATCATCCTCTGGTAGGTGGCACCTGCATTTTTGAGCCCGAAAGGCATTACATTATAATAATAATTACCTGTTTCGGTCATGAAAGCTGTTTTCTTTTTTATCGATTTCAGCCATTTTTATTTGATTATAACCGGAATATGCGTCCATAAACGATAGTAATTTAAATCCCGAGGAATTATCTACTAATTTATCTATGTTCGGCAAAGGATAAGCATCTTTAGGGAAAGCCCTATTAAGATCGGTATAATCAACACACATACGCCACTTTCCATTAGATTTTTTAACAAGTACAACATTAGAAAGCCAGGTTGTGTACTGGGCTTCAGCAATGAAATTGGCCTCTAGGAGGTCTTTTACAACTTTTCGAGCAGCCTCCGCTTTTTCGGGAGACTGCTTCCTACGACGCTGAACTACAGCACTAGCCCTAGGATCTATGGTCAATTGATGACAAGCGACCTCGGGGTCTATTCCGGGCATTTCAGCTGCACTCCAGGTGAACAGTTCAGCATTTTCTCTTAAGCAAGCTTTCAACTGCCTTTTTACCAAGTCGGGGAGATCAGCTCCAATCTTCACACCTTTGGTTGGATCCTCGCCAAGGGGAACTAGCTCGAATTCTCCATCAGGGATGGGACGATAGTTTTCTTTGATCAAAAGGTCGTCCTTGCCTGTCTTCTTTTCTTGTTTGCGCTCCTTCTTGGAAGTTCGAGCATCCAATTCAACTTCATCCTCGGTACTGATTGAGTTTACGCCGGGGAGCTTTGCTTCTGCTTTCTTTTTCTTCGGCGTAACCACAGAGTTGAGGTTTTTGGACGCAGCTTCAAAGCATCGCCGAGCAGCTTTTATGTCCCCGTTGATTGTGGCGACCTGCCCATCTTTGGTGTAATACTTCAGTTTTAGATGGATGGTCGAGGACACTGCAAACAGTTCAGCCAAAGTTGGTCGTCCAATGATGCAGTTGTACAGAGACGGGCAGTCGACGACCAGGAATTTGACCTTTACGGATTTCATGGCCTTGTTTTCGCCAAAGGTGACGATAAGGTCCACGTATCCCCAAGGTTTTGTCGTTGATCCGTTGAACCCTTGAAGGTCAGATCCAACGTAAGGGACCAAATTTTCCTCGGTAAGTTGCAGCACTTTGAAGAGTCCTGAGTACATAATGTCACAGGAGCTTCCTTGATCGACGAGGATTCTTCTCACGTCGAAGTTGGCCATTTTTGCTCTGACGAGCAATGGAATTTGAAAGTTCGGTGATCCTCCGGGGACCTCTTCCCTGTAGAATGCCAAAGGAACAGAGCTTTCTTTTACCTCCGTTATTTTTATTTCCTCGACAGGGGATGCTTTTTCTAACTCATCGAATTTTCTTTTGATGGATCCGATGGTTATGGGGTTAAACCCTCCTCCGGAGATGACTAGTGCTCCGGGGAAGTTTTCCCAACTCCCGTCCAGATGCGCAGCAAGGTAATCAAGGGCTCCTTTCTCTTCGTCAGTTTGCAGAGGAAGGAAATCTTCAGGTCTTGAAATGGCGAGGGCCACCCCACCGATCACTCTATTTTCGTCCTCGACATGTTGTTCCGGGCTTGCTGGATCAACTGCCAACTGATTTTGCCGAGGAGCATTATTATTGGCAGCCCTTGGCTGCCCATCCACATACTGTCGTGCATATCCCTTTTGAATAAGGATTTAAATGGCGTTCTTTAGATGCACACAGTCATCAGTAACATGCCCGTAACTTTTGTGGAAACGATAAAATTTCTTCTTGTCCACGTTTGGTTTTGCGGGCAGTTGTTTTGGGAATCTGATCCCCGCGCTTTTGAATTCGGCATTCGATATCTCGGATAAGATCCTGTCTCGAGGAGCGTTCAGCGGAGTGTGGTAGGTGAACTGACTTTTTGGTGGTTTAGCCTCTCGGACTTTTCCACCTTCTCTTTTCTTTTCGTCTCCTCGACGCTCTTCTCTCTGCGAGGAGGGTCCACCGACCTCAAAAATTTTAGGTCTCCTGACCTCGGAGGCTTTTTGTTTATCCTCGTACTTGATATATCGTTGAGCCAACTCAAAGAATGCATCGAGGGTTTCTACTTCGAGGATCCCAACTGCTTCTTGGAACTTTGTTCCCTCGCGCAATCCTTCTTCGAGGAGATACAACTTCATCTTGTCGGTCGCTTCGACCTCGACGGATACTTTGTTGAATCTCTCGATGTAATTCCGAAGAGATTCCTCGGGACCTTGGACGATTGCCTTTAAGCTGGCCACCGTTTTTGGATGCCGCCGAGAAGTTGTGAAGTGTGCTGTGAACATTCGACATAGTTCTTCCCAAGAGTCGATCGAGTCAGGAGGTAAGTTCCTCCACCAGGTTGATGCTCCTCGAGTTAGAGACAGTGGGAATAACTTGCACTTAATTGATCCTCGGAGATTCCTGTAGTCGAGGGCGGTTTCTACGCTCTGGACATGCTCGTCGGGGTCAGTTGTCCCATCATACTTGTCCAGTGTTGGAGGCTTTTCCAGCCCTCGTGGGAGTGGAATGTCCATAATTCTTCTTGAGAGGGGTCCTCGGTGCCTCTCGTCTCCACTGCTCGGAGATTCCCTCCTTGGGGAATGTCGGGCATTGCCTCCACGAGCAGCTGCTTCACCGCTCCTCGGTGGTGATCGGCTATTTCTCCGAGGAGGGGAACGTCTGTTTCTTGGTGGGGAAACATGGTTGTTCCTTCGTGGAGGAGAGTGGTTTTGCCTTCGAGGAATGTCCTTGGGAGGACTTACTGGTCTCTCCGCATTTCGTCGAGGCGCAGGCCTTGGGGACCTAGACCTCGATCGTGAGCGATTGTTCTCAGGGGTCGGCGATCTCTGTCGTCGAGCACTTCGCGATGCCCTTGAAGCAGCACGCGATTCTTCGACTGCCCGGAGTCGCCTGTTCTGCTCGCGGATCAGTTCGTTTTGTCCACGCATGTTGTTCGCTTGCTCGCGAAGTATCTGCCCCTGCCTGTTGATAGTGTTGACCAATGCAGCCATCACCACTTCCATTGGTGCTCCTTGTGGAACTTGTGGAACCACCAGCGGATCTTCTGGTTGTGGAGGTTGGTGCGGCGGCGGTATATCAAGTGGAGTTACTTGTGCATGCGCAGCGCTACCTTCCGGCGTGACAGAGGCTTCCTGGCCATCAAATTGGTTGTGGTGATTTGGAGGATTTGGGTGATTTTCTCCTACAAATTCATGGTTTGCATGGTTTGCACCAGCCATTTGGTCAAGAAATGGGTTTTTGTTAATAAGTTTTGGTCTAATTCTGGGAAAAGACGGGGGAAACTTCCTTCCCACAGACGGCGCCACTGATCTTTACCTTGATCAGAGTCGACCAGACGGTGGTGCACGGTGGTTGTTGATGTCCAACAGCTCCAATGTACCCGGAGGGGGGTTGTGTACCTGCAGGTGCTCCGACGCTCAAGTCAGTTGAGGAAGGAGTAGGTTTTCAATATAGGATAGTACGTACTTTTGGCAAGTGAGAGGTGCTCTCTATATATAGCCCCAGCGCTTGGCCAAGGCCGTTGATGGGCAGTTAATGCCCATCAATGGCTGTCGGAAAACGGCTGAGGAGCCGTGATGAGCATTTAATGCTCATCATTCTGATGTCGAGCGTTACAGAACGTAGGGGAGATGATCGCTGTCCAACGGTCAAGTGGACCTGGGCCTTGCTCGACGGCCCAAAAGTGGATGTCCTCAACGCGTTGGGCATTTAGGCCCAGTCCAGAACAGTTTTGTTTTAAACTCTAAGATAATTTAACACTTAACAATTCATTTTAGAGGAAACTTGTTAACCGCTTAGCAAACTCCTTAATAAGCAGGTTAATTGGATACATTAGATACAACAGATATTATGAATTTTACAAGTCTATTATTAAATTTTAAAAAATTAAATATCATATTATTTTATTCAATAAACAAATTATAAAATAAAAAATCTAATCAAACCTACAGGTTTAATTTATTCAATTTTACCCTTTAGCATGTGTTTGGTTTCACGTTTGGTAGCCCCTACGAACATTTAACTTGCATCCACGGTGAAAAGTGAAAAAAAATAATAAAAAAAATAAATCATGTTTGCCTCCACTGGTTTTCTACTGGTTTCTGTATTGTGTTGCGCTACCCGTACTTTTGCTCATTTTGCTCTTTATCTTAGTTTTTTTTTTATATTGCTAGTCAAAAAAGCAAGCAAGAGATGGACTACGTACAAAGGCCAATTGTATTTTTATCTTTGCATAAGTGGTTTGACCTTTTCTAATTAAGAAATCACAATCATCAAACCAGAAATAATAGTTTAGGGGTAGAGGTGGAAGAAAATTGCTTTTTTCGCCCCTACTATTGTTCCCAGACCCCCCAAAAATCCCAAAATACCCTCAGTTTTAGTCTCAGGACACTTCGGTACCTTTTTACCATAATACTATTATTTCGATACGTAGTTACCGAAGTAATGTTCAATGGCTACAAATACGTTGTCAGACAGCAAGTTTGATGCAAAAATTTAAAAAATATATAGGTTCGGTAGATCGCTACCGAACACGCGTGATTTCGGTAGCTTTGTGCCGAACACGCGGGATTTCGGTAGCCTCGTAACGAAGTCTAGTAATATAGCAGTAGTTTCCACAAACCTTCATCAGTTTATGCAAAACACAAAATTGAGAGTTATAGAGCGATTCTAGGGTTCTAATCGCAAATTCGAAGGTCAACAACAACAAGGTTTAATTCGTTCACAACAACTCATCCATCACTAGAATTCGCAATTAGAAGATTGAAATTTCGTGGTTTTTATTGTTTCACTTGAACAAGCCTTTTGAAAGCTTGTCATGGCCCGTTAGCATATTTAAAAGACTATTTCACATGAACATATTTAAATAAATAATTATATTTATTTTTAAATATACTAATGAACAAATAAACCAATAAGATTAAACTTCCCTTTGATATTTAACATTGTATTTTAGAGAAATCGACTATATAGGACACCGTATTTCGATTTCAGTTTATAATAATATATTTATATATGTGAAAAATTAATGTAGATTAAAAAACTTGAATTACTGAAAAAGTTAATAGATTTATAATTTTTTTTAACAAGCCAAAATTAATAGATTTATAATTTAATTAAAGTACAAGTTTTAATATATAATAACAATAGATGTAAAAATACCGCAAAAAAATAGATGTAAAAATATTATTCATATTTACTTAAATAGGTCGGTCTAGTAGGCTTAAAAGTCTTTTTTTATTGGCCTAAAGTCTGGCGTTTTTAGCTAAATATGCTTATAAAAGAGCTCCGGCCTGCTCTATTTAAAGAAATATATTTGTCTTGCCTGAGCCTATGTCGGCTAGGCTGTAGGCCCATGTAGGTCGGTCTTGTCTATTCTCACCTCTAGTTAGGGGGCTAGTTGAATTTAAATCTAGTTGAACATTTTAAAAGAACATTTTAATCTAGTTGAATTGAAATGATGTGGCAACACATGATTGGATGTGTGTCTAAAAACAGTTTACACCGACAGCACATACAAATTAATAACATAACTTATTATATTTTATTCTAATTTTAACCCCCCTATTATCTCGCTTAAAATTTAAATATTAATAAACATATTTTTTTATGTCATTTCATATTTATATGCTAGTTTAATTGCTAATTTTATCCAAACTATAAATTCAAGTAGTTATCCGTCATTTTTTTACAAAGTTGATGTTAATTATTATAAAATTAAACTGTGTAACTTAAATAATACTCTACTTGTATATACCGAGTGACTTGAAATAATCAATAATATACTATAAACTAATATTTACACTAATACTTGAACTAAATATGTGTGTCGAGTTTCTTATAGTCATTAATAAGAGTGAAGACCTATTTTGATAAGAGTTAAGAGTGAACTAAATTATTTTTTATGGGACAATTCGGTCTCTGACAAAAATAACACTCGAATTAGTCCTGGATATTTTCATATTGAGGACAAACTAGTCCTCAATTTGTAATAACAAATGGATTAGTTAATTTGTCCCCGGTATGAAAATGTCAGGCACTAATTTGGATTTTATTTTTGTTAGATACTGAATTGTCCTGTCATAAATTTGTGAGAGACGAAAATTGGTCTTGACTCCATTAATAATAAACTCTAAATTAATATTTACATTAAAATTTGTACAAATATGCATACTGAATTGCTTAAAATCATTAATAATATATTTGAATTAATGCTCTACCTATAAAAAAATAATTTTTTTAAGTAGGGAAAGGCCGTGACCACCCTCAGCCCCACCCTAGTTCCGCCAGTGCATACATACATAATTAAATTTAATAATACAATATAATTTTTTTTGTCTGTAATACAATATAAATTTACATAATTATATCAAAAAAATAAATGAAAACTGATTTTAAATACATATGTGTAAGTCCATTTTGGTAATTATACATTAAAAACTAATTTTGATTCAAATTATTCAAACAACCTAAAATATTGAAAATCAATTTTTTATATTATTGTATTCAAACATAAATTAATTATATTTAACTAAAATCAATTCTGTCAAACTCAATTTTGTCAAAAATAATTCTTTCCGCCGCAGAATTAAACACATACTTAATATCATGGGCGGTTTCAAGGCCCGGCCAGCCTGGGCATGTGCCCGGGCTTGGCCCAATATATTTTTTTTTTTGTGAAAAGAAGAAAAAAAAGCAAAAAAAAAAACAGAAAAAAGGGCAAAACGCGTTCTCCTGTTTCTCTCTGCTCGCGTCGCCCACATACCACCTTTCTCTTTCTCTCTCTCTGCTCGACCACATCACCGGAAAAGCCAGTCGCCGCCACCACCACAAAAGCTTTCTCTATCTCCGTCTCCCTTTTGTCTCTCACTCTCTCTTCTCTATGCGACGGACAGGTACAATTTTTAAAAATTTATAATTTTTCTAGGTTTTAGGTTTTTGGAAAATTTTGATTTGGGAAATTTTGATTTGTTTCTTTGATTGATTGAATAAATATAGATAATAGATATACTAAATCCTTTGATCAAGATTCAAGAGTGAATGTGTTCCAAAAACTACTTCTGGGAAATTGCAAAGATGGGCTGCTAAAGAGAAGATCAAGTTTTCTTTGATTGTTTTCCAAGTTTTTATTTATTTTTGGGACTGTTTGTTTTGATTTACTGTGATTTTTACTGTGTTATGGTAAATATATTGTGTTTCAATTGATTAATTTCAATCCAACCAAGAATATGTTGTGCTTCAATTTAGCTTCCTTTCTGTGTTTCAGGAAGATCAAGTTACAATTGCATTTTGTTGCACATGAAATTTGAATACATTCATGAATGATTGAATGATCAATACTACCTATATTATTGATTTGTTCTTTGGTTCTTCAAATCTTTGTATTTGAAAAAGACAATGAAATATACTATGTACATATCAGGAAAGCCTATATGTGAATTGAATATTAACTTTGAATCATTAAATTTCATAGATGCGGGTTTTTGATTGACAGAATGAGAATGAGAAGATTATCAAGTCTAAATTGCGCAACAAGATCAACGATGTGAATTTGCAGTTAAAATTTTTGTCCAGGCTCCGCCACTGCTTAATATTATGTGGTCACTCTCAAATTATGTCTTTATGATCATTTAAAAAAAATGTGTATTTTGATAGTGAAAAATTACATCACTAATTAATAATGTATTCCTTAACAAAAAAAGTTAATAATTTAATACAGTCACCCACTCGTCGTGTTCTAAAGTCATTGTGGTGGCTGCGTAAAAAAAAAGTCATTTTTTAAAAAAAAAAAAAAAGTTATAAAGTTATTGGGGTGGTATGATTTTTTTGGTTGGTAGACAAAATAACAATGCATTGGAAACTCACACACACAAAGTGAAGTGACCGGAGATCGAACTACGGTCATGGCGTCCGACACTAGCAATTTCGGTATTTCTACCATTTGAGTTAGGATTTGTGGACTTTGTGGTGATAGTTTATTTTTACCGTTGTTGATTTTTATAAGATATAATATTTATTCGTTTGTATTAATAGTCGTTTTTCTATTTATAAAAAGACGGCAAATTTTACGAAAGAGAAAAACTATAAAACTAAACAAACATATTAAGTTATGCAAGCGGCAAGAAAAAAATCATTCTTTATTTAAATTAAAAAATTATCATCATGTATAATATCAAAAAGAGACATCATAATCTATGAAGCCCGGATACGTGACACGATATCGATACGAATTTTTTTTTAAAATTTTCGATACGATACCGCCGCAATCTGTTATTTAAAAATTAAATATACAAATTCACAATATATAAACATAATAAAAACCGATAATGATAATAAATTAACATTTCAATTAACTCAGACGCAAACAAATGACAATTACATATCTTAAGTTAAGTAAGTACTACCCCAAAAGACATAACTAGTACTATAAAAAAATCATCGATACCACTCAAAAAAGACGTTGACAATCCATAAAGAACATCATACTATAGCATTTATTATTTAAGATGAAACACGTATTGTATCAATCTCATCTCCTCCATTTCTATCATCAAAGAACATTAATTGTCTGATACTTCTCGATATGAGTATCAAAAAGTATCGAATGAGTATCGGTATCAGACACGATACTTCGCCATTTTTGAAGTATCGATGCTTCATAGATCATAATAAATGATTAAAATGAGTAGCACTACAATCATGCCAAAAGAAGACATTGTAGGGATTTGAACTGATAACCTTGCCGTCAAAAACATTAAAGACTATTACCAATCTATTAATATATATTTTATATTTTATGAATATTAAAAATATATAACTATTATTATAGGGCCTCAAAGTTTTGAGCCTTCAAAATGACCTCAAAATATTTAGGCCCAATGCCGCCGCACACCCGACACATGGCTATTGGCTAATCCTGGTCATAAACAAGGAGACTCTAGAGTTCTCTAAGATTAGTCTCCATTACATTCAAATCGAAAGAGTTCAAAATTAAAATTAAAGTTAACTAGCAAATTGGTTGATCTGTTTCCTTCACGCCATGTATGACTGTTTTGAACTTCCCAATTTATATTCTTAATTAAGATCACGAATGTGACAAATTAGAGTATAAATATTCTCATTATTACTGTAGTTCTCTATTATCATGTCGACTAAAACCATCTAGTCACTTTCAACCCGAAAATTGATAATCTTTTGCCTTTGTGCCAAATATATCTTAATAGTTGTAGTTATTTTGTGTTTATTCGTTGTGCTTTAAGTATTAAGAATGCCTTAATATTTTTTTGATGAAAAAGCTCAAAGAGGAGTTTGGTATTTTCAAATAATTTTATGCCAGAACCTTTATTTAATTTGGAAACCTTACTTGAAGTTTATCTTTTTAAAACCTTTTTTTTTTCAATCATTTACAATTTTTTTTTAATTTGTATAAAAAGTGAAACTACTATGCCACATTATGAGACAAAATAAATCCACAAAGTAAAAGGCAACAACAGAAAATATATACTAGTATTTTTTTACTTTTATTTTTTTTTCCAAAAAGAGAGTAGTAGCAAAGCACTACTACTCCAAAACTATAAATAAATGAATATACAAAAGTAATGATGCATTTTCTTTTCTTTCAAAACGAAATAAAAGCAAAAATTGTATTTCACTACAAGACTCAAACTTTCAGTTCAATCAAGAGCTTTGTTTTTTCAGCCTCCAAAGACTTCCAACTGTAAAAACCAAACAAATTAAACACTTCAAAAGCAGATAAATATTAATATTCCTAAAATAACATAATTTTAGTAAAAACTTTAAAAATAGTTTAAAAAAAGAAAAAAATAAGGTAAAAATAATCTAAATTCCAACAAAGCAACTCTCTCTATGTAGAATCTCAATCATCAATTTTCCACCTTTCATCTATTTTTCGTTTCTTTTCTCGAAACAAAAATTCTTTGCTATAACCCAATCATAAATTATCTTACGGTTATAATCTCACCCATTGATTTTTAATCAAACATTCCATATTATATTATTAATTTTATACACAGTTAAATGATCTTATCCAATTATTTAAATTCATTCTAAAGTTTTCTTGTCTTTCTGTCTCTCTCTAAGAGGAGAGAGAGAGACCAATGAGCTAAAACAAAATCATAAGAAAATTCTTAAAAGACGACAACAATAAAACAAAATTAAAAAATCACTTCCCAAGGAAAAAAAAAAGATTTTTTTAGGGCTTTAACAAAAATCCAAGTTAATTTTCTTCCTTCAATTTTTATCCTTGTTCCTACCAAACACCATTCCCGCTCCTTCATTCATACTTTCTTTCCAAGAAAACGTGATTTTCACGCTTTTCGGGTCTTGTCCAATTCGTAGTAGTTGCTTTTTTATTTTCTTCTTTATCTTTTTTTTTTCCTTTTTTTTTTTTTAATTTTTTTCTGGTGTGGCTTAACTTTTTGGGGGAAAATTGATTACCGTTTTCTGCCTCCGGCGACTCCTTCGCCGCCGGCTTCTGTTGATTCGCCGACGGTGTCTCCTTCAAGGTGAGTTTCTCAATTTTGGTTTTTGTTGGTTGAAATTTTCTCAGCTATGGAGAAATTAGTTTCTTCTGTTAGGTTTTTAGGTTGTTTAGAATAAGGTTAATTAAATTGAAAAGAATCGATTTTTATTTTTGGGGTTTAAGGGTTATATTATTATGTTATGCTTGGAATTTCAATATTGTTAATAAATTTTGTTAATTTTGTGATTTTTTTTGTGTTGGTTTTAGGTGTATGTTTTGTGTTTGATTTGTTGATCTGCTGGAGAATATGAGTGGCATGAATATAGGGGGAGAGAATGGTTAATGGTTGGAAGAAAATTTAGAAGAATCGAAATTCTGAGGATTTTTGTTACCCGATTTGTCATTTTGTTGAATTGAAACCATTGGTAATTGTTGGATTGTTGAAAGGTTTTGACTACATTTTGATCTATGGATTCGGAAACAGTTCTATCTCCCAAGGATTTGTTGAAATGTTGTGACTGCGGATGTAGTTGCTCTTTGTTGGATCAAAATTCTGCAACTTGGATGCGTTCTGTTAAACGGAAGCATGATGAGTTTAAACTGGAAACCCAATTACCGGTGCCATCGGTTGCACGGGTTGAAATTGGGAATGAATGTATTGCCTTACGCGAGATGGTTGGTGTGCAACAGAGAACTATTCAGGATTTGAATGAGGAATTGGACGAGGAGAGAAATTCTTCGTCCACGGCTGCGAACGAGGCAATGTCGATGATCTTGAGGTTGCAGAGGGAAAAGGCAGAGATTCAAATGGAAGCTCGTCAATTCAAGCGTTATGCGGAGGAGAAAATGATGCATGATCAAGAGGAACTTATGTCTTTGGAAGATTTATTGTACAAGAGAGAACAGATAATTCAGTCACTTTCGTGCGAAGTTCAGGCTTACAAGCATAGAATGATGAGTTTTGGGTTCACTGAGGATGAGTTGGAGGGTGATCAATATGACATTCTTCCCTACGAATACCCTCCTTTAAAATGTGATGTCATGCATAATGACATGGATGCTGATAACGACGATACTGATATTGAGAAATATGCATTTGGCGAAACTCCTAATGACCGTTTGAGGAACTTGGAGAATAGGATTTCTCAAATGGAAAAAAGTCCCACTTACAGCCAGAAGGATGGAGATTTAATAGGAAAAAATGTTCTAGAGAAAGTAATTGTTGGACAATCTCCAAAATTGACAAGGCTCTCGAGGAAAGTTTCCTCTGACTCATCAGCATTCGGTGGGATGGGTAGAGAAATCGGTCCTGAGTTCCCTGTGGAGTCACCGGTGAACAATAGCAACTATAAGAAGGATTATTTCTCTCAGTCAGAGGACCATTCTAATTTGAAGAAGGTAGATAATGCTTCGGAAGGTGATGATACAACTGACAGAATTTATACAATCGACTCTGTTCATTCTGGGGCACCATATAATGGCTTTACAGGTTTCAAAGCTGGAGCTTTCGAAGATTATGCAAACACTCCAAAGGAATCGGGGAATCATCATGCTGAATTTGAGGATCCTTACATAAAGAAGCTTTACATGAGGCTTCAGGCACTTGAAGCTGATAGGGAATCAATGAGGCAGGCAATCATTTCAATGAGCACAGATAAAGCACAGGTTGTGTTATTGAAGGAGATAGCACAGCATTTGTGCAAAGAGATGTCACCGCAAAGAAAAATGAGTACCAGCAAGCCATATGTTGCTACAAGAACTCCATTCGCGTCAATTTTTAAGGTAATTTATAAATCAAATTAGTTACTAATACTATCAATGCAATGCATATGCATGTGTTTCTGCCATTTATCTAATGGAAATGACATCCTATTTAAGTTGTTCCTTTTTTAGGTTGTATCTCATGTTTACATTGAGATTATCTTTTTAATCATTCTTCTTATCGTTGTTTGCTTTTCAGCTTATTAATGATTTATTGTAAAGGGCTTTCGTTAAACCAAAGTTTCTATTCCAATTTTTCAAACATGCCTTAATTTCAGGCTAAATTATGAAGTGAATGAATGGGAAAAATTAAGTGTTATTTAACGTCACAAATAATGGGTGCTAACTGTTTCTCCCTTGTTCTCTCTGAGGGTTCAATTTCCTTGTATGTAACATTTTGTTGATTATTATAGGCATTGCCTTTTTATACAAAATACTATATCCTACTGTGTGCGTGTGTGTTTCATCTGGCTATACCTGCAGTTTTGTACTGATTCGATCACTGAAAAAAAAATACATTTCATGAGATATTTTGCATTGACACTAATACCATTTCATTTTATGTATGTTCAGTGGGTCACATCAGTTGTCCTTTGGAGAAAGAAGGCGCAAGAAAGCAAGTAAGTTACCGTAACATTTTTTCTGATGACTCAACATACTTTTGCACAAAATTATGTCTAGTTTTGTCATTGTTAATAAGTATTTAGCCAATGCTAAGTTATAGTGAAGTGAAAATAAAATAATGCATCATTCTCATGACGACTTTACCCAGAAATCCTTTTATAGAGAGTTAGAGACCGTGGTTCTTTTGAATTCAAGTAGGCAGTGCTAAGTTATTTCAAATAGAAGGTAGTTCTTTGAAAGTTTTCAAAGTGTGTATGTAACAACATACACTGGTTAGGTGACTGACATTATCATAAATTCATATTCTCTTTTCTGTACATTAGTTTCCTCTTTCTTACACTGGCAACATCAAGTCTATTAATTTTGAGAGAAAAGTTCTTATTATGCATCTTGTTGTGGAACTTCATAGGTAGTTTTTGAAAATTGGTTATTCCATATTGATACAGTTCCATCAATGCATATAGCATAGGAATTGTATATAAATAGAAATTGTGAGGCCGTCTGTTAATTATGCTTCCTGGTTTAGAACAAAATAGATGCCCTATGAAACTACCGTATGAAAATATTATGACGCTTGTGAATTATGCTATTAACATTTCTTAGAAAACTTCTACCAACACATTTCTGTTCTATAAATTGAAATTCAAATGGGTCTCAATATTCTGGAAATTGGTTCCACTAAATCATGCGGGGTCTCACATAAATTTGATGAGACTCGTAAATTCCAACAAATAGAATAGTGTGTGTTAGAAAGAGAGTTAGATAATATCTTGCTAGCATAATCTCGAGCTAAAAAAAAAAAGTTTGTTGTGTGTATATCCTTGAATGACAATGCTTGACAAGAAAATGTCCATAAGTCCTTTTTTTTGTCAACAAAAATGTCCATCATCTAAAATGCTTGTGACTGCTGTAGGTATATGTTAGGGCTACCAACTGACAGTATGGGATTGCTGTTGCTCCTGGACAAAAGAACAAATGCAAGGCCATGGAGATGTATTTCAAGTACACAAGTGGGAGATTAATTCGCCATTTTCAAATTTGGGAGCACCAACTGAATTTTAGTAACACTATGCGATAAGCTTGTTTCTTAATTTTTGGTTATCCTCCCCAGAGCTTGCTGGAAAAAGGGGGTGTATTGTGCAGTGTTCTTTAACTCCTACTATTTTTATTTGAAATTGAAAGTAATTTGTTGGTTGATTTGTGAAACTTGGATTTGATATGACATATGAGCATTCTCTCATATGGTTCGTTGTTGGCAAATCTTCTCTTGTACATAACTTATTGCTGGAAGCTCTCTCGGGCTTCATGCAATGCCTATTCTCAACCTGGATTCTACCAAGTGTGGAGCAGATTTTTGTGTTGAGTGTTGAACATTCAAATGTACCATAACTTAACTTCCACTTCTTCAGTGCAAAAGTGATAATCTTGCATATTACCTATTATTCTTTTATTAATTTATCGATTTCGTGCGTAGTTAGTTGGCTCTCATTTCATCTTTATGTTTTTAAATTAGACTTCTCATGCCTTTTTGTCATACTAATAATGTAAATCGTTAGATATTAGTTACTGTTATGAAGTTGAGGATCAATTACTGCAGATGGCTGTTTTATGTTTGCTTTCATCTCCACATGTCATAGAAAAGTTGTGTAAGTACCATCAGAGTCTAGTGCAAGTTCCATCAAAAGTTGTGTAAGTACCATCAGAGTCTAGTGCAAGTTCCATCAAAAGTTGTGTAAGTACCATCAGAGTCTAGTGCAAGTTCCATTAGAAGTTGTGTAATTACCATCAGAGTCTAGGGCAAGTAGTTAGGGTGTAGGGTAAATGTCGGGGGTTTGGGTTTCCTCTATTTATTTTCCATTTAGAGCAAAATGTCGGGGATACTTAGTTTGATTTCTAATCATAAAAATGAAAAAAAGGCTGTGTAAGGACTATCACAGTACTTAAGCCTTTTGGTGAACATGATCTCCAGCAAGCTTTCATTTACCAGATTCTTTTTACAATTTAATGCTACTGGTACTCATTAAATTCTGTTTATTTTGTGGAGCTACTAGAGATGAACAATTAGGTTACTCAATCAATTAAACCTGTTGTAGTTTGAGTTAGGATCCTCTTAATTTTTCAAAAGAAATAAAGAGTTCAACTTGGATATACACAACGTAGTTTGAAAGAAATGTAATATTTGTCTAAATGATTGTGGATAAACTATCTACTTTTTGTCACTGTTGTTTCTCTTTAAATAGAGTTCTTCATATCTTTAGAGTTCTTCATATCTTTTGATAAATGAAAAAGATTTTAACTCGGTGCAACTAATTAAGGAGTAGTGGCACTACATATCTTGAATGCAAACTTCATCACCTTGTTTAGGCTTATTTAATGCTATTTTCATTGGACCTGATAATTTGAGCAAATTACTCAAATTTTCTCATTTTGATGTTCAAAACCTCATTATTGGATTTTTTTTTCAAGTTGTATGTGGTTAAAATTTCATTTTTTTAAAGGTGTATAAGTAGAAATACCATGATTCGAACTTTGGTTCATGTATATTATCTGCAATGTTATTATCAATTAATTTATTTTCACGGAGACACCAAATTATTAGGTACATATTTACCATTAACAATAAGAAAAAGATTTAGTAACAATTGAGGTATACTTAGTAACACCAAAAAAAATTAAGAAAAAAAAATATCATAACAATTAAGGTATACTTAGTGATTGGACAAAAAAAAGAAGTTAATACTAGACCAAGATTTTATCCAATGGATTTTATAGAAATATATGTGAGCAGTTTGAGGTAGGACATGGATCCGTGACTCGACTTAAAATTGACAAAATCGCAAATATATGAAAGTATTTGGTTGGATACGGATCTGTAATTTTTTATTTATTTCAAGTATCTGATCAGATACGGATCTCTATAAATTCTTACATTAGGAATAAAAATAAAAGGTTAAAAGGAGCAAAGTTTTGAGACGGGAGGAAGTTCTAGAAAATAAGATGACTTATTTTGTTTTTTGGTCTATAAATGAATTGTCACTAGAAACTTACACACACAATTGTGAATTTATAAGTTCGAATCCAAATGGAAATGTTTAACCTAACAATATCGAAATTTTTCTGTTGAACTAGATGTGAGGTTTTCCACCGAGCAATGACACCTTCAATTTAACTTTTGTGCAGAAATCAAATGTGATAAGATTAAATGACAAAGGTGTCAAATTATGCTTGGACAACAAATTATATCCCAAAGGTGTTGAGCTGACTCCATACCTCTCTAGCCGGCCACACAAAACTGAGTCTCTGGAGTGATGAGACCACGAATCTCCAAATTAATTTTAGTTGGCAACCTATCTCTCAACAGTCCTCCAAGAAAAAATAGACACCTTCAAGGGAACCTGTTTGTGCCATAGAAGATCTTCTACAACGTCCAAAGGATAAAAAATCAATAGCTGATAAGCTCCCCGAACTGAATAACTTCTGACAGGATCAGGTAGCCACTGCCACATATATGGGGGCTGAGCTTGCAAGAAAAAAATTGTGAAGTAAAGTCTGATACTCCCCAACATCTACTCCTCCCACGCTCACAACTGTCTCCGTCACACCCAAGCCTCCCCTCCGGTACCCCACTGGCCCACCCTAAAGAGAACATTTCGACCACCATACTCGATTTATTCACCCCCAAATCGAATAAGCACTGAAACAATTCACACACAAAGGAGTCTCATCTAACCATGTATCAGTCTAGAAAAACGTCTCCGGCCCATTACCCACCTTCTTCAGAACACTCTCCCTAAACCACCCTCCTCCTAGGCCATCTACTCCATCACGAATCCTCTCAATTTCCCTCCACCAGGAAGATCCCCCCACCCCTGCTCTCACACACTCTCTCTACCCCATAACGAGCTGTCATCACCCTAAACTACAATTCCCTTTATCCACCAGCATCCTCCAACACCATTTATCTAAGAGTGCAATTTTAAACTCCCTAAACCGCCTAACCCCTAGTCCTCCATACTCCTTACGCAAGCAGATAGTATTTGAACTAATCCAAGAGGTTTTCCTAGCCCCCCCTAAAAAAAATTCATTCAAAAGAGAAGTAGTATACCTGAGGGAGTTTTGAAAAAGGAAAGAGCATAGACAGGCAGAGAGGTCAAAACAGAGTTTAGGAAAATTAGACGACCACCGAATGAAAGGAATCAACTTTTTCACCCTGACAAACGATTCTGAATATGAGTCAACACAGGTTCCCAAAAAACCTAGACGTCTCCGATCACCACCAATATGAATGCCTAGATAAAGGAAATACACCTTTTCCCACTTTAAAATGCAGAGCGGTCGCCGTCACATGCAACAAAGAATCAACGATATTACCTCCAACCAACATATTTTTATTAAAGGTCACCTTCAAACCCGACATCATCTCAAACAACCCGCAGCACACGGATATTCACCTAGTTTTGGATTCCTATAAGTAACGTGTCATCAGAAAACTAGAGGTGAGAAACATAGATTGGGTTTTGCATTCCAAAGCTATACCCCGAGAAGAATTGGTTCTCAACCATGGTTTGCATCAAAACATTCATTAGCTAACAAAAGGAGAAAGGGAGACAACGTATCCCATTGTCTTAAACCTCTCTCCAAAGAGAATTCACATATAGGACTACCATTGACTAAGACTGAAGCTGATGTCGTGCAAACGCACTCTTTTATCCACTTTCTCTACACCCCCATAAAGGACATTCTCCCCATTATAATATACTATTTATTCATGACTTCTACATCATATATCACTTGAACCACTTTTATGTTAGGCATAACTAGAAAGTTGAACCATAATTTATAAGAGTGTCAATTCAACTACCATTATTCTATGAGACTTATAACATCTCTTGTTCATATTAGATCCTCGAAAGTCGAGACTCAATTCACCTAAATATATTTTTCTATAAAAGAATATACAAAAAGTTACATGTTTAATTTAGATATCAGCCTTTTTTTTTTTTTTTTCCTTTTTCTTTCTATAATATATTTATAAGTCTCTATTGTTTATTTTTTTTAACAAATCTTTACTTTTGTTTTTTTATCAGTATCCTACTTGTAAAAACATGATTAAGAATAGGAAACGCATTGCTTCGTAGTACTAGTAGTAGTAGCAGCAGCAGAGGTTTGACAATTTTTTTTTTATCATAATTATATATTTTTTATCATATTTAACAATATTATTGTTAATGTCTCACAAAAAAATACAATATTATTATTTTTATTATTATTATTATTACATATTTGCATTGCATGCATGCAATATGTCTTTTCTTGTCATGTAATGATGAAGAGTATGTAGACCACCATGGCCATCGTCTTCTCCATTTCCCGAATCAATCCTTCTCCTGAATAATGATAAACATAATCAAAATAAACACACACATTAATCAACCACCCCAATTACCATTCTCTTCTTCTTTGTTTTCATCAATTTTTTTCCAATCAATTAGCATCAATTTCTTTCAACCCAAGCATCATAAATCATAATATTCCGATTAATATAATTAGATCTCTTCACAATTCTCATTTTCAACCTCTTTAATTTTCTTCCACATTTCTCCCAACGATCACAAATCTCAAGTTTGGATCAATTTCACAATTTCCAAAATCGTTCTTCATTTTCCTTCGAACCTGGAATTTCCAAATCCAAAATCCATTTTAATTTCGAGATCCGTAATTTCAAACAAGAAATTAGGGTTTCTCGTAGCTCTCAATACTCACCGTCAATGGCGTCGTGGAGTGACTGAAACGACGTCGTTTTTATATTTTCATGGGCAACAACTGCGTTGGACCAAACCTCGGCGGAAATGGTGGTTTCCTTCAATCCGTTTCGGCTGCCGTTTGGAAAACACGTCCGCCGGAGCAAAGACTTCCTGCACCTGACTCCACCGACGACAAAGACAAAAACCAGTCTCCAGCTAATGCTACAACAGAGTCGACTACCACCGGCAAAGGTTCCGAAGGTTCTAATAATCCTCCCATGTCGGTTCAGAATACGCCGCCTGAACCGGTAAAAATAGCATCTGGAGAAGCAAAGCCGCTTCCGCTTGATCATGAAAAGCCTGTTAAAGCTAAACCAGAGGTAGTAAATAATGCACCACCAGCATCTAGTACAACCGGTGGCGGTGGTGGCGAGGGTGCTAAGAAACCTACACATGTGAAAAGGGTATCAAGTTGTGGACTTCAGGTAGATTCTGTATTGGGTAGAAAAACAGAGAATATAAAAGAATATTTTAGTTTGGGAAGAAAATTAGGGCAAGGGCAATTTGGGACAACATTTTTATGTATGGAGAAAGGGACTAATAAGGAATTTGCATGCAAATCAATTGCAAAGAGGAAATTAACAAATCAAGAAGATGTTGAGGATGTTAGAAGAGAGATTAGGATAATGCATCACTTAGCTGGTCACCCAAATGTGATACAAATAGTTGGTGCTTATGAAGATGCTGTTGCTGTTCATGTTGTTATGGAGTTATGTGCCGGTGGTGAACTTTTTGATAGGATTATACAGAGAGGGCATTATACTGAGAGAAAAGCTGCTGAACTTGCTAGGTTGATTTTAGGTGTTGTTCAAGCTTGTCATTCTTTAGGTGTTATGCATAGAGACTTGAAGCCTGAGAATTTTCTTTTTGTTAGTCATGAAGAAGAATCTCGGCTTAAGACGATTGATTTTGGACTCTCTGTGTTTTTCAGACCAGGTAAAATTTGTTTTGTTTATTTTGTCGTTTGATAAGTATTATTGTTCTTGTTTTTGTTTGTTTTGAAAACTCAGTAACCAGCCCAAGGACCGACTAATCTGTGGAGTCCAATCTCACTGTCCACATGTGGGGGCCCCATTTGAACCTGGAGCTTGCTCTGTGTAGTCTAGCCGTAATTGGCACTGGGGGAATCAAACACGAGACCTTAAGAAGATCACACTCCAAGGTCCCAAACCAACACCAATAGGCTAACCCAAGTGGGTTCATTATTGTTCTTGTTAATTAGCTGAAAGAAAATGATGATATAGTTCACATAAGGGATTGGTGTGTAATGCTGATGAAATGCTAGGAAAGACATTATAATTATGATCTGTATATTGTTGAACAGTGTGCTCCTATTCTACACACATCATAACTCATAATTGACATAATACTGGCATATACAAGTCTTTGATTTGGGAGTTTTATCTATTCAATTGGGAGTACAACCCATGTGCCTAGTTTCGAGATTTTCAAAATTTTCAGTTACACCTAGTTTTGATTTGTATGATCTTTGGTTATTTCTGTCCGTTAAAAATGGATTACTTGCTCTTTATAGGAGCTAGTTATTTTAAACAAGTGTGATGATGGTGTGTGAAGGAGAGACATAAATGGAATAGAAATAAAGTGAGAGATGTGATTGGTATGAGAAGTAGACAGTGAGATAGAAAAGAAGATGATATGTAAAAGTGTTGTTAAAGAAAGGAGGAGACATGAAAAATATAAGTTTGTATTGATTTGGAATTTGGAATAAGTTGTCTCAGTCAACATTCTTGTGTACTATGACATGGAAAAGGGAAATTTGTCTTGATGCTTTAATATTTGTCATATCAAGGACTAGGATGACTGCTCTACACTGCATATGCATAGTTATGCCTTTTATCGCCTCGGCGGGTTTTCTACTAAGAATCATGTGAAAGAAATTGAATAGTATAACATAGTTGTTTATAGTGCTTATGTTTATAAAATTCAATGATGAAGAGAGAAAGTGGACTGGCTGAACATGTGGGATAGGTATTGGATATGCATGCAAGTGTATTATAGGGTGAGTGCATTTTAGTTGTTTAAGACTTTAAGTCATATAAAGAGGACAGCATGCTATTCTATATCGAAAAACCTATTCTCTTTATTAACTAGGATGAGCTTAGCTTTTGCTTGTTCAAAAAAAAACTAGGATGAGCTTAGCAATTTTGTTTAACTGTGTTAAAAAATTCTACTTTTCCTTTTATTTTGGATTTCACTTTTTCTAGTTCAGATTGAGAAAAATGTCCATTACAACAGGTGAAACATTTACTGACGTAGTTGGGAGCCCATACTATGTGGCCCCTGAAGTTTTGCGGAAGAACTATGGTCAAGAGTGTGATGTTTGGAGTGCTGGGGTGATCATTTATATTTTACTCAGTGGAGTTCCTCCATTCTGGGATGGTGAGAATGCTATGTCACTTGTTTTTGTTGTTTGTCAATAGCAGTATTAGTTTTGTCTGTGATGTAGCATGTGCCTGCCTGATGTGTTTGTTCTTTGTATCAGAAACGGAACAAGGAATATTTGAGCAAGTATTGAAAGGAGAGCTTGACTTTATTTCTGAACCATGGCCCAGCATATCTGAAAGTGCAAAGGATCTTGTTCGAAAAATGCTTGTAAGGGATCCTAAGAAGCGGTTAACGGCACATGAAGTTCTTTGTGAGTATGCATACATCTTTGATGCTAAATGGATTGATCTTGGAATAGTTTGCACTTTTTTGTTACCAGAGATCTATTATGTCCAATTGTACAAGGTTATCTTTTTTAACAGTGCTGTATTTATGATGACAGCTTATCTGGTTTGTTGCAACGTAATACACTTTAAACTTATAGCTTCTCTTACAATTCATATTACAGACTGAGAGCCTTTTCATTTGAATAAAATAAAACTATGACCTGTTTTCTTTTATTACCCCGGGAAGGGTGAGAAGGGAGTAAACCATGGTTCTCAATAAAACTTGACAACTTGAATTTACAGCTAAGATGAATATGAAATGTACTGGAAATTAATTTCATGTTCCATATGCTGGACAACAAAACTATGATCTTTGTCATGTCATTGGACATTCTGATTTGAAATCTCACCTGAAATGGTGCCCCATTTCACATTTGGTAATATTACGCCTCCATATAATTTTTGCGTAACATATATGTATACTCTGCATATGAAAATCAAAATGAATTATAAATTTGAAAATTTAATAAGATAATACTTGTTTAACTGCTAATTTTCCCCCCTTTGCTGATTTCTATCATTTCATACTACTATTTTGCTCACAATACTATTTTGCTCACAAATTAGTTTGCTTTTAATCTTTAATGAATCATCCTTTGATCTTAGGAATTCTCTCTTACTAGTTTACTTCAATGTTGAGAGATTGATATAGGATTCTCAGAAGTGGGCCTAATGATTTTCAGTCTCAATAATCATGACATTGATCTCATTGTTTTCAATGATAAACATAATTTGTGTTCAGTTTTGAAATTAAAATATTAATCTTCATTTCAAATATAAAAATACATTAAGCTATGATTGATGATGTGCAGGCCATCCTTGGGTTCAGGTTGGTGGTGTTGCCCCTGATAAACCACTTGATTCTGCGGTCTTATCTCGTTTAAAGCAATTCTCTGCAATGAACAGGCTCAAGAAAATAGCCATTCGAGTGAGTATCCACCAGTTATTTAAGATTAGAAGTATCACATGTTACATAAAAACTTTCTATGTACAATCTTATATTTTTTCTCTGATGCAGACCCCCCAAAACTATTTGTTTTGAAGCATATAAATTGTAATTTGTAATAGATCATAAAATTACAAGCTTAACTTCATTGTGCTAAAGAATTGTCACATATTATTTCTGAAATATAATTCCAATCAAGGCTTTTCCAAAAATTGTGAAAACTCATGTAATTGATTGGAAGCATAGCCAACCGAAGAATAAAACAAAAGCTAAAGCTGCAATTTTTTATTATATCAAATATTTTATCAATGTGAAGTAGTCGCTTTGTTCAAGAACAAAAAATGTATTTCATAGTTTATTCCAAAAAAAAAATGTATTATATAGCATGACTTTCTTTAATATATCCTTTGGCAGGTAATTGCTGAAAATATGTCCGAGGAAGAAATTGCAGGACTGAAAGAAATGTTCAGGATGATAGACGCAGATAATAGCGGACAGATCACTCTTGAGGAACTGAAAAAAGGTTTAGAGAGAGTGGGTTCCGTTCTTAAGGATTCTGAAATTACGTGGTTAATGCAAGCGGTGAGTGCTTGTTTGCTATCCAAATTTGCTGTTCTATGGTTAAAAATTCAACATGAGTGACTGGATCTAGCTCATTATAGTTCAAAATTATAAATGAATGACCGCACATAGGCATAGCTCAATCTTGAAAACCATGAATGCCCTTCATTTTTCTCCTTTAGATAGGAGAACTGGCCTTGAGCTGTTTATATTGTGTTCAACAGAGTGATTGATTTATTTCGTATTTCATCTGATTGATCTTTTCCTTTTCTTGTTTATAATTCAGGCAGACATTGATAATAGTGGTACCATAGACTATGGTGAATTTATAGCAGCCATGCTTCATCTAAACAAGGTCCAGAAGGAGGATCATCTATTTGCAGCCTTTAACTACTTTGACAAAGATGGTAGTGGATACATTACAAAGGATGAGCTTCAACAAGCCTGTCAACAGTTTGGCCTACAAGAGGATCATCTAGACGATATAATACGTGAAGCTGATAAGGATAATGTAATCGATCTTAATTTTTTAACACCTTGTTTCTCTAACATCACTTTTACATCTCCTCTCATCTCCTTTGCTATACCTTTCATCCTTTCCCATCAAATCATCCATTACATCTCTCACTTTTTTCTCTCTTGCCTTTTTATCTCTCTCATACTCTCATTGAGTGTGAGAGAATCATTTGGCATTCAAGGGGTTCACTATTTTTCCTTGAGATATGATGTTTGAACATCCTTTGTTTTATGTGTGTATATTTTCATGATCAAATAAAACAGTATGTTTTCCTTTTAATTCAAAATGACATTTAATTTCTTGTATTTTGCACTGTTTCCAGGATGGACGCATTGACTACAGCGAATTTGTTGCAATGATGCAAGACACTGATTTTGGCAAAAAGGGGATATAAACGGCATGAGAGGTTTTTTGGATGACTTCTGGCATTAGCGAACTCTTGATCTTGCCAAATGGGACTTGGTAGATGACTTTGAGTGAGTTTCTTCTCTTCTGGAAGCTGGCTAAATTGTGTAAGTGAATGCACTTAGAAACTGTTTGAGCTTCAGGGAGAGAAAGCATGAATGGTCTGATATAATAGTGTTTATGTATTTATATTTAGTATTTACAATTATTTTAAAATTGTAATCAAGTATAAATTTTCCTTTTGAACCTCTTACCCTTTTTTGGGGTATGGATGGTAGAATGATTTCTCAGCATGGAATCTAGCACTATTTTATCAAGTGTTGGTTCACACTCAACATCAAATTGAGGACAAGTTTCTTGTTGAAGGACACATTTATGCGATACAAATGCTCTTCCAGCTGCACTGTCCTTGTGTCTTCCTCTGATCTCATGCCATTTCTCAGTCATAGACCATGTGTTCATGCCGAATATCATGTTGTATCAACAACTCATGTACCCTGTTTGCATTCATGTATAGAGCCAAACCATTTGTACTTTTTGATTAGTGATGTTTCATTTTAAGTGTATAAACTCCAATCAGTATTTTTTTGTAATGACTTATTTTTGTTAATGATACGAGGTGATGTCTTTGATAGATATAGTCTCTTTGAGAACTCAAGATTTGTTGCCCCATCCCCTTCACTCTATCCTAATGAGAAAACCAAGCATCTATAGATTTGTTGAAGGTAGACTTTAACCAATTAAAATACGGACCTGGATTACCTGATAATACATTCTGAGGGTATAAGCATAAGATATGATGCAAAAGTATCATATATTAAAGAAAATTGGACGATATTTCAACATGGTGATTCATCACTCGAATCTCAATTGGAAGGTGTATCTATATTTCTTGTCTAATATGTTTTGAGTATAATTTATCTTCAGTGAAGGAAAATTATACAGTAACAATTAAGTCTTATCCTACCAAGTGTGTTGACTTGACTATGCGGAAAAAACCTATAGAAAAGCAAAAAATGAAAGGTAAAAAGATTTATTTTCAAAACGGAGATCTTTTGGTCTTCTTGTGATGGAAGCGAACTTTGTAAGAGGTTTTCCTTCAGACATTGAGAGACCGTTGTCTGGGGTGAAATTGCTCGTTGGGGCTGTTAGTCAAGATAGAAGTTTTATTGAGTAGGTGGCCATGAAAAGAGCTGTCAGGGTTGTCGAGTTAATGCATCTTCTTTCTCATTTTGGAGACCCACGGAGTGAGCTTCTTCTACTTTGGTCATGCATGGGTATCGCCAAACTTTTTTTCGGCCTCAGGACGTGCCAACCAATTTACATGGAGGAAGCAGTTATTTTGTTTGATAAAGAGTTGTGAGCGGCGGTTGAAGACATCGTGGTTGAGGGAAGTCCGTTCTTTGGAGACCTTCAATGAAGGATTTCTTCTTTACCCATTATGTTTGGGGGGTTAGGTTTGTAATCAGCAGTAGAGGCTACCACATATGCCTTTCAGGCTTCCAGTGTCCAATCTTGGATTTTGCAAGATCAAATATTGAGAGACAGCTGAGTATGTGGAATGGACTCTGATTTTGGCAATGCTTTGGATGGTCTTCGTGATACGATTCTGACTTTTGACTTTAGCAATTTTGCTAGAAAGGACACCGTCCCCCCTAAAACCCAACATGTTTTGGCGAGTGTTCTAGTATATGGATGGGTAGGAGGGAAACATGTTTGTGTAGATTTGATTGGAGTTTACCCACTTGTGGGACTAGGGTGGGGAGTTTACTTTGGGACGGGCATCCCTCAAAGTAGGGGTGTTCAAAAAACCAGTTAACTGAACCAAATTGTAATTCGAACTGTACTGAACCATATTTTAAACTGAACCATTTAATTCAGTTTTAAACTGAACCACTTTTAAAAAACAGTTACAATTCAGTTTATAACTGGTTCAGAACCAGTTTAAATTCTTGAACCGGTTTTTATTAAAATAGAATATTTAATTATTTTTTAATGTTTTATGAATAAAAAATTTCTAATTTTCGGAAAAAAATTCTCGATTTTTCCGGGAAAAAATTTCCGGTTTTTTTTCGGGAAAAAATTTTCGATTTATTTTTGGAAAAAAGTTTCGGATCTTTTTTCAAAAAAAAAATTCTCGACTTTTTCGGAAAAAAAGTTCTCGATTTTTTTGGAAAAAAGTTTCTGACTTTTTTTTTGGAAAAAAGTTTCCGATCTCTTTTCGAAAAAAATTCTCGATTTTTCCAGAAAAAAAGTTCCGGCTTTTTTTCTGGAAAAAAGTTTCCGATCTTTTTTCGAGATAATTTTTTGAAAAAAATTCTCGACTTTTTCGGAAAAAAAAGTTCTAGATTTTTCCGGAAAAAAGTTTCCGACTTTTTTCGGGAAAAATTTTTCGATTTTTTTTGCAAAAAAGTTTCCGATCTTTTTTTGGGATAATTTTTTCGAAAAAAATTTCTCGACTTTTTCCGAAAAAAAGTTCTTGATTTTTTCGGAAAAAAGTTTACGACTTTTTTCGGGAAAATATTTTCGTTTTTTTCCGGCAAAAAGTTTCCGTTTTTTTTTTCAGAAAACTCTCGATTTTTCCGAAAAAAGGTTTCCGACCTTTTTTCGGGAAAATTTTTTCGATTTTTTCTTTCGGCAAAAAGTTTCCGATCTTTTTTTGGAAAAAATTTTCAATTTTTTTTTCAGAAAAAAGTTTTCGATTTTTTTCCTTTGGGAAATTGGTTGAAACCAGTTTTTCAAAAATAAACCGGTTTTTATGAAAAAATCAGTTATCTGAAACTAATCCAGTTAAAAGATGTGAACTGGTTCGAAACCGGTTATGAACCGAATTGTAACTGGTTTTAAAAAAAACAAGATTTTATGAAAAGTAGTTCCAGTTACTGAACTGAACCATTTATATGGTTCAGTTCAATGCAGTTCATGAACCATGAACACCCCTACCTCAAAGTTGCTTTAAGCAAAATGGCGAAACATGAGAAAGCGTGCCCTCACAATCAACACGTTTTATACCATTTGTATTTGACACTTTTGACTTTCTAGCATCAGACCTTCCGAAAAGAGTTCAAAGGGTCATGCATAGTAATATTTTGTCACCTAGGTCTTCGAATGTAGTCTTTCGAAAATTAGGTTTTGCTATACAAAAATGTTTAATGGCGCAACTTGTTGTTCGTCTACCTTTTGTTCATGTATATATATATATATATATATGTATATGAAATACTTGAAACGATATTTTAGGAGGAAAATAAAAATTTATAAACCATTTCATGAAAGACAAGAGTTTTCATTGAACTTAAATATACTTAACAATTCAATCAAATGATTACAATCTAAACACATTATATAACTGCTTATGTATAGTATATTTTAATGACAAAAAATAAATGAAAATGATTTTTTTATAAACTATTTTCATAAGCTATTTTGAAGTAGGGGTGTTCGCGGTGCGGTTTGGTTCGGTTATGAGTCAAAAAGTCATCCTAACCGCGAGATAAAAAAGCATGCGGTTCGGTTTGGTTCGGTTGATTTTTAAAAAGTCATCCAAACCAAACAAATGCGGTTAGGATCGGTTCGGTGGCGGCGGTTTACCGCGATATAAAAAATATTACAATATTACCAACTTGTTACAAAATAATCATAGAAAATTTTAATTTATTTTATTGTTTATATGATATAATATGCATATATAGAAATTGCATATACATAAGAACTTATTTTTAATACCAACAATATAGTTTTGTATCGCATGAAATTATATGTTTGTACATCTTACTGTTTTATGGACTCAGTTTATATTGAGTTTGCTAAGTTGACTAGATAATAAGTTGATTGCTACTAGTTGATAGAGTTAAATTAAGTATTGCGGTTTGGTTCGGTTTTATGAAATGAAAACCGCAAACCAAACCAAACCGTGCGGTTTAAAAGAAACATGATCCGTGCGGTTTCGGTTTGGATTGGTTCGGTTTTGCGGTTTTACTTTTGGTTCGGTTCGGATACGATCACCCCTATTTTGAAGTACTTATAAAATAAGCTAAAAATAAATTATGCATATTAAACTCTTTCAAATAATAGGTAATCCTTTAGTCTCATGAGCTTGACTCAATTGGTTGGACATCGCATTTTATATGCAGGGGAGCGAAGTTCGAACCCTGGTCATCTCACTTATCCATCGTAAGAGTGGAATTTCTAGCCGCTAGGCTACTTGACCAAAAAAATAAAATTAAAATCTAACAAATTGGATATTTTATTTTAAAAAAATGCATGGTAAATTGAAATTTGAATTAAAAACAAATACACCCATCGTATTTCAATTATCTTGCATTTAAAATTAAGAGTGAAAATTCATTTTGAGATGGTAATTCAATCTGTGATAAAAGTAAAACCAAATTAATTCCTAATTTTTTTTTATAAACAAGAGGGCCTAATCCCTATTTACTAACATTTTCATCTGGAATAAATTAATTTCTCTACTAGTCTCGTGATTTAACTCAGTTGACAGAATGTTGCATTATATATACAGGGGCCAGATTTGAACCTCGGTAATTCTATGTATATAAATTTTTTAGCCACTAGACTACTTTATAAAAAACATTAATCTCTCTATTACTACTAATCACAACGAAAATTTATTCTCTAGTCAAAAAACTAAAATTTATTCTCACTATTAAATAAGGAACTAATTTTAAGATGAGAAAAAGGAATATGCACCGATAGTGTAAAATAATTTTCCACTGATAATCGATGACAACTATGTATTCTGCCACCACGTCACTCCACTTCACTCCACTTTCCTTATATGACATGGAAGATTTGTGGTTTCTTATTAAATGACCGTGTAAAATTATTTTACACCGTAAGTGCATTTCCATTAAACTCTTTTAAGATTTATTATTTCTAGGTAGGGCTGGAAATGAGTCGAGTCGAGTCGAACTCGCTTAAGCTCAAGTTCGACTCATTTATTTAACGAGCTTAATTTGCAACTCAAGTTCGACTCATTTGGTTCATGAACCAAGTTCAACGAGTTAATTATCGAATCGAATCAAGTCTCGAACTATTTTCGAGTTGGTTTGGTTCATTGTCAGTCATATTTGGGAGTAATATCACACTTAGGAAAATGTGAAACAATAACAAACTCACCATAAGCATTTTGTTTTGATTCAAAGACATGTATTACACCACCTATTTATAACAAGTTTTCTTTCAATGCTAGATAACTTAACCGATGTGAGACTTAGTGTTAGTGCATAAATTGTGAAGTATCAAAGAAACAAGTATCACTTATGATTCCAAAGAGATATAATGCTAGTGTCTTTTATTTTGTAAAATTTATTTTTGAAGATATATATATATATATATATATATATATTACTTTTGAAGTGTTATTTAAAAATATATTTTGAAGTGTTATATATATAATCGAGCCAGCTCGTGAACCAAACGAGCCGAACTATATATAGCTCAAGTTCAGCTCATTTAATTAACGAACTTAATATTTTGCTCAAGTTCGGCTCATTTGGTTCATGAACCAAGTTCAACGAATCAATTGTCGAATCGAGTCTCGAACTTTGTTCGAGTTGGTTCGGTTCATTTCCACCCCTATTTCTAGGGTTAAATATGTTTTTTGTCCTTATAGTTTCGCAGAATTTCATTTTTAGAACCTGAAGATTTTTTTCACACTTTTTAGTCCCTTGAAGTTTTCTCAATAAGTGTTTTTAGTCCCTACTTTTCATTTAACTCGTACATATCATTCGAAATTTTAATTTTTTTTCGGCGGTCATGTTTAGTACGTTATATGAATCTCTCTTACAAAAGTTTAATTTTTTTAACAAGAGATGAATTAAATATGAATTTTTTAGTTTTTTGCAGATAAAAATTAATAAAAATTTATCTTATGATAAAAAATTCTAAATTTTTATCGGAGATGTTCTCATAATATTATAAACATGAATACAAAAAACTGTTCAAATATGCGAAATTATACAAAAGTTTGATTAAAAGTAAAGATTAAAAACACTGACTGAGAAAACTTCATGAACTAAAAAGTATGAAAAAATCTTCAGAAACAAAAAAATGAAATTCTACGAAACTATAGGATAAAAAACATATTTAACCCTTATTTTTATTATTTTTATTAGACAAATTGACCCGTAAAACAAAAAACATAGAGAGCGCCCTCACTCACTTTGGCGGTTTGGCCCCATACAGCCCTCAATTGCCGCGACACCAACATAGTAGAGCTCTATTCCGCCGCCGCCATCTGAATTGATCTCTCCATCGTCAACCTCCAAACCTTCTTTCACCACCGTCGTTAATATCAATTACGCATTCGAAGTTTAGTTCACTCCATTCTTCCGTCTCATCATTCAAACCCTCTTCTAAATCCAATGTTCAACAATGCTTCCAAGACTCATTCAATCAACTAGGTCTTCTCTCCTTCAAACAATCACACAAACACATACAACCACATGTTTCCGTGTTTTATACTCGACTGTGTCAATTTACGATAATATTCCGAGAAAACTCAAAAAGTTTGAAAGGAAACCATTGATAAGAAGTATCAATGAATTAAAACGTGAAGGTAGAAAGAGGAGAAAGGAGAGACAAAAAGTTGATGAGATTATTTTACAATCTCCTGAAAATGGTTTATTGGTTCAGAAATTGATTCCTGTTGCGAAGGAAGTTTATGCTGCTAGATCTGAATTGTTGTCTAGTGTTTCTAGACTTGTTAATTATATTGCTATTTATACATGCAGGTAATGTCATAACTCACATTTTATTTTTTTCATTTCGTTGTTTGAGATTTTAGTATGTAGTATGATTAGTTTGTAATGAAGCACAAACACGATACCGGACACGGCTTGGACACTGAGACGTCAACACTGGTAATTATTTGAGAAACGACATAATTAAATGTAATCATAAGTGTGGTGTCCGGCCCTGGAATATGCTTAATCCGAAGAGTGTTCATGCTTCATAGCCTATAGGTAGTCAATAGTTTACTATAGAGGCATAGAAGAGCTTCCGGTGGAAAATTTGTAGTAGAGCGGTTTGCTGAATGGTTTAGAAAAATGAGTGAATAGGCAAATTTATCAAAGAAATTGTAAGGTCAAATTTGTCCCTAATTTTTTAGAATTGGCAAATACATATTTGAAATAGTGGAGTGTCGGGTCAAAATAATCCCTATGTTAACTTTTATACCGTTAGGGACTATGATGCAACACGTTAACTTAATATGTGGTTCGTCCATGTTGATCCCACATCAATGCACCACACCAACGACTAATTGGTTTATGAATTTAGGTCTCAATGACTAATTTTTCAATAATTAGTTCCCAAGCAATTAATGATAAATTTGACCCTAAGATGTTCTAAATTTCATAGGCAAATTAGTCTCTAATAAGCTCACACTGATGTTGGATCAGCGTGCAATATATGTCAAGTTAACGTGCCCTGTCATAGTCTCTAAGACATAAGTTAACGGATGAATCATTTTGAATTACTTTGCCAATTTGCAAAAATGAGGGACTATTTTGACCAATGCAGCATTTCCAGGTCCAACTTGCTTATTCACTCTTTAGAAAATATGTTGTTAATGTTGTATTAAGGATATTTTAGGTATTTCCTTCTAATATAGTGATATAAATGTTGAATTTTAATGTTTAGTTACTTTAAGCTTTAGATGCTTAAACTTATTGGGGATTTTTCGATATACATTCTTAGTTGTTATTTTGGATTCCTTGCAGCATATGTGGAGACGTTCATGTTGGTGATCCACCACATAAAATTAGAACATGTAATGTTAGAGGAAGTTTGTCAAGCAAAGAACATAGTTGGGTCAAAGGAGGTATTGAACATGTTCTGCCTCATGTAGAGTCATTTCATCTGTATGATAGAATTGGGAGGGCTGTTTCCCATAATGAAATGCTTCAAGTGGACCGAATTCCAGCAATTGTTGAATTGTGTATCCAGGCAGGTGTTGACATACCTGAGTACCCTACCAGGAGAAGGACCTTTCCTGTTTACTGTGTTGCTGGCCGGATAATCGATTTTGAGAAAAGATTTCCTAAAGATATTTCACTTGACAAAGATATAGATGAATATGGACTTCCATATCAGAAAAAGAGATTGAATGAAGACACTAATTCTATGGAAATGCATTGTGATGACATCCAAGGTTAATGAACACACATACTTTTTCTTCTGTCATTCTATATTATTCCCACAACTTACATTTTGTCCTGTCAACTCAGCTAACTATGTGTGTGCTTCTTTGCAGCTGTTGCTGTCCGAGGCATGAAAGCCTGGAAGAAAATGTGCACAGGAGCTTCAAAACTTATGGAGACATATGCTGTCCAAACATGTGGATATTGTCCAGAGGTACAGGTGGGACCTAAAGGCCATAGAGTGCGAAATTGTCAAGCATACAAACACCAGATGAGGGATGGGCAACATGCTTGGCAGGAGGCTACAATAAATGATTTTGTACCTCCAGTATATGTCTATCACGTTCAAGATCAGCCGTTGGTGAATGAGTTGAAAAGGTACTATGGTATGTTGCCTGCAGTTGTTGAGCTATTTTCACAGGCTGGAGCTCCGGTTGAAAAGAATTATGCACATACAATGAGGGTAGATGTAGTAGTACCTGAATTGGATGAGGAAAAGTGGGTTGTTTAGCGCGATGGGTTGAATGACTTTCTATGCGTGAAGGAACCATTTGGACACTGGAAGAGTCTAATTAAAAAGTAAGGTTTAATTTAATTCAAAATTCAAATTGTAACTATTTTCTAAGCTGCTACTAAAACCAAAGAAAACTGTAGGATAAAGGATTAGTTTAGTATATTTCTGGTGTACAAAAGGCAAAGAGATAGTTGATGATGCACTGAGTAAGGAGGAAAAAATGGCTTTCTTGCCAAAGTACCTATATTACTAGTCGAAAAGCAACTCCTAGGTTTGCATTAACAATAACTTGTTGCTGGTTTCAGCTCCATCAATTTGGTACATCCTCTAATTTTTTTTTCGTAAATATTTTCTGCTTATTTGCTTCAATATACCTTGGTTATGTTGAGTGAATGATTGCTACTATTCTGTATCTGAAACTCTGAATTTGATGCAGTAGTAATATTTTTAAGCTATTTTTTTGTCATTTGCTATAATTTCTTCCATTTCCGTTAGTTAGTTGACATTTGCTGTGCTGGTGTGGCAAATGATGTTATTTGTTAGGTTCAGTTTCAGTTGCATAACCTAGCAAAAGAATTGGCCCATGGAGGTTGCATATAAGACATTGCCTTCATATATACATAGTTAGAGTCAGCTATTCGATCACTCACAGCAAGCCCCCTCTCTTTATTCTTCTTCTGCATTGGCTATATTGGTTTTCGTACCCAGCTGATCATTCTTTAAAGTTTAAACTTTCGATATTAGCATTGAATTCCTGAGCTGCATCACTGATATTAGACTTCTTAATATTGGGAGCTTGAATGTTATAAAAAAATTTTCTCCATCAATCGATTAAATAAGTTCATTACTATATTCTTCTCTGTCCTTATTGATTAACCCAATAGGAGGTTGATTAGTTTTGTTGATGGCAGATTCCACAAGCCATCAAACTGTCATTTGAGATATGGAAGAACGTCTCACAATGAAGATTAATGATTCAAATTAACTGGTTGATCAAGGTTATGTTCTTGACCTTGCTATTTAGTCACGGAAATTATAGAGCATTTTCAGGATCTCATGGATTCATTTACAATGGATGAAACTCAACCGGCAACGACCTTTGACTTTTTGCTACTCCACAACTTCTTCATTTTCTGATAGGCTCACAAAGGTATATTTCCCTAGACTAAATGGTGAAAATATTTGAGGAATAGCTCTCCAAATGTGATCAATTTGTTTTGCTTGACAACCACTGATGGAAGGAGTATGCAAGAGCCATCTCAGAAAGATTTTGGGATGTTTATGATTATTCATATTGATGATCCTATGTCAGTTTAACTGTTTAAGGCAAACAGAGACCCTTAACCAGGGGGAGTTGAAAGAAGAGTACAAGGTCAGTAGTTTTATTCTCAAGTTTTGTAGTATGAAATTCAACTTCATGTAACTATGTCAAACCAAAATCTATTGGTTCAGCCTGATGCAAGACTATCTAAACTTGAAGTAGCTAAAGCACGTAAAACCGGTATATATCCATTATATTCTAAGGCCGTAACTTTTAGCCCCAATTCACTGCATAATTGAGCCAACACAAACTACAACAATCAACCGTTTAGTTCCCACCAAAGATAATCAAATCAGTTAAGCCTTAACCACCAGACAAGCCACATAGAACCTACACTGCACTGCTGCTGGACCAAATTAAAGGAATATCAACTTGACCCACTCATCACATTTCTAAAAATAATGCATGATTTTAGAATTATACTTCTAGTCTTCAAGTTTGCTCTATTAGGTCGACATTTCCTCCCAAGTCTTCAAGTTTGGATCAAAAAAGGGAAACAATATAGATATTTTATGACTTAAAGGACCAATTTTTTATCAAAAAAAAACTTAAAGGACTAACTTGCTAAACACATTTAGTTTATAATGGACTGTCAGATGTGCCTATAATATATGGCAATAGTTAGGGATCAAAATCTAATATGGATGTCTTAAGAGATTGTGATCAAGCAAATGAACTTTGGTCCTTAATCATCAAGCTGAATAATTGGGCTACATTAATTCTATAGTCTAGGTCTCATGTTTTGGCTTGAATATAACGTTGGAAATGAAGATATTAGGAATTTGTATGCCTTGGAGTTTGCGTTTCTATTAATGTTTTGTGATAGGATCATAACGAAGTGGTGTTTAAACAGTATTCCAATCTTCGACAAAATTGACTCCTTCAAATAGTTATACAAATGCAAATGGTTTGTGAATGTATTGTTAAACCTACGGCATGGATAACTTTGGTTCTGCTATTAATATCAAATGTGAACCCCCTCCTACAGGTAGCCTTAAGTTTAATGTTGATGGATCTAATATAAAAAACAATGGCTTCTCAACTTGTGGCGGATTACATAAAGATGCACAATGCGGTCTTATCAAAGATTTTTATTGCAATCTTGGTAGCAATAATTCTCAGGGTGCTGAAATGTGGAGCTTACTTCATGATATTCGTATTGTTTGTCATCTCCACTTTGATCGTGTTATTTTTGAAATGGGTTCTACTTTGTTAGTTGTTGTCCTTAATCGTTCTACCATCATTTCTTATCTTAAGTTTCTCTTAGAAGAAGTCCATAATTTACTACATCTAAAATTAGTCTGTCACTATTCAATATTATTTCAGACAGACCAACTTATATGATGATTTATTAGAGAAAAAGAAAAGATTTGGGGTTCCTTTCTTTCTTCATAGTTTTAGTTAATCCTTGTTGTAATTTTTGCATGCATTTTTTTTTTAAAATTGGAAGGGTGTGCCCACCTCTTTAGTTCGTTAATTTATCTTTCTTATTATAAAAGATAATTTATTTAAACTTTTATGTGGAAGAAAGTAGGAGAAATCGTTGCCAGGTACCAAGGCATTTGCAGTTGTTTGCTTATTTAATTTTAAGAAAATAGCCGACCCACTAAAAAGGATAAATGATGAACAGTCCTAAGTTGTGCGCAGTTGATTATTGGCAGCACACTTGGCAACAGTCTGATAATGCCTTAAAATCTAAACTTACAAATTATTTTACCAAATAAAGTAATTAAAAGTTTAATTTCTTGAGGCTTTATGTAAAGACGTATTGTTGAACTTATTTGTTTGATTGTTTTTAGTTTAATAAGATAATCGTTTAGTGTTTTAAGACTTTTCTCAAGTATTAAAAGTGGTATTATAGTCTACTAATTTAGTTTGGATTGATGTGGTGTCAAAAGTCGATAATTTTGTGTCGTACGTTTACGTTTCTTTTGAGTTTCAGACTTTATTTGGATTTATGGAATGAAATGCTATATAAGAGTATGAAATGGGGTTCTATTGTGATTCTTTAAAAATGAGTAAAATGAAATGGTATAATATGATGATATACATTCCATTCCACTTCCATCGTTTTCTCTCATTTTTCTTCCCCTCCAATTTAGGGTCTATGAGATGCAATACAACCTCTTCATAAAATGTTCAAAAAATAGAATGAAATTTAATTTATGTTTCATTCCGTCCGGCTCTTTTATTTTATTTTTCTCCGTTCTATTATATATATATATATATATATATATATATATATATATATATATTGCATTTAAAATTTTAAAATCAATGAGTAAGTCTGAATAAAAATATAGTAAAATAATAGTAGTGTTTTCAAATGTAAATGATTGTGAGTGAGTGGATACCCGTGGTCCTAAATTAGTAAGTTCTTATTATAAAAGCACTTTTTTGTGAGTCAGCATCGATAGTGTCTTTCTCACATGACTTTCCCTCCCACTTAGGGCACCGCCCACTACACGTAGACTCTTGTTTATGCATTGGATTGGATCATTCTCTCTTTCTCTCATATTTTAATTCTTTCCCATTATTATAGGAGTAAAAACACTTTTAAGGTCGAGCTTGCAACTAAAGTTATAATTACTGTTGTTAATATTTTTTATTTTAAATTTTTTGGAATTAATGTTAATTAACATATTACGTGTCAATATGAATATGGACAGCTCAAAGAATTGCCTATAATTTAGTAAAGAAAAGAAAGAATTGCCATAGAAATGTTATTCAAACATCACATTTGCAATATTTCTACAACATTAAGGGGGAGTCGCGTGTATATAACCGAGGAGTTCTTTAACACATTTGGTTAACTGGCAAAAAATATTTCAAACTTGAAAAAATATTTACTTTTAACTTTGTTTTAACTTTATCATCCGCAAACAATCAAAAGGTGTCCCATATACAATTTCTCGTAAACAAATAGTTAAGGAGTTGGAGATCAAATTTGGTTAATGTCAGTTAACCAAATGTGTTGAAGAACTTTCCGGTTATATACACGCGACTCCCCTTGATGTTGTAGAGATGTTGCAAATGTGATGTTTGAATAACATTTCTGGCCAATAATATATTCCTCCGAAAGTTGTTGGTCTCTCTTTATGAGGGTATGCGTTTGATTTGCAAAATAGTAGGTACTGGACAAGACAGAACATAACAGTACAGGAGAAAATATGATAATACAGGACATGACAAAACTGCATTCGAGAGAGATAGAAAAAATATTTTCGTAATTTTTATAGTTGTACTGTGGACAAAAAATTGTGTTGTGGTTTAGTGGGAGACAAAAATTCTTGTTTTTGTCCTGTCTTTTACTACCTATTTGTTCAGTCCTATAAACAGTTTCTGAATCAAACAGTGTACAAAAAAAGTTGTCGAATCCAGTCCCGAGATCAAACGCACCCTATATCAATAATATTATATAGGAATAAAGTATATTTAAAATTACGAGAAAATATGAAAATCTATTATCTAAAAAATGTAAATGTAAATATTTAGAGATATTCCTCCTAAAGTTGTTAGTCTTTCTTTGCTCGTGTTTTCTTAGAGATGTAAATGTTTTTATCAATATATTTTGACTGTTAAATTAATTTGATATATAATAGAAGCAGCGTTTATAGATTTAGCTTGTCACCCGATATAAGTTTATCTGTTAAAAATGAGTAGAAATATAGATGACAAATATATTTGAGTCTTCTTACCTTTTTGATTTAGGATTCCATCTTTAGTCGGTATATATGGAAAAAATTGTTTGAAATATCAATCCTTAAAATAAATCTCAATTATCCAGTCTCAAGTAACTGCATTGGAAATTTTATTGTTAAATTTCGGTTAGTTAAAATTCAATCTTCTAACTGATGTACGTAATTTTTTTGAAGAAGTTTAATCTTTTGCAGAATTACTCTCAAGGAATATCTTAGTTTTAAGAGAATGTTCTATCAAATTGATGATGCATGTATTCCTTCTATAGTACTGTACTTGGGGTACTACATGCATAGGAAAAGCTCACTATTTTTTTTTTTTTTTGACAAGTTTTGATTGTCACTATTCTAAATGAGGTACTACGGAAATTTCAACACAAAAATATGTACTAATTTTGTTCTTGATGGTAAAATATGTACTAATTTTATTATTATAATATAATACTAATGTATTTTTTAATAAAAAATACTAATGTAATTTTTTACATCACTAATTAATTTCAATTGTCCGGAAAACACTATGCAAATTGGACGATATCAAAATAATACACATCATTATAATAGACAATCAAATCAACACAAAAATTGAAAACCTCAATTATTTTCATTCTTGAAATCCAATTATAACAAAAAAAAGTGGATAAGTACAACTCATATAAAAAATAAAATTAGGAAAAAGAAATAATTTGATTGGAACAAGTGTATGATAATCCATAATAGTGGGATTACGTATAATCCTCTTTGGATGAAATGGACATTTGGATTGAAAGAGATGAACCATTTACAACCAAATGTCATATACTCATAATTCACAAACAAAATCTTAATTGTACATGAACCACCAAACTAAACAAGCCCTTTTTAGGCCAGCATTTTTATTGTCCACATACCCTTCTTTGAATAACAATTTTGTACTGACCACTAATTCATTTTGGCACAAACTATTTCTTTGTTGAAAGACTCTTTTACCCTCTTCTCTCTAGTTGACTTGTTTGTTTATACTTATGACATTTGCCAAACATCATCCATTCGACCATTTAGTACAAAATTGCATCATTGTACTTATGACATTTGCCAAACATCATATATATCTTTTGTTTGTTGCCGCACAAATTCTACACTAGAGTTTCTATAATAGTTAGTGAAAATTAAATTACAATAATCCATAACAACACTAAATTCAGTAAAGTCTATCAATCACTCACTTAGAATTCAGCTCAAACTCTACTGATCCTAAATTACTCTCGTGCATCCAATTAAACGCGGATAGTAGCCAAAGTGCTTCACAACATGAGCATCACGTTTTAGAGTAAATAATTTATCTTAGGTAAAATAAAAGTTTCATGTCATCTCTAATATAAATACCAATACCGATTCTATTAGAATTAACTAGAAACGAAACATCTATATGTTGCATTTTACCCATCCAATAATTCGTTTAGGTCAAGTTCGATGCACTTCAACCTGCGTTGTTGTACGTGATATAGCAGCTGCAACACAAGAAAATACTCCCTCCGTCCCACAATAATTGCCACATTTTATTACTGCACATTTACGATGCACAATTTTGATCATTAATATCTTTAGTTGTGTATTATTAAAAATTATGAAAATTTGATATTTTGATAGTACTCATCGAAACAAATTTAACAAGATCTCATATGTTAATATTTATGTTTATACATTAGTAAAAAAATATAGTCAAAGTAGCTTGTATGAATAGTGTACATAGTCAAATTGTGACTATTATTTCAGGACGGAGTGAGTATAAAATTCTGAGCATCATTGACATTGAAGGTCTTGAATCCGTTAGTAATATTTTTCTAATTGTTTAATGTTTAGTAATTAGAAAGATTATTCATAGTAAACTTATACCGAGAAAAAACACTCCATGCAACATTACAATGAACTAATGTGAGTAAAAGTCCAACCATTTGTGTCGACCATAATTACTTTGATTTAATTTATTTATTTTTGACGTCAGACTTCGTAAGGGTGGTAAAATGGGTCCAACAAGTCGGGTCAGCTCGTTTACCTTGCTATTTTTGGTGGACTGAGCCTAAGTTTTGAGCTCGACCCCTTTAGTTGGCCTGTTCTGCCGAACTCGATTAAAAAATGGGATGGGCTGGCACGCGAGTTACATAAAATTATAAAATCATTTTTTTTTATAAGCAATAGTATAAGATGACCCAACTCAATAAAATATAACACTTATTTAAAGTAAAATTAGGTTTTTTTTCTATTAATTCATACAACCGGTGACAAATTTAGGATTACTTGTTATCACTTTACTCTCTTATTGCATTGTCCAATCTTGCTCCTTTTTGTCTCTTCATACTCGTTCTTCTTTTTTACCGGATTTCTAATGTAACTTACTTTTTTTTTTATTCCATTATTAGTTGAATCAACATCACATAATGTGTAGTTCACGTTTTTTTCCGATTCTTTACCTTAAAACAGGGTTGGCTCTGATTTTAGAGTCGGTCATCTAAATTGACTTGGCTCGTCTCGTTCCGCTTTTAAGCAAGTTTAAGCTGGCCGACGTAGCGGACTTGCCAGCTTTGCCACCCCTAATTCTCCGGTTTAATGTTGATTGCAAGTATATGCACGATATTGACATATGGGATATCAAAATTAGCTTTTGTTATTCAAAGAAAAACCGGCTTATGCCAAACATGTCCTTCTCCTAATTAATACTGAATATTCTCGACCTAGGGAAAATATTGTTTTCTTAAATTCTAAAAGTTTTATTTCAGAGCTAATATACATGGACTAAATTTAACTTAGCTCTTTGCATAAAAAGTTCAACTTTGTTTCTCACAAAATAAAAGTTCAATTTTGTATCTAACATTAAAGTTAGAAATAACAATGACGCCATTTTTTCTTAATAGAAAATTGTTAGTATATCTCTTATATTATAACTATTTTTAACCTTAATTTTTTGCCGCTCATTTTCCCTCTCATTTTACATTAAAATTAATTCAAATAAAATGTTAAAAAAATATTTCACCAAGAATCAAACCCGCAACTTTTAAGATCTACTTTGTGCATTTTGCCACTACACTAGATCAATCAATTTGATATAATTTTGTAATCATCTAATAAATATGGAATTCTATATATCTCTCTCACCATGTTAAATATTTATTATTATTATTATTATATCTCTTATATTCTAAAGCATGTTGAATATATCTTCTGTCGTCAATGTTTTTACATGGTCAGAGTTATTTCTAGTTACATTATATGTTAGTTTTTTTCCTTGCCAAAATTTGAGTCTTGAACCTCAAACTCCTTTAAACACTTAGTAGAACTGGTACAACCAATTGTGCTACCACTACTACATGTTCAACATTAGTGACATTTTTTCTCACTTTCCGAACCCGAAAACCCCAATTTCCCTCTTTGGAACGATTCATAACGATTCATTCTTCTCAATCCATGGCATTCGATTCTCCGGATCGATCGCTTCTCTCTCCGCTGCCTCACTCAGTGAAGAATGCTTCCTCTATCCCTTCACTGCTTCTCTCCAGCCGCCACTTTCGGTGATGAAACTTCCGATTTCTGCATCTCGCGCCAGGTAATCTTTCGAATCCGTTCAATTTTTTCCTTGTTACTAAACCTTCTTTCTCAATTTCTATTTCAATTACTGATTCTTATTTAGTTTCGATCAATTTCTATTTCAATTTCAAACTTAGGGTTTCTTATATTTTCATTTTGGTTTTCTATTTCTATTTCTATTTCTATTTCGATTTTATTTTTAGTTTCAATGAATTTCTTCAAATTCAATTATCATAGACACTGGCTAGATTTTTTCAATTGAGTAATTTAGTAACATTTAAAAAATGTTACTAAATCTCATATTTGTTGTAGTGTACCTCTCCCACCTCAACAATGACGCCATTTAAGTTTACACATTCATGGAACGTACAAAATTTATTGGAAAAAATTGGAACCCAATATATTGCCAGTATCAACTTTTTATTTTAAAGAATCATAAAATATCGACCATTAATTATCTTGTTTTACTCTTCTTTAATTGTAGGGGAATCACATTAGATTCATCCAAATATATGATATATTAATCGAGATTCTAACATTAATTTTTAATTATATTTTAAATCAAATTTATCTATTAAGTATCTATGGATAGTGTTAGGAGTCTCATATCGAGTATATCAAAATGCTCAATGTGGTATTTAAGCCATGAGATTCTCCCACCTATATTGGACTAGTCTTTTGAGTTAGGGTCTCCTATGTGTTTAAATCCAAACAAATGGTGTTTTCATTGAGAGCTGGACCACGGAAAATGCTACTTATAGACTGAATTAAGGTGTTCCACCTACTGATAGGTGAGTGAAGCCGCAGAAAAGGATAGGACAATCATCGGGTCGCTGCCGATAGAGTGAAAGCCGCCGTGGATGTCAGCGAGTCTCACGATGACGACGGGGATATGTATGGAGTATGATCATATACATGCATGTAAAGTCTAAGCCATATTTGACTATTAGAATTGTTTTTCAATTTTCCATATAAAGCCAATAGTGTTTGAGTATTTTCTATACCAACTAGTTCTTGGAGTTTGACGTTTCAGATAGAGATATAACAATGGTTTATAATTTGTTTTGATGAATTAAATGAGTTTAACATTATGTGGTCACATTAATGAAGAACTCATGGCTCATATGCCGGCTAATAATGTACTTCTAATGTGACATAAGCTAGCAAACGAAGTTCTATTTGCTGGGTTAGAGAGAGACCTTTACATTCTACATTTGAGTTCTTGCAATTTCTAGATTACCTATACAAGAGGTAAACTTGTTTTGGAGTTTTATGTACCAAAATGGTGGGTATGGGAGTACATTTTTGTTCTTAATTAATATATAGTATATTTAGTAGCATTAGGGTACGGTGAATATTGTTATTATGTGTGTGAAGATTTGTTTATTTTTGGATGTATAATAGTTTTGAGGATGTCAAGTGTTAATCAATATCGTCCTTCCCATGTAGTTTTTTCAATATGTAAGAACAAATTCGTGTTTTGCTATGCATTGTACGTTTTGATGATGTTTCCTAGAATCTTCCTAGATGATACAATTGTATGTACTTGAGTAAAAAAAAATGATACAATTGTATATGTACTCTGAAATTTGGAAATAGAAGAATATTTTGTAGTTTGGAGTTTCATTATTTATCGATATTCTTGGAAAATGTTTTAGGTAATCTGCAACTATTATATAGAAGATATAGTTTTTTCAATATATATAATAAAAATGCCGAAATTGTTAATTCGAATATTTTGACGGGGTTTCAACCCCGGTTCCTCGACTGATGTGTATGAATTTATAATAGTTTTGTCATTTCGTCTATCTAACAAATTTCATCTATCTACCAAAAAAGAAAGAGATTTTCTCGATATGATTTTGTATCTAAATTATATTAATGAATTTTGAATTATAAATATATGATTTTGTAGAGGAATCACATTGAATTATAATAAAAATGCCGAAATTGTTAATTCGAATATCTTGATGGGGTTTCAATCCCGGTTCCTCAATTGATGTGTATAAATTTATAATAGTTTTGTCATTTCGTCTATCTACCAAATTTTATCTATCTACCAAAAAAGAAAGAGATTTTCTCAATATCATTTTGTATCTGAATTATATTAATGAATTATAAAAGGAAAAGAATTGATACTTTATGGACAAAATTAACTCAAAATTTAATTCTCTTTAATATATATATATATATATAAAATTACATGTAGTTAAATTATTGGATGAGGGTATGTACTAGAATGACTATTTGATCCTTGATTTACAATGCATGCCATCAACTCCACTATAAATCCATTCATTCAACTATAATCTCATAATAATATATAATATAAAAAAGAAAAAATTATAAAAGAAATAAAAACTAGGGAACATATATACAACTTGACCCAGTAAAACAACAAAAGTGCAAGTCAACCAAACGGTAATACATAAAGATAAATCCGTACAAGTGAAATTAACCTAATGGATACTAACAATCACCAAGTGAACATATGCAAGCACCAACCAAGATTTAAAATTTGCAAATGAATCGTCGGCCAACACCGGATTTGCCTCCGCACCATAATCTTCTTTTTCTGCCAGTCGATTATGTTCCTAGCATGTTGAATCAGTATCAATCTTTCAATTCCTTTTCTTAATTCTTAAATTTATTTATTCTTGCGTAAGTTTTCATTTTATTTTTTTGGTATTCTTATATGGTATGCAAGGTCATATTTGAAATTCTAGAGCTTTTTCTCGAGACTTTTAAAAGAAAAAACTTTGAAACAGAAAATCATTTTGAAAACATACGTTGACAATGAGATTTATCACTCCAAACCAACGAATATTCAGTGATAAATATAAGACTTGATTAGATACTTGTTGAAATATTAGTTAATAGGTTTATGTTATCTAATTTTGATTGTCTTGGTATTTTTTTTCAGGTCATTGTGATGCTATTGAGAATATTCATCACTTATTTCTGAATTGTCTCGTTTTTGGTGCGGTTTGGAGTAACATCATCTCCTAACTGGGGATCACGTGTGTTCTTCCTAATAGTGCAATGTAGTTGGCATCCCAATTATGTGGGGCTCATTGGTTTTCGTAAAAATATTGGTTTAATACCTTCAACATAGATTTCTGGATTTAGAGAAATATAGATCAATTTCTGGGTTTAGAGAATTAAGAGGAAAAAAATGTTTTTTTGTTCAATTTCGCTTTTTTGGATTTGGTCTCACTCTGCAATTTCATTTTTGGAATTGGTCCCACTTTGCAATGATTTCCGTAACTTGTCACGTCACATGCTGCTACGTTAACCCCTGTTTGCCACATATGAGTTTTTTAAACAGAATTTGACATCACAGACCAAAACAAAAAATATTTGGTCTTTCAAAGAATGTTTTAAAATATAAAATAAAAAAAGATACATGCTGCAGGGGCGAAAACCAAAATCTCGCAAAGTTACATGGACGAATTAATTATTTAAGCCTCAATTTTTTAATATTCATCCAAATTAGAATCATGGAAAAAAGGGTTAAATATGTATTTGGTCTTTATAGTTTCGCAGAATTTTGTTTTTAGTCCCTTAAGATTTTCAGTCAGTGTTTTTAGGCCATACTTTTAATCAAACTCTTGTATATCTTGTATACTTTTACAATTTTGAATGATTTTTTGTATTCATGTTTATAATATTATAAGAACATCTCCGATAAAATTTTATAATTTTTTAACATAAGATGAATTATTTATGAATTTTTTTATATGCATAAAACTAAAAAATTCATATTTAATTCATCTCTTGTTAAAAAAATTTAAACTTTTGTAAGAGAGATTCATATGTACTAAACATGACCGTAGAAAAAAAAAATTAATTTCGAATGATATGCACTAGTTGAATGAAAAGTAAGGACTAAAAACACTGATGGGAAAAACTTCAGCGACTAAAAAGTGTGAAAAAAATCTTCAAGGACTAAAAACAAAATTCGACGAAACTATAGGGATTGAAAACATATTTAACCCTTGAAAAAACTATAGAAGGGGCATGCAGATGATATTTTCAAGGAAATACAAGGGTAAATTTGTAACTTTGAATAGGTGTGTAAGCTCTTTATAAGAGGTGAGTCCACACGACGGGATATGCATGTATTTTTATTGTCTTTGCTTTATTAAGCTCAAAAGGTCTCACATTCCATTTTCATATCATCTTCCTTCAAAGCTAGAAACAAACTCTTATTTCTCAAGGTAATTATAATTTATGTGTCTTCCCCTATTCCTTTTAAGCCAGCTTAAAATGGTAATGATTATTTAAACTATCGTCCTATATATATATATGATTAGCCTAAAATATGCTACCTAGCTACTATATACTATTAAAGCCTCTATTTATATATGTTTAAGCAATATATATCTTGTGTTTAGTATTTAATTTATCATTACTTCTTCTAGCCTTTGAACTATGGAGTATATAATAATGTATGATTGATATGTCTTACTTAATTAGTTACTCTTAAGCCAATAATATATAAATCCCTACTCTATTCACCAAGAAAAAATAACACCACTACTCCAAGCAAAGATTGATTTCCTTCCATCATAATTTTTCTCCACCAAGATATGCTTATTCTCTTAATCTTATAATTTGTGGGATAATTTTTTTTAATAGGTATGGAGAGAGGAAATACAATGGGGATATCTAGGACAAAATCGGATCAGCTGGTGGAGTCGATGGTGGCGGCTCTAAAGTCGCCACAATCGAGTGATCACTCGGCCAATGGAGCGGTTGAAGGGAGTGGAGGATTGTCGAGGAAGTCAAGCCGGAGGATAACTGCGGCGTCACCGGGGCGAAGTGGAGGGAAGAACACACACATAAGGAAAACAAGAAGTGCACAATTGAAGATTGATTTTGATGAGTTGGGTAGTGGCGCGGCTCTTAGCCGAGCTTCAAGTGCCAGCTTGGGTCTCTCATTTTCATTCACTGGATTCACTATGCCTCCTGATCAAATTGCTGATACAAAACCATTCAGTGATGATGATATGATTCGTAAGTTAGCTTCTCCATTAATCTACTTTAATTTCATTCATTGTCTCACTAGATTTTGGTATAAGATAAATATATGTTTAACATGGCATTTGGACTTGAAGCATATAATAATTATAGTAGTTATAAAGAATACGATTTATTTTGCATTAGGCAAAAATAAAGTGTAGGATATGCAAATAAATTTAATTTGTATGTTTTCTACGACATACAAGGCAATAGTTAATAAATCAAATATAGTAAAATTATTTTAAAATTTGTTTAGTTGATTTTTAAGAAATGTAAAATAAATATTATTTTTTATAGAACTTTTTTTTTGTTTAACTAGTGCCCTGAGTTTGATAAACAAAAAAACAATATTTTAGAGACACTAATTAGCATGAGATTTAATTAATTACGTTCACCACAAAAATAATTGTAGAGATATTTTAAAAGTTAATATATGAAGGTAAAAAATGATGAAATGCACTTTTTATTTTGATGTTGTAAAAGATTCGGAATTCAAACTTTAAAAATTAACATAAGTCACCAACATTTATCTAAAAAAAAGTATACTTGGGTTGATATCGTATCCAACTCAAAGTAAAGTATTAATAAAAAGAAAAGATTTCTTCATTTAAAGTGTCAAACTAATAGTAATATGATAAAATGTTACATATGGTGCTTTCTTTTTCTTTTCTTTTTTTTTTTTTTTGCATGACGCAAATGGTGTTTTTTATTTATTTATTTTTTTTGGATAAGGTGTTTTGTTTAATTTAATAATAAAGTAGTATCATTTTTCAGTTGTTTATTTTGATTAGGTGTTTTGTTTAATAATAAAGTAGTATAATTTTTATGTTGTTTATTTTTAGAAAATTGTTTTGTACATAGAATTTATTTATTTTTGACGAAATTTATAGTAGAATTGGTATTTTATATAGGGTTAAATATGTTTTTAGTCCCTACATTTTATGAAATTGTTAAAAATGGTCCTTACATTTTAAAAATGGTAAAAAAAAACCTATAAAATTTTCCGCTATCAAGATTAGCCCCTGCGTTTATCCTTTAGGGACCATTCTTGACAATTTTGTAAAATGTAGGGACTAAAAACATTAAAAGATAGGGACTATTCTTGACAATTTTGCAAAATGTAAGGACTAAAAATATTAAAACGTAGTGACTATTCTTGACAATTTTGCAAAATGTAGGGACTATTCTCTACGGATTGGACTAATCTTGATAGCGTAAAATTTTATAGGATTTTTTTGACCATTTTTAAAATATAGGGACCATTCTTAACAATTTCGTAAAATATAGGGACTAAAATATTTTTAGGTGTTTTATATATTTGAAGTAATAATAATAAGAATGAGAACAAATGTTACCCATGCCTAATTAAGGCTTCGTGCCACTGTGGTGACCACAAAATATATGGGTGGTGGGGTTGGTGGTCTCTGATTTACTTTTGTAGATGTTGGTGGATTTCTCTTTTCTAATTAGCAAACACATAAAATAAAGTATGCAATTAATTTATTGTGAAAATGACATTTTGGGTAAGGGCAAAACAAAATCTAGTACGTGTAAAACTCAAGTGTCAAACTTGTACCCAAAAACACTCCAGAGTCAAACGAGTAAATATGGAGAAGTCTTTAATATGAGCATCTTTTTTAAGATTTATCCATAGTTCTTACTAAATGATAAAGTAGTTTGTATCTATTATTGTATATCATTCAGTATAAGGACTATAGGTGGATCTTAAAAAAAAAAGTTCATATTAAAAGCTTATGTAAATATAGTAGTATAAATGTTTTCTTTTTATAAAAAATAGTTAAATTATATATATATATATATATATAAAATTACACATGAAACAAAGGTAGACGGGCAATAAGTTGCGCCGCTAAACCTTTATGTATAGCAAAATCTAATTTTTGAAAAACTACATTCATAGACCTAGGCAACATCATAGGGACATCTAGTAAACAATTTTTTTAGGTACTCTAGTATTTAGTGAGTAGTAGACATCATAGGGACATTTGGTAACACTAATCATATGTACCTCTTTGCTCATATATAATATCAAAAATGCGGAAACTATACAAAGTGTGGGGGCCAAACTTTACCCAGATAAAAAGCAAAAGAAAGAAAAATAAAAGCGAAAAAGTAAAAACAAACAAAAAAAGTTAAAAAAACAAATCCGAAATTAGGGAGACTATCCCTAAACTAATCCTCAATGAAGACATGAGGCAAGGTTTCTCACAAAAGAAAACCTTTGAAAAGTACCCAAGAGAAGTCGACTAACCAACACTCCATATTCGACTATAAACTCCGATAAAGGATCATTGAGAGTATGGCGTAGGTGGACCCTTACATCAGATACGATAACTTCCAAGGGTGTGCACAATATATAGGCTTTGTTTCTTAGTTTTCTTAGAGACGTACGGAGTAAAAATTATTTTATTTTATTTTTAAAATAAAATAAAAATGATTTCATGTACAAAAATGCGTAAAAATTTTCTACTTTTATTTTACTTTATTTTTGGTTGGGTCTACTTTTATTTTTATTACAGCAAAGAATCTCATACAGTTGGATTTAGTGTAATAATACAGAGAGTACAGTTCCTAGTACGTCCGTAGCTAAATAAATTAGTTGGGCTGTATTACAAATGTGAAGTCATGTGAGCCAACTAAATTTGGGCCCTGACTGGTCACTCACTAGGTGGTCTCCACTCTGAAAGTTTCTTTTCTGATACCGGCCATTTTTATATAGCCTAATATTCCAATTTTCATCTTATTGGAAATTTCGGTTCGCAGAAATTGAATTTTTTTAGTGCAAATTCAGAGAAATTTCAGTTTTTAATACACTCCTGAAAGAACATTTCCATAGTAAATGAGAGCAGGGTTGTAAATTATGCAAGCCCAATACGGCCTTGGCCTTAGGCCCAAAACAATTTGTGTACATTGCTTATACAATATTATTGATGATATTTGTAACGGTTGTTATTGCTAAAAAGTTTTCAGAATTAAAATCAATTAAATCCTAACAGAGTTCGACAATAATACAAAATAGATTGAATGGATAAGCCATCTTATTCTTTATCTTCTTTTTTTTCGGTTACAAAGCCATCTTTATATTGAATATGAAAGATTAGAATTTCTTAATTACATTTGTGCAAAAATGAATTTCTTAATTACAAACTTTGATATTAATTTGACTTTGCACGTCAAAAAATTAGAAGATTAATATAAAAGATTAATTAATAATTTATATAATATCAAAAAGAAATTTAAAATTTTGACTTAGACCCTAAAATTCATAATTAGATTTTCTATTGTAACTGCATCATACAGTTACATCTTTCAGCCGTCCGACAAAGATGCATGGTCGAAACTGATTCACTTAAACTGAGATGAAATATGAACCATCCAATTTTAAATCAATAACTGAGATTATTTACTGCGTCAAAACTCTACAACAGTCAATCTCAGCCCCTTAAATTCTTATAAGAAATCATCTTGTATCATTGCCGCCGGGTCCAGTCCATCCAACCTCCTCTAACTATAATCTGTTTGATTAAACGTCCAAAATTCATGTACACTACTAGCCCAGCACACCAGACACTAGTAGTGACTGCTGTCTATGTTTGAGTCATTTTCATTAGAGTAATGATTATACACATGCAAATTCATAATTCTACATTGATTTTAAGCACAAATTAATTAGTAACGTCGTTTTGACCAATTAATTTATAATTATTGTTTCATATGTATGCTCAATTTTCCACTCTTGATGTGATTTATGTGTGACTTTCATTGCTAGGAGTGTCTTCTTCTCATCGATCTTTTTGTCTTTTCTCCTTGTTTCCACTTTCTTTCTATAACGACATAAGAAGCAAGTTGCACTTCTTTTCGTATCACTATTTTTCCAAGGGGGACATGACTCATTTGGTTGACTATGGTCTTGAAGGACCAATTATGTATTAATTATTAGGTGGGAAGTTTATCATGGACCACATTTTGGACCAATGCTTGAAATTGTTCAGACACCGTCGACGAGATAGCCGTTCTTTAAAAGTAAAAATTTACGATCATATTTATCTTTATGATTGAAATAATGATTGATCGGTATAAGTGTCATAAAAACAAGAAAACGATAACTGAGTTGAGTTTTGAAATATACACAAATTATCGTTGATCAGGTCATTATTTCATAGTTTATAAAAGAACAACTATAAACTTCTTTTTCATAGGACCAATGTGAGTCATCCTATTAAAATTTTGATCAATTTTCAATTACTACTAGTCTAAGGTGGTCCGCCGTAGAAATTATTTAACTAGCTTGTACTGTACTTATGGGTCCTTCTCAACTACAAATGAATGGATTGGAATCCATATAATCCAATAACTCTACAATCATCTAGTCGGCATGTTGGATGATTGGTTAAGATCATATCGTACATATTATAAGTTCAACAAAATACACATCTCCTTATATAAATCATCCGTGAGTTGTCCGATATAAAAATCAACGGTTGAAATTATAAACTACATAAAATACATGACCACATGGAAACCATCTCTCCAATGAACAATCTCTTTCTTCTATTTTCCAACTTTCATCTTCCTTTCTTCTTGGAGAGTTAGTTAATAGTGTTTAAATCATTAATGGTCCCTCAATTAATTTCTGATCGACTTTCATGCAATGATCTTGACTTCACAGTTTTAAAACACACACAAATTGTCGCTGATCAGGTCATTATCTCAAACTTTATATAAAAGAACAACTATAAACTTCTACTTCATAGGACAAATGTGACTCATCATGTTAAAGTTTTGATCAGTTACTAGTCTAAGGTGGTCCGTCGTAGAAATTATCAAACTAGACTAGATTGCACTTATGGGTCCTTCACAACTACAAGTGAATGGATTGGAATCCATAGAATCCAACTACAATCATCTAGTCGGCACGTTGGACAATAGGTTAAGATTATATCGTACATATTATAAGTTCAGTTAGGGTTGCATAAAAATAAGTTTAAGTTTGGACGCTAAAATGATTTATTTTTGGGGACTATTAAGCTAAAATAAATACCAAATTTTTTATTTGTTACTTCATATTCTCACTTGGTGAACATATAATTGTATCAAATATCAAATATGAATTTTGGTACAATGATACTTGATTTGGTTGATAATTGATAAGTTGATACAATGATACGTATGTATCAATGTTCAAATTCTCTCTCTGCGCATGTATCACTTACTTATATCAAGTACATTCTCTGTTAGACTGCCACAAAGCATCACGACATAAGTTGTGTAACTTTAGCTGACTTTTTCAATTTTTTATCCATCCACTCATGTTTACCAATAGACAAGAATCTAACGCTCATGAATGATTCGCTATGAATTCGTGATAATATTGTTCGCTTGAAATAGCACTGCTCATAAGATATTGATGTAAACACAATTTTAGTGATTTATAACATGATTGCATCTAGAAATGTGCGTAGGATTGTTTTGTATAAATGTTTGGATATTAAATAAAATTTTAATGTTTTCTAACAATTCAAATTTTTTATACTACTTATTAGTTATGGCCCAAACTGTAGATTCGCCCTCAGGCCACCCAAATCTTAGGAAAGACCTTGAATTCAATAAATACACATCTTTTTATATAAACATCCGTAAATTGTCCGATATAAAAATCAACGATGAGACTATAAACTACGTAAGTACATAACTACATGGAATTCTCCGATGAACAATCTCTCTTCTATTTTCCACCTTTCATCTTCCTTTCTTCTTGGAGAGAATTAGTTAATATTGTTTAAATAATTAATGGTCCCTCAATTAATTTCTGATTGACTTTTATGCAGTGATCTTGACTTCACACTCACAACTTGTCTAGGTCAATCTTCTCGTCTTATAGGTTATAAACATCATGGTCCATGTTTGTCTTCCCCACTTGTGTCCTAATACAATATATATTGCACCCTTTTAACGGATCATGTAGTATAGTAGGTAATCAATCATATGAAAATCATATCCATGCATATCATTTTCTAGATATTATATATATCCATCATTAAAATAACACCTCCCCCACATTCTAACTATAATTGCCTTATTAAGGAGCTTTTTTTTCCCACATTTAAAGGGTTAGTTATGTATATTGCAGCTGAGGATATTGAAGCAGGAATTAGGACAAAGACAAAGTTTCAAACTGAACCTACTCTACCTATATATCTAAAGGTAATAAATAATATACTAGTACACATTTTACATGTCATAAAGTTTTGAATATTCTTGCACCTAGCTCTGCCAGGGCTCAAACCTTGATCAATAAACATGAGATTGATGCGGCCCTGTGTATTTGAGCAGGCAAGGATGAAGCTTTCAACAACAAGGCCAAGTAGAACATGGCTAACAATAGCATGGTCCAGTTCAATCTTGTACAAAGTTTCAAGTTAACAAAAACTTTTTCTAAGTTATCAATGTGTACATAATACATTGATAACGTAAAAAAAATCATCAATGTATTATATACTGTATTTTTTATTTAATTGCCTAATCTCGTCTTTATAGCTCATCGGGAGGTCCTTATATTTTGAGTAAATACTCAAGTTCGTCCTTGAAATTATAAGGTTGCGAACTTAATGTCATTTTAGTCCCTAGAAATATTAACGCAGGGACAAATTTGATTAAAATTTTGCAATTTCAGGATTATTTTAGAATATTGATAATATGAGGGACTAGATTGATACAGTCCTACAATTTTAAATAATAATTTGGATATTTAACCCTATATTTATTTTGGAATATACGCAGTTCACTGATGTGACCTACAAGGTAGTGCTGAAAGGCATGACATCAAGTGAGGAGAAAGATATCTTGTATGGGATAAGTGGTTCTGTAAATCCAGGTGAAGTTTTAGCATTGATGGGTCCCTCAGGAAGTGGAAAGACTACTCTTTTAAATCTTCTTGGAGGAAGGCTAACTCAGCACACAGTTGGTGGTTCTATCACTTACAATGATCAATCATATTCCAAGTTCCTTAAAAGCAGGTCAAAATCTAATGGCTAGCTAGGGTTAATTACTTGCTTATCGACTCCCTCCAGTCTCATATATAAGCAAAGATTTTTTTTTCAAAATTTATTGAATAACTGATGTATCTGGTAATATGAATCAGATACATCAGTTATTCAATGAACTGAAAACATGACTAATGTAACTGCCTATATATGAGACTAGAGGGAGTATAGATTATATACCAATTTACCATGTGATTCAGTGCATGTTTGGATTGACGGTGAATTCAGTGAAATCACGATGACAATGTGATTTTGTTGAAGCTCAAAAGTGTAGTTTTTGCTAAAATCACAGTGGCTAGTGTGATTTTGTTGAAACTAGAATATAATACTTTAACTAAAACACCTTGAATAACACATTCTGATGATATAAGTGACAAGTAGTTTGGATTTCCTCATATGTCACTGATTCGAATCTTGCGAGTAAAACATTAGATACAGGAAAAACTTTACCTTGTTTATGGTAAACTTGACTCGAATTAGTCGGAGTTCAATGTGACTTATCTGGGACCTGGACAACAAAAAAAAACAGATTAATGCAATTCTTAACAAATAAAGAGTTTCAAATTCAGAATGGAATTTTGCAGAGTTGTTTGGTGTCACAATGTTCTTTTATTAATAAGATAAGTATTGTACTTACAAGAATCATATGATGGCATGCAGGATAGGATTTGTGACACAAGATGATGTTTTGTTTCCTCACCTGACCGTGAAAGAGACGTTAACATACGCAGCCCGGTTAAGACTTCCAAAGACATTCACTAAGGAGCAAAAGGAAAAAAGAGCTTTAGATGTCATCTATGAGCTTGGCTTGGAAAGGTGCCAAGATACAATGATTGGTGGTTCGTTTGTTCGCGGAATATCTGGTGGAGAGAGGAAAAGAGTTTGTATTGGAAATGAGATCATAATCAACCCTTCTATTCTGTTTCTTGATGAACCAACATCTGGTTTGGATTCAACAACCGCCTTGAAGATTGTTCAGATGCTGCAAGACATAGCAGAGGTATTATAAAACCTTCATACCATATAGCATAGCAAAATTTAAACAAAATTGCTATTGTTCCACGACACATTATTTAGTACAAATTTTGTTAAATAGCAGCTATAGCCGTGCTATTGCATTGTAACATAGCAGAATTTAAAGAAATTGCTCTTTTTCGCGATCTATGATTGACAACACTGTTCGGTGACAAGTTTACTTCTATGAATTACTGATGAATCAGTGTGGTATCCTCAAGACTAAATCTTTATGACTAACCTGTTAATTATATCGTAGGCGGGTAAAACAGTAGTGACGACAATTCACCAACCGTCAAGTAGACTCTTCCACAAATTTGACAAGTTGATCCTTCTTGGGAAAGGGAGTTTGCTTTACTTTGGAAAAGCATCAGAAGCGATGAATTACTTCCAATCTATAGGATGTTCACCGCTTATTTCCATGAACCCGGCAGAGTTTTTGCTAGACCTTGCTAATGGAAACATAAATGATGTTTCCGTCCCATCAGAGTTGGAGGATAAAGTGCTTATTGGAAATGCAGAAGTTGAAAAATATAATGGAAAACCATCACCAGCAGTAGTTCATGAGGTAAACTTTCTTTTTTGCTTTTACTACAAGTCTACAACTTTGTAGCGTCGATATTTCAAATGAATGAGTGTCCGGTGTCTGACATGTGTCAATGTCCATGTCTGTGTCAGTACTTCATAGCTACATAATCTAATGTTCTATTGTACCTTGTAGCTACAACAAATGACATTTAAGTACAAAACATCCATGAGTTAATGACTCACGTTATACATTAATCAGGCATTGAGAAAAATATTGAACATGTGAATTTTAACAGTATCTAGTGGAGGCATATGAATCTCGAGTTGCGGAAACGGAGAAGAAAAAAATAATGGTTTCTGTACCTCAAGATGAAGCTTTGAAGGATAAATTATGTTCACAAAGACAATGGGGAGCAAGGTGGGATGAGCAATTTTCGATACTTTTTTGGAGAGGAATCAAAGAAAGGAAGCATGACTATTTTAGCTGGTTGAGAATCACACAAGTTTTATCCACTGCATTCATCTTAGGATTACTCTGGTGGCAATCAGATACTAAGAACCCAAAAGATCTGCAAGATCAGGTAAACTATTTTTATAACACATCCTAAAAGTTTTATCAAAATAAGTTGAAAACATGTCATAAGCTATTTTAATAAGTTTTTTCCAGCACTTAGCTTGTTTGGATTGACTTATTTTAGTTTATTTACTGTCATAAAAACTTGTGAGACTATTCGGAAAAGCTTATATAAATAGATTATGACATGTTCGTAAGCTATTTTCAACTTATTTCCATAAAAAATTCAGAAAAGCTTATGAAAACAGTTTTACTTTATTTTTATTTTTTGTTACAGAAATTGCTAATACATAAGCACTTATAAGACATGATCATCTTCTGATAAGATTTGTAATTTGCAGGCAGGACTACTTTTCTTTATAGCTGTGTTCTGGGGATTCTTTCCGGTCTTTACTGCGATATTTACATTTCCTCAAGAGAGAGCCATGTTGAATAAAGAACGCGCAGCAGATATGTACAGATTAAGTGCATACTTCCTTGCTAGAACTACAAGTGACCTTCCATTAGACCTGATATTACCAGTGCTTTTTCTCCTCGTTGTTTACTTCATGGCTGGTCTGAGACTAAGCACTGCCCCCTTTTTCCTCACCATTCTTACTGTTTTCCTCTGCATCATTGCAGCTCAGGTATGCTTTCAGAAATTACTAACAAGACAATACAATAAAAACTAAAACCAAGGTTTTAAAAATCAAACCGAACGCTTCAACTGGTTGAACCTTAAACCGGAATTTACTACGGCTCAGTTATTTTTGCAGTCCAATTGCGGTTTCATCTTGGTTCGACTAGTTTAAGGCGGTTGAACCATGACCTAAAGGTTTCGCCGGTTCAGTTTTTAAAACATTGACTAAAATAGCTAGCTTACAGTGCTGACAATGGCTGATTGTGATGCAGGGTCTTGGACTTGCTATCGGTGCTACGCTTATGGACTTGAAAAGAGCAACGACTCTAGCTTCGGTAACTGTAATGACCTTCATGCTTGCTGGAGGATTTTTTGTCCAGGTAAAATTACATGCATACCGAAATTTTATGATCAAATACTTGACATGGATAAAATTTGGTGTTTATTAGCAGAAGAATTTTAACATGATACTAAATTTTGCAGAAAGTACCGATATTCATTTCTTGGATCCGCTACATGTCTTTCAACTACCACACTTACAAACTGTTGCTCAAGGTGCAATATGAACATCTCACACCTGTCATAAATGGAGTCAAAATTGACAGTGGTTTGACAGAAGTAGCTGCACTGATTGCCATGGTTTTCGGTTACCGTTTCTTGGCATATCTTTCATTGCGGCGAATGAAACTTCAATAGAGGTTAAAACTATTCAGAAAAAATGCTTCATGTCTGCAGGAGTGATTTTAAGTGAAGACTCACATGCAGGCAATATGGCAGGGATGAAACTTCTGGCCATTTTTTTGTTCAATCATGTGTATATTGTATTTCATTTAGTATATTGAAATGCAACAATGCATATATGATATATGTTATAGTAGACACATTAGTATATTGAGAGGTTTATTTTTGGTGAAAACAACTTAACTCTTGAAAAAGCTTCAATGACTAAAGCTTTGTAACTGCTATAGTGGAATTAGAGAGGTTAATTTTCTTGCTACATATTATTAGTCAAACTTAAGTGTAAGCCGAATTTGACAGCAATAATGATAATGATGGCAGTATTAAGAAGGAAGTTTAAGGTTTAATTTTGATCCCTTTCTAACAAATTCCCCCTCCCCCTAACAAATAAGCCGGTAAATTTCTTAGCAAAAAAAACTTGTTTGTCTTTCTTGTTATGTGGTAGATAATAAGTTAGTTATAGAACTATGTGTTCGTAAAGAGATTTAAAAGATAGTTATAAAACTTGTCAGTGTAACTGTCATATTACACTAAAAGTATATGCACTTTTTTTTAAGCAAAAGAAGGAAAAATAGATTAAATAAAAAGAAAGTACAAAGACGGGGGAACATGAACCTGACCCAGTCAAACCACATAAAAATTGTTGGGTACCAGAGTAACAAAATAATTATCACACAGCTAAAATAAGAGACGAGAAAAGAGAAACTGAACACACAATATTTACGTGGAAACCCCTCAACAAATAAGGGGAGAAAACCACGGGGCAAAGTAGAGAACTTTCACTAAATGGAAGAAATTACAAGACCTCTCTCTAAATACAAGGAGAGTACAATTACACCCTCTCTTGAATATAGGAGAATACAAACACTAGGAGAAACCTCACGAGAGAAACTATATTTTCTCTCTATATTTTTTCCTCTCACTCTCAACAAGAACATACACTTGTTGTTGTGTTTCTATGATTTTGGGATGAATGAAAACATTACCATGGCTTGGTATTTATAGGAGTAAAAAAGCCTTAACACCCATAACACCCAACCACTACATTTATAGCACCGATCTTATTTTCAACTTGTGCAGTAAATTGTATTGTGAACAAGTGAAAATGAGTGGCCATAATGTTTGACTTGCAACACAAAGTTGCTTTACATGTCTTCACAATCTCCCACTTAAAGCTATCTTTGTGAGCTTTCAAAGTCTCTCTACCTTGCCAATTTCTTGTTGCTATGTTTCTGATAGGCCACACGAGGATCTATACCATATAAACTTGTCAGCATTGATTGGCTTTGTCATTGCATCTGCTAGGTTATCATTGGTGTGAATCTTCTGCATATCCACACTTCCTTCCTCCACTACTTCTCGAACAAAATGATATTGAACGCCTATGTGCTTCGTCCTGGAATGAAAGGCTGGATTTCTTGCAATGTGCAAGGCACTCTGACTGTCACAATACACAGTAATTTTCTGCTGCTTGTGCCCGATTTCCTCCATTAACCTTTGTATCCAAATAGCTTCCTTGCATGCCTGGGTAGCTGCCATGTACTCAGCTTCTGTCGTGGACAGAGCTACAACAGTTTGTAACTTGGATAACCAACTTACTGCTCCTCCTGCAAGTGTGAACACATAACCAGTAGTAGATTTTCTCTTATCATGATCCCCTGCAAAATCTGAATCAACATAACCCCTGACAGTTAATTCTGATCCTCCGAAACATATTGCAACACCTGAGGTTTCTTTAATGTATCTCAGGATTCTTTTAACAGCATTCCAATGCTCTTTACCAAGATCCTCCATAAACCGACTAACCACTCCCACTGCTTGTGCAATGTCTGGTCTTGTACATATCATGGCATACATAAGACTTCCCACCGCCGATGCATACGGTACTCGAGACATTTCTATCCTCTCCGCTTCATTGCTAGGACTCATACTTGAGGATAATTTGAAGTTGACAGGAAGCGGGGTAGAGATTGGCTTACAATCTTGCATGTTGAAGCGCCGCAAGACTTTCCTTAGATAATTCTTTTGAGAAAGCCAAATCTTCCTGTCTTTTCTGTCTTGGTGAATTTGCATCCCTAAAATCTTGTTTGCTGGTCCCAAGTCTTTCATATCGAACTCCCTAGCCAATTGTGCCTTCAATTCTTGGACCCAATCTTTGTTGGGGCCTACCACCAACATGTCATCCACATACAACAACAAAATGATGAAATCATTATCACCAAACCTTTTGTAGTACGTACAATGGTCTGAACTCAGTCTGTTGTAATCGAGGCTAATTATGAAAGAATCAAATCTCTTGTACCAACATCTGGGCGCCTGCTTTAGACCGTACAGAGATTTGGTCAACCTGCAAACCAAGTTTTCTTTTCCTTTTTCTTTAAATCCTTCCGGTTGGAGCATATAAATTTCTTCTTCAAGTTCTCCATGAAGAAAAGCAATCTTTACATCTAGCTGCTCAAGATGTAAATCAAATGCAGCACACATCGCCAACACTACTCTGATAGTAGTAAGTCTAACAACTGGCGAAAAAATCTCATTGAAGTCAATACCTTCTTTCTGAGCATATCCTTTGACCACCAATCTTGCACGATACCGTTCCACTTGATCATTTCCATCACGTTTTATCTTGTATACCCATTTATTTCCAATGGCTTTCCGACCCTTTGGAAGTTCAACAAGATCCCATGTCTTGTTTCTATGTAAGGCTTCCATTTCTTCTTGCATTGTTGTCATCCATTGAGAAGCATATGAATTGTTCAAAGCCTCTGGAAAGGTTGACGGTTCCCCTTCTTCATTTAGAAGACAATATGCATCATGGCTTACCATAACATAATCTGAGTGCCAAGTTGGTTTCTTCGTCTGACGTGATGATCGACGAACATCTCCATCATTGACCTCATCTTGTTCTTCGTGCACTGATTCTGCTTCAGAAGAATCACTTTCTTTGGATTTTTCTTCCATTTGCACTATAGCAGTTTCTTTGGAAGTGCTATCATTTTTCTGCTCACTTTGTAGTTCATTTTCTACAAAGACTACATCCTTGCTGACAACAACCTTGCGGGCAGTGGGATCCCACAGGTGATACCCCTTAACATTATCAGCATAACCCAAGAAGATACATTTCCTGGACTTTGAGTCCAACTTCGATCTTTCTTGGGAGTTGTACATTACGTATACAGGACAACCAAACACATGCAAAGAAGAATAATCAACTGGCTTTCCTTTCCACACCTCCATCGGTGTCTTCAAATCAATCGCCGTTAATGGTGATCGATTTATTACATAACAAGCGGTTTTAACTTCTTCTGCCTAGAAAGATTTGGCCACTCCCGCTATTTTCAGCATAGCTCTTGTTCTATATAGGAGAGTTCTATTCATCCGCTCTGCTACACCATTCTGCTGAGGTGTATGTGCAACTGTGAATTACCTTACAATACCCTCTTGTTTGCAAAATGCCAGAAAATTGCCATCTACATATTCTCCTCCATTGTCTGTCCTCAAGCACTTAATCTTCTTCCCAGTTTCAAGCTCTACTTGTGCTTTGAATTCCTTGAATACTGGAAACACATCAGACTTCTTCTTGATTGGGTACACCCATAATCTTCTGGAATAGTCATCAATGAATGAGACAAAATATTTTGCTCCTCCCAGAGATATTTCCGGTGACTCCCACACATCAGAATGGATCAAGTCTAATATGTGTTTGCTTCTAGTAGTTACTCGAGCAAATTTCAATCTATGTTGCTTGCTTATCACACAGTGCTCACAGAATGGTAAATTTACTGTCTTGAGCCCGTGAAGGAGATTGCGTTCCGCAAGGACTTTCAAGCCACGTTCCGACATATGGCCTAGTCTGCGATGTCACATCATCGTTGTTTCTTCTTGGCTTACCGCTGCAACTGATGCATCTGCCTCTTGCAATGCATCTCCCAAAAGCATGTATAGATTACTTGTGATCTTTTCTGCTTTCATTTCCACAAGATTACCTTTCACTACTTTCAAGATGCCACTTTCAGTGTGGATCTTGCACCCGAGGTCATCCAATTGCCCGATGGACAATAAATTCTTCTTCAACCCATTCACATGGCGTACCCCTTGTATTTTTCGAACAGTACCATCATGCATCTTTAATCTGATAGTACCGATTCCAGCAATTTCTAAGGCATGGTCATTTCCCATGTACACAGATCCTTCCGAGATAGGCTCATAAGAGTAAAACCAATCTCGGTGTGGAGTCATGTGCCATGTTGCTCCTGAATCCATTATCCAGACGTCATTGAGTCTTCTACCGCCTTTGGAACTAATTGCTGCTTCGCTATACAGGATGTCACCATCATCTGAATTACTTGCGACACATCCTTGAGATGTTGAAGCTTCAGAACCCTTCTCTCTATTCTTCTTATTATTCTGACACTCCTTCTTTAGGTGTCCTCTCATGCCACAATTGTAGCATTTGAGGTTCTTCCATCTTCGAGATTTTGACCTACCATGATTTTGACTCCCACTGGGGCCACGTTCCGTTGATCTGCCTCTCGTCATCGTCAAAGCCTCTGCTTGCTTTGAACTCCCTGACCTTTCTTCCTTGTTCTTACGCCTAGATTCTTCTTCAAGGACTGCACCGGCAACATCATCAAAGTGAAGGGTATCAGCTATATTATTATTTGTAATGTTGATGATGAGTTGATCATACGAATCTGGTAAACTCTGAAGTAGAAGTTCGGCACGCTCATTTTCCGCTATTGTGAAATCTGAAGCTGTTAACTGAGAAAATAGCGTATTCAGTGTGTTGATGTGATCTGTCATTGACGTCGATTCACTCATTCGAAGAGTGTAGAGCCTTCTCTTTAAGAAAATTCTATTATGAAGAGATTTGACCTCGTACAATTTTATTAGAGTATCCCAGATTTCCTTTGCTGTCTTCTTTTCAGCAATACTTGACAATACCGAGTTCGCCATTGCTAGGTGCAAATTGGCAACGGCACTATCATCCATTTCTTTCCACTTTTCGTCAGTGATATCTGCAGGTCTGCCATCTATTGCGTCTAGGCAATTATCTTTTCTCAAAATTGCCCTTATCTTCAATTTCCACAAGGAAAAACTTTTCCCATTAAACTTCTCTATCTCAAATTTCGCTGTCATATTTTTTTTTTTTTCACCAACCGGACGTACCGTGTACTAGAACAGTGACTGGAGTCCGTAAAAGATACACAGGTATGTTCCCAGGAAAGAAAGGTGGGTCACTAATGGACACTCTTAAGTACCAAGTCTTTCCTAGCCGGAACTTTCCTAGACGTCACTTTTACACTGCCACACTTTCTAGTTATAAGAATAATTCTCTTTTGATGTGGAAGATCAGCCTAAGCCGCAACCACAGAGCATACGAGAATTTTCTTATCACCGGTACCTAACCAGTTTGCCGCAGCGGAACAACGACCATAAACCAGTGGCTCTGATACCACTGTTGGGTACCAGAGTAACAAAATAATTATCACACAGCTAAAATAAGAGACGAGAAAAGAGAAACTGAACACACAATATTTACATGGAAACCCCTCAACAAATAAGGGGAGAAAACCACGGGGCAAAGTAGAGAACTTTCACTAAGTGGAAGAAATTACAAGACCTCTCTCTAAATACAAGGAGAGTACAATTACACCCTCTCTTGAATATAGGAGAATACAAACACTAGGAGAAACCTCACGAGAGAAACTATATTTTCTCTCTATATTTTTTCCTCTCACTCTCAACAAGAACCTACACTTGTTGTTGTGTTTCTATGATTTTGGGATGAATGAAAACATTACCATGGCTTGGTATTTATAGGAGTAAAAAAGCCTTAACACCCATAACACCCAACTACTACATTTATAGCACCGATCTTATTTTCAACTTGTGCAGTAAATTGTATTGTGAACAAGTGAAAATGAGTGGCCATAATGTTTGACTTGCAACACAAAGTTGCTTTACATGTCTTCACAAAAATGTAGTAATCAGCCCTAACAGGTAATACAAACGGTCAAACAACTACAACAAAAGTGGTCGTAAGACCCAACTAGCAAACATACACGCAGAACGAGCACAATTCAACGAACTCGCGTACGAGCGAGAAACCAAATTGCAAAAAAGTTGTGATGTGCGAATGGGTCACCAAATGTTAGGGCTGTAAAAGAGAGAAACCATAACTCTTTCGAGTGAATCAACCAAGTCTAGAATCAAATTACACAAAACCAAAACAATATAATGATAGAACCAACGAGGCAACGACAAAAGCGCACCCATGTCCGACAAAAATTGGCCACCCCATCGTAACAAGCACCGCACAGACCCAAGGCCGCCAGAAAAGCTACAACTAGAACCTATAGATCTATAACAACCCAAACGAACCCAGAGATATGGAGGAACGTGAAGAAGATAAACGGTCCAAAAACGTGTTTTGAAGCATATCACGGCGGTATTGACGACTGATAATCAACTAACCCCAGTTGGGGTTCAAGGTGGTGACGGCTTGCAGACATGAGAGCACCACCACAGACCGGAGCTACATTGTGACTGGCGGATTTGGATTTGGAAGGAAAGAGGAACAACTTGCAAGGGTGGTTGAGGTTTGGAGAAGAGAGAAAGACAGTTTTCCGTGTATGACCTTGAACTCACAAAAGTTAAAGAAAAAAAATCCAAAGACCAAAGAAGCACAGCATCTATAAATGCATATTTACAGCAAGGCATATCTTGGTATAAGTATTACTCTTTGTTTGGATAAAAGAAAACTGATCATACAGAGATCATTTACATTTCACAGCCCCTCACTCCCGGATTTGAATTCTTCGCGGTTATAGAAGCACGCAATTGCACGCAGCTAAGCAATTTTTCCAACTTTACAAAATTTTCTTTTAAATACATCTCATGATTTTTCCAATCGGACGCTCTAGTTCTATACCTTTGTAAATGTGACAAATCTGTTTCCCTTCCTCCCCAACAAAAAAGTAATGTTATACAGGATAATACAGACTCACGGATCAAACAAATTATAACACTTATGCCAGTGTCCTGAACCAACCAAGCAACCCAAGCAGCATGCCATCCAAAACAGGTGACTTTTTCTCCAACCCTGTTGTTTAAATAAAAATAAATGTCAGAATGAGGAATCTTGAAATTTAAGTGACAACAAATATAATTGAGTTTTTTTGACAGATTTAAACTGTAGAATTTTATAAGCCAATGCCTTAAGAGTACTAGTTAAGAATAATGTAATATAATAGATTAAATATGTTCAATTACATAAATAAAAAATATTATATGAATTTTACACTTTCAGAATAATAAATATTTTTCTTTTCATCATAATATACTTTCAACTTGCAAGCAGTTTCCCGCTATGGAATGTGAGAGCTCTGGCTTACCAATATCCGCAGCTACTCGATGAGCGCACATAACTCCAGAGAAAGCTACAGCAATAACACCTTGACCAGGGAAGCAACTGTCTCCAACACAGTAAAGACCATCTATGCTCTGAAAACAAATTTTATCGAGTTTTAATCAGTGTACTCCAAAAGCATATCATAGGAGAATTTTCTAACTCAACCTGTCATTCAATAAAAAAAAAAATTAAAGTAAACTTACTGTTGTATTAAATGGCATTCCTAATAATCCCTTTGGAATGCTGCGTGGCATTGGTCCATAAGTACCCTCGTCACGGGCTAGATACCGCCGATGTGTCTTTGGTGTCCCTACCTAGAGTTAGAGTTGGGGTTCAAAGTTCAGATAAAAAAAAAATACACCAGTAGTAAAGATTTGGCTTACTCAATGTGAGAACTGATTAATGAGAAAATAAAAGATATTAAAAATTATATTTTTTAAGGTAGTATGGTTTTAGTTCTACCTCTATAAAATCGATGGCTGATTTAAGACCAGGAAACAATTTCTTCTCTAATCTGCGTATGATTTCATCTGCTACCACCTGCTTCTTTGCCTCATATTCGATTCTCGAGAGACCCTGGAACAGAAAACAGGAACATGTTTTTTATATCTTGAGATTTACATGTATCCGCAAAAGAATAAAACAGAAGGTAAGGGGAAAAGGGTAGTTTTTTCTTAAGTCATAGAAGAAGCACGCAAAAGGTGAAAAATTTAAACTTTATTTATCAGTAATCACTACTCGGTATTGCGTACCTTCCAGTCATCCATGGAAGAAGTTGTGAATATATGAAGGATGTGACGACCTTCAGGAGCTAATGATGAATCAAGAATAGTCGGTATACTCAAAAAGATACTTCCATATGGCTCCTCCAAATTGGTCCAGTTGTTCTAGATAGTGCCAATAACATGCAAAAATTTATTATTCATTCAAAGCCATTAAGGATATTAAGAACTACGTAACACTGACACCTTGAATTGTAGGCGTGTTTAGTGTCTGACACATGCCAATGTTTGACACCAACAAAACACTGACGCATGCGGTTACATTCAATCACTTCCATTTTAAAAATATTACCGGTGACTGTGTCTGTGTCAGTGTTGTGTCTAGTGTGTGCGAGTACTTCATAGATTAAGATTTCTAAATTGAGGAAACTACCTCAAGCACAAAATGGTGACAGTCTGTATCTGGTGGTAAAACCTCCGCTTTAACCCCCATGTGGATTGACAGAAAAGATGGAGCTTTAACATAAACTTTCTGGAAGTTCTCTTCCTCTTTCGGAAGTGTCTCTTGTTTTATTAACTTTCCTACAGTGTAACATTATGTAATTTGGGATTACCTCTAAGAATTAATAAAGGCAGAAAAAGATACTAGATGAAAATCATTCAAACTTCAACAAGAAAAAAAAACTTATAAACACTATTATATAAAACCAACCAAATGTGTCCCATCTGGTAGCATTTGAAATTATGGTCTTAGCGAAGAACTCTCTGCCATCTGAAAGCCTCACTCCTACCTGCCAAAAGTGTAGCACAAATGATGAGAACTAAAATACATATTTTCTAAACATGCCACCCTTGTTCGTACTCTGATATCTCACTTACGGCTTTGCCCTGCTCGGTGATAATACTCGTGACATTTGCCTTGTAAAGTATCTGACTACCCTGATCAACTAGACCTTTTGCCAAGGACTTTGCAATCCCACCAACACCGCCAAGAGGGTAGTTAATACCGCCAAAGTGTCTGTCACACAGAACCTGGAGACAAAAAATTAATAGTATAAAGAAGCAATCGATGTTGGATTGAATTCAAGTAACTTTAATTTCGACTATCTGGTCAATAAATGATATTTCTATCCATTGCAACAAAGAGCAAAGAAATGGAAGCATAACTTCTGTCATAGACACTTTCAAAAGTACAATAAGAACATTGCATGAATTAAATGAAAGAATGCAAAAGGCTAGGTGAACACGTTACCATGCTAGCATTGATCATTGGAGTCTGCAAAGCGTTGACTGTGCTCACTATAAAACACTGCAATACCATAGAGTTTTTACGAAGCAAAATTACCAATCATGTGTAAATAAACTGAATATTTAGTGAATGACTAGTGCTATTTGGCATGAAAAAATATTTATCGTGAAAAAGCTAATGTGGCACTGTTTATTTTATCTAATGAAACACATTTCATAGGATAACTCTTCATGACTTTTAACACGTTCCTATTAAATTATGTGAACTTTCTAACCGAGTCAGATTACTAGTTGTATCTACCTCTGCGTCTATGAAAGACAACAACTGTGGATCCTTAATATACTTCCGGGCTATGGCTCCAGCATTTTGCGGCAAATAATAGGCTGCCATAAAATAGTGTCATCAGAAAAGCTAATAGGAACCAAAACTACCTTCGAAATTGGAATTTACGATGTTAGCTTTGTAGCCACATATTCAAAACAAACAAATAAGAAATGAAAGTACCTAATGTCAAGCATTCAAGCGGCTTCTGAAAAAACTGTCCAAAAAGGTAGAGTGGCTCCTCTAGCGACTTCAACTCCAACGAATTCAGGGCATTGAAAATCTAGGCACACAAATAAGCTTTTAAGAAAAAATGAATTACAATTGGAGGCAAAAACGCCTTATAAGGGAGCTGCAGTCACCTCAATTAAGACAAACCTTCCAGCATTCACCATAGAATTTGAGGATACCGTCCTTTTCATGGGGAAAATAACTCGTAAGTTCTTCAATGAATTTGTCATACTCTCTGTGCACTCGAACAGAAAGGTGGTTCGGTAGATGGAAATGAACAGTTGTTGGATCTGGTATCACCTCCATCCGGCAACCAACCGCTTCCAATGCTTGTGTTATCAAATTGAGATTACCCTACACAAATTTAAGGTAAATGGTGTTATGATCCTTAGAAGTTAGAACCACGACATTCAACATAAACAATAACTAAAAATCACTGTCGAAGCTACTATTGGCTACGGCTTGATTTCCAAACAACAGTTATGCAGAGATCAATTGATCAGAAACCAAGCTTTACCTAAGTCAACTCATGGTCATGAGATTTTCCATGAAAATCAAACAATACATTTACCCCTATTTTCTTGATTTCTTAATTCACTTCTCATAGGACTTCCTTTCATAATATGCTGCCTATAGGTTGTTTTCATAATCTATCTGGGAGAGCTTATGGAGGTAAGCTGAAAACAGCTTTAGGATATGTCATAAGTTGTTTCTATAAGCTCTTCCAAACAGTCTCACAAGTATGTATACCAGTAGATAAACTCAAATAAATCAATCTAAACAAGCTTAAGGATATATATCGATAAACAGCTTAATAAATCATTCACAACATAAATGCTTATCATATAACAAAAGATAAAATAAAGTCAAAATATTTTCGCATAAGTTTTAAATAATTTTCATAACCTATCCTGAAAAGCATAGGCAAATAGGCTGAAAAACACTTAAGGACAAATCATAAGCTCTTTTCAATAAAAGAACCAACCTTATCACTGAAACCAAACATAACAGAAGAACCAACATCAAAAGTATAACCATCCCTATTATAAAAACCAGAACTTCCACCAGGAATAACATACTTCTCCAAAACCAAAACTTTAGCACCTTTAACTGCCAACTGAGTCCCAGCAACCAAACCACCAATCCCAGACCCAATAACAATTGCATCAAACCCATCACCAAAATCAACTCTTTTTCCACTTTCCACAACTTCTTCCTCCACTTTCATCATCCCTTTCACCAACACCCTTTTCGTTCTAAGTCCATATGAGCATGACCCAGATGGAAATTTAGTTCCTCCATAGCTACATAAAGGTAAAGATTGAAACTTTAAAGATGGGATGTGATTGTAGTTGATGGGGTTGTAGGAAAAAGTGTGGTTGATGGAGAGTGAAGGGAAATTGAGCATGGTTGGTTATTTTGTGAAAAAATTGAAAGTGAAAGTGTGTTGTTGTGAGAAATAGTAGTAACTAGTAAGTAATAAGAGAAATTCAAATATCACAACACACTATGAGAATGATAATAGTGTGAGTGAGGATGATTCCATTTACTCAGAAAAATTGATTCTTAGAAGAGACGACGACAAATAACGGTTTACATTTTTATAATGCAAACCGATGGACTACGTGGTAGACTCAAGAACATTTGTTGACTATTATATGGACCTAGATTTGCTGCTATCACACAATGACGCAATTTCACCCGATAATTAATCATGACCATTGATTTAAGATTAGATCGTTCAAATTTAATATACAATTTTATAAGGTAAAATGATCTCAGCCGTCGATCAGAGATCGGACAGCCCATAGCAGTTATAGAACCCTGCTGTAATTGCATGAAATCTGTTTCCATATTATATTCATCAAAAGTTTCCCATCACGGCGTAACATGTTGTAATTAATATCTGTCGTCTGATTATACTGTAACGGCTGAGATAATTTTAATTGAAAAAAGTAATGTTTTTAGTTTGGACTGTATGATCTCAGATTGACGATTAAGATTGAGAATAGTGTGAAACTGCGTGTATTTATTACAGCAGCAAATCTTAATTTATACTTCCTTTGGCCTTATTTATAAGCAAATGTTGGTTTTTAGATTCATTGAACAATTGATGTATTTAACATATATCTAAGCTACATACATCAATAGTCCAATGAATCTAAAAAATAATTTTTACTTATAAATAATGTCGGAGGAAATATGTTTAGTTGACCGTAATAATGAATTTATTTATTGATAATATGGGTTCCTTTTATAACTTTATTCTATATGGAAGAGAAATTTCTGTTTTATGAAGATATTTATGGTAAGGTGCAGAAAAAGAGGTAAAATAATTAAGTGTATGTTTGGTAAAGAAATAAGTAATGTGGTTGAAAATTCAAAGAGCATCTTATAAAAAAGGACAAGAAAATTTTCCAAAAATATCTTATAATTATGGACAACGGTAGTATTTTATTAATTAAACCGAGTCATATATAATCATTATCAAAATAAGTTTATATGCTTGACCAAAAAAAGAAAAAAAAGAAAAGTTTATATGATAAATAACACCAAAACATTCCGTCAAAAAAAAAATAACACCAAAACATTGATAATCAATGACACACATGGTAATAACTCCAATAGGTCGAAGACGATTGTCTTGCAAGGTGGTCTTATCTTCAGGTCGCCTTTGTACAAGTATTTAACTACTATTTGGGATTGTAGGAAGGGCCGACTTTGAGGGAGTGCAAGGAGCCCTACGGCGCCAGGCCTTCATTTTTTAGGGGACTCAAAAATAATTTATATGATAGTAGACCTCTTATATAAAAATAAAAAGATGATTCAAAAAATTAAATAAAAAATCATAATATTTATTTAATCTATTTTTGTTAGTCCAATTTAAAGCGGTTAGGTTCAAGTTTCAGAAAAATAAAATAAAATGAATAAAAAAAAAAGTTTTTTTTGTCTCAACATAATCAGAAACGCGAGTAGTTTCTCCTTCTCCCTCCCACGTTAATATTAATTGTCGGGCCTCTAAATTGTCGCTGCCGACCCTGGTACTTACATAGATGAACAAGCAAGAATCTCTTTCAATAGTTGAGTTAAATAGATTATTGAGGGTAAAAAGGTAAGTTACTGGTAAAATCCCTCCCCTTTTAATCAAACATATATTTAATTAAAATTTCTCATCTCTTATATCTCCTCCTTTTTTTTTAAGCAAACATATATTTAATTAAATTATTTTTCCTCCCATCCATTTTCCAGGTGTGTAATTGGACATGTTTAAATCGACTTTTAGTTACTCCAATATTTGATCCAATGAACTCTCGATTGATTCAGTTTGGTTCGGTTTTTGCTGTTTTTAAAAAATGAAATCGAACCAAACTAATCGTTTTGGTTTGGTTTGGTTTAGATACTTTAATCGGTTTGTAATGTTTTTTTTTTAAACAAATCGGTTAGTGAAATAAAACATAAAGAGCAAATTTTTAAGATGTAAGGGGAAACAAAAACTTGAATTTAGATGTTACAGGAGAAAAAAAATTGATTAAATTAACTTGTACATACACTAAATAAATTATGGAAAATGGAATACATAAAATACAAAGATGGAATATGAAAATAGAGACACTATAGTATCGACCAATTAGGGGAAACAAGATTTTGATGAGTTAGTGTATGATACTTCAAGTAGCAATAAATTTTATAAGAAATGGGGGTTTGAATTGTGACCCTTTTTTAAATTCTTTTATCTTATAATTGATAACTCAAAACAATATTTCTTTCAAAGGTTAGTAAACAATTAATGAAGAAATAAAGTTAAGTCAATAATAATTTATAACTGAAAAGATAAGAGTGAATGACCAGAGAACTCTGAAAATATTTAATTGGTTTTAGTTGAATTGTGTTTTAGGAGATCGATTAAGAGTTAGAGAAAACACAACACACAAAAGTTATCCTGGTTCACCCAAAGTGGGCTAGTCCAGTCCTCACAACTTTTGTGAGATTATCCACTAAAATGCTCAGATCAGAATCTTCTGCTTGGCACCAAGTTTTGATCAACCTTTGATCAAAATACAATCTATTTTTCTTCACTCGAAAATACTTTTTCAAAAGAAGAGGGATGTGCTTCATGCTTGTCCACAAGTTTAAGAAGAGGGAATGTGCGGCCACCGACCAGTGAGAGTGTTTGAGTTGCTCTTGCTCTTTTCTTTGGTGTTGGTTGTTGTTGCCACTGCATGTTACTAAGTTAGGGTTTGAGGGAAGGAAAGTAAAATTAACACAGAGAAATGGTTGGGTCGGTTTTAGGTGTGGGGTTGTTTGATGGGTTGAACTCAATAAATGGTTAATAATATAACCATTTGTTTGGATCATCGGTTCCTAAAAATCGAAACCGATAATCGAATCAAACCACATCAATTTTAAATTGGAATTTAGGGAGATAAGAGAAAAATTAGAGGTAGGGAGAAAAAAATTATAAGTTATTGCTACATGTTCAAATTATGGATCAAACATAGAACATGGTAGACTCAAGATTTTAGATGAAAGTGTTGCGTCACCCACCCATCACCATGCTATAATAAACCCCTAAAAGAACTGTTTTTTTTTTTAATGGAAAAGAAATAAGCACAAGAAAAGAAAATTATATTGCTAAGGATAGGATTATAAAATGAACCATCATTTCACGCATTAACTTGTTTAAAATGATGTTGACTAGGACAGGTCAATTAGAGACAATGGGTTGTAAATCGAACTCTGTCTTATTTTATAGGTGATTTGTGAAAAGTAATGATCAATCACCATTGAACTAGAGCTTAGGCGTAGAGACGAGGAAAATAGGCGCATATTATAGAAAGATTGTATAGAGTTGAGACGCGGATCGAGCCTAAAACCATAAAAGTTGCATTACTCACAAAACTAGTTTTTACACATGATTTGATTGATCCCATATAAATACACAAGGTGGATCATTATCAACTAACTAATAATGCAGTTACAAATAGAACTAAAACTAACAAACTTAGAGACCAAACGGTTACGGAAGTTAAGTAACTTGAGAAGCAAGTAACAACTTTATTCCATCTTGCCTTCAGATTTCACAAGATCAGCAGGTTAATAAAACTTAATAAAATCAATGTAAAAAATAGAAAAATAATTACATTGAAGAATACTCTAAGCAATCAAGCCTACTCCCACTATATATTTACAAACCAATTTATACAAACCAATTTGAACAAAAGAGTAAATTTGTAAATTGCGTTATTCTATGTTTAAAACAAAATATTAGAAACATATTTCCTTAATTTTAGTAGATGTCTAACATTTTCTTTTTATAAGAATAGATGTCTAACATTGTTTCTTAATTAATTCTAATAAAAAATAACGAAGACAACCAAATCGCCATGACAATCTCCAAGGAATCTCAACCAAATCGCCAGCGAAAAAATATACAGGAGATAATATACGCTTTTTTAAATTGAATTTTGTTTCATGTGAATTTTCCTTTTAAAATAGTTTTATAAATTCCAATCAATGTTTTTGTAGAAAATCCCGCAAGAAATTATTTTAATAAAAAATATAGAATATCTTGTGATTTTTCTAAAAAATATTCACAGGAAAATTTAAAATATTTTCGAAAATAAATTCACTGGGAAACAACCTTTAATAAAATAAGATGTATATATTTTCTTGCAGATTTTATTCAGGTAAATCTGCAAGAAAAAATTACTACGAATTACCTACAAAATAACTTGCAGGAAAAAATTTACTACAAATTTACCTTCCGAAAATTCTATAGGAAACCGTTTTAAATTTTAATACAAAAAAATATAATATTCGTGGTGGAGTTTCCTACAAATAAATCCGCAAGAAACATTAAAGTATTTTTAAAAATAAAATTGTAGGAAACTATTTTTAATAAAACAACATGCACATATTTTTCTGCTGATTTTATTAAGATAATTTCACAAGAAAAAGTTGAAAAGATGAAGAAAAAAATAAATGAGATATTTAATAAAACTATAGGTTAATTTATTCTTAATTAATTAAGAAACATAGAAAAAAAGGAGACATTTACTAAAATTAAGGAAACATCTTTCTAATATATTGTATAAAAAATAGAATAAAATTCTATTTACAAATTTATCCTTTTATTTAAAATATATTTTAATAGATAGCGTTGGGTTTTTAGTAAATGACAAAACTTATATGCATTTCTTCATATGCAGTTTTTGTTGTTCCTCTCACAAAAAAGTAATTTTTCATTTTGTTTTAATTTAAAAAAATAAAAGAAAATTGTTTTTAAATTAAAATAACTACCTCCATGTATCTAGTACGGTAAGAATTGTAAATGTAGATAAGTTTGGTCATTTAGTAAATATCTAGTGGGAGTAGGTTTGCTAACTAATTCCCATATAAATTTATAGGAATAGGAATATATTCTAATCATATTTCAACATATAAATCTTTATGTAGATATTTAAAAAATTAATTTTATGATATGATACTAGATTTATGTATACCTGTTATTTATTCTCTAAATACCATGGAATATTAATTTTTTAAAGCTAAAATGTTACTAGTTATTAGAAAGAAGGAGTAGCAGCACTGTGTTAAAGCTAACAACAGCTGCCACCTTTTCTTTCTTCTCAACTGTATTCAATTTTTCAATTTCTTAAGTAGTGGTCTTCACTCATCTTTATCTATTTCACTAATAGTGAATAATAAATAAAGATCATCATCCTTCTTCTTCTTCTAGTGATTGCATGTTTGATATTTCTAATTCTTTTTTGAAACTATATGTGTAAAAAGATCTCATTTTTCTATTTGTTAGAAACTCAAATCTCTGTTTTGTTGAAACAGAGTTATGGTGTGCGTGTTTGTAGTTTATGAAACGCAAAAAAAAAGTTGAACCGCTCAGACTGGTTGGGTCCGGTTCTACGTCGATTTAAACATTTTTGATCCGGTTTATTTGCACAACGGTTTTAAGCACTAACTGGACCGGATATAGGTCCGATTCATGGTTCGACCGGACGGTCCGGTTTTGACAACATTGGAAATGCTAAAGGAAAGATGCAAAAGGGTTGTACTTTTATTATGGGATAAAATATCATTTTGGATTTAAAAGTGCAACTCACTTTCACAATAGTCTATAAATATATCAAAATTTTGTAAACATATCTATAAATATTGTTTTTATTAATCATTTTGATTAGTATTAAATATGTTTTAGATAGGTATTTAATTCTTGAATATGTTTTTTATTGGTTAATTTAACCTATAAAATTACTAATAAGTGCCGTTATAAGTGATGCAACCCAATCCAACACTTGGTAATCCAATTGGAATGCTGGCCCCTCATTTCATTATCTCATGCCTACCCATGTGTGTGAACGAGATTCCTTTTGGCAAGACATTCATCTTAACATTGTTTGTTTATTATATTTTCAATCATAGGTTTAAATTTAAGCAAAAAGTTTAACCAAACAAAATTTAAGCAAAATATAATTAGTATTTTCAATACCTTTTACCAATATCATTTAATTTAATTAGCAAGTTCTTAATTAAATCGAGTCTTATCTTATAAAGGAAAAAATGGAGAAACTAAACTTGTGCATAATACTACAACAGTATATGCTAACAATTTGTGTCTTATAATTTTTTTTTCACCATCTATTTAACTGTCTAATTTAATTCGAGAATTAGTTCTGTCATCAAGTGGTTTCAACTCTCTGTCAATCGCAGTTGTTAGAAATTGTTATTAGTTAATTATAAAACATTAATTAAAATTAGTCTATGAGAATTCATGCGACAATATATGTTATTAAGTTGGATATTTTTTTCAATAAATTTTAGATCAACATGTGAAAATATCAAAATTATTGAGTCGGACACTGTGGTTAGGTTCGAACTCTAATAACTTCACTTTTTGAGCCCTTGCACATCCAATGAGGTTCGCTCGACTCCTCCACTTTTTAACTCCGACTCCTCTATTTGTGTGTTTGTGAGTTTTCTATCACTATTTTTTTTTAAGAAGTTAAATTAGTTCATCCAAATTGGAGTTTTGTCTGAGAAAAACTAAACACTTTTACCCAAATTTGAACTCAAAGTTGCATTGTGTTTGATTTTCAAGAATGCTTGTCACTTCACCTTATCAACAAAAATACTGGCGGGAACAATTTTTTATTAGACTTTACCTATCTTCTAATTGAACTATAAATCATCAAAACCTTTTCTCTAGAAACTAGAAGGTTAATACAAAAAAAAAAAATTATACCAACTTAAAAAGATTACTTAATTAATTAAGTACTTTTTAAATCTTGGGAAAAATATGAAATATAAATATAAATCTTAAATATTTTTTTTTTATTCTTATGACTCTGTTTGGTAAAAATAAGTTATAAGCTAGCTGATAGCTGATAAGTTAGCTTATAGCTGAAAAACTAGTTTTATAGTTGATAGCTTGTAGCTTATGACTCTGTTTTGTAAAAATAAGATATAAGCTGGTTGATAGCTGATAAGCTAGCTTTTAGCTGATAGCTGAAAAACTTGTAAAATAAAATTAAAGTGTTTGATAAATTTAGCAGTTGTAAGTATAAAATGACACAAAAGTACATGGTTATTTTATGTGAGTGGGTAGTTATTTTTGTGGGTGGGTAGTTTTTTATTAAAAAATAAAGAATTAAAACTATAAGCTATAAGCTCAAACGCTATTTGAAATAACATCTGAAAAAAAGCTATAAGCTAGTGAAAAAAACTTGTTACTAAACACCTCTAATTTTATGAAACAAGTTTATAAGCTAGTATAATAAGCTATAAGCTAGCTTATTTTGTTTACCAAAGAGACACTATAGCTGAAAAGCTAGTAGAATAAAATTAAAGTGTTTGACAAATTTAGTTGTTGTAAGTATATGATTAGTGAATAGTTATTTTGATTTAAGATAAAAAACTGAAAATAATAAGATTAAATAAGGAATAAAACGTAAAAAACTATCAACTATAAGCTCGTACGCTACATGAAATATCATCTCAGAAAACACTATAAACTAATTATATAAGTTTGTTACCATATACATCTATTTTTATCAAACAGCTTATAAGCTAATTCAATAAGTATAAGCTGAGACTTACGAAACCCACCAATTTGTACAAAATAATTTTGTACAGTTGCCAAGCTTTCATCAGAGACACAGAAAGAGAGAAGAAGCGGCAATTAGGATCGAATTTCAGGTATTATTCTGATTCGCTTCGTATCTTTCTCATCACACACTCATACATTCATACATACCCTTCTTCTTCTTCATCACTATTATTACAGGTATTCATCATCATCATCATCCTCATCATCTCAATTCCCTTTCATCTCGCTTTGCCCAATTTCGTTGCTTACACTTTCCAATTATTAATTTCTATATCTTTTCTTCAAATCATGGGTTGTATTGTGTTTTCATCCAAAACACCATAATCAAACCACGTAAATTTCAATTTCACTTGTTGAAGGTGATTTTTCATTTTTATTTTTGTGTTCTCTTAGTTATTATTAGAAAAAACAAAATCATTTCTACTACTGAAAAGAATGTATAGTTAAACTATCAGGTACATAATTCTCACTGCATATAACTAATTTTAATCATCATTAATAGAATCGGTGTTAAATTGAATTCACGCACACAACAAAAGTACACCTAGTTATTTGTTAATAAACCTTCAATTTAATCTCTAAACCATTGCTCTCTCCAATTTAGTTGCTAAAGTACATAAATGTAATAAATAGTCCCTAAAGTATATGAAATTCGTTACTTTAGTCACTGCTATTAAGATGTTAGAGAAACGAATATGATCGATTTTTGTATACTTTGGGGATTAAGTAGATAGATCTCATATACTTTAGAGGTTAGTTATTATTACTATTTTTATTTTTTATATTCTTTATTAGGATCAAATTATGATTTACTCGTTGTTTTAATTTCTGTTCAGGAAGAGAGGGATACAGTATATAAAATGATAAATTAATATTTCATTTTTTTTCTTGGTGTGTTGAATATCTAATCACAGGATCAAGTTAGGGATTGAACATTATGGATAGACTACAATCTTCTGCGCGGCTCATGATTGTTTCGGATCTTGATCACACAATGGTGTGTTTTTGTTGTTTCCCGTCTTTCTATTATCCTGGTTATGATGTTTTTCTTGTTGTTGTTGTTATTGCCGTTGTTAGCTATGAAACACAGGCACAAATTGGCAAGTTAACACCGACAAGTGTCGGACATCAGACACACATTCAATCTGAAGTGTCAGTGTGATTTGAGTGGTTGATATGTTTCTGATTGCAGGTTGATCACCATGACACAGAGAATAGTTCTCTTTTGAGGTTCAATGCCCTTTGGGAAGCTTCTTATCGCCATGATTCTTTGTTGGTGTTCTCAACTGGAAGATCACCTACACTCTACAAACAACTGAGGAAAGAGAAGCCTATGATAACTCCAGATATAACCATCATGTCTGTGGGAACTGAGATTACTTATGGAAAATCGATGGTTCCTGATGATGGGTGGGTTCAGATATTGAACCAGAAATGGGACAAGAACATAGTCATTGAGGAAGCAAGCAAGTTTCCTGAACTTACTCCTCAGGTATTATGAGTAGGTGATGATCACTGTGATTTCCTTTTTCATTGTTTTCTAAGAATCATGGTTCAGGAACTTACCGAGACATTAACTACAACTTATTTGACTATTACATAATTAGTTTGAGGTAGCAATAGCTTCAATAATGTGGTTTGATTCATATTTTGAATGATTGGTAGTGCAGGCAGAAACAGAACAACGGGCACACAAAATTAGCTTTTATGTAAAGAAAGACAAGGCTAAGCAAGTGACAGAGGCTCTTTCTAAGATTTTGGAACAGCGTGGGGTAAGCTATAATGCATTAATGTTCACTGTTTTACTCAGAAATGATATCGTGCAACTCATGTGTATGTATGTTGGGTTTTTTGCCGTCTTACTTTGAATGTAAAATATTGCATGTAACATTGCCTAATTTTTGGGCAGTTGGATGTTAAAATAATATATAGTGGAGGAGTTGATTTGGATATATTAGCACAAGGTGCTGGCAAAGGTCAAGCTCTTGCCTATTTGCTTAAAAAGTTTGAGACCGAGGGAAAGCTACCTGGTAATACTCTTGTTTGTGGTGACTCCGGAAATGATGCGGAGCTATTCAGCATTCCAGGAGTTTACGGTGTCATGGTTGGTAGTTTAACTTGTTTATCACCATATTTTCCCTATATATTAGTCTAAAATTGAGATTGTTTGCATGCTGCATCTGTTTATGTTCATTATGTAGGTGAGCAACGCCCAAGAGGAATTGTTGCAGTGGCATGCAGAAAATGCAAAAGATAACCCTAAGATTCTGCATGCCTCTGAGCGCTGTGCATCTGGGATTATACAAGCCATAGGTCATTTTAAATTGGGCCCAAACCTGTCCGCAAGAGATGTTTCAGACATTGTACATGTACAAAATGATGAAAATGCATCCCCGAGACATGAAATAGTAAGGTTTTGCTTATTAAATGAAAAGTGGAGGCGTGCAGAAGTTGAGAACTCAGAGCTGCTTATTTCTGGTCTAAAGGCAGCCATTGTATGATTGACATCCCTTACTTTTACAGATTACCTATTGTGTGTTCTATTCTATATATGTTGGCAAACTGCTGGGTATTTGAAATTTAGTCCAAAATACTTTTTATTGAATCATTCCTTTTTGGTGCATTGTTTCTAACGTTCTATTTTCGAGTTTCATGGACAAGCAAGTTGTGCATTTACAAACAGGAAATTGAAAAGCAAAATCTGATATTAGTTATTTTTTTTAATCTATATCTCTTGAAGCACTGAATTTGTGCAATTTTTACATTCCATGATTAAGGCTTTAGGCACATTGTTCACTTTGCTTTGGTAAGTTTTTCTGCTTCGGACTCTACTATATGCTTCTCTTTTCTAGAATATCCTCCATCAACAGATATTAAGTTTTATCATCAGTATACATGGCTATTCAGCTAATCCACATTTTGTTATATATTTGACATTCTTGCAATACTGTTCAACCATTACATCAATTTGGAATAGACATTTCCATAGTTTGTGACCTTCCAAACATAATTAGTTGGTGTTTCCCTTTTCATTTTCATTTTCAAGTCTTTATGTAATAGTTTACTTCTTGAGAAATGTCTAAACTATTTTGTTTTAATATGCAGCATCCATCTGCTATTTTTGTCCACCCTTCTGGTGCTGACCATAATATTAAGGAGTATATAAATATTTGGGAAAAGGTGTATGGTGACAAACAGGGGAAACAGTTTAGGACATGGGTGGACAATGTATTGGCTACACAGATAAGTTCAGATACTTGGCTAGTGAAATTTGATAAATGGGAGTTACACGGTAGGAGTTTGCTTTTTATTATTTTTTTTTTCATTTCATTTCCCTCTCCTTTATATCTCTCAATTCAAGCAGTTGGATATCTTAATTCGTATCCTCTTGTTATGTTGGCAGACCAATGTTTTAAAAATCGGATCAGATATCCAACTAGTGAGACCTTTGGATCATGGTTCAATGGATTCAATCATGATTGAACTGGAAAACAAATAAATGAAAAAGTAAAATAAATAAATGAAAAAAAAATCCGGTTCAACCATACTAAGGTACAACCGGGATTAAACCAACCGGGGAACTGGTCGGTTCCCAGTTCAACCGATTGAACTGGCTGTCTGGATTTAAACATTGGTTGGAACAATTTTTGCTTTGCATATCTTGCGCTTACCCATTGAATTTGCCAACTTGCAGGCGAAGAGCGGCACGGATGTGTGATCAGTTCCATTCTAAGAAAGGTATGTTGTTGTGAATTAAGTATTCTTGTGTGTTGTTTTTTATTTTCAATAAGAATGAAATTTTGGGTTTCAGGATACCAATTGGTTCACGTTGATGCATGCGCACCAGACATGGTTGGAACAATCTAGCCAAAATGAATGGATATTTTAAACAGTTCCCAGGGCTTTTCCAAGTTCTTCTGTCTTGTGATCCCTTTTGTAATAAATGTAATGTAAGCCATGACAAACCAATTTCTGCATTTGAATATTTTGAAGACCTTCCTTCATGTGAAGGTGACTCATGACACATGTATTTTAAATTTACTGTTAATTTTCTGGTGTCATCGCTTTCTTGATAATCAATTTCTTAACATCTCGGCTTGAGATAGATCGTTTTGTAGTGTTATTATTTGTTTTTTTTTTTGACGAATAGTGTTATTATTTGTTATGTTTGATTTTTATCCCTTTTTCCCCCTCATTTATGTGGAGAATTATTCATCATTTGCATAAAGTAGAATGAAAGGAAAAAACATCATAATATTTTTGTTTCCTATTGAGTTGGAAAACTAGTGTTTTTGTATATTTTTGCCAATATCAGAACTTATGTAGATCGTAGTAGAATTTGTATCTAATGAAGTCTGGCTTGTACTTTCTTTTAAGTTTTCACTTTAGATTGAGGAGGTGCTGGGAGAAAAAGTTGAACTATGTATTAATTCAATACACTTTTCTGACATGAGTTTATGTTTATGTTTGTTTCTTTTTGTTGAACAAAAAATTTAGGGTGAAGTTTGCTTCTACTCTTTAAGAGAGTGAGGTTAATTAGTCAAAAATGGCAGAACTTTAAAAATGCCAATACTTAAAAGCACCAGTAAAGCATAAACACAAAGCAAAACTCCTAACTGTTGCTGCATAGCACCTGTCCGAGAATGCAATCGGCTGCCACACCTGAGGGAGGGCTTAACCTCACCTCTGGATCTCGGTCCAGCCACCTAATGAGCTTCAGACAATCAAGAAAATGAAAAGCTTCAAATTCTCCAACTAAAGTCAGTCGGGCAAGGAGGTTGAAATCAACCGAGATGGATCCAAGCTAGACTCACCTACCGGCTGGACAACACTAAACATAAAGAGTTTGCTCCCGGACAGAAGCGAGAGTCAGCAATAATTCAAACCAACACAGGAAGTTTCCACCTCACTATCATCACACCATCATAGGAAGATTGAAGCATCGACAGAGTACGTGTCAAGAATAATTAGAACTAGCAAAACAGAAGCACAAGACCAGACCCCTATTTTCAGAATAAAACAAGAAAAAACTTAGACCTCCATTCGTAAGTTGAACAACTAAACTCCTTAGACCTGGACTTGAGGATTCTCCAAGAAAATACTTTGATCTCTTCCACAACCTTTTCCCACATAAACCTTCTTGGTTGAAAATTATAGCATTTCTAGCATTTCAGATACCATTTATAGTTGACATCCAAATCACACCCAGTTTCTACCTAATTTTCAAACTGCATGAAACTAAATTTTTAGAGATTATAAGGTGTTCTGGACCCCTATTTTACTGAATCACTAGAATCTCCCCATCTTCGGCAGTCTTGTCCCCCCTTGCCTAGTTTGATTTAGCTTCTAAATTTATTAATTTCTAAGTTAAAATAGGTTTATGCTTTGTACCAAAATTAAAATTTATGATTTTTCTTATATTAAGGGTCTGATTTGCAAGGTCAATAAGCTAGCTTATAACTTATTTCTTATAATTTATAAATTCAAAGATTTATTTGGTAACGGTTTTTTCAACATGAAATCATAGTTTATTTTACTAACTTATAACTTATTTCTTATAATTTATAAATTCAAAGATTTATTTGGTATCGGTTTTTTCAACATGAAATCATAGTTTATTTTACTAGCTTATAACTTATTTTTTTAGATGTTATTTTAAATAGCTTTTGAGCTTATAACTTATCTTTTTTTTCTTCCACTTTTGAGCTTATAACTTATCTTTAACTAAAATTAATTTTAACCTTTTAAAATAAAATAATTATATTTTAAATAATTAGAATACAAAACATCACATTCTTTTTTTTTTGTCAAGTAAAACATCCCATTCTATGAATATAAAAAAAAAACACAGATATGTATCATTATATGTACAACGTGACCGTCTTTTCCGCGCTCGACTTCCCCTTATACTGAATTGATATAAATTTTATTATATAAAATATACAAAATAGACTATCTTCGTATGAAAATTCAAAATATGTATAGTTATTCATAGAAAACATACGAAAAGACTATTAGAATTACTATGAATTATACTTTACTTACCTTTCAACTGAACTTCAAATTATCAAGACTCTATTCTTCTTAGAATTGGAGGAATAACAACAAAAATAGGCTCTTAGAATTACAAAATCAAAAACGTATTAATTCCAAATATGTGTAGTTATTCGCATGTTATTCACATGGCTCTTAGAAAACATGTGAATAGACTATTAGAATTACTACGAATTACACTTATCTTTCAACTGACCTTTAAATTATAAAGATTAACTTCTGATCTTAAATTTTATTAACTATCTTCATATAAAAATTCAAAATATGTGTAGTTATTTATAGAAAATATTTAAATCGACAATTAAAATTACTACAAATTATACTTTAATAACCTTTTTATTGAACTTCAAATTATCAAGACTCTTCTTCTTAGAATCGGATGATTAACAACAAAAATAGACTCTTACAATTACAAAATCAAAAACATATTAATTTCTTCACAATAAAATATTTAAAATTAATTTTTATGCACCAACAATATAAAGGGTAGACTTTTTTTTTTAACCCAAAGTGTAGACCTTTTATACGCATGCATTTATTAAATCATATTAATTAAATAGATATTTGATTAGGAACTCGTTCAAAAATATTGCACGAAATTGATGCATACAAATTAATTTCAAACTATTTTGAGTGTTTAAATTTTTGTAGCAAATTAATGTTCAAGGATTAAAACTAAAACTAGTCATTACTCAAATATTTTTATTTTGATGATTTTTACTCTAAATTTTTTTTACTGTCTGAACATTGTATATGTATGATTATATGTTTCACCAAAAAATATCTATGATTTTATTTATTTTTGTCCTTTCGTTACAAAATTTTGTTATCTATAATGATGTGATTAAATTAAACATATTCCATATACCTTTCAACGGAGGCTCGTGTCGTGTAGTTTAACTAACAAATAACCAAAGGAAGAAATGCGGTATCACGGAGCAAAAACGCAGTAAATAAATACAACAAATTTATTTAAATAAAAAGAATATATAAAAGGGCCCAACCGGGTTCGAACCGGTGACCTCTTGATCTGCAGTCAAATGCTCTACCACTGAGCTATAGACCCTTGTTGTTATGATGTTTCCTCTTAGTACTAATTAAATACGTATAATTACTTTATGCTCTATGTATTTGTTACATGACACATTTAAATGTCAGCCAATTTATTTTCTTATAATATTATTTAGCTTCATTACAATTTTCATCTCCTATTTTTACTCAATCACGAAATTGGTCCTCTATTTTTAAATTACTCAATTTTAGTCTCTCTTTCAAATTTTTACTTTTTTTATATTAACTCTCTGGTTGCTAAGGAAAAATGGTCTAATAATTCATAATTCGGCAGCAAGGTAAATAAAATATAACCAAGAATTGTTCAATCATGAATCAAACTCGGATTCTTCCGAACGATTCGTCTTAGGAGAAAACTCATTAATCACTAGAGTTCAATGTCTAGGTTCTCTTCCAAATTTTTATACTAATAGTGATTTAATATATTTTAAATGATATACAATGCGCCTTGATGATGTAGATTCATCCATGTAGATTAGTTACTTACATTTTGTTGATTAAATCATAATAATGAATAGTTTTGATATTGAAACCAAAGTTTTTAAAGAGTTATCTTGTTATTTCATAACTTCCGATTATTCAATATCATATGGTTGTATGTCACATTATTTAAAATACATTAAATCATTATTTTCAAGTACAAAAATCTAATGTAGTTGTTTACCGGTATTTTTGGTAAACAAACGCTTGTTTAAAACTAATTTCTTGAATGATCAATCAACTAGTATATCATGGGACACATTTGTGCAATATTTTTTAGAAAAATATGAATGTTCATCATTTCTTATGGATTTTATTGTGAAAAGTTTAAGTAAAGAGTGGTTGCTTCGACGGAGTCGAAGTTATGTTTGAAAAGCTTTGAACTTTACGAAAAAACGTTAAAGTAAAATTGTAGAAAACTGGAAATAAATGACAAGTAAGGTTCAAAGAAAACTTGAAAATAAATTACATTCGACTAAATTTAACAGAAAGTAAACGTGCGGAAACTTAAGTGAAAAGCGAATAATTAGAGTTTGAATGAAACTGAAAAAGTAAATCGATTAAAATGACATGAAAGAATAGTACACATAATCATACATTGGCCTTTCATATTCGTTTCTCTTGTTAGCGTGAGTACTGTGAATATTTTGAAACGATTTCATGTATGTGATTTGTGACCCCAAATTCGTACAAGAAATCTATATATATAGAAGAACAAAAACATAACTGTTCCTAACGTATGTTACTAAGATTTCGACGTGTGTCTTGCTACGTGTCTCTCATGATATTATCTTGATGTTCAACCAATATCTTGGAGTTGGTCGAGTCGGATGGAACTTTGATCAAAATATTCGAAGTCCATAACTCCTCATAACTTAGTCAATTTTTCAACCAAATGTTATCTCTTGATTAACTTTATTGGTCGAAACTAGTGTATTGAAATATCCATGCTAACAACCAAAACTTAGTGATTTTAAAATAGAAGGACCAATTTCATGAATGACTAAAAATGAATAAGCGAGGAATCCTGAATTCGAATTCAACCCTCTGTATATATTATATTCATAATAACTAAATTATTCTTACAAAAACATCTATCCATCTTTTTCATACAAACATAAAAAATATGATTTGTCATATACACTCCCCTACTATTATAAAAAAATTGTAAACGATCTCGTAAGTATCGTATTGTTTATTAAAATAAATTTTTTGATAGGTTCAAAAATTAATAAGCATTATTTGTGAATCTATTATAATTATCCACCTCAGTGCCTATACACATCTTGTTTGAGTTATCAGCTTCAATGGTATACCGGTATATATTCAAATAAATCTGGAAAAAAAATAAATAAAAAATATACAGTCCTACTTGCTGCGTGTACATGATACCAAATTGACACGTAAATTAGAATTCCACACAATCTTATCCAGACATATCATATTTATGTAGACAATTTGGTCTCAATATTTTTTGGTGTCTACTTTAACAACAGAAGCAGTGGCTACAAGAATAAAGCAGATCATATTTGAATGGGTATTCAAGTTGTGTACGGGTTGTTGTTCCTATCTGTGTTTTGTACCTGCATCATCTTCCTTGATCTCATGCTTTCTCCTCTCTTGTTCTTCACATCTTGAACTATCTCCTCACTGGTCATGGCTTCATCCTCATATCATGTCATGTGTTAGTATAAATATATATATGTACATTTCTTTTGTAATAGAATAATATATCCAAAACTAAATCATTTTTGGAGTGTCAAACTCTGAATTATAATGTTCTACATTGTTGCTATTATGAGGAGTGCTGTTTTTCACTGACAATTCTTTTTTTTTCTCTCTCCCTGTATTGCTTTAAATATTTATGTGGTGACAAATTTTAATTGGACCAAATATGATTTCCTTGTCCAATAATCAATTAAGAATAAACTTAAAAAAACCCATTAAGAATATCTCTTGATTCCATAATACTTTTCTTCAATCATTTGATAAAGATATATAGTACATCAAGTACTTTTCTATGTGAATATGGTCAAGCAAATAGAAATCACAACATATTAGATCAAAATTTCATATTCAATTATTACTTACTATTATCGGGAGTGCTAACAACATACTCTTTAAAGTAGTGTTTAGGATGAGACAACAAACTAGGTGTCTCACGGTTGAGTCAATATGTTATAAGCCGTTAGATTAGATGAGTGGTTTATATCTATTGTATTTTTGTGCATTTTTTCACATACAATCACACTTCTCACCAAACACTCCCATCTCCACACAATTAACTCCTCACCATCGCCCCACCGGTGAACTATTCCGACCGTCCTTTTCACCGACGACAGCGACCACACACATCTTCGACGACGTCGACAAACTATTACTTCATTAATGTTATTCAATTCTATTCGCATCAATAACACAACGACATTAAGGGGCAACTAGCAGGGGCAACGACATTAAGGTGTGTGGTCGCCGTCGTCGGTGAAAAGGGCGATCAGAATAGTTCACCGGTGGTGCAATGGTGAGGAGTTAATTGTGTGGAGATGGGAGTGTTTGGTGAGAAGTGTGATCCTACACTCTATCGACGGCGACCACGCACATCTTCGACGACATCAACCAACTATTACTTCATTAATGTTATTCAATTCTATTCGCATCAATAACACAACGACACAAATTGGGTAATATCAATACAATGCATTGAAGCATATTCAAACAATGAATCAATGCAAAGTTTGAGTGTATGGATGCAAAATTTAAGTGTGCCGAAATATAACCAATATAGTGAATCGAATCAAATGTATGCATACATCGTTAAACAATATCGAAACATAATAGCAATCAACCAATACAGTATATAAGTGTGTCACAACATAAAATAAATCCAATCTTTCAATATCACCAAATTGGACTGACAAATGAATGTAAAAAAGAATTTTGACGATCAAACACCGAATGGATATACAGATTGTAATAATTGTCTCATCACAAACTTCGTTTTAAAAGAAGGATCACAAAGTTTGACTAAAATTACCGATTTTGACTGGAGATTTCAAATTTAATCAATCAGAACGTTCAATATCACCTACTTGGACTGACAAACAAATGAGAAAAAAAATTTAACGATTAGACTCCGAATGGATAGACAGATTACAATAACTGTCTTATCAAAAACCTAGTTTTAATGAAGGGTCACAAAGGTTGGCGAAAACTACCGATTTTGACTTGAGATTTTGAATTTAATCAATTTAACCGTTCAATATTACCTTATTGGACTGACAAACGAATGAGAAAAAGAATTTTGATGATCAGACTCCGAATGTAGATACATATTGTGATAACTGTCTCATCCTAAACACATTGAAGGAAAATCTCCCATTCCTCCTCCCTATGTTGTCAATAGCGGTTGTCTGCTTGTCGCGGCGCATCAACCCAAATTTGGGTCCGGCCGCTTCAGGTCATAGCGTTGCGGTGGGGTTTGGTGAAGCAGGCGAGTTTTTACAGTTGCGGGCGAGTTTTCTACAGTGGTAGCTCCCGCGACGCTCCCCGCTACCGCATCACGTCAATTTTGGGGTTGTCCGCACAGCTCCGATTTTTCGCTTTGACAACATAGCCTCCTCCCACAACAGAAAGTCAATCCTGATTGCACATTTGTACAGGTAGAAACAGAGGTCGGTCGCATGATAGAGAGGTGGAGAAAATATTAAGTTATGGAAAGAAGTTTAATTACATTTGGATAGAATCGAACGTAACTTCCTTACAAGTATATGTGGCTGAATATCGTTGTTTTATGCTCAAGTACAAACTACTCAAGTTAGTTGAGAGACGAGAGATATACAAATGTATTTTACATAATCTTACCATGGTCGTAAATCTATTAAAAGAAGAATCCTTCATCACAAAAAGATGATTGTACTACACCAACCAGGAGTTATTTAAATATAAGCAGGTAACTTTATTTTCACCACAAAAAGAGTATGAAAGAATGCTTTAGTCACCCAAATAGCCAAATTGTGTTTGAGGTGTATGGTCATAATGCATGACAAAGCTGCAGTAACAACTAAATACATAGTTTTTAATTCCTCGGATTTGAGCCATAACCTTGTACATCATTCGAAACTATTAGCAAAATAAAAGCAAAAATGGAAACTGGTTTATAAATATATCTTCTTAATCCAAAAACAAATGACACGGATTAAGCCAAACATAAATGAAATCAGCTAAACAATGGTAATCTAATTGAAACCCAGGTCAGTTTCCATAAATTTTGTTAGGAAACAAACAATGGGGACATAATTTGGAATTATTAAAGAACAAGGACAGAAAAAATTTATGGAAGCTCAATTGTGCCTATGGTTTAAGCCAATCATTATCAACATTCTACAACAATCATATATCACACTCAACCAAAACATATCTATGCTAGTAAACAATAAAAATGAAATAACATTACTAATACCTATCTATGAAGCACATACGCACCTAATTCGAGGAGTGTATGTGCTTCATAGATAACCTATAAGCAAAGAATCAAATAACACATATCACTAATTTAAGCTGCTAAATTAGGTTCCCTAGTGATTTTTCTAGGAGGAAAAGGAATTTTCTTGATATCATTTACAAATGACTTATGCAACATTTTATCAACCTTGGTTAATCCAGTTAAACCAACATTATCAGGATCTTGCAAAATAGGATTATGCAAAGGATTCAATGCTTCCAAATTAGACCTAAACATTTTATCCTTCTTCAAATAATCACCTTTTTTATCAAACCAAACACCCCAACCTTCTCTCAAAGGCGAAACCTTCTTACCAATTTTCAACAAAAGCGCGTCCTCAATTCCCTTCACTTCCATCATCTTCATCCTCACATTCTCATCCACCGCCACGTCATCAGAACCAAATGACGTCTTCCCTCGATCCTCATTTGTGGTTTCGAAAATTCCGAATCCTTCGTTTGATTCCTCAATCATCGTCATCATCGATCGTTTACTGAATGATCTTCGTATTACGCCTTCTACGTGGTAGAAGAAATAGCCTGAAGCTTTGTTGCTTTCTTCAATTGGATCATCGTCTTCGTCTACGTCTGTTGGTGATTCTTGTGTCTGCTCTTCGACTATGTCTAGTGCATCAATTGTGTCCTCGCCACCGGTTGTGTCTTCGTTTGATGAATCGGAGAGGAGAGAGTCGTAATTTACCGAGTGAGATGGAAAGCGACGGTGAGTGTTGCTTTGGAGGAGTAAGAAGGTTATTAAGAGAAGAAGTACAGAGATGATGGCGCATATAAGACCGTCATAACGGGAACGTCGCCGGGATCGGAGCATCTTCGCCGTTGCCCGAAAATTCAATTTTCTATGTGGATTTTTCTTATTCGGATTGAAAATGAAATTTGTTGTTAGAATGGGCGTTAGCGAAAAAGTTGTTAATAATGAGAAGAGATGTTAAAGAGAAGAGAAAGAGTAAATTCGTATTAACATGTCAATATTAAGGCTCCGTTTGGTCCGGCTTTTTTTAGCTTTAAATTCTCTTTTTAATTAAAAGTTGGGCCAAACACATTTTTAACGAAGCTCTTAATCGTAAAAAGCAGATTTTTTCAATGTGCAAAATTGGATTAAATGAGCTTCTAGAAAAAGAGGTTGAAACCTACTTTTGAAAAAAAATCCGGAGCTTTTTTTGCAATGATCCCGCTTCGAATCCCACTGAAGACTCTTTTTATTATTTTTTTTTTCATTTTTTAGGTTGTTTTCATTTAAATATTATTAGTTGTTATTATCTTGTTTTAAATTTTTTATTTTTGGTACAAATCTTTTTTAAAAAAATATATATTTTACTAAACAAATTTTAAATTAAAGATAATTTTGAAGTTAAAAAAAACAATAATTACCAAACAACTTTTGCTCTGTTTTTGAAAGTTCTTATTTTCACTTTTAGTTTTCAATCAGCTTCTAAGAGCTAAAAAAGCCGGGCCAAACGAACCCTAACATACTGATATATTAATATGTTTGTAATTAATGTATGAACAAATATTTGTATTATGATATACATTTGACACGTGGAAAATTAGACATGTAGATGGCCTTAATTTTCATGTAGTATAATAAATAATAGGGAAATTCTATGGTACATTTGATAATTTCTAATGTATCGGTACATTAGGTTATCAAATTAGTAGGTAATTGAATATTTTTTAAAAGAAATTATGTTTTCTATCATTAAGAACAATATAATAACGAAATATTATTTATCAAAATTGTCAAAAATATAAAATTTGATATTTTTTTTAATTTTTATGCATAAAATAGTCAATATTGAATTTTTTTAATTAAAAAAGTATTAAATATTCAGTGTAATCCTTATAAACAAATAAATTGTGTTTTTTCTTGTGATATTATTATCTTCAAAATACAATGATCTGCTAATTGTTTGTTAATTCATAAAAATAATTACAAATTTGTCAATTTAATAACCTAATATACTGATACATTGAAATTATTCACATGTACCGTAGAAGCTCCCTAAATAATAAATGTAAGATTATTTGTATATTGTATATAGTATAGATAGATACAGAGAGATAGATAGATATAAATGTATGAAAAAAGTTTATATATGTAGATGTGATTTGTGATAGTAGTAATAATGAAATCGTGTATAAACTACTATAATTTTTGTTACAAAAAGATTGTGTAAATTTTTTTTTATTTTTTTATGTGAGCTTGTTTCATCATCAAAACATGTTGTCAAAATATCCACTAAACTATCAACTTACTATTTCAAAACAAAATAAACTAGCTAAACTTAAATCAAAATATAACATAAATCAACTACCGAGATTCAAAATAAAACACATGTTCAAAAGGGAAACACAAATTCCACATTAATTGTTCAACAGAAATATAACCAAATAAACCAAGTGAAACACAAAGCAATAAATGACTTTTTTTTTTTTTAATGGCAAAATAAATATATATATATATAAGAGTGAAAGAATACATCTAAGAGAGTCCACAAAAGGGGTACAAGAAGTACAAAGTCCCCAAAGAAAAAAGGAAAAAATACAATGAAAACAAAGATATGAAACTCCTAAGGCGTCCTCGGACTAGACCGATAGCCACAATCCCCAAAATACCAGAAGGTCAAAAAGTAGAGAAAGAGCATTAAACAAAGAAAAGAAATACAAAAGCAAGCTCATATTCCACCAAGACCACCAGTTCCCAGAATCACCACCACACACGACTCTAATGGTTCCAGCACAAAATAGGTTGCACCTCTCATTCATAAAGAGAACATGGGCTAGCAGGGTTTTTGACCAGATACCACTTCCAAGAAAAAAGTTTCACCCTATCAACTATGTATTCAACCGATGAAGATCCCCCTGTAAATATTAAGTCATTCCGAGAAAGCCAGATCGACAAAATAACAGCATGCCAGATTAACAACCACTATAAGTGAGCTCTCCTACCAGCACTCATCCCTACCATAACCTCAAATAAGCCTATAATCCCCCAGGCAAGACACACTAGAAACCTAACCACCTAAAAATAGAATACCACCCCGTAGAGGACACCTTGCAAGTTACGAACAAATGGTCCACTGACTCAATGAAGCTCCCACATAACACACATAAGGTAGTGTCAATATTCGTAATCACCCTTCTCCGAAAGAGATTTTGACGAGATGGAATCCTGTTTTGGAGTAGTTGCCATGAGAAGACAATCACTTTGGATGGCGCCCAAGACTTCCACACTTTAGCCAAAATAAGACTAGACACCTCTGGCGGAACAATATCAACCCTAGAGGCTAGGTCAACAACTGAGTAGGCCGATTTGACGGAGAAAATTCCAGTAGCATCATGTTTCCAAAACCAAATATCTTGAGTACTTGTGATTTGTATGGAATTTAGAGTCCTCATGAGGTCATCCAGCAGATCCGCCTCCCAAACAAGCAAATTCCTCCTCCATTTTAGGTCCCACACCCACTCACCATCTACCCATGTGCCCATCTCTCCCACCTTACTATTACTTTGCTCCGAGACTTGGAAAAATCTCTGATACTGCACCTTAAGAGGAGTGTCTCAAATCCAAGTTTCGAACCAAAAAGAAGTCAAAAGACCATCACCAACTTTCTTTCCAATTCCCTCAGAAAACCAATCTGAGGTTGAATCCATAGAGCCCCCAAGAAGGGAGACATCTCTCCACCAAGCAGAAATTCCCTTAAAGCCTACAGGTCGACCCCCAAGATGAGGTGAAGGATACAACGAGCCGTATCTAGCCATGAGAATATCTCTCCAGATTCCTTGTCCCCCAGATAGTAGCCTCCATCGCCACTTACTCAAAAGAGCAAGATTCACTGCTCTAAGGTCCCTAATCCCCAGCCCTCCGTTAGCCTTGGATTTGCAAACATTTGTCCAACTAAAAGCTTTTAAAATATCTCTCGGGAAGGGTGAGCTTTTCCGTAAGGTGCGATGGGTGTCTGATTGTTTCAGGTTCTAATTGAGTGGTATATCTTGTGAGGCTCTCTCTTAGTTGGTTTTTTCTCCTATTCTTTTGATGGCTGTTTGTGGTCATTACTAACTTTTGAGAATTTTTATGCTTTTTTTGTTCTTTGTTTTGTTTTTGAGTACTTCTAGTACTATTATTTTGTACTATGAGTTTTCATATAACCGTTATATATATTATATCTATTTTTCATTAAAACAAAATTAATATGAACAAACCAAATATGGGTTAAATATTCATTGATTCAAGAGACAGAAAGATCCTTAAAAAATCCAGCGTTCTTTATTTTAATTATTTCAACTGCATGCATGCTGTCAAATTGCTGGATCCTTCCTTATGGTTAAAATTAAAATAGGAAAACAATAACATCTCTTAATTGGAAAAATTGTTCAATAATACTCTTACATAACCGCAACCTCAATTCATATTAATTCTTCTAATTCTTTTTTGTTTCATCTCATTTTGCTTCTAGCTCAAAATATGGCTCTTCTTTTCTTTCTTTACATTGTTCAAATTTCAATATACATGTTATTCTTCTTATTGGACTATGATGCATAAACACTCACATAGAGGGTGATCTATATGATCCAATTAATTAAATTGATCAAGTCAATAACGATTTAAGAGAAGAATATGGAGAATTCGATGGGACATGAATGTATGGTTGTCTTTTTTGTATCAGGAGGCATGTTCCTTTTGGTTCAATTACTCCATAAGCATTTTTTCAATAACTCCATGAAGAAATTTTTGTACGAAATTTGGGGTGTCTTGTATCCATATCATCCTAACCATTTGAATGGTACATAGTTACATGCAGTTTTTTTTTTCCACTCCAAATATCCGGCCCACAAAACCGCCTAATCTAGTTCGGAAGTCAGTTCTGGTATCAAAATGGTTTCAACTCCCTCCGAATCGCAGTTATCAGGGATCGACATAAATTAAATCCCTAACAAACATAATACTCAAATTAATCCCTAACAAAAAAATAATATTTACATGCAATTTAATCCAACACAAATTCTTTGAGATTAAAAAAAAAAATCAGTCTCTAACAAAAATAATACTCAAATTAGTACTTTTTGGGAATTAAATTTTAGTTTTTGGCTCTTTATAATAGATAGACTAATTTGTTACTTGTATGAAAATATCAAACACTAATTTTGTATTATTTTTTATAAAGACTGAATTTAGCTGTAAAAAAATTGCGAGATAAAAATGAGTCTTTAGCCTTATTCTATTAATTTATTTTATAAAAAATTTATTCAATATTATTACATTGTGACTAGAAAAAAAATTAAAATCTAAAATATAGTTATTATTTTGTTTTTTATAAGGTTTATGGAAACATCCAACAAAGAAGAAGGTGAGGTTTGCAGAACATGTTTTGGAATTTCCCAAGGAAAAGGGTAAAATTGGCATTGCAATGGAAAAGTGGGAGAAGGATAATATGCCTCCTAATAAGGAAGCTCTATACAGGGGGATTTTGAAATATAGGTCTTTCACAACGATTGACATGCATGATTCTTGATCTACTAATAGTCATTATCTTTAACGAGATTCGAATTCGGTATCTTGAAGTCGTAAGATTAAATTTTTATCATTGAACTAGTACTTCAATCATTTTTAATTTGTATATTCCGTGTTTAATATTTTGAATTGATCTTATAGTATGATTGTATTTTGGTTAATTGTTGTTATTTTCTCTAAAGAAGGTGAGAAATATTATGGAGGGAAATTTTATTGGGTATAATAGGGGTAGGAGTGAGTTTTCACATGCAAAACATGGGTTCATGAGATCTGAACTTTGTTGAATATAATTTATTCTCAAATATATTATTTTGTTTCAATCTACGATGTAAAATTAATTTTCATTGATTTTATATTTTTTATAACATAAGATCAATAAATTAAATGCGCAAAATAGAAATCATATATTTACGTTCAAGAGTATTGTGTGCACTACCTTGAATTCTTCTGAGTTCTACTTTCGCTTATATACATGATGTATATTATGAGGATTTGAATTCTCTAAAGTGCGTAATGTATGAAAAAATGATAAAATTCTCAATGGTTGTCATTTTAACAAACATAATTTGCTATGGTGTATTTATAATATGCACTTTTAATTTTTAATCAATAACTAAGATTACTCACTTTATCCTTAGGATCATAGACTTCATCACAAGAATATATTCCAAATTTCAATATTTTTCTTTTGCTAGGAAAATCATTTTAAAAACAATTCAAACTGCAAAGTAAACAAATGTAGCAAATGTCATCTCTAAAGATAATTAACGAAAAATCCAGATAAGCGTATTCTAAGCAAAAGTGGTTTCATTTACTTCAAATGTCATCAAACTTTTTATATGGTTTCATTTACTTGCTTAAATCCTTTAAATTTGTAGTCTATGGTTTCATTTACTTAAATGTCATCAAACTTTTTTTTTAAACAAGCCAAAATGATATATATATATATAATAATAATAATAATAATAATAATAATAATAATAATAATAATAATAAGAGCAGACTCCTCGGCACAAGGCGTACCTAGGTAGTCTACAAAGGTTTACAAAGAGTTAAAAGGTAAAATAAGCAAATCATACAAGGCCCAAACAAAGCATAGGACTAGACCACTAGTTATGGTAGTTAAAAGCCAAAGTATCACTCGTCGTCTTTAACCACCGAAAGGAGAAAAACTTGATCTTGTCTAGCAACTGAGATAAGCTGCAAGTTGAGTCTCTGAACAATCTATGGTTCTTTTCCGTCCACACAACCCATACACAAGCCATCCAAATAATTTGTAGAAAGGAACGACGCGCCCGTGATCCACCTGCTAAATAAGTAAACTGGACAAAATGATCCCGAATAGAGGTAGAGTCCACCGATGTGATGCCAATCCACGAACAAACTAGAGTCCAAAGAGAACCAAATGTGCTACAATAGAGAAACAAATGATGAGCCGTCTCTGCCGCTCCACAATCAGAAACGCAAAAATGAGCTGCATGAGATAGAATGCCTCGAGTGACCAAGTTTGCTTTTGTGGGCAACCTGTCACGCAATAAGCGCCGCGTGAAAATGGAAACCTTCAAGGGGACCTGAGAATGCCAAATGAGATTTTCCGCCTCTGCCATAGTAACCGAAACCTGAGAAGTCAAGAGCTGATATGCTCCCCGAACAGTGTAGCCTTCAATGGGGTCAGGCCGCCACTGCCACCTGTCGAAACACTGATCCTACAAAGAGATGTTAAAAAGTAAAGTCTGACACTCCCTCAAACTCTCATCCTCCCACCCCCTCAACTGTCTCCGCCAAACCCACGCCTCCCCATTTTCCCCCCATCCTAGTGAAAACATCTCGGCCACTGTTCGCAGTTTGGTCTCAGCCAAGTCAAACAGGCGCCCAAACCGCTCACACAAGGGAATCTCATCCACCCAAGGGTCGGTCCAGAACAAAGTATCCATGCCATCCCCCACCTTTCTCATAACATTCCCCCCAAACCAATTGTTCCCAGACGCACCTCCCTCCCTAATACGCGTTATCTCCCTCCACCACGAGGACCCTCTCCTCCCTCCATCTCGGAGTCCGCCATCCTCCACCCCGTAACGGGCTACCAACACTCTAAACCACAATCCCTCTCTGTCCACTAGCATCCTCCAACTACATTTACCTAAAAGAGCCAAGTTAAACTCCCTCAACTGCCTAACCTCCAAACCTCCATACTCTTTTCGCAAACAAACAGATTTCCAGTTAATCCAAGAGATTTTCCTAGAGTCCTCACACTCCCCCCCAAATTTTTTTAATAAAAATAGATTCAATAGAGGAAATGATATCTGAGGGAGCTTTGAAGAAGGAAAGAGCATAGACAAGAAGAGATGTCAAGACAGACTTTAGCAGAACCAAACGACCACCAAAGGAAAGGAATCTACTCTCTTATTTTTATTTTTACTACCCCGCACTTGATTTCACTTGATTGTACACTTTCTCTTCATTAATGATTGCTCTCACTAATATCATAAAATCAAAATTGGACACAAACACTTAAAAAAGCATAGTTTACACCTTATTCTTCATATTCTCTTATTTTTTATTCCTATATAATAAAATTAAAAAAGTAAAATATGTTAACAAATTTAAATAGAAACAATTATTAATTTAATTTAAACCATACGTAAAAGACGATGTTTATTTTATATATATTTGGAGACAATTTTTAATATTTAAACATGTTTGGGACTGTCTACATATAAATGCGAGGGATGAAAAGAATTGACCCATATTCTAGATTGAGGAATTTCCTCATTTCCTTGCTTCTACTCTTCAGCAGCTTAGTCAACTTTTCTTTTGTTTTGAATGAAGTATATTTTTAAAATCATAAAATAAAAAAGTGAGTAAAATGTTTAAATTTTTATTGTTGGGTATATAATAAAATAAAGATATTCTAGAATTATGAAAGTGATCTACTGCAACTGCACCATTATTTTTAATCGAGTCCTAATCATTTTAATCAAATCCTAATCACATACACAGAAGCACTTGGCTTTAATTAAACAAAAATAAACAATATCATATAAGGTGAGTCAAATTAAATACATTACTACACACACGAGTACAGTATAGTCCAATTGTGTGTTCCCTGCCACCTTCCCTTTCTCTATATTATCTATATGTCTCACTCGTTTTGACTATCACAATCTAGAAACTCAAATCCATCCCCAACCCTTTTATTAGCTGCCATTGCGTAATTCACTTTTTCATCACTTTTTAATTTCAACAATTTTTTTAAATAATTTAATGGCTACACTCTCACTATAAATTGTAGAAATATAAAAAAAAAAAAAAAAATTAGAGTTCAAACTCTTCCACCTATAACAATCTCTCATAATGTCCCCGTGAACATAACTTAGTTCGTAGATATCACCATAACATTATAAACGTAGGAGCTGAGGGTTCGAATTCCGGACACTCCACTTATCTACATTTAAGATGAAATTTCTAACTATTATGCTACTTGACAAAAAAAAAATAATCTCTTGATAATTACTAACAAGGAGAAATTAAATATTTAGAGTTCGAATTTCAGTTCATCCAATAATTACCAATATATTTATATAATTTTTTATATTAATTCTTTGATATTTAGAGAATAGTGCTCCGATAATTTAGATTATTTTACGGAATCGATAATTTAGAGTTTAGATGAACAAGAATTGAACTCAAATTTTGCCGAAGAATATATCATAAAAAAAATATCAACCACTTGAATTTTTTTTATCGAGTAGCTTAATGACTAATTTTTTTTACTTTTTAAGATAAAAAGGGAAAGTAATAGAGTTCGAACTTCAATCTCTATCTTATATATACAATATTCCTACTAATTAACCTATGCCCACACGGGACCCTCGATAGATTGTTCTAAAAATACTTATTATGAATTTATCATATTCAACCATTTGTAATTTCTAATTCTAGACCCATTCACATACATACACCTATTTATGTCACATCACCCCAAATTCCACTCCCCCTAAAATAAACAAAAAAAGTCTTTCAATCTATAACATCAATTAAACCAACTTTCTCTCCTTCATTTCCTACAATTATAGGGTGAAGCATAGATATAGAGTTCCCCAAATCCAAACCAGATAAATATAACATCTCAAATTTACCACTATTCTCGGATCACCTGCAAAACTTTAGCATTAAAAACAAACAAACCTCATTCTTCCGTTATTTTTATTCTCTTTCTGTTGTAACAAACTTTTCCACATCTTATTCATTTTCCGTTACAGGTACCGTTATGGTACCAACGGAAGATAAGGCTTAGCTCTAACAAACAAGAAAAAATTTAAGAGCTACTTTATCTTCCGTTTCTTTCCACAACAATTTTATCAATTTTATCCGATTAGTCTCTGCAGTTACGCGTAGAAGTTAGTTCTTTCTCATTCAAATTGTTAGTTATTATTATGTCGAATATGTCGAATAGAGTTGTTATTCGACAGGTTGGATCGTCGAACCGACGACAACAGCTTCTACAGAGCAAGAGTTCTGCCAAAGCAGGAACACACCTCGGTGAAGCCGTCGGTGGAACCGCCGCAGTTTGTTGTTGCTGTCCATTTGCTTTAGCAAATGTTGTTTACTTAGCGGTTTATAAAGTTCCGGCGACGATTTGTTACAGAGTATTGAAAAAGAATAAGCAACGTCGTCACCGACGTGTTCAATCGGCCGGAGATGTGATGTATGCGGCGAAGCGTCGTTGCACGTGTGGATGTTGTGATGAAGTTGGTGTTCTTGTTCATCCAGCGTGTAGTGATGATGAGGTGGATTTGAACAGGGGTGTGAAAAGTGAAAGTGTGGGTGTGGAAGAAGATAAAGATGTTATGGAATTAGAGAAAGAGATGTGGGAAACTTTTTATGGTACTGGATTTTGGAGAAGTTCTTCTCAGAGAAATAAAGATGCTTCTTCTTCTTCAGGTTTTTCATCTCCTCAATCTCGAAGGATTTTGAGTGTTGATTTTTCTCCTCAGAATTTTCAGGTTTTTACTGTACCGCTACCAGCCTTGTAATCAAATCAAATGAGATAAAATCAATGGTACTAGTGAAATATATGTTAATTTGTGTATGTATTCTTTCACAAATTAATACAACAATGTTTTTGCAGGGTTAATTTTGAATTTGTATATGTTAGAATTTTAGGTTTTACTTAATTCAATCCGCAAAATCCGCAGATTGCTGCCACTTATAAACATATCTTCACGCCGAATACTAGGTGGCCGATAATGGAAACCTTAGCAGATAGTCTGTTAGTGGCTACCGCATCAGCAATACTGCGACCGCAATTGCGGATGCGGACCACAATTTAAAACCATGTGGGTAGTCTAATGGATCTTGAAGAGACTCTTATACAACATGCAATTTTCCGTTTTAAGAGATTGATTAATTAATGTTTCATACAAAGCAAATACAAAATGATTCTTTCATTAATTTGAGATTCTAAATTAAAATTCGCAATCGCAACTCCAATTGCTATCGCAATATGAAACTTTTAGAGGTCTCCATAAGTGTATTACGACGATTGTAATTGCATCGATATCTGGCATATTTACCTGTATTTTACTATAATACAAAGATTTACGGTATTTGACTGCTTATGTTTCCATGTTTCCCAAATGAGATAGTAATGAATAGAAGGAATTTTGTCAACTTAAGATGGTGGTTGGACTAAAGCTACACTGTAGTATTTTTCATGTGATGTGTATTAATTAATTAGGAAGAGAACATGGAAACTTGTGAGATTAAATTAAATTTATATATGTTGTTGTCTTGTTGATTTGTTTTTACTTTGCAAAAACTTAACTATTTATGACAAAGGGTGTATAGAAGGAAAGAGATGTGAATCAATAACATTTCCATTATACGACCTTTTGATATACATATATATATATATGAAAGCATTCTTCTGGTATTTTAGTTATAACATCTGAGGTTCTACTTAAATTAAGTAGTAATCTAACAAATTTCAATTTCAATATTACACAAGACAAAATAATAATAATTTCATTTTGTCCATTGTGTAAACTTTCTAATGCAATGTTTTGGGAATATACATGTATGTTAAAGAAGTCCCACATCAGTTGCGAGATGACCTGAATATGTGTTTATAAAGTGAGAGCAATCTTTCACCTTACAAGTCAGTTTTGTGACGATGAGTTAAACCCAAAACTCAATTCTAAGAAAGTATCAAAGCCTCTCCACGATTCGCTGGACCTGAATATGTGTTTATAAAGTGAGAGCAATCCTCACCTCACAAGGCGGTTTTGTATGTATTTCACATGATCTATCAGAAATTTATGGAGATATATTTTAAGTGTGTAATAACTAGCAGTGTTGTCAAACATGCATGTGGTTATGGACATCTCTGGTAATGTGAGAGATCACAATTCACAAACACTTTTAAGATTAATTTTCTGACAATATAGTTGAATTCTGTTACACATACTTTGAATGCTATCTTTATGGTTGAATTCTCATTGTACAAAAATATAATTGCAGTTCATTTGCTAATCAAAGCTAGCCATTTAATTTAGTTGTTAGTAATGCTTCAATTGAGTCAGATATGTTAACCGTTTGAGTGAGAATAGGACCTTTCAACTTGTCCCTAGACATAGATTGGATAGATACCTCATTACATGTTTTCCTTAGTACCAATACTTTGTCTTTTTCTAGTGGTCCTCTATTTGTTTATTTATTTGATAGAATAGTGGTCCTGCTTTTATTTTCATCCCATTCTCTTCCTCTAAAGCTATTCAATTTTTTCTGTCCACAGTAATTAAATTTATGTGGCACTAACATAATTGTAGTTGGTCTATGTCTATGATCATTTTCTTTTTATATGTAACTAACTACCTATTTGATTTGCATTTCCTACCAGAAGTGTTGCTTTTTAATAACAAAATAAGTGTTCCAAATACAATCTGCAAAAAGTTTTAGAAATTTTTGTCACTGTATTATAATTGCAGTGCAGTTGCGATTTGCGGCCGCATTTGCGAAGTTTACCTTATTTTGCTACGTTATAAGTTGCAACCACAACTACAGTTTATAAATATTATCTCAGCCATGGTATTAAATCGCGGTTTAAAAAATAGCGAATGCTATAAGTGAAAATGCAGTTGATCGATGCGGTTGAAATTGTGGTTGTGATGCTGTTGCAAACACTTTAAATTCCTTTATGATGCGGCTACAATTGCGCTTGTGTGCCGCAATTTAAGTTTCCATGTTTGTATCATGTTTCCCAAATGAGATAACATTGGATAAAAGGAATTTTGTCACTTTAAGCAGGTGGTTGGACTAAACCTACATTGGATTTTTCATGTGATGATATGAGTATTAATTAATGTAACAAATGGTGTATGAAAGGAAAGAAATGTGAATCAATAACATGATTAAATGACTCTTACCATTATAGGTGTGTGGTAATTTTCATCTCCTTCCCACTGGACCGACTAATCCGAAGGTCACCAATTCCACTGTCCACTAACAGTGGACTCATTTCAAGCCAGAGTTTCGCTCTGTATGGACTGATCCAACACAGATATAATAGTGAAGAAAAGAGATGTAGTTTGTTTTTTATGAAACCATTCTTTATTTTGTGATAGTTCTGTTGTGTCAGTATTCTAAATCACTTCTCTAACAAATTTCAATTTCAATATATTACATGAAGACCAAAGAATTAAGATTTATGAGTTTTACAAAAGACAAAAATATTGTTGTTACCTACTGTGTAAACTTTATATCTTAATAGTACCTTAGCATGCAAAGTTTTAGGAATATGCATGTGATGCATTTGATCAATCAAAGAAAATTAAAATTGAAATTGTGGTCATGCATGTTGTAATCATGAACACCAATTATGGTTTAAGATCACAGAGATTTTCAAGATTCAGTTTTAGACAATGACATTTTTAACTCCTTTACACATACTTTGAATGTTATCTTTATGGTTGAACTGATTCATAGTACAGAAATATAGTTACACTTCACTAGCTAATCAAAGCTACCCTATAGTTAATATATTAGTAGTATTAAAACATAGCAGAAGCTTCAGATGAGTCAGTGATCTCAATAGTTTAGGGTGAGAATAGGACCTTTCAACTTGTCCCTAGACAGACCTTAGTACCATACCAATACTTTCAACATGGATAGATGGATCCCTCATAACATGTTATTAGGCCTAAGTACTAATACTTTGTCTTTCTCTAGTGGTCCTCTATTACTTTATTTATTTGACACATTAGTGGTCCTGTTTTTATTCTTCATTCTCATCTACTTCCTCTCAAGAAAATCAAGTTTTTAAAGTCTACACTAATCATGTTCATGTGGCTCTAACATAATTGTGGTTGCTCAATGTGTATGATCTTTTTCTATTTACATGTTAACTACCTATTTCACTAGCTTATTTCCTACAAAAAGCAAATTTGAAGTACATTGGTAAAAAAGAAAATCATAAAAATAAGTGTTTCTTCATATAAGGGCGAGTTCGGCAAAGAGTACTGCTATTTATCGCGAGCAAACCTCATAACCTAAGTTCCAAATCAATACGCGTTGTGCCACCACATTCTGCGACGCGCATATCATCGTGATTTTGAAAAATTTTTATGTCACTCTGGTGTGCACAAAAAAAAAACCCGCTCAAAATTCGACTTCTAGGCAGTGTTTTACGCCGAATCCGCTTTTTTTCGATGTTTCGGCCGTAGTTTTGCGAAAATCATATAGTTGAGTTATTTAATAGTACCTTATAATGGAATCATAATAGTTGAAGTTGCATTTTATAAATGATCAATACTATAATCCATATATATATAGTTTTATGATTGTAACATTATTTAAAATGACATAAAGATTAGGATTGAATGTTACTCCTATGATGCAACAAGTTTTGATAATGACAGCAGTAAGATTCTAGGACAGTGGTCCACAAGATTTGTGAATCCTGAACATAATAATAGTGAATTAGTGATGGACCACAAACAAGATTTCAGTGAATTTTGAAACACTGAATTCAACACCAGAAATGAAAAGAGAAGATCAGAAAAGCAGTAATGTTGTTTCCTTTACAGTTATCAAAACTACTTGTAATTCGTTGTCAAAGCAATCATAAATTTGGCATGATGGTGACTTTCTGCTGTAAATTTATTGAATTTCTTCCTGTAAAATAAATAAAACTTCTTCAGTTTTTTGGAAAAAAATAAAAATAAAGCTTTGTCTGTGACAAGTATTAGTGTAGATTTTTTTTTTTTTAATACAATATTAGTGTATTATTACCCCACCGGCTAGTTCAACCGAGAACCGGGCCTGCATTCAGTCCGGGCATCCCCAAAACCGCCCTAAGTGAGTAACTATATGTTTTTCGTATTCCTTATGTTCTAAATTGAATGTTATACTTGACACTTTCAACTATATTTAGAAAATAGTGTTTTTATTAAAGCAAATATCGATATATTTACCGTTATAAATATAACTATATGTTTTTCATATTCCTTCGGTTCTAAATTGAATCTTATACTTGACATTTTCAACTATAATTAGAAAAGTGCATAGATAAAAGAGAGAAAATAATATTTTTATTAGAGCAAATATCGATATATTTACCGTTAATATAAATGTAATGTGAAAGATGCTAAATTACGAGTGATGCGCAAGTAGTATTAATTAGATGGTACAATTAAAAAATAATGATCTGCATGGTAAGTAAAGTCTGACTAAAAATTGTTTATATCAGGAATTGAGCTCGAGTTCCCTCAAGCAACCCATTTTAAGGGGAGTTTATTAATCACTTGAGCTCAATGTCTTGGTTAACTTAGTCATTTTAAGACGAGATAGTATTCCTTATCAAAGCACTATTAAACCACCTCATTATATATAACCCTTACACAAACGGATTGCATAATTCTATAACAACACTACTGCACAAAAACCAGACACAGAATACTGAGTATCTGACCACACCAGTACCAGACCCCCCTAGAAAGCATGGACCCATCCATGGATGCACAGATGAAAGGAAAAAAAAATCAACAGTTGTATAAGCATCCCCATCCCAAGGGGCAACGCTGCCAATTGGAGAAGCTAGCATTAGATTTCTTTCTGCCCTTTCAATTAACCAACTTCAAGATACCACTTCAATTTGAGTGATGAGTTAGTTACAATCTGCAACATCATTAAAATATAACTTATTAACAAACTGACAACAAGATGCCCGCTAACTCTTTTTAAATGAGAAAATCAATTCTCTTAAAAACAATATCCATGGACCTATGAGACATAACATTGCTATACATAACTTTTTGAATTCTTTGTAGATGACTCGCGGTCTCTCGTGATAGGAAGTCAAAACTGTCAAACGCAAATGATATAAAAGCACGTTGATTGTCAGAACTTGTTTTCTCATGTTTGAATTGGATATTTGATTGATTTTGATTTGGTTCTCCTCTCTCTCTAATGGTTTATCTCTTTCGGTTGTTAGCTGTTGCTCTCTATTAGTCTCTTTTCAGGGTTAATTCTAAAACAAGTTTGAGTGGTAAGTTTAGAATACGATGCTTTTTGTTTGACAAACTCTTGATATGCCATGTTGTACTTATCATGAGTTTGAGCAAAAATGTTAGTAAATGTGACTTATGTTATGTTACTGAGCTTTTAAATTTATTAGGTATTATTACAATTCTTCTAAATTTTTACAGGTTACTTAAACTCTTGGTAACTAATGAAGTGTATTAAATTTGTTTGGTTAAAGAAAAAACTCTAGAGTACAACTATAACTTTCTCAGTCTTGAGTTTCTATGAGAAAATATTAACTCAAAAGAATGACTAGCTTATTAGACGGGAGGGGTTTATAGTATAAGTTTTCGATTCGGATTCTGTACAGTCGAAAGATCATGTAGTCATACAATTGGTGCTCTTAAAACTATCCAATCAAGATTGGACGGTTCAGATTTCAAACTCAAATTTTATATTAGATAAAAAATTAAAAATTATCTTAAGATATGAACCATCTGATATTGATCAGACGGTTCAGAGGTATTGACTACCCCTGACTGCATGAGTCAATGACGGCAGTTAATCCGTATTCATAAGTATCACATTGAACTTTCTTATCTACTCAAATGTGAGACTCATAACATTGTTAGACTCTTTAAGAGCTGATATCCACGGCGTCGGCGACTTTCACCTTTGGCATTGCCAGATGATGTATACCTTTTTCACTCATTTGTCAATGTCAATATTTTATACCATATCATATCTAACATATTTCCATTCCACTCTCATTCCAAATTTATTGCTTGTTTATTTATATTTGAAATTTAATTAGATTAAAATCTGATTGCAATTATCAAAGGCATTGCCTCTGTATCAATCGTTAGTTGGTTCAGTGGTGATTGACGCTGAACTTGGTAGGAAGGACCACGGTTCGATCCCCTACAATTACGATCGGGAGGGGACTGGAACCACTTGATACCAGAACGGACCCCGATCCAGAATAAACTGGTGGTAAAAGCTAAAAAAGAAAAAAAAAACAAAAAAGGCATTGCCTCTGTAAAAAAGAAGCAGCAGAAAGGCTCAGACACAGCAATGTAATAAAAAAAGAATTTTGTTGTGAAAACAGTTTTGAGACCAAAACATATACATGATAGAAGATTGTGTGATTGATTACAAGTAAATTTGTCCTAAAAATTCAAAGAACTACTATTGCTACATATATATAGGTTCTACCTCTAACAGGTACACCAAGTATTGACACACTGCAGTTACCAGTTCTGAGTACTTTGGCACCGTCTCTAGTTTAATTCTTCTTGGATTATCTCTTTTTTTTGTTAGTTATTTTCTTAAAGAAAACTCAATACAAGTTTAAATAATTTCAGTAACATCATGATGTGAATCACTTTCACTTTCAAAGACTAGGCACACTATCATCCTTTGTTGCTCGCCATTCGAATTGCTTCAAGTAATGCAACCGCGCTTGCCTTCAATAATAGACTTTCACATTCACACAATCTTGTTCTAAATTCTAAAATAAAATTAAACTCTAAAATCCGATAGTTTCTTAAGTGATTGCGTCATACAAATACATCATTGTCTTCGTTGATGCTTAGTAACCCTGACTTTGCTACCGTCAAAAGGGAAGCCAGCAAAAAAATGCAATAAGAAAACTAATCGAGAAAACAATCAAATTGAGAAATTCGCATTTGCACTGATGTATTAACAAACAAACATACCATGATACCAGTAACTTGGTATAACATCTAAACATCTAAATCCTAATTTCAATCTCAACTAGAAAAACAAATGAAAATAGCAAAATAATTGCAAATTTCATTTAATTTACTATTAATTAACAATGATCCATGAAGCTTCCAACACTCAAAACAAACATAAACAAAAAATAAACATAAAAGAAAGTGGAGCTCAAATCTCAAGTGACATAGCACATCATCCACATCCTAATATTATAATCAAAGTGATATCAAACTTTCAACGTGGACTTTTGACTTTACCATACCTAAGTTATCTTGAGTTTTGGAACTCTTTATAGTGATAGTATCATTTTTTAAATCGTAAACAACCAACCTGAATTTATGAATCTTCCGTCTGAAGACAAGCAACACATGGTTGTCATCCTCAGAAATATATACTATATCGGTGCAAAGAGTGTAAGCAAAACATGGTAGACGAAACAATTTAATCCAAGACTCCTTATTTCCGTATTCCTTCATAAGCCAAACATCTGTAAAAGATTCGGGTGTCAACATCTCAAATAGGCACAAACAATCCCTCATCACATACAATCTCAACATCCTTGAAGTATCATCATAAAAAGGTGATAACTCAGGCAGTGATATTTGTTGATAAGATTCTCTCCCCAAATGAAGAGAAACAATGGCATCCAATTCATAATACGTCGTCGACTGATCAGAAATTGCCAGCCAATTAACTGTGCCTCTCATGAATATTCCATGTTTTGACAAAAATGGTTCAAAACGAAACCTAGAAGGGAAGTCCTTAATCCTTTTCCAAGAGTCGGTGCCCAAAGTATAACTATGAACTTCAACGTGATCATATATAATAGTCTCCATATTATACTTGTAATTCTCAGAAAAAAATACAGCAACAACCTTGTAATTATCAATGAAAGGGTCATAGCCAAAAGCATAATGGGTTGAACCTAGTACTCGTGGAAGATCTATATAGGGTAATTTCTTTACTTTTCTAATACAAGGGTTATATAGAACAGCAAGACGGTTATCAATGGCGAAACAAAGGAGGCCGTCGCAAGAAGCAATGAGGCCATCCAATTCAGATGGAATAATGGGAGAGTAATCTAGTTGTGTTGCTTTAGAGTTGAAAGTAGAATGGAGATTAAGAGAGTCGAATGGATAACACATTACAGTTAACTCTTCAGCCTCCCTCCATGTGGTTGTGACGAGGTGTTGGCGTTTGGGTGACAAGCGAAGGTGTTTCTTGGCGAATTTGAGATCCTTTGAGATTAGAAAATCCCATGGCTTGCATATACAGCGGAATCGTAGGAGGGACTTTACAGGGAGTCTACACAAGATTGTATCTTGTATAATATCCAAAGGAATATAGGTTGATGACGGCGGTGAGGAGTGAAGTGAATTACCACCGAGTCTCTTGACGGCTGTTGTTTCATCCATCACAAGTTTATTAGGTGAATATTGAAATGGTGCATGTGCGTAGTGACCAATGTGATTCTTGTTATGAAATTTAGGGTTTTTGGAACTTCTAAATATACCAAATATTTTTAGTCAAAAATGGAAATTTTGTTTATTCAATTTATTCCTGATTTTTTTTTTTAAGTTTGTGTATCACTTTTTAAAAGACTTTTTTTTTTTAAAACATATCATTATTAAGGCATTAAAATACAATTAATTTATGTGTTAGTAATATAACTTCAAATTAAAGATAAAATTATTAAACTATAAAGATTAAATGGTTAAATAATCAAACTAATCAAATTTTAACGTATTAATAATAATAATATGTGTTAGTAAAAATAAAATGTTTAAAATAGGTAAACTTTTGAAAAAACACATGGACCATAATTAAAAACGGAAAATTTAGAGGAACAAAGTTCAACTAAAATTTGGTATATCTCCAGAGGGACTAACTTTTTTTTTAACTCTAAAATCTATATATTTTGCATAAAACTGAGATTGTAGAAAAAAATTGGGAATTAAAAAAACTTATCAAAAAAAGAGATTGGGGGGGTGGGGTTCACTCTCCACCGTTGTACGAGGCTTAAGTCTAATAAAATGTAGGTGATATTTACGCTGCCCTTCATAATTTGAGAGTTTTCTCCATCGAGAGTTGGCCTTGACCGAGGGCAACACAACCCTTCACCTAGGACCTCAAATATAAAAAGGGGCCTCAAACTTTATCTTATTGGTGGTTGAAGACAACAAATATTAATCTTGTATCCAACTACCACAATTGGTGGTCGATCCTGTTTACGTGTTTGGGCATGTTGTAACTTTGTTTTCACGGTTGTTTTTATGTTTGTGGTACATGTAAACTCCTGTAGTCTTTTTTGGCACAAGTTGTACTGAAGGGACTAATTGGTTGGTTTTTTGGTTTACAATGTTGGCAGTGAGGATCAAACCTAAGACCTCATGCATACTACCTAAACCACTCACCGCTAGATTGGTTAATATATATTTCATTTTGACTTGTTCATAAAAAAATAAAAAATAAGGGCCTAAAAAGATATAATTTGTGTTGTTAAATATTTCTAAAATATTTGCCAAACATCTTAATATCTGAACCATCTGATATCGATCAAATAGTTCAGAGGTGATAACTACGCCTAACTGCATGAGTCGGTGACTGTAGTTAATCTGTTAGTCTTTTAACATAAGCTTTTCACCTTTGGACGCTGACCGATGTATATACCTTTTTCACTCATTTGTCAATGTCAATATTTTATACCATATCATATCTAACATATTTCCATTCCACTCTCATTCCAAATTTATTGCTTGTTTATTTTTATTTGAAATTTAATTAGATTAAAATCAGATTGCAATTATCAAAGGCATTGCCTCTGTAAAAATAAGCAGCAGAAAGGCTCAGACACAGCAATGTAATAAAAAAAGAATTTTGTTGTGAAAACAGTTAAGACAAAACATATACATGATAGGATTGTGTAATTGATTACAAGTTTCAATTTATGCTTCTCTTATCTTTGCAATTAGATCAATTCTAAAGAGAATTAATTTTGTTCAATTCACTGTTAAAGTAGATTTAGTAGGTAGTTTACTATGACAAAGAAACACCTCTAGATTCTAGTTGAAGTCAATGTGAAGGAATGGAATGTGCTTTGTCATTAGGAATAGTAAATGATTAAACTAAACTATAATCCAATTAGAAAATTGATGCATGCTATTGATCTTCTGCACGTAGCAGCAATGAGATGTGCTTTTTTTATCTTTAGGGAAGGAAATTATAGTTTACATTTATTGCTTTGTTAAATTTTCTTGTTAACTTGTTGTACAACATATGATCTACATGTTTGATAGCAGATGTATATGCCAGAAAGAGAGGTTCTAACTTGTTGTACTACTGTAAATGCTTAGTGTGCCACTATCAGGTGCTACATTAATCAAAGAACTTAATTTCTAAATTGTTGAATGTAAATTGGTTTTATCAAGGGTTCTCGTAAAAATGCTAGTTTAGCTGTACCATAATCAGGCATTGAAAGTTTAGCTGTAAACTCGAGGAAAATTCCACATCACCAAAATGATACGTGCAAAAAACAATAGACTGAATGAATCAATCAATGAACAGAACTTTATGAATGAACACAGACTCTTTAACAAGTCCTTTCTCTGCTGAAGATGAGTCTACCACCATGAGATCGTTAATGACTTTCTCCGCCACCTTAGCTGAAAAAATAACTCAAATAATTAGTTTACTTTTGATGTAGTATGAACTATGCAGAATTATATTAAAGTCTGTCAGGTATCATTGAGAAGGCAAGCTCCATCAGAAAAGGAAAACTCCAATATTATGTCATATACATACATGAATCATTGCCTTTGTAAATTTAATTTAATCCTCATGTTTGAATATATATTGCCCTCCTATAGTGCCTACTGAATTTGGCATATCAAAACTGACTGATATATAATCTTTACGTTAAATACTAGTATATTGTTAATCCCATATAGCGGCGAGCATGCTATAGCATATAGCCGCTATTGTGAAGACTAAAAAACAATGTACAATGTATACATCAATTCCAACAAGATACATAAATACTCAAAATTAGAAAAATACACAAAATTAAAGGGACAATCATACTTAATAATAATTAGTGTCAAAAAATCATACTTAATAATTATAATCAACTTTGTCATTTTCGATCAAAATAAGTTCCAAATGTAAGACATCCCATCAAAACCAGAGGATGATTTCATTGTTCTCACAAAATATCCAACAGAACAGAGCAACAAGAACACAAACAGAACCTAATATACAGAGAAAGAAGAACTTAAGCAGAGCACAGAAGAGAACTGAGCAATAAAACCTAAAGTGCGAAAGTAGGAAGAAACGAATTTTTGTGACCAAGAACACAATAGAAGGAAAAACAAGTCCACCAACATTGTTACATAGTGATGTCCCATTGTCCTGCATATATTCATATATTATATGTATATTTTCACCTCAATAAAACCATTTCATCAAAAATCTTTACTTTTATATATATAGGAAAATAGATAATGGTAAGCTCCAATGGATATGAATTATGTCAGTCAGGGTTAACAGATTAAAATCTGATAAGATACTATAATACACTAAGGAGTTTCGCCACAAATAAAGCATGTGAGAAGTGATGTTATAAAAAATCAAGTTTGTAAGTTGTACCATCCTAAGAGAATTCCGACTAAGTGACTAGCAATTCTATGCATTGCAGTCAAATAATTCTTCCATTCTGTTAACATCTTAAATCTGTTAGCATATTTTCACTAAAACTAGGAGAGCCATTGATTGGCCTAGTTAGTACTCTTCATTGTATTAGCCTGTATAAGGGTGTACTTGAATGATAAATTATAAACAAATGTTCACTATTTTTTCTCTCTTTTAATTCATACCATAGATTATTTGCCTGCATCACCTAATAACATCTACATACAGGTTCTACCTCCAACAAGCACACTGATTGTTTCTCTTGGTGTGAATGAATGAAAATTAACAAACGAGCACCATCAAATGCAATGTGTATATGTGAACAGCATAAAAATGTAATGCACAAATAGGAACCAATAAATCAAACCAACAAACAAGTGAAAATAACAGCAATTTCTCAAAGTGTAAATTTCATCATCCAAATAACATAACAAAAACTAATATAGAAGTTGGGATTGAATCTCATACTCAAATAACATTGCAGAGCATCTACTTCCAAGTCCTGGTTTACTCAAATCACGGTGATATCAAACTCTCAACGTAGACTTTTGATTCTGCCCAACTAAAGTCTTGAAACTTGGTACACTTTACAATATCATTTTTGGAATCATAAACCACCCACTTCAATTTAAATTTTTCTTCCATCAAGAGCAGCACATGATTGTCATCCTCAAAAACATATAATATCTTGGTATTGTCAAAATACAAACAACGATTAGAAAAGTGAGGAATCCGAATCAATTTAACCCATGACTCATCATTTCCAAATTCCTTCATAAGCCAAACATCATCAAATGAGTCCGAATGAGAAAATACACACAAACAATCCCTCATTAAAGTCAATGTTAACTTCTCAATTACTACTTCACCATAATCAGGCTGTAAAATCTCGTGATAAGTTTCATTCTCCAAATCAAGAGAAACAATAGCATACGACCTATAATAATCATTTTCGTTCAAATCATAATATGCCAACCAATTAATGGTACCACAAACGAATACTCCCTGTCGACCATACGGAATCAAAGGAGGAAAATCCTCAATCCTTCTCCAACAATCAGTACCCAAACTATAAACACTAACTTCAGTTTTACAAGCATAGACATTATAGTAAAAAACCGAAACAACTTTGTAATTATCAACGAAAGGATCGTAACCGAAACCATATACAGTGTGACCATCACCATCTCCATCTTTAGGAGTATCTAAAGTAGGTAATATCTTCGATTTTCCAATTGAAGGATTCCAAAGAACAGCAACATTTTGATTAATTGCAAAACAAACGATACCGTCGCAAGAAGCAACGAGACAATCGTGATAATCGTGATTAACCGGAGAATACTCGTATTGAGTAGTAGCATTAATGTTGAAAATTGAGTTGAATGGAAGAGAGTGAAGTTGGTAAGACATTACCGTGAATTTTTTGGAGGGGATGCATGTGGTGGTGATGAGACGGTGTCGTTTTGTTGATATGCGAAGGTGTTTTTTGATGAATTTGGGATCGTTGATAAGAGAATTCCATGATTTGCAGGTGGTGGAGAATTTGAGGAGGAATTTGACGGAGAGTTTTGAGAGGATTTCTGTGGCGAGATCGAAGGGAATAGAGCGTGGTGTTTGAAATGAATCATCGCCGGTGAATGTTAGGGTTCCGGTGGAAGTGGTTGTTTCCTCCATCATCGGTGGTTGAAAAGAAATGGCGGCATTACTGAATTATGAATGAGGTTTGTTAGGAAAACTTGTCTGAAGTGTGAAATTTATTTTATACTGTATTGAAATTTCTTCAACATTTTTTCATAATCCAATTTGGCACGTGAAAAATCAAATAGGAAATGAGAAAAAAATGACATAAAATTTAGGGAGATATTAGGAGGGGAGTTGGCAGTGCCGTTTGGTTCGGTTATGAGACAAAAAATCATCCTAACCGCAAGATAAAAAAACATGCGGTTCGGTTTGGTTCGGTTAGTTTTTAAAAAGTCATTCAAACCAAACCAATGCGGTTAGGATCGGTACGGTAGCGACAGTTTACCGCGATATAAAAAATATTACAATACTACCAACTTGTTACAACATAAACATATAGGAAATTTTATTTTATTGTTTACATGATATAATATGCATGTACGGATATTTCATATACATAAAACTTATTTTTAATACCAACAATACAGTTATGTTTCGCGTGAAATGATATGTTTGTACATTTATGAACTCAATTTGGGTTGGACTTGTTAAATTTGACTAGGTAATAGGTTGATTTCTACTAGTTGATAGAGTTAAGTTAAATATTGCGGTTTGGTTCGATTTTCTTAAATGAAAACCGCAAACCAAACCAAACCCAAACCGTGTGGTTTAGGAAAAACATGATCCGCTACCAAAATTAGATTTTTTCTTTATATTTTTGAAAATAAATTTTGCAAAACCGTTTTTTAAAATATTACAAGTTTTTTTTGTATTTGTTTTTTCTAAATTAAAACACTAATTTTGTCATCATATAATATAAATGTATATTATTGAAGTTCAAAACATAGTCAAAATCACAATTTTTTCAAAAAGTTGTATTTCAAAAATGATTTTCATTTGAAGCTTTTATAAAATGTTTCCTTGTAAAAACAAATTATACAAATTTTTTTAACACTACAAAATATATTTTTAAAAAAATCCAAAACAAACGGGGCGATAACCTCATTGACGCACTACAGTAATGACTCCCTATATTGAGAAGTTGTCTTCCATATGCTAAGAAATTACACATAAATCGTAATCTCATTGTGGTACGATGCAACTTTGATTTTCTCCAAATTAATTTTTCTGTGCTGATTTCCTTTGGTATGTTCCATGGTTTAGCAATCAAAAGACTACTGAAATAACTAAAAACATAAATTTCTGTCATCAACATCATGGCTTTGACGCTTGGTTAAAGTTGTTTTTTTTTTAAACAGTAAATATATTATTAATAAAAACTAGATCTCTGCATAAGATGCACAGAGACCGGTAAAAGAGGGCTACAAAATAAAGACGTTGTATATAAGCGGAACACTGATGAAAACAGCAAAACAAACACACCTAACAGAGGTCCATTTTTAGTCTCATTCTTAGAATGACACGGTTGGTTGGTAAAGTGATCGTTCAAGAGACATACAAATTGTATTTAAAGCAATTTATTGGGGAAACAGTCATTTTTGCCCCTCAATGTGCAACTCGTTGCATTCTGATCCCTCACTGAGGAAAAACTACTATATAGTCCATGAGTCTACATTATGTTAATCAGTTCAGTCTCTGACGTTAAATTTGGCTATTAACTCAACAAAAAAGCTGATTTGGTATTTTGTTTGACACACATCATCATGTTGAGTTGGCACGAGGACCAACCTAAAAGGGGAAACCATCATTTTGATCTCTGGATGTGCATCTCGCTGTCATTTTAGTCCTCGACTCGCATGAAAATATAAAAAAGTCTCTGACTCTTCAATCCATTAATCAAATTAGTCTCTGACGTTAATTTTACAACGACAACTCCACAAAAAAGGTGACGTGTTAGTTTTTATATATTTTATGTTATTACAAAATTCAAAAAAAACTCACTGTCACCATCTTCAACATTTTGTTCGTCAATCTTTATCATCTTCATCATCAGTCATAATTATTAAAAAAAAAAGTCATCAGTCATAAACTAGCTTGTCAGATATTCGTTGTTTTTACCAAATAGATCAATCTAAAGTCTAGTTGAAACCAGTGTTAAAGAAAAGGTGAATTATCTTTGACTACTTTGAACTAAAGTATACTTTTAGCGAATTTCGATTTTTGTCCCTATAAAATAAAATCACTTGTTTTTATCTCTACAAAAAAATCTTTTGTTTTTAGTCCCAAATGAGCAAAAGTTTGACATGTTAATGTCAATATTATATCATTTTTATGTTCTAAATAGTTAATATTATGTCTATATATCATGTTAAACCTATATAAATCCATATTATGTTAAAAAATGTCAAAATTTATCCATTAAAAACAAAAGACATTTTTTTATCGGAATGAAAATAAGTGATTTTATTTTACAGGAACGAAAATCAGAACTTACTATAAAAGTAACTATCAAAAACATATTTTACCCTTGACTATATTAAGAGAGACACCCGATTAAATGCTAGCTTATACCAGTAAAAAGTGATTATGAAAGAGCAAAATATTGCATCAATGAACTACTATGCTACATACAGATTCTACAAAATCAATGAACTATTCTCTACAAAATCAAAACAAGTAAATATGTCCTACACCCTCAGTATTATTGACACACTGCAGTTACCAATTCTGAGTACTTTGGCAGTCTCTGGTTTAATGTTCTATTTAATTCTTCTTGGTTATCTCCTTTCTATTGTTAGTTTATTTCTTAAAGAAAATTTAATACATATCGAACTCAATACAACGAAAAATTATTTCAATAACATCATGAGTTGGTGACTAGTCCAAGAAATGACGGCTGTTGTAAGGGTGTCAGCAATTCGCCTAAGAAACTCAAGCTCAAAGTTTAATCCAAAGATAAACTAGTAACTATGCTAGAAATAATGGTACTAACCATGGATGCTAGAATAACTAGAGTCAACTAAAATCTGTGAATCACATTCAAAGACTACATACACTATCATCCTTTGTTGCTTGCCATTCGAATTACTTCGAGTAATGCAAGCGCTTCACTTACAATAACAGAGATCTTCACTAATCTCAAATTTGTTTGAGCCACCACAAATTCACCGCTACTATTAAGAAATTCGCATATGCAAGCGCTTCACTTACAATAACAAACATACCAGGATACAGATATTAATCTTAAAATCAAATTTCAAACCATCAAAGCATGATTCAGAACCAATAACCTCAACTGATAAAACAAATGAAAATAACAAAATAATTTCTAAAACTGCAAATTCATTCACTTATTAATTAACAATGATCCATGAACCTGCCAACACTCAAAACAAACATAAAAGAAAGTTGAGCTCAACTCTCAACTCGAGTTACAAAGCACATCATCCACGTCCTAATATTATAATCAAGGTGAATCCAAACAAAGCACATCATTCCACCATATTCTATATATCAAACCAAACAAAGCCTTAATTTTACTAAACATTTTAATTAAGTTACACTAACTTATCACACTACAAGAATACCTTGCATTTCCTACACAATATTTTGTAGGAAATGAGCACAAATTCGTAGGAATTGTTACATTTCCGACAACATTTCCTACAAGCACCTTTGTAGGTATTACATGTGCTATTCAGACGACATTTCCTACGAACTTCGTAGGAAACGTGTGTCAGCCAGTGTCAGTTCAATTCCTACGAAATTTTGGTAGGAAATGCAAAAGTCAGAGTTGCAGCTTTCGGCAGGACAGTTCCTACGAATATTTTGTAGGAAATGTATTTCATATTAAAAAAAAATTAAAAATAGGTATTTTCGCCAAATAAATTTTAAAATAAGTGCGCCAAATCCGAAATTTAAATTTTTTTAAAAAATTTGGATTTTCCGCCAAAATTTTCAAATTTTCCACCAAACAAATTTCAAAATTTGCCAAAACATTTCCGACGAATATTTGGTAGGAAATGTAAAAAAAAAAATTAAAAAAAAAATTGGCTGGAAAAATTCAAATTTTCAAAAATTGAAAATTTGAATTCTACGCCAAAAAAGAAAAAAATTTCAAAATTGCGCCCAAAAATTGGAAATTTAAAATTTGCACCAAAAAATTATATTTTTTACTAAAATTATAAATATGAAAAAATGCATTAAAAAGAAAGAAAAAATGTAAGAAAATAGAATGATGAAAAAAAATGTAAGAAGAAAGAAATGAGAATGATGAAAGAAAAAATGAAGAAAGAAAATAAAATAGAATGATGAAAAAAAATGTAGGAAGAAAGAAAATAGCATGATGAAAGAAAAAATGAAGGAAAAAAAGAAAATAGAATGATGAAACATAGTGTTTTTGAATAAATGTTGAAAGAAAAAACATTGAATAGATTGAAGAAAATAAAGAATGAATGTTAAAATATAAGTGTTTAAGATGTTTGTATGAAAGTGTTAAATGGAAAAAGTTGAATGTATTGAAAGAATATGAGAGTATGAGAAAGAGTTAATGAATGTGTTGAAGAAAAAAAATTGAAGTGGGAAAGATGAAAATGTTGAAAGAATAGAAGAAGAAAGTGAAGTGGGAAATATGAAATGAAAAGAATGAAAGTTGGAAGAATGAAAAAAATATGTGTAGTAGATAGTGATGTATATAGAGAAAAATCTGAAATTCAAATTTTTGGAATTCCCTCCGTGACATTTCCTACGAAACGTTTGTAGGAAACGTAAAATTGAAATTTTGGGTTCGCGCATCTTTGGAGACAGTGGTTGTTTCGTTTTCCCATGACGTTTCCTACGAATATTTGGTAGGAAATGTATTGAATATTTCCTTTCAAATTTTCGTTTTGCTTTTCTCCGAATGTATAGACAGATCGTAATAACAGTCTCATCGAAAATCTAGTCCTAATGAAAGAGTAATGAAGTTTGACTAAAATTATAGATTTTGACTAGATATTTCGAATTGTATCAATCCGACCGTTCAATATCACCTAATTGGACTAACATACAAATGAGAAAAAAAAAAATTGTTCACCGGACTCTATATGTATACAAAGATCGTAATAACAGTCCCATTGGAAACCTAGTTTTAACGAAAGAGTCATGAAGTTTGACTAAAATTACCGATTTTGACTGGAGATTTTGAATTTTATCAATCCGACCGTTCAATATCACCTAATTCAACTAACAAACGAATGAGACAAAGAATTTTGATCATAGGACTCCGCATGTATAGACAGATCGTAATGACAGTCTCATTGGGAACCTAGTTTTAATGAAAGGGTCATGAAGTTTGACTAAAACTACCGATTTTGACTGAAGATTTTGAATTTTTTCAATCTGACCGTTCAATATCACCTAATTGGACTAACAAACAAATGAGGAAAAAAATTTGATCATCGGACTCCGGATGTATAGACAGATCGTAATAACATTCTGATTGAAAACCTCGTTTTAATGAAAGGGTCATGAAATTTGACTAAAACTATCGATTTTGACTGGAGATTTTGAATTTTATCAATCCGACCGTTCAATATCACCTAATTCAACTAACAAACGACTGAGACAAAGAATTTTGATCATAGGACTCCGAATGTATAGACAGATCGTAATAACAGTCTCATTGAAAACATAGTTTTAATGAAAGGGTCATGAAATTTGACTAAAACTATCGATTTTGACTGGAGATTTTGAATTTTATCGATCCGACCGTTCAATATCACCTAATTTGACTAACAAACGACTGAGAAAACGAATTTTGATCATAGGACTCCGTATGTATAGACAGATCGTAATGCCAGTCTCATTGGGAACCTAGTTTTAATGAAAGGGTTGTGAATTTTGACTAAAACTACCAATTTTGACTGGAAATTTTGAATTTTGTCAATCCAACCGTTCAGTATCACCTAATTGGACTAACAAAAAATGAGAAAAAAAATTTGATCATCGGACTAGGATGTATAAACAGAGCGTAATGAAAGGGTCGTGAAGTTTGACTAAAACTAAAGATTTTGACTTGAGATTTTATTAATCCGGCCGTTCAATATCACTTAATTGGACTAACAAACAAATGAGAAAAAGAATTTTAATCACCGGACTCTAGATGTATAGACAGATCTTAATAACAGTCTCACTGGAAACCTAATTTTATTAAAAGGGTCATGGAGTTTCACTAAAACTACTGATTTTGACTGAATATTTTGAATTTTATCAATCTGACCGTTTAATATGACTTTATTAAAACTATTGTCCTGTCTATATTTTTTAAATAAATTATAATTAATTTGTACTAATCATTTGAATTTTTATTTAGAGGATGTCAAAAGTTAATAATTTTTTTTTTAATGACAAAAGTTAGTAAATTTATCTTATTGATTTATGATAAACAATAAACTTTATTATAATAATTTGATAGTATGATTATTTATGTTTCGTTCGGTGAGTTTATGGCTCAATTGGTAGGACATTGCATTTTATATGCAGTGAATCGGGGTTCGAACCCCGGTCATCTCACTTATTACATGACAAAAAAAATTGTTTATGTTTTTTTTTGTTGGTAGACGAAATGACAAAGTCATTGGAAACTCACACACACAAAGTGGAGTGACCAGGGATCGAAACCCGGTTATGACATCCGATACTAACAATTTCGGTATTTCTACCATTTGAGCTAGGATTTGTGGACAAATTGTTTGTGTTTCTATTGTTCCTATTCTTATAGGTATTCATCTTATTATTCTTTCATATTTTTTATTGAATAAACTTTCTATAATCATTTCCTCTTCGTTGTCCCTTCGTAGGACATGTTCACCCCGAGAGCGTCACCGACCATTTTTTGCATATATCGTTGACATTAATTCAAATGAGTTAGTTTCTATTTTTTATTTGTCACCGTGTAAAAATAAGTTTTTTATTAACTAATTTTTTTTATCAAAAACTATATATAATATAATAACATTTATTTTAGAGTATTGCTATTTAGTAAGAAATATTTACATAAGAAAGAGAAGAATCCACAAATTTAGGAAATTTGACCAATCAAAAATTTGCTAACCATACATGAAAGAGAGAGTGATTAAAATTTGACCAATTAAAAATTGCCACATAAAAATCTTCTATTTCTTGCATCAAAAAATTCTTACTAAATAACATTTGCCTTTCTTTTATGATACGTGTTCGCTGCAATTTTATTTTAAAAAAAAAATAAAACAATTCCGACGAATATATTTGTAGGAAATGTTTCTAGAAATTTGTGTCATGATGCAAGATGCAGACGTATATATTTTTTATTTTAAAATAAAACATTTCCTACGAAAATGCTTGTAGGAACCGTTCCTTGGGACCCACATGCCAAAATTCAACGGTCAAAATATAATTCCTACGAAGCTGCTCGTAGGAAACGTACATTGAAAGCTGCACCACGCAGGAAATGCTCAGAAATGAGGCTGGCCCACCACAAAACTAGTTTTGGTAGGAAATGTTGGTAGGAAATGCAAGGAATTCTTGTAGTGTCAGCTATCTGTTATTTTTATCAAACAGACCAATCTAGCTAGAGTCTAGTTGAAACGAGTGTTAAAGAAAAGGTGAAATTATCTTGACACACTTGACTACTTTGAACTAGAATGTATATAGATTATAGTAAGAGATTCTCATCAAATAAATGCTAGCTTATACCAGTAAGTAGTAACATATATAATCAATCAGGCATACAAAGTTTGCCAAACACTGTTCTTGGAATGAGTAAAAAATGATTATGAAAGAGCAAATAGTCAATATTAATTTACAACTATTCTCTACAAAATCAGAACTAAACAATTCAAAGAACTACTATTGCTACATCCAGGTTCTACATCTAACAGGTATACCAAGTATTGACACACTGCAGTTACCAATTAATTCTGAGTACAGTCTCTAGTTTAATGTTCTGTTTAATTCTTCTTGGGTTATCTCCTTTTTTTTGTTAGTTATTTTCTTAAAGCAAAAATTTAACACATATCGAACACAATACAAGATTAAATAATTTCAGTAACATCATGAGTCGGCGAAGGGTGTGAGCAACTCGCCTAAGAAACTTAAGCTCGGAGTTTGAATGTAAAGATAAACTAGGCCACACACACTATCATCGTTTGTTGCTTGCCATTCGAATTGCTTCAAGTAATGCAACCGCTTCGCCTTCAATAATAGACATCACTAATCTCAAGCCATCACAAATTCACTATTACTATTTCCTTGCCTAAGAAAACTACCTGAAGCAATTGATTGCCATTGAAATCCAAATCCATGATTCACAATCTTGTTCTAAATTCTAAAATAAAATTCAACTCTAATATTCAATAGTTTATTAAGTGATTGCATCATGCAAATACATCATTGTCTTTGTTGATACTTTGCTACTGTCAAAAGGGAACCCAGAAACAAATGCAATAAGAAAACCAATCACATATTATTTCATGATTATTGACTAAGCATGATTCAGAACCTATAGCAACAATCAAATTTCAAACCATCAAAGCATGATTCGGAACTAATAACCTCAACTAACAAAACAAATGAAAATAACAAAATAAAGTTGCCAACACTCAAAACAAACATAAACAAAAAAGAAAGTTGAGCTAAAATCTCAACTCAAGTGACAAAGCACATCATCCACATCCTAATATTATAATCAAGGTGATATTAAACTTTCAACGTGGACTTTTGACTTTACCGCACCTAAGTTATCTTGAGCCTTGGAACGCTTTACAGTGATAGTATCATTTTTTAAATCGTAAACAACCCACTTGAGTTTATGATTCGCTTTGAAGACAAGCAGCACTTGGTTGTCGTCGTCCTCAGAAATATAAACTATATCGGTTTGAAAAGCGTATTTACCAAAGCAAGGAAGACGAAACAATTTAATCCAAGAATCCTTATTTCCGTACTCCTTCATAAGCCAAACATCTGTAAAAGAGTCGGACTTGTAACTCCTTTCTTTATAAATCTCAAATAGGCACAAGCAATCCCTCATCACATACAATGTCAACATCTTTGAATGTCCATTAAAATAAGGTGATAACTCAGGCAGTGATATTTCTTGATAAGATTCCTTCCCCAAATGAAGAGAAACAATGGCATCCAAGTTTTCAAACGACTGATCAGAGAGTGCCAGCCAATTAACTGTGCCTCTCATGAATATTCCATGTTTTGACATAACTTCATCTAAACGAAACATAGAAGGGAAGTCCTTAATCCTTTTCCAAGTGTCGGTGCCCAAAGTATAACTATGAACTTCAACGTGATCATGTATAAAAGTGCCCATATTATACTTGTAACTCTGAGAGAAAAATACAGCAACAACCTTGAACCTTCTACTCGTGGAAGATCTATATAGGGTAATTTTTGTAGTTTTCTAATACAAGGGTTATAGAGAACAGCGAGACATTGATCAATGTCAAAACAAAGAATGCCGTCGCAAGAAGCAATGAGGCCATCATGGTATTTTGAAATAATGGGAGAGTAATCGAGTTGAGTGGATTTAGAGTTGAAATTAGAGTGGAGATTAAGAGTGTCGAATGGACAACACATTACAGTTAACTCTTCAGCCTCCCTGCTCAACGTGGTTGTGACCAGGTGTTGGCGTTTAGGAGACACGCGAAGGTGTTTCTTGGCGAACTTGAAATCCTTTGAGATTAGTGAATCCCATGGCTTGCATATGCAGCGGAATCTTAGGAGGGACTTGACAGGGAGTCTACACAGGATCGTTTCTTGTATGGTATCCAAAGGAATATAGGTTGATGACGGCAATGAAGAGTGAAGTGAATTACCACCGAGACTCTTGACGGCTGTTGTTTCATTTCATCCATCACAAGTTTCTTGTATGGTATCCAAAGGAATATTGGATTGGTGCATGTGTGTAGTGTGACCAATGTGATTCTTCTTATAAAATTTAGGGTTTTTGGACCTTCTATATATATCAAATTTTTTAGGGAAAATTACACTCACCTCCCTTGAAGTCTATTCATATGTCACTTACATCCCCCTCTATTTTCCAAAAATCGTTTGGCTCCCTTATAGGTTAACAGACTTTAGCATTGTTAACAAAAAAAAAAAATCCGCACGTCTTACTCTTGTATTCCTTATCTGCAACAAGTTCTTAATTTATTTCGAAAAAATGTGTTAAAATTATTAGAATGTCAGATTGAGTTTAAATTATAATTTTCGAAAATAATGAATGGATTCAATTGTTGCTTTTACATTTTTTTATCGGTGAATAAAATTTTGAATTATGGAGAAAGTGCGGTATTGATAAAGTGGGATGAAATTATTGAATTTGGAATCGAAGTGGTGTAAACTGGAAAGGGGCAAATGAAGTCTTATATCTTCATATAAGACGGGCTGCATGATTTTTTATTTTATTTTTATAATGGTCCGAGTGATATATAAGTAAATTTGAGGCGAGGTCGGTGTATTTTTCCCAATTTTATAAATAAAATGAAAAAAACAAATCTTCTTGTTTAAAATGATTTTTTTTTTCACCATCAGTTTAATCTAATTCGGGGATCAATTCTGTGTTTAAAATGAAATTTTGTTTCATCATCAATTTAGTCCTACTTTCTTTTTTAAAGTTTGCGTATCACTTTTTAAAAGACTTTTTTGTTAAGGGTTACTGATAATTGAATTTTGTGAAATTGTCAAGAATGGTTCATACATTTAATGTCACGTAAGCTTTCCGTCAGTGACATGGAAAAAAATTGATAGATTGGACTAATCTTGATAATGAAAAATTTTATGGATTTTTTTTACCATGTTTAAAATGTAGGGACCATTCTTGACAATTTTGTAAAATGTAGAGACTAAAAACATATATTAACCCTTTTTGATCCAAAATCACCCCTCTAAATTGTTTTTCCTTTTCTTTTCAATTAAATAAGTGATTATCCACATAGATTTGCTTCTTCGTTTTTTGTTTTTTAAGTTTGTGGTCGTCTTGTGCGGCGTTATGTTTGTGGTCGTCTTGTGCGGCGTTTGTTGATTTTTCATTACGGTGTTTCTTTGTTGATTCAAATTGACATATCTACATCAACTCATTACAGATCTGAAGATTTTGAAGACTTGGATGTCAACGTTGCAAATCCGAGAGTATGAATATTCCGGTGACTTTTATTTTGCCATATTTGTAGGCACTTTCATGATGCTGTTGTATGCTATTAACCTAGGTGCTATAAGTTTGTTTGTAGATTCACATTTTTCAGTTTTTAGCAATCTTGAATTTGTAATGATCTATGTATTTTCAATTTGAATGTTGTATCCAAAAAAGTTTTTTTAAAAAGCCAACAAATATTTAACCCTTAAAAATATTTAACCTAGGACTAAAAACATATTTAACCCTTAAAAAAATCACGTTTAAATGTTGTATCCAAAAAAGTTAAAGATTTTTTTTTAAAAAAGCCAAAAGGAGATATATATTACCAACCAAATAGTCCCTTCAGCACAAGGTGTGCCTAAGGAGACTGAAAGAGTTTTACAAGTACCGCCATCAAAACAATCAATAAAAACAAGTTACACAATGCCCAGACAAGTAATATGGTAGTTAGATACTAAATCTGTCTTTGTTGTCTTCAACCATCAGTACAAATAAAGTTTAACCTTGTCCAGCAACTGAGGCAAGGAATGCTCTGAGTTTCTGAATAATCGTTGATTTCTTTCATTCCAAATGACCCAAACACATAAGAACCATATAAGCTGAAGAAAAGATCGACACGCACTAAGACCACCTGATGAGAAGGTAAACTGAAGAAAATGATCCGCTCAATTTTGCGGATCCGCCGATGACACGCCAATCCACGACCTAACTAATGACTAAAGAGAACCAAAGATGCTCCATGAACCAAAGTTAAAGATTATTTTATTATAAAAAATAATTGTTATTACAATAAACACAAAATAAATTCTACTTTTCCAAAAAATCTCTAAAAACTAATTTCTAAATTATTGAATATCAAAATCACTATTTTTTAAATCTATAACAAATGAACCCTAAATCTGAATGTAACTATTTTTTTTGTTGAGGGTTTGAGTGGAAAATATCAATTTATTTTGAGGTTTTACCGGAAAATATCAAATGAAAATTGGGCCAATATATAGAGATTAAAAAACATATTTATGGGTGCTCAAATCCAAATCAATCAAAATAAATATCGCAACTTGATCCCGAAAATAAAAAAATCACAAAAAACCAATTTTTTTTGGATGCATTTGAATGTACTTTTGTGAAAATTGCTGGATCGGATCGGATTTTGGTTTGATTTTTAAAAACTGATCTAAACTGAACTAAACCTCATACATATATTTTAGTACTTATTTAACTTTTTACTAGGATGATATATTACATTAACCTATTATTTGTTGATTTTTAATTTTTTTAATACTACTTTTTTTTTGGTAAAGAATATTTTTAATACTACTTATTAGTTCAATTTAATCAAATATTTTTACTATTTCATATGTTTTAAGTATAATTGATAATTGTTATTCCATAATATTAATTTTTAGAAAAATGTAGCACTAGTGAATGATACTTAATATAATAAAATTACATTGAAATTTGTATAGTCAATGACTCGGTTTGGAAAAAATAGCGGTTAGCTTATAAGCTAAGTTAGCTTATAGCTTATAAGCTAAAAGCTATAAGCTACTTGAAATAACATTTGAAAATAAGCTATAAGCTAGTAAAATAAGCTATAAGGCTCTGTTTGGTAAGGCTCCAAAACGAGCTTATAGCTTATAGCTTTTAGCTTATAAGCTAAAAGCTCTGTTTGGTAACGGTCTTTTCGTTACGAGCTTATAGCTTATTTTGACTAGCTTATAGCTTATTTTCAAACGCTATTTCAATTAGCTTATAGCTTTTTGTTTTTTCTTCTAATTTTAACCTTATTATTTTAACTAAAACCCGATTTTATTATTAATTAATAATGTCCTTTTATGTCATTTTACATCTATAAGCTATTGAACCACTAATTTTACCAAACACTTCAATTAGCTTATCAGCTATCAGCTATAAGTTATAAGCTATAAGCTATCAGCTAGCTTATCAGCTATAAGCTATTTTTACCAAACAGAGCCTAAGCTCATAACAAAATGACCGTTACCAAACATAGCTTTTAGCTATAAGCTATAAGCTCGTTTTGAAGCCTTACCAAACAGAGTCAATGTATGTAAAGTATAAAAAGAAGTTATTTTCAATGGAAAAGTTACTTTGTTTGTATCCTTAACTAGTACTCCAGAACGTCCCTATAAAATATGAGCCTTCTAAGTTTAATCTTTACTTAATTTTTATTATATTTATAGTCTCTATAAATATTTTCTTACACATAGTTTTAGTCCTTACTAAAACTTAATTTATTTAATTATCATTAAACTCTTAAATATTTGAATGATTTTTCCGGTGCATGTTTAAAACATCATGTAAAGTTTATTTACTAAAATTTAGAATTTTTTAGCATGATATGAATTGAATATGAATTTTTTAAACTCCCAAAATTTAAGATAAACATAACGAAAATCATGACTTGAAAATCAATTTTTTAGCTCATTTTTTTTTGAGGAACTTTTTATGATGTTCTAAAGTGTGCGTTTGACCCTACTTATTTTCTACTTCTTTACTTCTTTTAAGGAGAAGTGGAGTCAAACACAATTTTAATAAAGTTCTTAAAATAAGAAGTGTTTTTTTTAATTAAGAAAACACAATATAAGTGAATTTTTAAAAAAAAACCCTGTGATAATTATCTTTTTTAAGTTGTTATTATTTTTATTTTAAGTTTGTTATTATATGGATAATTATCTTTTAAACTTAGATGTTAGTGAAATTATGATAAGTTAATTATTACCATTTAACTTTTAAATTTAGATGATAATTAATTTTTATTAGTGATTTTTTTTTGGCTTAAATGAAGTTTTACCCCTTGTTTTCAAAAAATCGGAATTTTGCCCCTATTTCACTAAAACGGTAATTAATCTCTCTCTGTAACTCTAAATTCAGTGGAGTTTGATTATGTGGAAGGCTAACTCAATTACGGTCATTTTGGTACAAGCTTGGTGAATTATTGATCAAAATAGAGTTTTGTGCGAAACTTTGAAGTTTGCTTATGAGCCTCAACTTCAAAGTTTCGCACAAACTCAATTTTGATCAATAATTCACCAAATGGGTACCAAAATGACCGTAATCGAGTTTGCTTTCCACAGAATCAAATTCCACTAAATTTGGAGTTACAGAGAGATTAATTATCGTTTTAATGAAATAGGGGGGACAAAATTCTGATTTTTGAAAATAGGGGGGTAAAACTGCATTTAAGCCTTTTTTTTAAGATTATTATTAGAATAATTATCTTTTAAATTTAGATGATAGTGAATTTATGATAAGTTAGTTATAATAATATTTTACCAAACATACCCTATATAAATAAAATTAGATTTATTGTTGAATTGATATATTTAAACAATAATTTTGTCAAAAGAATTTGAAAAAGATAATAATTACCAAACAACTTCAAATTTAAATTTTCTATTTTCAACTTTATTCTTAAAGTAACTTTTTAAGTCTTAGAAAAGTAGGGTCAAACGCAACATAAATATACTTGCGAAAAAATCATTCAAAAATATAAGTTAACTTAACCATAGTAACCAAAATAGCGTGCATAATAATTTTCAAAAGACTAAAAATATAATAAAAATTAAACTTAGAAGATCGTCATATTTATAAGGCCGAAAACATATTTAACGCCAATTTTTTTTGTCAAAGAGCCTAGCGGCTAGAAATTCCACCCTTAAAATGGATAAGTGAAATGACCGAAATTCGAACATCGGCCTCCTACATATATAATGCGATGTTCAAATTAAACCGTACAAAATTATATCAAATCCAATTTTTTTAATTATCGAACCGAACCGCGAATAATTTTTTTTTGTCAGATAGTTTAGTGGCTAGAAAATTCACTGAATAAGTGGAGTATCTCGAGTTCGAATCTGAACTCCTGCACATATTGTGCTATGTCCCTACTAACTGAGGTAAGCTCACTCGAACCAACGGTGAATATTTTTAATCATCCCTAAACAGTATATTCATCTATTTTAATTTTCTAGCTGTAACTATTACTATCTTCCGTTCCGTCCTCTTCCGGTTACCTCCCTCCATCATTTTCCGGCTTCTTCTGCAAACCATAACCGCATCGGACTCATCAACCACCTGTAACTCACCACTGTCACTCCGTCCTCTTCACTACAGACTCGCTTCTTCAATTTTTAATCCCTAATTCGTTGATCAGCTATAGCAACAATTACTCAATTTAATTCAAATTTCAAACCCTAAACAGGTAAATTCATTTCTTTTTTTCCCTATCTTCACTTCGATTCCATTTTTTGTTTCGTTAAAAGTTGCATGTGATTAAACAACCTGCTTATAGTATTTTCTCTTCATACTTCACTTAAATTATGATTGTTTAAACATTTTTAGATTATGTTGTAATAGAAAGTTCATTGCATTTTCAAAACTATACATGAAAGATCAGTATTAGGAATCTAGAGGTCCTATTGCATTCATATATTATAGGCTTAATCTTCTGTATGGTTTAATGTAATGTTCAATTGGTTAAATGTATGGTTTAATTTGAATAATGTAATGTTCAATTCCTTGCTAGTTGAGTATAAAGTGACAAACTTTTCCTTGTGAGTTTTGATTGTATGCTGATATTAATAATAGTAGAAGTGGGTTACTCTGCCATGGACTGGACTTTCATCTAAAACGAAAAGAATCGAAGTTGATCAGCCTGCCCTGGGGTGGGCTAGGTCTGATTATTTAATATTTAATACGGTTTTGAAAAAAAATACGAGGTTCTAAATGAAATATCTAAGCCACAGTTGATCTTTAACGGTTTTTATAATTTTTTAATTTTAATTTTATTTCTCAACAATCAATGTCGGTATAATGATTTATTCTTTTCTTCTCTTGTATATTGTTTAGAATTGGATGAGTGCTTTAAGAGAATTACTTACCTTGATCCATGACTTGTGATGTAGTTCTAAATGATGTTGGAATTAACTTATTGTGACGTTCTTTGTGTCTGATGCAATTTCTAGATACTTCCTTGCTTCTGATGGAAAAGAATCAGCCGATTTTTGTTAAAGATGCTGTGTTAAAATTGCAATTGGCTCTCCTTGATGGCATTGAGAGTGAAGACAAGCTGTTTGCAGCTGGATCTTTGATATCAAGGAGTGATTATGAAGATGTTGTAACTGAAAGGTCCATTACAAATGTGTGTGGTTATCCATTATGCCACAATGCTTTGCCAACTGATCGCCCTCGGAAGGGTAGATATCGGATTTCATTGAAGGAGCACAAGGTGTATGACCTACACGAAACATACATGTTTTGTTCTTCTGGTTGTGTGGTTAACAGCAAAGCTTTTGGTGGGAGCTTGCAAGAAAAGAGGTGCTCAGTTTTAGATCCGGAGAAACTGAACAATGTGCTTGGGTTGTTTGGGAATTTGAATCTGGAACCAACGGAAAATTTTGGAAAGGATAGAGAATTAGGTTTTTCTGGCTTGGAAATCCAGGATAAAACTGAAACAGGCAATGGGGAGGTGTCTTTGAAGCAGTGGGTTGGACCATCAAATGCAATTGAGGGTTATGTACCAAAAAAAAGAGACAACAGTTCTAAGGGTTCTCAGAAAAAAACTAAAAAAGGTGAGAATTTTATGGAGTCTTATGTAATTGTTGGAAACCCTAGATAATCAGATAGCCTTATTGCCATTTTTTGCTTATGGATGATTATGATATAACTGAAGTTGAGGACCTAAATCTTAGAAATGGAAAAGTTTAGATACTAATTCTTATTCTTTTTCACTTTCCAACTGCTGATTGTGCATCGCAGGGTCCAAAGCTAGTCATGGGAAGTTGGATGATGGCAAAAGTTTACTTAACAGTGAGTTTGACTTCACGAGTACAATAATTATGCAAGATGAGTATAGTGTTTCAAAAGTACCATCAGGGCAAACAGACAAGACTGCTGATCATCAAATTAAACCAACAGTCATATTGGAGCAGCCAACAAAGGTTGGCAATAAAATGGTCAGGAAAGATGACGATATACAAGATCTGTCTACATCTTTTAACAGTAGTCTAAATTTAAGCACCTCAAAAAAAGAGAAGGAAATAACCAAATCATGTAAAGATGGTCTCAAACCCTCTCTTGATCCTTCTGTTGGAAAGAAAGTTGTCGATTCCATAACCATATCGGAAAGACAATGTGATGTAGAACAGAATGACTCTGAAAGGAAATCAATACAACTCAAAGGGGAAACAAGTATTGTTGCTACTAACGATGATGCTTCCACTTCCAATTTAGATCATGCCAATGTTGAAGAGAAATTTCATATGGAAAAAACAATTGTATTGGGTGATGCTAAACCGAAATCTTCTCTTAAATCTAACGGTAAAAAGAAACTCAGCCGCTCTGTTACTTGGGCTGATGAGAAAACAAACAGTTCTGGGAGTAAAGATCTTTGTGCAGTGAAAGAATTTGGAAACATTAAAAAGGAATCTGGTGTGGCAGATAATATAGATGCTGCTGATGATGAAGATACATTACGTTGTGCATTAGCAGAAGCTTGTGCAATTGCATTGAGCCAAGCATCGGAGGCAGTTGCTTCTGGAAACTCAGATGCCAATGATGCTGGTAATTGATGTTTTTTTAGAGGATTTTCTATTTGAATATAAATTATTTCTAATTATTTTTTGTCTACTAATGCATCTTGTGCAGTTTCTGAAGCTGGAATAACTATATTGCCACATCTTCCCAATGCTGTTGAGGAAGATATTGTGGACGATGATGACATTCTAGAAACAAATTCAGTTACTCTGAAATGGCCAAGGAAACCTGGAATTTCTGAATTTGATTTGTTTGACTCTGAAGACTCGTGGTTTGATGCTGCACCAGAAGGTTTTAGTATGACAGTAAGTCTCTAGTAATATATATATATATATATATATATTTTTAAAGTATTCAAAGCTGTACAAGTTTTCATGGTATATTCAATTACATACTTCCATTTTTTTATTCCAAACTTTCTTTCAGTTGTCACCTTTTGCTACAATGTGGAATGCCTTCTTTTCATGGATAACATCATCTTCTTTGGCATATATATACGGGAGGGATGCAAGTTTTCATGAAGAATTTCTATCAGTTAATGGAAGAGAATATCCTAGCAAAATTGTCTTGACAGATGGTCGGTCATCTGAAATAAAACAAACATTAGCCGGCTGTCTTGCTCGAGCTCTACCTGCAGTTGTTGCTGAGCTCAGGCTGCCAATACCAATATCTACATTAGAGCAAGCGATGGTAAGATTTTCAAGTTATCTATTTATTATATTTTGTGTTGTAAATTGTAATATGATTGTTTTAAATTAAGTCATTTAATATTTATTACACTTTCGTAGGGTAGGCCTAATGCATATTACATGTACATTGTATTGATTAAGACATCTCTATTAAATTTGTGACCCCATCCCAAAAAAATGCAGAGCCACACATACACACAAAATAAGGAAATCAACAAAACTGGAAAATGAAAAAATCACTTCATTTAATCACAAATCTTATTTGTATCTGCATTAGGTCTTGCCATTTCCTTTCTTATGCAGTTCAATTTAGGATACCTGCAATAATTGCAACAGTCAACCAAGTTGCAATTGTCTTAGCACCTAACCTAACAGCACACACACTTTGCTGGAAGCAAAGACTAAATGATTTCTCCACGTTTCATAATTTGGCATGTGAATAGGAACCGATTTAGATTGACAGTTTGAATAGTTCTGTTTTAAATAATTCTTTGGAAAGATGAAATATACTTTTGAAATTCACCTCAGAAAGTTGTGAATGTAAGAGTAGTCATGGCACTATGTTAGCGAGTTGTGGGTTTTGGCTCTGTAAAGGTAACCCATGTCACAGGGTCAACCATTTCTTAGTTCCTTATACTTGCTTCATAGTAGGAGCTTTAAAAACCAGGCTTTCTGTTCTGTTGCAGTTAAGGTTTCGAAATTTAATCTGCCTTATTTTTCAAAATTTAGAAATTTGTGAAAGTTCATGGGTTTAAGGCTGTCTGTCAGAGTTAGGTTTAACTTATTATATTCTCATTTCAGTATTGCAAAACGTTTTTGAATATATCCATTACTTGTTTATATGTGAGTGGATGGGTTATGTACACGACTTTCTCTTAGGTATGCTTGCTGGATACAATGTCATTTGTGGATGCACTACCAGGATTCAGAATGAAACAATGGCAAGTGGTTGTCCTCCTGTTTGTTGATGCATTGTCCGTCTGTAGAATGCCTGTTCTTATCTCATACATGACAGATAGGAGGGACTTGTTTCTCAAGGTGAGACCATTTGTTGTTTTTCTTTGGGTACAATCTGAGACTGTTTGTTTATACTGATTTATTATTTTACATGCATTACTATGATATGAAATTAGGAATCTGATTGATGCACATGAAGCATTTCGTAATGATATCAGGTTGCATAGATATCCTCACAAAAACACTTGATCCTTATTGAGGGAGCTATTTGATGGCTTGCAAAATTTCGTATATGACAAATATTGAGATTAATCATATCGTGTGATTTTTAAAGTTTGTCGTATTGTATTTCAAGTCTTGTGATAATTTCACTCAACGTTTGATTTGTTAACCATTGTTCTGGTGTTGGCTTGGTGAAGCAGGTTCTGAGTGGTTCACAAATAGGCATGGAGGAGTATGACCTTTTGAAGGATCTCATTGTACCACTTGGACGAGCACCTCATTTCTCTTCTCAAAGTGGAGCTTGACAACATAGAATTTTCCATCATAATTGGCCAAATGCTTTAACTTAATCAAACACATATGACTTTTAAACAGGAACTCAATGCTACCTTCTTTCTTTTTTGTACCTTCCAAGCATTGGAGTGTTAGGTAAATATGTTTGTTGACATCAAACATCCAATGACAATTAAATCATGGTCCTGAGGAACCAGAATTTTTTCTATACGATACTCTGATGCTAGTTTGCGGGAGTGATAAACGCAAAATTGATATTCAAATGGACAATATTTCGAGTTATTGTCTGCTAAAGAATGTTATTTTGTATAATTCTATAGTTTGCAGTTTCTATAATATTTTGAATATATCTTTTACATAGCAATTGCACCTGGGCAATGGTTGCATTGAATACTGCATGCACAATAATATGGCACCAAAAACTTGGAAGTGAACCATATTCCATATTTCCTAGTGAGAAGCTACAAAGGGCAATGGTAATAACTGTTTCTTCAATAAGAAGGAAAAGCACCAAAAACTTTCTTAATCACAAATTAACAAGCCTTTCTTACTATTCATTACAAACAATAATAATTTTAATACAGGAAACAATTATCTTCGTTGCAATACATGTTTCTGATGACACATGAAGCAACCTCTATATGCACAATAATAATGAAATAAACTAGTAATAAGGAATCATGAGTTTACATAATTACTCTCCACCCTGATAATCCAATCTACACAACAGTAACTTCATAAGATACAATTTCTGGTGTGGATGCATTTAAGACCAGTGCACTGTTTTGATCAAGATCATTTTGTGATTCTAGTTCCATCCCATTTTGATATTCAGATATGTCAACAGGTAGATCTTTACATTCTTCAATGCCTCCTCTTATATCTTCTTTTGCATCTTGGTTGATTATTATTGAAACCTCATTTGCAGTAGACCTAGCAGAATCTAATTCAGTTTTTGTGACTGCAATTTCCTGAGATTGTACCTTAGCTTGAGTTTTTTTTATTGGTTTCTTTGAACTGACATCTTTATAACCCTTTATCTTTGCTTTGGTTGAATCATTCTGCTGTTGCTTTTCATGTAGGATAGAACTAGATTTATCTTCCGAGTTGTTGTTCACAACAGATCCCTTGTTTCTTCCGAGCTTTGGTGATTTTGGGCGTGTTGTAGGTATCTAGTTAGTCGATAAAATACATCAGAATGTATATTACATTGAATAGATATACTAAAAGCAAATCATATTAAAGAAATTTAGAAGGGAGAGTAGGTTATCTAGCTAAATGTTTAGATTCACACATTTAATGCATGACTTATTGATAAATTGCTGAGATCAGTTAGAGATGATTTGGCAAAGGCGTAATGGGAGCGCAAAGGCGTAATGTGAGCCAACCGATGTCAAGATAAAATAATGCGTGCATTTGTTAATGCAGTGCAGGGAATCCATATTTGAGAAGAGATACCTTTTTTAGTTCAACTTTTGGAGGAGGTTCCTTATAGAAACTTGGCATTGGAGCTGCTTTGAATGTCATCTTCTTTCTTAATTTCTTGATCTCTGCCTCCTGGCTTTCCTGCCATAAATCAAAAGAAACAATAAATGAAGAGAATAAGCTAAAAGTAGCTTATTAAACCACATGGAACAAAATATCTATCAGTTATTCGCATTGATACCTTCGATTTCTCTTGCAGATTGCTTTTTTCTGCTTCCTTTTCTTGAATTTTCTCTTCCAACTTTGAGAAGAACTGAATGCAAATGATAAAAAAAGATTAATATCTATCATATATTCAACTGAATATCAATAAGCTTTAAGGATTCAATAACAACCTCTTTTCTTTTTTCAGCTCGTTCTTCCAATCTAAACGAAAATCCAAAACCATTGCTTTTCCTACTAGGAGTAAGACTTCTGATCGCATGCAAACAAATTTTCATGAATATTATAGTCAATGCCACAAATCCACATCTTAATGAGTAATCTAAGAATTAATAATCTTACGAAGTTGTAGAATGAACATCATCGTCTTCTTTATTCGGCTTTTCACTTTTTGCAGGGTTTGAATTCTGATCAACAGGTCTGCAATCATGTAGAAAACAAAAATGTGAACATTCTCTTAAAGACATATGAATTCTCGATCATAGTTTAGTCTACCTTAGACTATCGATAATATTATAAAACCTAGACAAACTGTAAAGAAGGTTTTAAATTGCGTTTGTGGTTATAATTATGCATCAATCCTTGTTATTCTAGGAAAATGCAAACAATGTCGCTGCAATTGCGGCCGCATAGGCTTAAAAATCCTTTATGTTGCACACACAATTGCGGTTCACTAACCATAAAATTAAAAACATCAAATTGGAAGTTTAGGACTTACAACGATGCCTCGGATGTATGGCTCTTGGCAACTGCATTGACATTGGAAGTCCTTCCATGCTGGTAGATAATATAGAAGTTATGAACATGAAAATTGAATACTAAAGAAATGAAAAGAAGCTTCTAAGCTACATAAAAAAAATCCCTTTACCTCAGAGCTTTTAAAGCTATTATTGGATGTTAAAGAAGTAATTTGTTTAGAATTTCCATGGTTTGTTTTTGTCTCCTTTGAGTTCACTTTTGAGTTTGTCAACTTTCTTGAATGAATAGTTGAAGTCACAGCTTGAACATTCTTATTTTCTTTCTTCATAAGAATTCCATCAGTGCTTTTCTTCATAGCATCGACACGAGCTATTTTCGATGGAAAAGTAAGGCTCTTGGAAAGGTTTTGTTGTCTTTGTGTTTGAGATGATGAAGTTGTTGCCTTCAAATTTGGTTTATCTTTGGTAGCAGATTTAGTGTTCTTTGTAGCAACACCACTTTTCAAACCATGTTCCTAACATGAATTAAGAAGATAAATTATTTACTTTATCGTTCGTTCATATTGACTTATTTGAGTTTTGAGCTTATTCACTTTTAACTTATGAACATGTCTATAAGCTGTTCTCGGCTTGTTTCCATAACCTCTCATAATAGTTTATAAAATATAGCTTATAGTATATATATAAAAATAACTTATGCATAAAAACTTATTATAATAAACGCTTTATAAGCGCTAAATTAAGTAGTTTATCCAAATAATGCAAGCGATCATTATTTCTTATTAAAAGACAAGCGATTATAATACGTGTATGGATCCTCTACGGCAACTGCACGATCCAACCTATTGCCGAGCCGTTATATAATTGTGATACATTGTGTATGGTACCTTGGCATGTTTGGAGATTTTACTAACTGCAGAATTGTTGCCATCAATTTCTACTATGGATTGAGATACTTCATTCTTGGGTTGAATTTCTGCATTCAAATTCTCTTCAATTTCTTTATGTATGCTCTCCTTAGTTGTTTCTCCAATAACATGTTTCTCATCTTCCATAACAACTCCATTTTCAGATTCCATTGTGCTATATATAGTCACAAAAAATAGATGTTAGTTAATAGATCAACAATTTGTTTTTTCTTATGAGACAAACAACATAATTCAATAAGCATGCATAAATAGAAAATCAAACAAAATATGCACAATTTGTTCACAATTTTAGCCTCATATTTCTATCAAATGCTAACTACAATATTCCTTAAACGTGTATGGTTTCGCTCCACCCTATCGCTTTGTTGAGAGTCTTTTTATTTACGAAAGAGCTAGAATCTTAATTATACCATTAAATTGTATGATTAGACCGACGTGGTATGACACAAGTGATAGATATATGGGTTGCGTTGCTTAAGCATGTGGTCTGAGAGTCAGAGTTCAACCTCTAGCTAGTGTATATGGAAAAATATTTATCGAAAAAACATCCGTTCTTTTAACTTATTTAAGAAACATCGCGAGATCAGTCTCACAGTAACCGGAAAAAATAATTTACAAGATGGAAATCATTGATCCATCCTAATGTGTATTCTATTTAAAATTTTCATTTCTTGAAAATCACCATTTCTAGCCTCTTCAATTTTCAAATAACAGAATTCAGTAGTACTTGAATTCTTTGACACAAATCTAGATTCAAAAAGTCTCAGATTTTGATGCTACATTTCTCATTGAAATTAAAAACAAAACAATAATGAATATGATATTAGAATTAGATCTTCATCTCCCCCAACAAACTCTCCACAAACTCAACACAAAAAACAATTACATTTGAAAAAACTTTGAATTATATTGAAAACACACACAATTCAATAAAAAAAGATTATATATAATCCAAATCAGAATCACAAAAAGACAAAAAATGCATCTGGAAATTAAACAAAAAACACATGAGAATTCAGAATTTCTAAATATCATAAATATTACATAAAATGTGTACCTCTTAAACTTGGTTTGAGAGATTGAATTATGTTAAAGATTGAAAGTATAATATAGACAACAAAGTAGAATTATGATGATTGGTGTTGGTTTGGATTAGAAACAATAGAAGAAGTGATATTTTTTTAAGTGCTTTTAGATATATTGGTGTATGTGAAGTGTGATAGTTGAACTTGAAGATTAAAGCTAGAGTTGGTGATATCAATGTTTTCTTTGGAAGAGTGATTTGTGGAAAGAAAGCTCAAGTGGAACTAAGCTAGCTTTCAATGAATTGGGATTGGAATAGATAGATAGATTAATAAGAACTGTCACAATGACACTTCTACCACTCTCTCAAATATGTAGCTGTCCCTGCAATAAATTTTAGTTTTAGCTACCATAGCATTATGGTGAAACTATGAATCAAGTACTCAAACATAGACATAACACATGGCACTGATTGATTCTGACTCGTCGATATCGGTAATAATTTTAAAAAAAGTTAATAATAAAATTGTAATTATATGTATTGGTGTCGTATCAGATGTTAGATAGAGACACACATTCGATCGAAATGTCGGTGTTACGTAGAGTGAAACCATGTGCTTGGATTCAAACGTTATAAAAATAATGTACTTTGTTTTTTAGTCTACATGTACAATGAATTGTGGGTTCGAATGATTAAATTGAATTTGTGAAAAAAATGATTATTTGGATATATAATTATAACTTATGTATTTTTTAGCAACATTGTGTATTTTATTTTTGTGATTATACCCTTACAATATGAAGATTCTTTGTTTTAGTCATTCATGGTATCTAGTAGTATTTAACTATATTAAATAGATGATGTACCACAGTATGTCAGCAGTTTTTAGTAATTTGGTATTTTTTTTAATATCTAACCCAACGGTTTTTTAAAAAATATTAACTAAAACTAATATTGCGGGACAACTAAAAGTAATATTGCAAGAGTGATTTGACATTTTTTTTAATATATAACTCAATAGTTTTTAATCAAAATTCGCCTAAATGATAGAAGATAAAAGTGATATGATCTTGTAAGTTTTTATATTTGATCTAAATTAACTTTACAAAATGGCCGGATTCGTCTATAAAAAAAATGCTTTGTAAAGTGAGGATATGATCCACTTATAAATATATTTTCAGAACATTTTTTTTAATAAGTAGAACATCTTTCATCTAATATAAAACTTTTGACAAATTTATAATATATATATTTTTTAGCTTACTATGCGCCGGTAGTATAAAACTTTTTCTTACAAAAAAATAATAATTTTATATAGTCCTTCAATAAAATTCCACCACATAATGTTTGTTGAAATATCTAAGAAAATAATATTATAAAGTGACTGTCATGGTAAAATTGGATGAAGATTGTTTTACCATAATTTATAAACTCCATGTTAATAACATTAACGTGTTTAGTTTAGTTATTTTCTTGAAAGGGTTAACGTGTTTAGTTAACAAGTCAACTATTCACTTTAAAAAGTTTAATTATTCAATGATGTAATTATATGATATGACTCCTCTAAAAATAAGAAAATGATTTGTATCAATTCTTGAAACTAACAATGGGAAGAGGGTGTCAATGCCAGCAAAATTTGTTTATAAAAAGGAAAAGGAGGTTGGTAAAGTGTTTCTTTACATAAATAGAAACAGCCAAAATAGTTCATTTGTTTTCTAAAATATATTATTTTTGAGATTTTGGCCACAGACAAAGATGATTGACTAAATAAATTAAGAATTGATAGGATGATTATGCTTTCTTAAGAGCGGTGGGGAGAGATTTGTCCATATATACGGTGGATTATTTTTTGGCTGAACATATATATCATATATGGCATATATTCATGATCTAATATAAAATAATGATATGTGAAATTGAACTTTAATTACAAAAAACTATTTTTTGCTTTAATGTAAAGTAAAATTTTAATGTTTTTGCTGCTTATTTGTGTTCCATAAGACTAAAATAGTTAATTTTTATAATTGCGCGCAAATTATATCTTGTTTACATCATAAATGAGGTAAAATTTTAAAGGCGTAGTTGCAAGGCCGTTGATAAGTAAAAATTTAGGTTTAAATTTTATCCGATGTAAAGGGACAATTTGAGTTTAAATTTTAAATTTTAGGCTTTATACATTTTGGATATGCGAGTTTAATTATTAATAGTAAAATTTTAATAAGAAATGCCACTCACATTTTATGATCAAGCTTGTGATTGATTCAAGTGATTAGTCTTAGAATTTGTAAAGTAAGAATTGTTTTCACTTCTAAACACTTATTCAAGTTATTTCGCAACTGATGTGAGACTTCATCAACTATTAGTCTTGAGTGTTTACGAGTCTTATCAATTTCAAATATATATATACACACACTATTAAGGTTTTTTTAGGTAACCATAATATTGGTACAAAATTTTCACATGATTAACGAAACCAAATTAAATCCTTACCATTTGAAGCAATTCATTGTTGGTCACATTATTAAGTTAATTGTTCATGTGAATATCCATAGTCATATAAAGTCACTAAATACCGATTACATGCCAATATAGTGTAGCACAAATGAATATAGTTGAATTCTTTAACTATTTTAGTCAAGAGTTTGACTCATTGTTGATGTGTATACAGGTAAAAACATTAATCAAGAGATGTCAACTTTTTAAATAGATTTTAATTATTTAAGAGACTAATTGATCTCTGCAATTGTATGTAAATGATACCTTAATTTAAGAAATATTTTAATCATTTCTTATGTATAAAATGTCATTTGAGAAAAGGAATCGTTGATGAATGAAACATATAAATCATCTCCGGCTGAAGTAAAACAAACTTTTACGTGTGTGGAAAAGTGACATACCTTTTTTAAGAAAAAACTAAAGTTAAATTGAATTTGTTAAATACATATAAAATCTCAAATATCTTTTTCATATATAGAAGGGAACACAATATAACATAAGTCACTATCTGAAAATATGAGAAATTGAGAATACAAGAACTATAAGCGTGGGGGCCGGGTATATCATAATAACTCAAAACAAACACAAGCCATTAGGCATACCAAGAGATGTTTATCCATAAGAGAAAAAAAACTTTTATATAATATTCTAATTTTTGTACAAGTTAAGAATGAAACTGTTATAAATTTGAGGTGTGTTGTGTATGTTGTATGTGCAATGAGCTATAATATATTGTCTATTGTATGGTATGGGCAGTAAATATCTAATATTAATGCTCTAGTCCATCACCATGTATTTTCCATTCATATTCTATTAAGAGACATGTGGATATTTTTGCTGATATTTGATATTTAGTAGGGGTAAATTTCATCTAGGTTAATTTTATGGTCATCTTGTTACGAACAACATTTGAATGACAATAAGGCAATTGAGTTCACATTTAAGGATTATAGTTGATTTAGATATATATATATATATATATATATATATAGACGGTATACACCAGTATCACTATGAGAATAAATTGTGATATCTTTCATTATATATTACTCCCCCTGTTTCAATTTATAAGCAAAAAATATTGTTTTTCTTGTCCTAAATTATAAGTAAAAAAGATTCATTTTTATCTTTTTCAAGAATTACATTTACTTATTCATTAAGAAAGAAAAAGCTAATTTTTTTTTTAACTTATTTATGTAAAATTTGTACCCAAAAAAAAAAAACTTATTTATGTAAAATTAAATGCAAATTGCATTTAATATGTTTACATATACCTATTAAAAAAAACTTGGAACAAGTTGTGGCCCTCCCCAACCCTAACCTAGCTCCGCCCTGATGTTAATAGTATATAAGGTTACAACAATAATAATATTTTCTCATTCTTCTTGAAGTTTTTTTAAGTAGTTAGAAGATAGTTTGTTGTCATTGATTAATATATGAATATTTTGTATATTATTCATGTTATTTTCGATTTAAAAGAGTATTATCTTTTTAAATTTATTGTCGGACCTCTAAATTTTCAAAAGTGGTCTAACTATAAATTTAATCGATTAGTTTATACTCAATAAATTATAAACTACGATTAGTTTATACACAATAAATTGTAAACTAGTCCACTATATGTTAGTCTGCTATAAATTAGCTTACCGATTGTCTACTATTTTTTTGCAAATAAAGTCTTAGAGCTAGTGTCCATGAGTTTTATCGTTTCACTAAAAAAAAATGTGCATACACTTTACATCAAACTTTGTATTGCTCGAAAGGGCTAGGTGTATAGATATTTGACGGTAGTAGTCGTTCGTTGTGCCAATGAGTTTGCCATTTTTTTTTAATTCTCGCGCTGGTGGTGCTCAGGTCCGTTGATTGACCATCCCTCGATCTAGTTTTCGATTGGTTCTGAGTTGTTTCAACAAGACTTGTTTCGTCAGAGAATACTAGAGTGCTACTGTGCCAGGATCTTATATTGATATCTAGAAACTCTTGATATATCAATACAAAGCTTTGTATTTTGACCAATAATAAATTGGTATAAGTGGTAAGAATTTTAGTCTTTTTAAGTCGACTCTAGATCATGTGAGTAGAGAAAATTCAATTGAAAGAAAAGAATCCTATATAGCACAAATTCTTTTACTAAGATTAGTTATCATGGTGGTGAAAACTTCCAACCAGTAACCACCACAAAAATTATTGTTGCATAAAATTGTCTAGTTATGATTTTTGTTTTGTGTTGAAGTGATGTGGCACGACCATGGAACGTGATTGGTCGCACAGTAGGCCAAACTTGGCATGTGCATCAGAACCCGGCGCCAACCATGCATGAGCTGTCGTTAAGTGGATGATCAAACGGTTGGTAGTGATCTGAAACGAAAAGATCATCTCCTTCAATATAATTCCAAAATCCAAATCATTATTCACGTTTTAATGGGCCCATATTATTTCCTTGGAATTAAAACGTTCATGGCCCCAACCAACATGAGAAAATGAAAGAAGAGAGAGAGAGAGTTAACTATAAGCACTCACTTTTCATCTTGCATATTGTCCTTCTTTAGTGACAAAATTTGGAACGATCTTCCTATCTTTCAATCAATTGTTTGACTTTAGTCTTTTTTTTTCTTCTATATTAAATAATTGTCTTCGATTTAAACAATCTTATATCACTTCCTTTTTTCGGTTTTAAATACTCCTACATTACAATCACCAAATTTAACCAATTGTAAAGTGACAATTGATTTTTTTTTTTTACAAAGTCATAATTGAATTCTTTAAACATATGTTTTTTTTTAATGGCAAATATATTAGATATAAATATAAAAATAGAAACGGTACAAGAGACATGTCATAAAAATAAAGAGGTTTCAGAAGTACACTCTATCAGAATCTAACAATCACTATGCTAAGATAAGAAAAAAATAAAACGGGCAAAATAAAATTACGGACAAGGAGACACACCACCACCATTACTAGAACCCCTCAAAGGCGCCATGAAAACAAGAAAACCCCTCATAAAGAGAAAGACAAGGACCAACCACAGGTATGACAAAGCAAAAGAGGGTCTCCAATCCTCCTGACCCATCGAGACCCAACATGACACCCTAACAAACTCTATTGGTTCCAGCATAAAGTAAGATGGATACTCCACTCATAAAAGGAACAAGGGGAGTTAGAGTTTTTACCTAAAAACCACTTCCAAGATAAAAGTTTCACCGTATCTACTAGACACTCGACTAAAAAAGTCCCTTCCGAAAAGAAGACGTCATTTCGAGATTTCCAGATGGACCACACAATAGTATGTCAAATCAACAACCACCCTAATCTATCCTTTCTACCCACGCCCATGCCTAAGAAAGCATAAAAAAACTCTATAACACCAAGAGAAGGCACCAGCTCCACACCCAACCATCGTAGAATACTATACCAAATTGGTGAGATTTGGTTGCAAGAACCGAATAAGTGATCAGCTGATTCAGGCCCTAAACCACATAACACACACATAGAAGCACTAGCATCCCCAATGACGCCCCGATGCCAAAGATTTTGACGAGTCGGTAACCTGTCCTGCAGAAGCTGCCAAGAAAAGACCGCCACTTTTGAAGGGGCCCAAGTTTTCCACACTTTTGGAAGCAACCTCTATTCCTCTACGGAGAAGATCACCTCATCAGTTGTTGAATGACTAAGCGCCAAAAAAGCCGACTTAACTGAATAGCAACCACTAGGGTCATGCTTCCAACACCAATAATCATTTGTTGTAGAGATTGTTGAGCGGTCCATAATTTGATTGATACTTTCCATGAGATTAAGCTCCCAAACAAAGAGATCTCTTCTCCACCTCAAGCCCCACAACCATTGACCTTCGACCCACATATCCATCTCCCTAACTGTACTAGTACTCTGTGTTGAAACTAGAAAAAGTCTTTGAAACTGAGTCCTCAACGGGGTTCCCCCTAGCCAAGGCTCAAACCAGAAAGAAGTCATGTGACCATTACCAACCTTTTTAGACACTCCCTCTGAAAACCAGTCTGAGATAGCATCATCAGGATCACCTAGTAAAGACACGTTCCTCCACCAGCAAGAAACCCTCTTGAGATCCTTAAGTGTCCCTCCAAGATGAGGGGAGGGAAATAAAGAGCAATATCTCGCCAAAATTATATCTCCCGAGAGACCCACACCTCCAGAGATTAGTCTCCATCTCCATTTACCAAGCAACGCTAGATTCACGGCTCGAAGATCTCTGACCCCCAACCCTCCATCACTCTTTGGCTTACACACTTTGCCCCAGCTAACCCATTGAGTGAGAGGCTTGAAACATTGATCTACAGCTGCAACATTATGCTGCGGGAGAGTCAAAACACATTTTATTTGTTAAATGACTTGTGACAAGAATTTTATTTCTTAAATTAGTAAGCGAGCCCTATTTATTGTAATATTTTTATCAATTGAATTATATTCATGAAAATTCCAAACATGCATGTTGAGAGAGATAACTCTTTAATATGGCGGGTGGAGGAAAACAAGAATACCCGAATTCTTTTTTTTGGGTCATAGACGAAATAGCAAGCCATTGAAAACTCACACACACAAAGTGAAGGGACCAGAGATCGAACCCGGTCAAGACGTCCGACACTAGTAATTTCAGCATTTCTGCCAGTTGAGCTAGGATTTGTGGACAAAATACCCGAATTCTATTGAGTATGAATTTGGAGTTCTACTACTTTTTGTTCTCATTAAGATTTTGGACGGGTGTGGATACCCGAACTTTATGGGTTTGGAATAGACAAAAAAACATCTTGGCCTCATTGTCATGCCTAAACTCTTGGGTTTTTTCTTTTAATAAACAAATATTGTGCTTAAAGAGATTCTTAATATAATTTTGTTGGCTTGTTAAAATAAATAAATAAAATTTTAAAAAAACTAGAAATTAACTCTTTGGATTTTGGAGAAGGAGGTCCGGTAATCCAGAGTCTGACTGCGAAGTAAATAAAGTTTGGCTGATAATTATTTCCATCAACTGAACTCATATTCCGCCGAACAATTCGTTCTAAAGAGAGTTTATTAACCACTTGAATCCAATGTATCGTATCACTTCCAATTTAGAAAACTTAATTGAAACCTTGACCTTTTATATTAAAGATTATCTCATATTTATAAACTCTTGTTCAGACTAACTCACAAGTGAGACTTTTTAACAATAACTAATTAATTGTTTTACTGCATATACTTATAACTAAATTATATTGTTTAGACATTTTTATAGCCTTAACCATTAAAATCAAATGTTCCACAACTTTGTACCCCTTGGTCTAGCTCCCTAATTGTTTAACAAATATATGTTGTTGCTTTTAATATAATTATTTTCTTTTTTCATAACACTGTTAATTATTTATTATCTCATTTTACTTTTAGAATAATTTTGAAATTAGAATAAGTATTTTAATATATCATTATTTAAGTAAAGTATAGGTTATCCTCAAAGAAATATGGATAGGTCTCGTGAGCTTAACTTAATTGACAGAGACATTACATTATATATACAGGGGTCGGGGATTAATCTCCGGTCATCTCATTCCCACATATCCATCTATCTAAGTCTCAATCAAGAGCATAAGTATTGGTGAATTTGGGTTAGATTACTCCAATTCCTCATGAGATAATTAAAAAAACTATATTACATAATAAAAAAAGATATCAACAACATAGTATTCCCTTACTAGTGAATTACATTTTTTTGTATTCTAAACACATTATCCGGGATTCTGTGGACAGGACGTTACATCCTAAAACAAGGCTGGCTGATCTGTGTAGAAAATCTCTACTAGTGTGTGTGTTTTGTTTTTCTTTACAATTTTAATTTTAATTTCATGTAGAGTGCAATGAGGTCCCACATTCAAACATGTCTACATGGTTTGCATGCATTAACAAGTATAGGTGGACCACATGATCAATTTCTCTATTATATAGAGCACACATTCATGCACATACACAAATACTTATACTCTTGATCGAGACTTAGACAATGGAATGTCATACAATTTCAAAGACACGTATCAATTATATGTTCATATGGAAACGGATTATCTGTTATTACACAACACAGCAAGACACTGTAATAGATTGGAACCGTCCGATTTATGCAGACGGCTAAGATTACTTTAACTTTATTTTATCAAGTCTAATATGAACCGTTTAAATTAAAATCAATGATTGTGATTGTTTAGTGAGGCAAACTGTACTGTTTTGCAACGGCGGGCAATCAACATCCTTCAGACATATGTTAGGTTTTGAGAAAATTGTGAATAATTTGTCCAACAACTAACATGAGTAAATTTGTAAGTATGATTAACTTTTATTGGTTGTTAGTTAAGTAAACTACCCACAATATTTTAAGAGTATATGTAAAATTTTCTTTACGATATATATTTATTAGATGAACAAATTAATTCATATACTTTTCTCTTGTGTATATTAAGTTGAAATATCCCTTATATACTATATTAAAAAAATCCCTTAATTATTCCATTTATTTATAATGAATAGATATATAGATAGATAGATAGATATCTTTTGCTTCAAAGAAAAAAGTTCATAAACTTGTTAGAATCCTTGGAAAATATTTTTATGAAATTCACATATAACTTCATTGAAGTTTGTATTGGGAGTCCACAAATATAAAAATCAAAGTAAGATTAAGGTTGACAATGCGAGAATTGAAGTCTCGTAAGAGCTAGGTTTAAACGTCGATATTGAAGTTGTATTAAAATATCACAATGTTATCCAATTTTTATATTGTAGAATGTACATCTGTTTGACTAGCTTTGTCTTATGAGTTAGCTTTTGAGAGTGATATTTAAATCCATCTAACATGAGTTCAATGGTTGAGGTTGTCCAACAATTATTATAAATAATATAAAACCATTGATGTAACATTTCCTAATAGCTTAAGCTTTTGGGATAATCGGTTATTTAACAACCATATCTAGCAAAACACAAGATGGCAAGAGAAAATACCTGAAAAATCAGATTCTTTTTTTTTTTCTTTTTGTATAGCCTGAAATCAGATTCTAAAGGAAGAAAAAAAACTATTTTTACAAGTTTTTGAGAAATAGTTTTGTCAAAGAAAAATATATTTTGATAAATAAGTATAATTTGAAATAATGTAGTGAATGTGAGAAAATATTAACAAGAGTAGACTTAATTATTTGGTAAGAAAAAAAAGTAGATTTAATTATTATGGTTATTTAACATGTCTTTTTTTCCGAAACAAACTTTGACATGACTTATGACTAATTCATTTTTATGTCGAACCTAGCTGAGCTTAAGGAGATTATATCTAATTAATTTTATTTATTTATATTTGACAAATTATGGCTGATTCCAACACACCCTAATTTGGAAAAAAAAAACAAAATCTAAACTCATCCAAATGAATGTTTTCTGTTTCAAACAACCCCCTAATTACTAAAAATCGATTTTGCACAAAGTAAATACCTGCCCAGCTTTCACTCGATGCAATAGTAATACAGTTATAGAAAATGACATGCATGTTACATTACATAACCAAACAAAACGATAATGATGATTTGGATGGCAACATATAGCTATAATATGGAACCTACAAATTGAGCTCCCAAACGAAAGACATGGACCACAGTTTATTTTATATATGGTTCCATTGTCCTCATCAATTATAATTGAATGTTATTAACTCTTTTTGTACTAATTTTTTTTGTCAAAAACATATAAGACTTTTCTTTAGACTAACCAACTTTATTTACTTGCCAAAACATTTTAGAATATATGAAAAACGAAAATAAAAAATATAACTTTTTCTGTTTATGTATCTCTAGACAAAACAGTTTTTTTCCCATTCGGATGTGTATTTTCAAAATTATGAAAGGTTTTTAAAAATTGTGAAGGGTGAATAAAGTTGTTTTCTTTGTACCAGAAAATCACTCTTTAGTCCCCCTTAATTGTTTCTAGGCCTCAAAGTTTCGCAAATATCCCTTAAGATAGTTGGAAGGTACATTTTAAAACAGGTCTTGATGGGATCCTATCTTCCGAAACAGCCCAATGTTGAAGTCTTTTTTATTTTTTAGTTTTTGCATTTTGGAAGATAGCTTCGCATGCGTACTATGATTTCGGAAGATATGATCTTATCACCTATTTTAACACATTTCAGAAGATACGTTCAAAAATGTGCTAAGATTTCGGAACGTGCATTCTGAAATCCTATGTCCTGTGGTCAGAATGTAAATTTTAGAATATCAAACATATTAAACACAATCAAACATACACAATCTTAAACATAAAAATCTTTACCATAAAGAAAGTTTCGATAACAGTTTGGATTATGTATTCCGAAATCTCAAGAACATATCTTCCAAAATGTGTCAAATAGGCAATGAAATCTTATCCTCCGAAATCATAGTATGTATGGGAAGCTATCTATCAAAATGCAAAAAAAAAAAAAAGGAATCCCACATTGGCCTATTTTGGAAGATATGACCCCATCAAAGCTGATTTTAGAACGTATCTTCTATAAACCGTCTTGAGAGGTATTTTCAAAACTTTGGAGGGCTTGGAAGCAACCGGGCCTAAAGAGCAATTTTCATTGCACTTAGCCCATTCCAATGCTCATGTCAAGCGCAGTTCACATATATATGAATTTTAAATAGAGATCCAAACTCATAGAAGTTTAAAGTTTAATCATATAGTTGGTCTGTTATGTTTATTTAGGTTTTATTTTAGTCCCTACGTGAAATTACATTAAATTGTGTTGTTTTTGCTCATGTGTCCATTATATCTCTTATGTGCCATGCAACATGTAGCGACATGGAAGCTTAATATGTATTTTTTCCAATATATTTATTTTAGGTTTCATTTGGTCCCAACATCGTCTCGTAGTCACAAAAGATCCAAACCCATCTTCATGTAGCATCTATGAATAACCACCATCGTTCAAAACTGGAAACCCTAACTTCCTTGCAAACAACCAATACCCGCAAAGCAATCATGTATGTATCGTCGCTGAATGCCAGCCTCACTATTTTACTCCACTAACATATGTACCACTGATCTTCTTCAGCTCCAAAATCTCCAGAGTTTTTCTTCTTTCCTCCTCCTTCGGTGTAACATTTGAAACATTCAGGACCAAATAACTAATTAATGTGTTTTTCTTCCCTCCTAAACGAGGCATGCAGACACGTATATTTTGACTATCATATCATTCACCGGAAGATTATGGACTTTGAGTCAGCTCCTTGTTGTATTATTATTATTTGATTAATGAAATGAGTTAAATTTGCTTTTGTCTAATAAAAAAAGAAGATAATGGTCTTAAAGCAACTGCCACTGCTTAAGACCTACATCAAAGAGCTAAGGTAGGGTTACAAATATGTATTTTGTGCTGTTGAGAGACTCTACATATACACATTCAACACATTGGTAGCCGTTGAATTAAGATCATATGATTAAGATTTTAAACTCAAAAGGATATCAAAATCATTGTACATCGTATAATACTAATCCAAAAATCATTGATATTGATATACTGACTGCATGAATGCAAGGTATCCCGACTATAGGTACCCATCCAAAAGTCCTCTTTATCAACTATATAGTTTAGACAGTACTTCATGTTAAATTTAAATTGAGTTGTTTTCCAGTACTATAGGAAAATGCAAGCATTTCTCTCAAATAATACCTATCAACATTTTAACGAATAGGAGCTATCTTTCTCGCGAAACTATGTTCGATTTAAAAGCATGGAGAAAATGCTACAGTATATTACAAAAATCAAGAGAAACTCATCAACTATGAATTTTTCTTAACATTAACATACTGGTAATGCCTCCCTAAATCCAATTCTAAAACTAGTACTGCTACCCTTTCGACCTCTCCTTTCTGCTGCATTCCCTCTCTGCATCATAGCCACAAATTCGTTGTAGTCTATTCGTCCATCCTGAAAAAGCCAAAACACACAGCAGAACAAGCTTATTATCATTCTTAAAAAAGAATATAAGGTTTGTATTGCAGCTGGAAGCGGTGTCTATATTATTTAAGTGTTCGAATGTGCCTAGAACATGATTACCTCCTATGGAAGGAATATGTGGGAAACAAAAACTATATATACTCACATTATTTTGATCAGCTTCTCGGATCATTTCCTCCAAGGGGACATTCGTTAGGCCAAATTCTTCACAAGCTTTTTGAAGCTCATCTTTAGTGATAAATCCACTTCCATCTTTATCGAAATATGAGAAAGCTGCAACTAAATGATCTTCCCTTTCAACTTTGTTTAGATGCAATGTTGCAGCTATGAATTCTCCATAGTCAATTGTACCACTGTTATCAACATCTGCCTGAAATTCGAAACAAAAAATGGAATGATGCATCAAATTAATATAGCACTGAAAACAACGATATTATCTTTTCGATATTATTCATTATTATTTATCATCAATCTATCATTATGTTTGGAATATTTCCTTAGACTAATCCATCGAGATACTTGTGAAGTTAAGGAAATAAAGATGCATGATTCTGAACAAATACTTACAGCTTGCATTAGATCGTAAATTTCAGATTCATTAAGATTGGCACCAAATTTTTGCAGTCCGATCTTGAGTTCTTCAAAAGTAATCTGACCACTATTATCAGTATCGATCATCTTAAACATTTCTTTCAGTCCAGCAATTTCTTCTTCAGAGAGATTCTCTGCAATAACCTGCACACAACAGCATAAAAATTTACAAAAGCAAAAATTTAACAATCCAAGCAGATCCAATATAATCCTTTGACATATTCTGCTTTGCAAATAAGAGTAACAATTGCGCAAAAATGATTCATTATCGATCCCAAAATAGAGGAAAAATAAATACTCAGGTGTGTGTGACTGAGTTATGTGACGGAAAAAATAACTTACTCTAAGGGCTATTTTCTTGAGCTTGTTCACTGCAGTAAACTGCTTCATGCGGCTTAAAACTGCAGAATCAAGAGGCTTGTCAGGAGCTGCTCCGTCCACCATCCAGGGATGGCCTGCAAAGAATCAGATTATCATTATCTTCATTAACAATGTGGTAAAAAACCTCAAGTTCAACAATGTTATAATGATTCGTACGAGTCAAAAGTTTCATAATAGAATACACAATATTTTATTAGAGTACGAAATATTGATTGATAAAAATTTCATGGTATGAGTAACTTTATTAAGAGATTTTTTATCTTAAGTGTTGAAAGTGTATCGAAGAAAACTACTCGAGCGTGACAAAAGAAATAAGACTGTGATATGGAAAAATATATGATAGCCAATTAATCAGATTAATGCCAATTGCCAAATGTTGTTTGAAATCAAGTTGTATGCTTCCTAGTAACTTTTGTTTCGCTATCACGGAACTTAATGGGATAATAGTGGAGAGAAACTTACGAAGAACGTCAAAAGCTGATAACCGTTTACTAGGGTCTCTGACAAGCATCCTTATAACCAAGTCTTTTGCACTATCGGAGATACTAGGCCATGGATCTGATGTGAAATCAAGATCACTATTCAAAATGGCCTCGAATATCTCTTGCTCCGATTCTATTACAAAGGATCAAAATAAATGTTATAATGAAGTTTTTTTTAATCGATAAACATGTGAAAGATATATAAAATAAGCAAATAGCTAGATTAGAGTATAATGAGCTTGATATTTTAATAACTCTTACCACCCCAAAATGGAGGAACCCCACATAAGAGAATGTACAAGATGACACCGGCACTCCACACATCTGCTTCTGGACCATATCGCTTGCGTAAAACTTCAGGTGCAACATAGTAAGGACTTCCTACTACATCATTGAAAATGTCACCTGTAAATAATGTGTTAGATTGTTAGCTATGCAGAAATTAGCTTCAAGTATCGGCAATTACATATTTTTAGTAGTAATGTTAATGTATATTACGATTCATAATTCAGAAATTAGCGCTTCCAATTCATAATATGAAACCCCATTTGGTAATCATGTGAAGAACAAACAACTCAAGATAGAATGTAATTAACATTTGGACAAACCTGGTTTAAAAAAAGCAGATAGTCCAAAATCTATAGCCTTAAGAGGAGAATCTTCTTGTTGATTAACGAAAAGAAAATTCTCCGGCTTAAGATCACGATGCATTACACCAAGAGCATGACATGACTGAATTACACCAACAATAGTTCTTGCAAGTTTAGCTGCTTTTCTTTCTGTATAATGCCCTCTTTCGACAATCCTATCAAAAAGTTCACCACCCGAACACAACTCCATAACAACATGAACAGCAACAGCATCCTCAGAAGCTTCCTTAATTGAAATCAGATCCGGACACCCGGTCAAGTGATGCATAATCTGAATCTCCCTCCTCACATCTTCAACATCCTCTTCTGTCAACAATTTCCTCTTCATGATGGATTTACAAGCATACTCTTTTCCAGTAGCTTTCTCGACACAAAGAAACGTAGTTCCAAATTGCCCTTGTCCAAGCTTTGGTCCCAAAGTATAAAACTCTCTAAGACTAACTGTTTTTCGCTGTAAAACTGAATCTGTTTTTAACCCTGCACTTGCTGCTCTCTTCACAATAAGAGGTCTTTTTGGTTTTGACGATGTAGCAACAGAAACATGACTCGTTTTCGTTTGTGGTTTTTGTTGTTGTTGGGGTGGTGTTACATCCTCCTTTTCAATTTTCACTACCTGCGGAGGCCGGTTTTGAACAGTTTCTGTAGCTTTTGTTGGATTGGTTCTGTGTAAATGATCTTTCCTGGTTACACATGACCAGCAAGATAGAGATGGAAGTTTAGAGGGTGTTGGTTCATCCTTTGAACGTGAGGTTCTTCTCGATCCGACACAGTGGTTTCCCATCTAACACTAATTACACACTATCCCAATCATCATACTATATCATGTCAGGTGTTCGTGTCAGAATCTTTGTCCTCCTATCAGGTGACCGTATCAGAGTCTTCGTGTCGTGTCAAGTGTCCCTACCAGAGTCTGTGTTTTATAACAAGAAACTTATGAACAAAATTTAACCTCGAATTCGAAATGTCAAAACCCTAAAAAAAATAATTTGTCCTCCTATCAGGACACCGTGTCAGAGTCTTCGTGTTGTGTCAGGTGTCCCTATCAGAGTCGGTGTTTCATATATTATAACATTGAAAACAAGAAACTTATGAACAAAATTTAACCTCGAATCCAAAATGTCAAAACCCTAAAAACAATTTCCTCCTCAAATTGAAAAAGAGATAACCAAAACAAAAGGATAAACAAAAACAAAAATAAGCAAATGTGTGTTTACCTTATTAACTTGATGGTGCAATGCAATTGATCAATGCACAAACCTAGTGTGCAATAATATGAACAAACAAGTGTGCTATTATTATATATAAAAGAGGGGTATCAAAGATTTTGGAGATTTGTGGAATGTTGAAATTTATGGGAAAAACCTAATATTGTGCCAATTTCAATGAACCTCAAAACGTGTTTGTTTGATTTTGTTGATTGAAACAAATTAGGGAGAAAAAAGCGTAATTGATTTTGATGATTGAAACAAAGATGGAAACTTTAGAAAGATTGAAACCTTAATGTAACAGAAATTAATGTTGTTAAAAATGGAAGAGAAAGAGACAGAGACAGAAAGTTATACCGTTTTTTCTGTTAGGAAGATTATTGTTGAAAACGCGTTACAACAAAAAACAAATTTGGGAAATTGGACGGCTAAGATGGATGGTACACGTGGAGTGGATGGTTGAGATTTGATTTGAATCGTGATTTGGTATATACGTGCAATCCCTATATTCACTCCGACGTGCTTACCCGCCGGCTGCCGGCTTTTGCTGGTAGATTTTTATTCTTTTTGTGTTCCCTTATACTATATTGGTGAACATTTTGGTACATATAACCAAAAAAAACATTTCAATACACATGTTAGTCGGACATATATTGGGAGGGGTGGGGAAAAAAATCAAAAAACCGAACCGAACCACTGAATTAAACCGAACCGAAAACTCTAATCGAACCGCTGAACTAAACCGAAAACTCTAATCGAACCGCTGAACTAAACCGAACCAAACAAAAAACAACTAAACCATAACTAATAGTTTTAAAACTAAACTGAAACGGTTCGGTTCATTATTATCAGTTTGGTTCGGTTTAGTTCTCTTACAATTGAAATTTAAGAATCAAAATCTCACAATGGTAAAACTTTGTGGGTGAAAACTGTATTTAAACCTTATATTTTTAAGGGGAATGAATTTCATATATTATCGGTTTAATTTGGTTTGGTTTCGGTTCTTTAAAATACTAAACATTAAACTAAACTTCTTTTTATTTTTTTTTACAAAACATTAAACTAAACTTAATCGATGTAAATTCGATTGGTTTGAACATTTTGAAAGTATCGAAGAGGATGAAATTATCAAAACACAATAAACTAATGCGTACACTAAATAAAACTTTGCAACTTTTATTAAATCAATAACAATGAGATCACATCATTGAACTCATGTAAATACAAATCAAAGGAAGATCAAAACATAATTATACAAGTGGATGTCAAGCTATCACAAGTTGCATGTGCCCAAGGTTGTATCATCAAGCCTTTTGAGGAGGAGGAGGATGAGGAATTTCATAACCTGAAAGAATTATTGTAGATAGAAATTAATATTATATTTTCATAAAATAAAAATTAACATTATCTTTGGATTGAAAAAATTAATATTGTAGATGAATTAATTAATCTCGTAACTTACTTCCACACTTATCCGTAGGAATATTTGGCACTTTGCAAGTTTGTGCTACATAAATAACTTTTTCCATGCTGATTATAAGTTCAACAATTGGAGTCACATATTTACAATAACATGAGACATCAACACCTTTCAATGCAGTACAACAAGCTTCTGATGGTGGAATTTTTGGCCCAAATTTTGACATGTAACTTCTACATTCGGTATTAATGCCACTATAGTCACCACCACATTCAGATTGAGCAGATATTCCTAACACTAAGATGTTTGCAATAAGCATTAATGTTGCAAAGGCTAAGCATCTAGTTGCCATGGTGATTAAAATTAAAATAAACTCTTACTTTTGTTAACAATAGGATGAATGATTATTAAGTTATAACAATTGAAGAACTAAAGAACTGTTTATATAGAAGAATGGTGACATGAATTTAGATATGACAAAAACTAAATAAATTAAAAGTAATTCTATTTTTTTGGTCAACAAAAAGTAAAATTCTTTTTTTTTTGGGGTCAAAGTATTCTTTTAGTAAAATTCTTTTTTTGTTGCGTCAAAGTAAAATTCTCATACAAATAACTTATTATTAAGATATTATAATAACAATATTTTATATATAATATTTTTCTAAAATACTATATCTTTATAGTCAAAGTTTGACTTAAAGATAAACAAAAGATTTGACTTTTTTAACCATTCAATCCATTTTTAGTTATTTTCATTTTTAAAATCATATATTCATCTATTTCTCCATGATGATATTATCTTTTATAACATTTTTCAAAAATGTTTATTTTCCAAAAAACAAAACCTATGTTTTGAGTGATGTTTTGTAATCGTCAAATTTTATAATAAGGAAGTTAATATTGTTAGAAGTTAGTTACAACAACTATAAAGTTGTTAAGAGTTAGTTTTTGTAGTTATACAAAGCAACTAGTCTAATCTCAATTCCTATAAGTAGTAGTGGTGTATTTTCATGTATAGTAACTTTTCATTCTTCATTAATCAATAAGAAATACTCTTCTCTTCTGCCTTGCCTAGGTGCAGGTACGATATCGGTACCCGATACGGGGTAAGACATTTTTAGAAAAATTAATACATGTGTATGAACATAAATTAAGGTACAGATGTGTACCCAGTACTGGTACGGGTACGTACTCTGTACAAGTATTTTTCCTCAAACGGAGTACCCGTGCATCATAGCTTCTCTTCCTATCTTTAGTTTTTCATCTCAATTCAAAGTGTTGGTGTTTCAATGTGATGGTAGCTGATAGCCGATGATAAGCTATATTATATAGTTGAAAAGTTAGTAGAATAAAATTAAAGTGTTTGACATATTTAGCTGTTGTAAGTACAAAATGACATAAAAGTATATGGTTAGTGGGTAGTTATTATAATTTTAAAAAAAATAAAAATAATAAGGGTAAATATGAAATAAAATGTAAAAAGCTATAATCTCATACACTACTTGAAATAACATCTCAAAAACGCTATAAGCTAATTAAATAAACTTGTTACCAAACACGTCCATTTTTTTTCTAGCTTATAAGTTTGTTTTCATTTAAATATTATTAATTGTTATTATTTTATATTCAATTTGTTTTTTTTGTACAAATCTTTTAAAAAAATATTTAAAAATTACTTTTAAGCTAAAAAAAACAATTACCAAACAACTTTTGCTCTTTTTTTGAAAGTTTTTATTTTCACTTCTGGATTTCATATAGCTTCTAAGAGTTAAAATAACTAGGCCAAACAGACCACAACAAACTAGTTTATAGCTTATAAGCTAAAAATTTTGTTTGGTAATAATTTTTAAATAAGAACTTATAACTTATTTTACTAACTTATAACTTATTTTTAAAACGTTATTTCAAGTAATTTATGAGCTTATAGCTTATCATTTTTTCTTCCACTTTAACTCTGTCATCTTATTTAAAAAAATTAAATATTAATTAAACATATATTTTTTAGGTCGGATCATTTCAAGTAGTTTTTTTTTTTTTTTCTCAATGAAAATGCAACTCTGGCTATCATTGCACTTTCACAACATAATATATTTACATGTTAGAATTTGCTTATAGAAGAAATGAGAGCATTCAAAAACAAACTCAGATCACTTGATTCATACTTTCTCTCACAATCTCATCATGTTTTGCATCTTTCTACATCATCCTCCAATTCATCAAAACTTTCACACTCTCACAAACCAAAAACAACACAACAACAACCACTTTCCAACTCAGACACTGAAGAAGCCTCACGTGCACTTTTCCACGAAATCACCCACATTTTAGGTGTTGGTACTGTCATGCATGATCATTCCCCATCTGGGTTTTTGTTTCCACTCGAAATTCGCGATACCCAACTTGGTTCTAAGGAAGAACATGATTGCACCGAACCTGTTTGTGAAAATGCCGCAGAGAGTGTTGTACTTGATAAAGACAAAAACTTTCCTGTTTTGGAACATACCGAGTTGAGTAAAATGGGAGAAGAAGATATGTGTCGAATGGTGAGTGATATTATGGAGATAATTCGAGCAGAAAGTGGTTCTATTTCTGTGGAAGAGCGGTTAGAAAATATGGGTTATTGTGAATTGAATGTTGAGGTTTTTGACAGAGTGTTGAAAAGGTGTTTCAAAATGCCGCATTTGGCTTTCAGGGTTTTCAATTGGTTGAAGCTTAAGGATGGTTTTCGTCACACGACACAGACTTATAATACCATGTTGTGCCTTGCTGGAGAAGCTAAGGAGTTTGGGTTGGTGAAGAAGTTAGTGGAGGAAATGGATGAGTGTGGAGTTCAAAAGAATGTAAATACGTGGACTATTCTTTTATCACTTTATGGGAAGGCTAAGAAAATCAGTGAAGCTTTGTTGGCTTTTGAAAATATGCAAAGGTGTGGCTGTGAACCTGATGTAGTTTCGTATAGAACGGTCATTCGTTTGCTTTGCGGTTCGGGTAAGGGTGATATTGCTATGGAGTTCTATAAGGACATGGTCAAGAAGGAAATTCTACTTGATGATGTAAGGTTGTATAAGATGCTTATGAACTGTATGGCAGAATCAGGAGATGTTGCAGCTGTTAGTTTGCTTGGAAATGACATGATGCGGTTGTGTCTGATGCCGGAAAGTAGTGTTCTTGGATGTATGCTCAAGAGCTTTTGTATTTCTGGGAAGATTAAAGAAGCCTTGGAATTGATTCGTGACCTCAAATATAAAGACGTAGTTCTTGAATATGAATATTTTGAGACCTTGGTGAGAGGCCTGTGTAAAGCAGGCAGGATTTCAGATGCTTTAGAGATTGTTGAAATTATGAAGAGAAGGGACATTGTTGATGGGAACATTCATGGGGTTATCATAAATGGGTATTTACAGGGAAACAATGTTTGCATGGCACTTGATGTGTTTCAAAGCATGAAAGAATTGGGTTATGTGCCTACGGTCTCCACATATACAGAACTGATACAGCATCTCTTTAGGTTGAATAAGTGTGAAGAAGCTTGCATGCTGTATGATGAGATGCTCGGAAAAGGAATTAAACCAGATATTGTGGCTATAACAGCCATGGTTGCAGGTCATGTTTCACAAAATCGTATATCTGATGCGCGGAAAATTTTTAAGAGCATAGAAAGCCAAGGTATCAAGCCTACGTGGAAAGCGTATTCGGTATTTATTAAGGAGCTTTGCAAGGCTTCAAGGACTGATGACATTGTTAAAGCATTGTATGAAATGCAGGCTTTAAAGATTGTAATCAGAGATGAAGTATTCCATTGGGTTATAACTTACATGGAGAAGAAGGGGGAGCTTGCTTTAAAAGAGAAAGTTGAGCAGATTCATACAGCGTCTAAACTTGTTCCTGAACATTTCAAGGAGTCTGAAAAACAAGTACTGTTGAGAAATGAGGTGGAAGAAGATACAGGAATTGGCCAATCAAAGTCAGAGACGGTAGACTGCTCCTTATGGCATCCAATTCATAAGACTTACAGTGAGCAAGATGTTCGCGATGTCTGTAGGATTATTTCGTCCTCTCTAGATTGGTCTTCAATTCAAGAAAAATTGGAGAAAAGTAACATTGAGTTCACTCCAGAATTTGTTATGGAGATATTGCAAATCTGCAGTATTCATGGCTACACTGTGCTGAATTTTTTTTCATGGGTGGGAAAGCAACCAGGCTACAGACACACCGCGGAATCATACAACATTGCAATCAAAATTGCAGGGTGCGGGAAAGATTTCAAGCACATGCGAAGCCTGTTTTATGAAATGAGAAGAAACAATTATCCGATAACATCAGAAACATGGACAATCATGATAATGCTTTACGGCCGTACAGGTCTGACAGAGATGGCCATGAATTGTTTCAACGAGATGAAAGCTGATGGTTATAGCCCAAGTAGGAGTACATACAAGTATTTGATCGTCGCCTTATGTGGGAGAAAAGGAAGGAAAGTTGATGATGCTCTCAGAACATATAGTGAGATGATTAGTTCGGGACATGTTCCCGACAAAGAATTGATTGAAACCTATATTGGTTGTTTATGTGAAATGGGTAGGATCTTAGAAGCTAGGAAATGCATAGATTCTCTTCAAAAATTTGGATACACAATTCCTCTTAGCTACTCCTTGTTTATAAGGGCTCTTTGTAGAGCTAGAAAAGTGGAAGAAGCATTGGCATTAATTGAAGAGGTTGGAACAGAGAAATCAAATGTAGAAAAGCTAACTTATGGAAGTATTATACATGGTTTATTACAAAAGGGTAAATTAGAAGAAGCATTAACCAAAATTAATGCAATGAAACAAGAAGGAATAACACCTACAATCCATGTTTACACATCTTTAATAGTTCATTTCTTTAAAGAGAAACAGGTAGAAAAAGCTATTGAGACTTATAAGGAAATGCAACAATCAGGTTATGAACCAAATGTTGTTACATATTCAGCACTTATACGCGGGTACATGAACGTGGGGAGGCATAATGATGCGTGGAACGTGTTCTACCGTATGAAATTTAAAGGACCATTTCCTGATTTCAAAACATATTCTATGTTCCTTTCTTGTCTATGCAAAGTTGGGAGATCTGAAGAAGCAATGAAGCTTATTTCTGATATGTTGGAGAGTGGTATTGTTCCTAGTACTATTAACTTTAGAACAGTTTTTTATGGGCTGAATAGAGAAGGTAAACAAGGTTTAGCACATGTTGTGTTGCAACAAAAATCAGAACTTATTAGAAAGCGCAAGCTCATAACTTGATTTCAAGGCATTTATAAGTTGTTGGATGTATGCCATTTAGGCTTTGTACGACTTAAGTCTGGTCTGCCATATAGTTTAAGACTAATTCTGTCTAGTAATCAGCTATTGGCTTATTTTTTAAGCACGAGGTTGACATTTTAAAAATCTGAAATTAGGATGTTTGGAAACATATTTCATATTAACACATTTAAATAAATAAATAATCATGTGTTTAAATAGACTAATGAACTAATAGAGTAATAAAATTAAATTCATTTTTTATATTTAACACGGCATTTTGGAGACTTTTACATATCATATTTCAATTCTAAATTTATATAAAACATTTAAATATGCAGAAAATTCTAGAACAAAAAAAAAATATGCAGAAAATTTAATATAGACTAAGTTTAAATTATTGAAAAATTTAACAAATTATATAAATTAATGCAAAGTACAAAATTTAGTATGATAATAATAGTAATAAAAAATACTTTTTTTTTAAAAGCATAAAAAAGTACAACAAGCCGGAGGGGCAAAAACATGACCCAACAACCACACAAAAGTGTAATAGTTAACCTAGAAAGGGTAATACAACGAGAATCAACCTTGCTTAAAAAAAAAAACGAGAATCAACCTATACAAAAGTGGTATATAAAACACAGGCCAACATGGAACCCGTAAACAAATTGCAAAAAACAAATGTGTAAAAGTTGCACCCGTTGCAATAAAACAAACTATAGACGGACCGAAAACGAACAAATTTATCTCTTAAAGAATGAAAATTGAATTTGACCGCTAATACGGTAACAGAGACACCAGTCAGTAACTCACTACAGCAACAACGACAAGTAAAAGGTCATTTCTACCCTTATTTGCAATGGAAAAAGAAGAAGAGCATATGACGGCGATGGAGAGCAATCCAGGCAACCGCCATAGAACACTCAAAAATCTCAAACTAGCAGATCCGAAGATCCAAAGTGATAAACGAAGCTCATCACTGACCCACATCGGAGAGGAAGGAAAAGATCTCAGTCACCACAGCGAACGGGATGAACAGAGATCCCAACCTGGACATAATAGGTTCCAAATAAAGAAGAGTCACCGGCCTTCACGAGTGAAAATGAAAAAACCATCGTCGGAAAACCCAGTGAAGAACCTTCGACACCGTAAAAAAGAAGAGCCACCGGCCTTCCCGAGTGAAAATCAGCCTATACAAAAGTGGTATATAAAACACAGGCCAACATGGGACCCGTAAACAAATTGCAAAAAAAGACATGTGTAAAAGTTGCACCCGTTGCAATAAACAAACTAGAGACGGACCGAAAACGAACAAATTTATCTCTTAAAGAACGAAAATTGAATTTGACCGCTAATACGGTAACAAAGACACCAATCAGCAACTCACTACAGCAACAATGACAAGTAAAAGGTCATTTCTACCCTTATTTGCAATGGAAAAAAGAAGAAGAACATATGACGACGATGTAGAGCAACTCAGGCAACCGCCATAGAACACTCAAAAAGCTCAAACTAGCAGATCCGAAGATCCAAAGTGATAAACGAAGCTCATCACTGACCCACATCGGAGAGGAAGGAAAAGATCTCAGTCACCACAGCGAACGGGATGAACAGAGATCTCAACCTGGACATAATATGTTCCAAATAAAGAAGAGTCACCGGCCTGCCCGAGTGAAAATGAAAAAACCACCGTCGGAAAACCCAGTGAAGAACCTTCGACACCGTAAAAAAGAAGAGTCACCGGCCTTCCCGAGTGAAAATGAAGTGATGGAAGAGAGCCACCACAAAACACAACCCAAGGAGGGTTACACCACAAGATCTGCTGCCAACACCACACTGAGAACGTTGTGCTGCCGGAGAAATGGGAGTAGGGTGGTGCGAAATGAAGGTTAGAAAAACACATGAAAAGGGGATTTGAATTGTGTTTTTTTTATGAAAAAACTTCTTTCAAATAAACAGTTTAAAAGAAAATAAGTTAAGACAAGTAGAAAGAGAAAGACACAACAGATTTTTATACTGATTCACCCATTAACTAGGGTTACGTTCAGTCCCCTCACCAAGAGAGATTTAATTATAATTACCAAGATTACAATTGCTCAGACATCCAGTCCAAGACTTCCTTACCCAGGATGCTCCAAATCCTAAGACTTCCTTGCTCAAGGTACTACTGACCAAGAGACTTCACTTGCTTAAGATACTCATGATCTTAAGACTTTCTTGCTTGAGGTACTACTTACCAAAAAACTTCTTTTACCTTACAAGCCAATGACTTTTTACAATTAGAGTTACATAATTTGATTATGTTTGCTTACTCTTAATAATCTTTTACGGTGGTAAGCTTACAATTAAGTGCAAATTGAAACTACTTAGATTTTCTAAGATACAATAGTTTGTAAGAAAACTATCTAAGTGTTTCGAGCAAGATACTACACAATAAGTTTTTAGACTCTAGAATTACTTTTATCTAGCTTGTTATCCTTCTCCTCGTAAGTCCTATAGTCTTCAAACTTTGCTCAAGGTTCCATATAAATAGGCAAGTTGAATAGAGCCGTTGATGAACACTATTGTCAGCTTGGATAAATCCGTTGAAAAAGCTAATAAAAACGTTGGAGTTATTTCTTTTTGAATTGATCTTTTCCTTGATAAAATAATCATTTGTTGTATAAGAAAAGATCCGTTGAAGCTTTTTTGAGACTCCACTCTAAACTAAATCGATGATTGCGAGCATACTTGTATGAATTTAATGTAACAAGCACAAAATGCTTTGGAGCAGGTCACAAATGTTGAGATTCCAGAGCAATAGGACAATTATGTCAGTCTTGATCACGTGCTCTACAGGGAAGTACAATACTTGACATCGTTACTTCAAAATCTTCATGAAGCTGAAGTTGAGAAAAACTCAAGAAGGGGGGTTGAATTTTGTTAGCTTTTTTAAATTTTAAGTGTTTTGAACTAGTCAAACACTGACTAGAGTCTGACCTAATGATAGGATAAGTTTGTAGCGGATATAACCAAAACACAAAGAGATAAGAGAAGAAGAGAGAGACACAAAGCAATTTTATATTGGTTCATCTCACAAATCAAGAGTAGTCTATTCGTTTTGCACTTTCAAAGGAGCCCACTATAATCACACAAGATTACAAATTGCTCAAGCACACATGCAAGAGACTTCTCAATGCTCAAGTACACTGACAAGATACTTCCAATGCACAACTCAAAAACACCGTTGCCTATAGAAAAGGCCACGACCGTATAGAGTGCGTTATCAAAACCGTTGCCGAACCGTTGCCTTAGGCTATAGGTACGGGGCTTTATGCAACGCTTTATGACTGTTGCCGAAACTTCAAAATGTTGTAGTGCAAGCAAGAGACTTCTAATTGCTCAAACACACAAGCAAGAGACTTCACACTCTAACTTAATCACATAAAGAAATAAGTGTTTAGGTTTTACACTTTATATACAATCAGAGTTGTAAGCAATAAAATAAAATGAGACTCAATTACTTAGGAATTTCTAAGATACCCGATTTGATTAAGAAATTCTAAGTGTAAATTTGAGCTTCAACTTTTATAGAGTTTTCGCACTCTCAAAATATGGCCAGAGTATTGATTTTTCTTCAATTCTTCAGCTCCTTATATAGGTTAGCATAAAAGATACGTTAAAGAAGAATAAGTGCCCAAGTTTGAGTCGTTGAGAAGCTTGATTCAAGGACATTGATGTATCCCTTGATATGATATGGATAATGTCATTGGAAGACATTTGAAAAGTCTTTGCTACCAAAAGGAATTCACCGTTTCATTCAATTTGTCTTTGAAGTTTATGTTTGATTTTGCTCGTGATCAGAAGAGGACAAAGTTGACTCTGAGCTTGACTGTCACATATCAAGAGCTCATGTTGCTGACATGTCTTTAAGGTTCTATGCTCTTCAGAGACTACACTTCAGAGTCTAAGATCTTCATAAGCTTCACCTCATATTCTGACCCTTCAAACTCTGAACTTCTAGCTTTTGACCATCTTCAGATTCTAGTGTTAATTTGCAGAGCCAGACTTCTAACTTCTAACTTGGTTCAGATTCTAGTACTCCAAACTAGAATCTCTCTTGTTAATTTTGATCAAACACTTTGGCTTCTCTTCAAAAAGATATGTGTTAAAGTTCTTGTTTATGTTCGTGAAATTTTATACTATGATCCTGCACACTTGAACATACTTCAATTTGTTCTTTGAAACTTTGTTATCATCAAAACTTTAGAGGAATTGTACAGATCCATTTTGTTCCAACAGAAGCTTGATCTTCATTAACAATCCTCTTCAGCTTCAGAGATGATCTTTTCAATAACGGTCTTCAGAGCTTATTCTTCATAGTAGATGACTCTCTTGATTCTTCGTGAATGTCTTGTACAGAGTGTTGGCTTTCTTTGCTTCAAAGCACGCTTATCTTGAGAACTTGTTGGACGTTAGGGTTGACTAGACCTTCAAAGTTCTTTTGACTTCATTGGTCGCCAGAGTTGATTAGACCTTCAGAGTCTGTTTTCAAAGCGCGTTCATTATGTTCTTTAGATGCATATATCTTCCATCAGTTGTAGCATATTTCTTTGTAATCCTGCATACTTAAAGATAAGTTAGTTCCTCCATCATTTAGACTTCATGGGGCCTTTTTTTTTTTGCAAGTCCATCATTTAAAACATTGCTTAAGTAGTTTTTCGGAGGTCAAATATCATGAAATGTCAATTGGTGCAATGGTCCGCGCATGTGTTGTAAGTATTCAGTGTGTGGAGGTTGTGAGTTTGAATCTCAATTTTGACAAGCTTTTTAATTTTATTCTAAGAGATTGATTGATAATAAATATAGTTAATTTCAAGATCATAATTATATTTATGTAAAAAGTATTTCCTTTTACAAAATAATGAGTTTTTCTATAAATAGAATTACTTTATAACTTATAAATAATTTACTACATTTCTTTTTAAAAAAAGAAATTATATTTTATTATTTCTTTGAAAAATTATTTTTTAAAATTAAGTTGGAATTTTTATTAAAAACACCATAAGTTTTTTTACAAGATTGGAAACACTATAAGTTGCATTTTTTTAAAATATTTTTTTAATAGGTTCCATTTTTATTCCTAGACCTCCAAAATCTCAAAACCGGCCCTGACAACAATGGTGACCTTGATACTGTCGAAATGAGGCATACATTTTTATTTTTTGTATTGTAAATATTAAAATAAAAGATAAAATGTATTACTTCTTTAATGAAAGAGAAATGAATCCCTAATTCTTTAAATATGCAAATGCGATGAACAAAAATGAAAGAAAAAATAAGCACACAAATGCAATTAGGAAAAATTAGGGTTGTTATTCAAACCAATCCAAATAAAAATTGCAAACTGATTTTAAAAAATCAAAAACCACAAAAAATCGTCGGATTAGATTTTTCATTGATTTTTTCAAAACCTATCCAAACGCTTCTATATCGCATACATATATTACAATCATGGTTGTCAAACTCGTGGGTATACTTGTAAACTCGTACGAGTTCACGAGTCTAGAAAGCAAAAACGAGTAGAATTGCACATAGAATCATTTTTTGATAGACTCGGATAAATTCGAGTAGACTCGTACAAACTCGTATAGACTCGCAAGTCTATGACGAGTTTTCGAGTCTATAAGTTTTCTTGAAAAAAATAATCCAAAACGGCTCAAAATCCCAAAAAATAAAATACCTTAAATATATTTTCTATTGCTCACGATATGTTTAGAATTAGAAACATCAAAGAACTTTCCCTTTCCTTGTCTCTATCTTCCGCAACGACGATGTCTGATGAGTCTCCTCTTTCATTGATGGTTTCATTGGAGCTTTAGATACTTGAAGTCATTAAAATATATGTTTCATGATATTTTACTTTATGCAGTTTTCAATTAAGAATAAACTAGTACATAACTATTTATATACGTTTGTCATACCCCATTTTTTGACTGATCGCTTTTATACGTCTCTTTAAGACGGATTTTTCTTTGTTCGTTTTTGGCGAAATTTCGGCAGAGAGGTATTTTAAAATACCTCATTTATTTGGTTTTGTTTTTATTTTCCTTTTATTATTTTTATTTCTTTATTTTTATTTATTTATTATTTATTTAATTTGATTTTTATATTATTATGTGTATATTATTATTTTAATTTTTTATTACCATTTTCGTTTTATTTTTCTGGTGTTTTTTTAGTCAGTATTTTCAAAGAAGTCCAAATCTGATTTTTGTCCTGGTCCAAGCCCAAAAGGGCATTTTTGTCCAAATGGGGAAATATTCATCTGCAAACCCTAGGTCTGACACAGTACAAATAGTGCATTTATTGCACAGTTCCCAAGGAGGAAATTCATCAGCCGCAAAACACCTTCCTTTTCTGAATCCATTTCAAAAACAGATCAAAAATCAAATAATCAAAATAATCTCTATTCATCAAACACAGAACAAAAGAAAATCCATCACCATCGTTCAACAATCATCATCATCATTCAAATAAAACCCAGAACTCATAAACAAACCCAAAACCGTCAATCAAAACCCTCGAATCCGAAATCAAAACCCCAAAAAGGAACCCAGAAACGATCATCATCAACCTTCCATCATCACTGTTCTTCATCAAACCAAACCCATAAACAAAACCCTCGAATTCCTTTAATCCAAACCGAAACAGAAATAGAAGAATAGAAGAAGTTAGAACCAAAACCGAATCCGATCCAAAAGAAACAACAGAAACCGAAATCAAAACAGAAAACAAAAGAAGAAGAAGAACAAACGAGAAGAGATTCGAAACCGAATCAAAATACACCAAGGCTGATCTTCGTTTCCATTTTTTTCCATTTTTGTTGTTGATCGATCCGGACTAGGGATGTATTTTTGTTGATTTTCGAGCTTAGATTCAAGCTTAGGAGTTGTTTTCATGTATGTTTGATGGTTTTCTTTTTTGAAAATGAAGTTTTGAGATCAAAACCGAGAGAGAGGGTGTGAAGGAGGAAGAGCGGCGGTGAGGTTGAGGGAAGAAGACAATCTGTGTTCATTTTTAGGGTTTTTTTGTTATATACCCCTTTTCACGATCCTGTGTGTGCTAGTCCATGCTTTTAATCCATGTACCAACACATTTCAGCTGCTTGATTTTAATCTAATGACCCAGATCTATTTTGCCTGTGATCAGATCAGAGCTGTCTGATCAATCAGACGGCTCTGATCTGATTTTTACACTTTTCTTTGCACGCCCCCCAGCTGGGCTTGGGCCCAGAGTTGCTTTTTGCACCTCCCTTTCTGTTTTTATTAATATTTATACCCCCTTTTGTTTTATTTTATTTTATTTTTGCCTATGATAAAAGTGCTTATGGAATGTGCTTCAATAAGCTATTAAATCCAAAATAAGCACTTATTTGAGGTTCTTTTTTTTACTATTTATCTCATGATTATTTGTGCTTAATCTTGCTTACTAACCTAACTTTATTATTCTTGATCATTATCCCTAATTGATATTACTAACTTACTAACTCATCATTATCATTATTGCTTGTTTATTTAAACATTTAATTCATTGTCTTATTAATTAATCATTTATTTTATTGCAAGACATTAGATTGTATTTTTAGGATTTGATGTAAATTTAAATAAATTGCATAGCATCCTCTTGCATTCATTTCATATTTATTTTTCTTGCAAATACCTTAGAATGTAATTAGGAATAAATGTACACTGTAAATGAAAAATTGCATCTCATGCATATTTATTTATCGCTTTCCGCAAAAACGTTAGCATATTTAATTCCGAGGGAAAAGACGCCGTTTTGATCAAAATATCATTACGGATTGTCTTCGCGCTTAATTTGCCTATTGCGAAGTTTGTATCATCTTTTCGCGCGTTAGCCATTATCCGTTTCTTTATTCTCAAAAATGAGGTCAATACCTCTTCAAAAATAATTAGTCATTTTATTCTAAAAAATGAGGTCAAAACCTCTTTCAAAAAAAATATCAACACAATTTCTTTTCAACATCATCAAGCATCAAAATATCTTGTCATCATACATTTTTCAAAACTTTGGACTTTAAACCAAACGTTTCTTTTCATCGCAAAAACCTTGGATTTTAACCCAAGAGTCTTTTTATCGCAAAACTTGGATTTTAAACCAAGTGCCTTGGACTTTAAACCAACGGCGTCTTTTATCGTGAAAACCTTGGATTTTAACCCAAGAGTCTTTTTTATCACCAAACTTGGATTTTAAACCAAGTGCCTTGGACTTTAAACCAATGGCTTCCTTTTTTCGCTAAAACCTTGGACTTTAACCCAAGTGTCCCTTTTTCTCGCCTAAAACCTTGGATTTTAAACCAAGTGCATTTTCCTCATTCATACATCTCTAATCATGCATAAGCCTTGGATTTTAAACCAAGTGTCTTTTATCACTCAACTTTTTCTCAACAAACCTTGGATTTTAAACCAAGTGTCCGCGTCTCATCTCTTAATCAAATTTCAATCAATTTAACCATATAGACTTTCTTCACAAATTAACATTAATCAAACTCACATTTTGCCACTTTTGGCTTTTTGGTCTTTAAAACCATTTTCAAAACCTAAAAATCAAAGAAACAAATTTACCCGTCTTTTTACCCCGAACTACGGTGGTTTGATCCCTCGGGTACGTAGGCATGAGACTTGTCTCTCCAATCAATAAAATCAACAAAAACATTTTTCTTCTTTTTCATCACTTTAAGCATTTTTTTATATCACATTAATTCCCACATTTATACATTTTTACAAGCAATTAAAATAAAGCGCAAACTTAGAAATAAAAACAAGAGGTTCCTATAGAATACTATAGATACTTAGGGTGCTAATACCTTCCCTTCGTATAATCAACCCCCGAACCTTGTTCTCTAAAAATAGGGGTTTTTTTCGAACTTTTTCCCTTTCCCTCGGATAAATTAAAGATCGGTGGTGGAACATTAAATTGCGATTCGAAGTTAATTAATAACTCGATATCCAAAAATCACCGCGACAACGTTGCTATTTTTTTTTATTATAGATTTTTTTTTGTTAACAAGTTTGTATTTATAATGACAAATGTGTATCTGTGTGCGTGTGTGCGCGTGTGTGTATGTGTGTGTGTGAAAGTCATTTTTTATTTTTCATTTTTAATTTTCTATGGACCCTTTACGTGTTTGAGTAGACTCGTGAGTCTAACAACCTTGATTATAATACTTATTTAACTTTTGATTTGTATGATATATTGCATTCACCTATTCTTTTGTTGGTTTTAATTTTTCTTAATACTACTTATTATTTTAACTAAACTCCAACCCGTGCGTTGTACGGGTTTGTGGAGTGTGTATGAAAATATATATATCGACTTACTAATAGTCAAATAAATAAAATATTACATGATAAATAAGAAAATTATATAGAAATCAAATAAAATAGTTAAACAATTGTTATACCAACTAACTACTAAACATTGTGAAATTTTAGTGATTTGTATTTTTTTGAACCAAATAATTATACATAAAAAAGATCATATTGCTTTATATATATTGAAAAAATAAAAAACGTGACATATCAAGGCTATGTTAGGTTTTTTTATTTGACAAAAGGGGCTATCTTTGTTATTAAGGTAAATTTTAGTGATTTATATTTTTTTGAACCAAATAATTATACATAAAAATTTGTTACCACACAACAAAAGATACATATTTTTAAGGCAACTTTTATATTTTATTTTTGCGAGATAAAATTTTTGTTGTTGACAAAGTGCAACATGATATATTTAAAAATGAAAAGTAAATAAAAAAATGATCTGCATGATTACTCATATAAACCATAGCAAATGGTTCTATTTATAAGGCAAAATTTTATATGTTTAGTTGGAAGCAATTTTGTTGCATAAAAGCAAGAAAAATATCACAATTGATAATCAATATGTTATGTTTGTAGCTATATACAATCCATTGAATAGATTAATTTATTTGAAATTTATTATCATAAAATATATAAGAAAGCATGTTTTCCATTACAATAAAGTTCAGACTTAAGAATGAAGTATGTTTCGTATATAAAAAAAAAAAAAAAAACTCTTCTCTTCCATCAGGACGTGTAGCCCGAAGACCAAGCACAACTTTAAGCTAATCTCAACAACCAACCAATCCTCCTTGCACAAATCTGCCCATCCACCGTATGCATTCCTACAATAATCAGCAAATGTCAACTCAGACGGCTCTTCTGGCAATAAAAAAACAGTACACATAAGAAGAAAAAATTAAACATTTGTATAAAAATGATCATATCGACATACCAAAAGTAACATCAGCAATTGAAAATCATTGATCAATTTCTCTCGATCTGTTGAAAATCTTTAAAGGATCAAAATCATGTATGAATACAAAAAAGTAAGGCAGAATATAAAAAGTAACGATAATGATAAACAACAACAATCATAAATATTCCAAAAAAAAAAAAACAATCATAAAAAAATATTTTCAAACCTCTCAACAAATCTAGAGCAAGATTAGCAGAGGAATTGAGATTAGTCATTTTTGTTGTAGTAACGAAGGAGAACTTTTCCACTTAACCAAAATAAAAATATCTCTCTCATGTTCCTGCAACAAAGCAAGTCATAAAATTGAAGAAAATCAATAAAATAGTTAAAAATATATTAAAATAAAATTCAATCAAGTTTGGTGGTAGAGAACAATAAATCGTTAATTAGAAGCGTGAAACAAAGAGAGAACGAAATAAGTTTGCATAAAGTTTAAAACTTACTTGATAATAACAATTTCATGGTCAGTCATGTTCATTTTTTGTCTTCGATTTTGCAACATTAAAACCAAGAGAGGGAGCAAGGTTAACTCATCACCATCAACAAAATCCCTTGATTAGCACCAACACTGTAACAAAGCGAACCCAAAAACAAATCTTCAAATCAAACACTTGAAACAAATCTTCATGATACCATATTGTCTAGAAAGATGGCGTGCAAATTGATGTAAATCAAAAAATGAGATTGAAATACAGAGGAAGAAGAAGAAGAAGAAGAAGAAGAAGAAGAAGGGTAATGACAGAGAAAAATAAAATTAGGTTGAGGGAGAAGAAAGGAAATGATTAATGTCATTGGAAGTATATGAGTAACCTTAATACACTTCATATTATAATATTGGTAGATGCAATTCTATTTCTTTTTAAATTCTGTTAACATAAACAACATGTAGTAAATATAGCAAATTGCACATGAATGAGTTAATAGCAAAAAAAAGATAAACTTACTATCCTCCAAAGAAAATGAATTACACATGATTAAAAGCAATGATTGGACATTACCTCAGCAGCGACATAATCAAGCACAACATCGAGATAAATAGGAGGACCAACACGGACACCCTCCAACCTTAATTAAGAAACCAAACAATACAATCGACACGAAATTACTGCTCCTTGAGTTGTCCGTATTGTGTTATTCAATACATGTTGAAAGCATACAAAATTAATAAATCACTAAGAAGCTTCAAACTAACTCAACCTTAATCATATTCACATATGAGAAGTAAAGTGGACTAATTAGTACTACTAACACATACTTGACACTACTAACAAACTTATTTTTTTCTATGAACACAATATTGATATACACTCAAAAAATTAAGAACGACCTTCAAGTTTTATTAAATTTACTTAACTCACCTTTATAATGATCCAAATCCCAACTATAAGTAATAGTATAATATGAAGAAACATGTCATAAGCATGTCTCCTAAAAGCATTTAAAAATTATCAAAAAACTAAATTGAAACATAAAAAAGACTGAGCATAAAGAGAGGAAAAACCCAAACACATATTTCTCTCATGGCCATATATTGTCATGATCATTGACCACCAAGTCCCATAGCTTTGCCAAACACATCGCTCAAATGAGTAGAACCTGGAAAAAAAAATCAAGAATTAAATTCTGATTTTCATAAACAAATAGATGCACACAATAATGATATATCAACAATAAAAAACTAATTGGGTTTAATTTGCATAAAACAAATCAGATTCTAGAAGAATAGTTCGAAAATATACATGTTAAAGAAAAGGAAACAAATAAGGGAGAGAGAAAAATCACACTAAAAAACATAGAAACAATTGATAAAATTGGATGATTGAACCGGTAATTGTTTCACTCATTGATTCCCCACACACAAAATATGCAATTTTGCTCCCACAAAAAAAAAAAGAAGATAAAATATGATTAAAATTAGCACCTACTTTATTTTTAAGAGAGAGAGAGGAACAATAAACCTTCACATGCACCATGGTTATATGAAGCCGCCACCCTCGCCACTGCTAGCGCAAGGAAAGCCACATCAAGTTCAGTCACTCAATCCTCAACCAAATTATCTAGTCCAACCGATAAACCTCATACAACCTCCGATAATCCCGATTCAACAATTGTCTGAAAAACCCTATTTAACAATTATTGATTCATTCATTAATTCAAAAAAATGGAAAAGGGGCAGATAATTCATTAACAAATTTTACATTTTAACCCACATACACTACAATGTACTAATAATCATTGCAATCAACAAAATTAAAAAAAGAGAAAACCAAACATATCAATGTAAACTTAAATAAAAAAATATCAATGTAAAACCAACTTAAATAATTTCAATGAATAACTTAGTCCGACTTACTATCAACCATTTCTTAGCTATGTAGATCTTTAACAATGGTATAATATTCATCAACAACTTTATGTACCTGCAAAGTAATATAAGAACACATCAAATTAATTTAAGTGCATAGAAACAATTTGCAAAACATAATTACAGAATGGTTAGGTAAAGAGAAAAGGGGCTTACTTTGGATGAGAAACTACATACTCATCAATTGGAAAGCACTTACTCTCTTAAATGCAAATGTAAGTTGGTTACATGTTAAATATCAATTGGAGAGAAATCACATACTCAAAGAATTAAATCTACTTAGATAAACAAAATGGAAAGAATTAGAGCTATATATGAATAAAAAAACCTTGAATAGCAATGTTAGGTTTCCAAAATAGCAGCCAATGCCTAGACCATAGAATCTTCAACCTGCCATGAAAAGGAATGAACATAAGCATTTAAGAAACAATAAATCAACCCCAGAAAAGGGAAGAAAAAAAAAAAACCCTACCAAACCCCAAAATCTCTCCCATCTTCTATAGAATCATCCAATATGTCTAATTTGACAATATTAGACTATGTACTAACATCATTCTTCCACCCAAAATACTAAAACTTGTCAATTTCATTAAGTCTAATAACTTTTGCTATTAAGAGATTAACCTCAAAATACTAATACTAATTCTAAACAAAAACAACAAATAAATTGAAATCAACTACAATAATCAAATAATTTTATTACCTAATGTTCTGTACACCAACTTAAGCAGTAGTAGCTGTAGAATAACACAGAATATAGCTGCAGAATAACACAGAATAATCATGTTACATTCCTGTCTTAGAACACTGCAGACATAATCAATATTAAGATTCAAGAAGAAAAAAAATACCTATAGTTGGATTGGTGTCGACAACCTGAAAACATGTAGAGCAAAATAACATCAATGAGATTGGTAGCATAATCAAATCAAACAAATAAAGACCAGTAAAATGGAGTTGAAAACACTGTTTGTTATTTGTTTAGGGTTGCAATTCATTCTCAAATCCCTCTTTAAGAACAAATAGTTGGGAAAAAAAGTGAAGAAAAGGATGGAGAGAAATTCAGAGAGAGAGAGTATGATGAAAGACATATACGTGAGTGAGAGAAAGAGAGATGGAAGTAATTCAAGGAGAATAGAGATTGATGAAAGTGGCCAAATGGAAGCGTGTTATTTTTTTTAGGTACATTGAAATAAAGTTTTGTCATTTACTATGCATTGAATATTGCACAATAACAAAACTGTTAGAATTATGCATCCAGAGAGAGAAAAATTGCTATAAACAGGGTCTTTTTTATGAATTAATTTATTAAATAATTAAATAATAATAATAATAATAATAATAATAATAATAAAGTGGCAAACAACATGCATATTATGCATAGTACTATATTGTAACATGTGAAATCATTAATGAAGAGAGGTATATTTGAAATTCAAATTTGAAAATCTCCAATAAATTAGGTGGTAGTTGGAAGTGGTCATTAATAGAGAGATTAGGAGGGAAAAATTAGGGTTAAATGGTTGCTAAACCAAAAACCTTATTCTCCCTTTATAGTAATAAAGATTTAATCTAATTTTTTACTATTATAACACCCCATATCAATTTATCTAAAATATCAATAGGGGTGCACATAACTGAATCGGGACACCTTAAAATTTCGTACATAAAAATCCACTAAAAGAATACATAGAGGACCTAACCACTATACATAACATAACTGTTTACCCTGATTTTTGGTAAACAAGCGCTAGTTTAAAATTTATTACTTGAGGGATCAACTAGTAAATCCCGGGACATAATTTTGTGCATATATTTCCAGAAAGTATGAACATTCATGATTTTATTTGAAGTTTCAAGTTTTGAGAGTGTTTGTTTACAAAATCATTTGCCAACAAGTAAAATGATGGTTTTGCAGAAAAGTAAACTTTGCCAAAATTAATAAAAGAAAGGCAACAATCTCATTCAACAGAATGAAATATGATAAATTGCAGGAGTTTAAAAGGAATAAAAAGACTTGATAAGAATTGTAAATTGTACTGAAAATGTAAAAGCTTTACAAGGAAAGGTTCACCAAATCATACTTTTTCCGTTCGACACTCAACTTTCTCGAGAGCGTGAGCATTGTGAGTTTTCAGGATTTTTGTATATGAGTTTTGTGACCCGTTTTTCATATGAAAAACTACTATATATAGGCGAAGGAAATACAACTGTTCTTAACGTTCAAATTCCAACTGCTAAAGACACGTCATCTGGACATAACCTATTTGAATTTGAATTTGAATCTTTTAACCTTTTGATGTCGAACCCATCAACGTACCAATTCGCCACCAAATATACTAAGTCTATGAAGCTGAAAATCCTTTTTGATATCTGCATGAACCAGTGAACCTGCAAATCTTCAAACGTAACATTGTACCATGTCGAATTCGACACAATATGTTGCACGCTCCGTTTTGTGTCAACCTCGACAACTTATTATTCTATGTCGTACTACTTCAATTTTGCATAGATTCGCCAATCATCTCCCTTGTTTTTAGACAAAGCCTTAAATGACAACAAACCAAGTCATTAATGAGGCTCTTAACTGCCTATTTTAGCTCGACTAAAATATGGGCTAACAAATTGCCCCCAAAAATTTGTCAGCTTCGAATGTGAAGAGATAGTGACAAATTTTTTTGAAAAATCACTTTTTAGATTTCCCACGCATAATAATCATGACTTAGTTTCTAACCGTCATTTTGATACCCACGATTGCTCAACTGTTCAACTTAGTGGGCCATGTGGCAAAATCTAAATGGTCAAGATCAAAAAATTTCTTTTTGAATTATTTTATATTTCCATAATGTTGGCTCTATAAATAGACCAAATGAATCCACTTTTCTACTTATCATTCTTTCCAACACTTCATCTTCTTCTTTCATCCATAAGCTTCTAAAAGAAACAAAAAACTCCATCAAATCTGAGCCAAAAATCAACACACTAGCATAGTTTTCTTTGATTCTTTTAGGAATTTCACTGATCTTGAGCATTCTTGTTTGAAGATTCAACGTTTCTTGAAAGATTTTGGGTAAAAATCTTACCTTTCCGTCATACCCATTTTTCTTACCAAACCCTTTTGTTCTTCAAGGTTCTTCCATGGCTTCCAGTTCAAGAACAACTGTAACCGTCCCTGTTTCTTCCAACGATGCGCAGCCTATCAAGGAACACGACGTGGATTTCGTTTCTGAACCACCACCAGAAATTGAAGCATGCAAAATCTGGGAAAAACAGGTATTAATTCCTCACCTTCTCTGTAGTGAACAACTAGCTTTTGCTGGACCATTCCCACCTCTGTCGAATTTCAATGATGAGGTTATGGAAATCTTTCCTGGGTATGCTACCTGCGAACCTAGGGCCTTTGTCAATTCGACTTACACTATGAGTTATATGGAACCTAGGCATCGAGTATTTAGATCAGCCCCTTCGACTAGCAAATCTTATATTGAATGGCTTGACAAGGTACAAGCCAAATTTGACGAATCTTGGCGTCAATATGACATATTCGACCTAATCCAATTATCTAGAGAAAGCCCAAAATATCACGCTGAGATGCTTTTAGCTGCACTACATTTCTGGGATAGTTCGACTAGCACTTTCCATTTTAAAGCTGGCATGTTGACCCCCACCTTGTTAGATGTAGCAGCTATCACAGGATTAAGGCCTACTGGTCCTTCCTTCGACCCAACGTATGTTAGTTCAACCCATACTTTTGCATATACTGCCAAAACATATTCCAAATATATCCAAGAACAACATGTCACGAAAAGTGAAGAAGTGACAGATCACGAGCATATAGCCTTTCTTACCTATTGGTTATCCCAATTCATCTTTTGTACTGGCTCCCTGCAATTTGTTACCAGACTTATCCCTTTAGCCATCCAAATCCATGAAGGGAGGAACTTTTCTTTTGGTAAACTCCTTTTAGCCTCTCTTTATCATTCTTTGATTGATGGTAGTGACAACCTCAAGAGTTATGACAAACCAAGCAACAAAGAAAAACTCACCATGGCTGGTCCTATATGGTTACTGCAATTGTGGCTTAATGCTACTTTTGCGTCGAACCTGAATCTAACTATCTCACCGTTTGAGGAGTCGAAGGTGGCAAAGAGGAACATAGAAGCTTCTCGACTGACTTTATTCCAACAAAGAACTCCTGGTTTAAATTCCTCTAAGGAGCTTTTCCAATTTTATTTCAATACTTTCTTATCTTTCGACAAGTTTAAACAAGAAAACTTCCCTTTCATAACACGTCGAATTGGACCAAGCTGGTTGACTCAAGATTTTCCTGCCACGGATCCTAACAAAGAGGCTTCTGTCAATGAACTCTGGTTGGCATTCTTAAGTCCTGCCATCCTGTCTTCTCAACTGGGAGTTCAAAGAGCTTATCTGGGTTTGGTCGGATACCAACCAAATTTGGTTGCTCGCCAGTTTGGCTTGACACAGTTTATGCCTAAGAGTTTATTCAAAAATAAAGATGACATAGTTCTGGGAAATTCTGGTATGAGTGAAGCATATTACCAGCGTCGACTGAAAGAAGCAGAAGAAATGATTTACAAAATCAACCCATTTCCTTTCAAACAATCTTGCTTTTGTACTCTCGAATTCGCCAACTGGTGGCACATGTACTATAAGAAGAACGTGCCTTCTGAAGAGACAATTATGCAACGAGTTAATGCTGGTCTCGACGCACTCCAACTAACTTCGAAACGTAAAGGTATGTCTTCGACACTTTCACAAACTTCAACCATTTAACCTGTTTTACTGTATATGCTTATATGTACATACTTACTTTATTTATTTTACAGCTTCTTCATCAACACCCAGCATCTCAACTGCATCAGAAACAATTGTGAAGAAAAGCAAGAAGTGGGTAGTAACAGAAATGCTAGCACCTCAAGAGACTAAGGTATTTCTCATTTCTTGTCGACTCTGGCTGACACCAATCCACCTTATCTGATGCTGGTATTTATTTTCGCATGTTTATTTTATCAGAGTCGAAAAAGGCATAACAGTCCACCACCAACAACAAAGACGAGCAAGAAGACAAAGCAAGACAGTTCTAAACCTGCAAGTGTCGAAGAGCAACAAGTAACTTGCCGTCGAATTCTTTAGACTATTAAAGTCTTTATCTTAAAATCATTCTCTTAATAATTTTCCATCTTTTATTCACTAGAAGGATGAAGATATTGATCCTCCAGTAGTCGCACCAGTCACCCAAGGTGATATTGACAAAAGCAAACATCCTGCCACTGTCGAACCTCAAACTAAAAACACTGCTGGTCCTTCAGAAAAGAAAAAGAAAAAGCAAAGAAAGCGTGCAAAGGTTCGACAGCTAGTCCTTGAGGATGAAGAAGATGATCAAGAAGAAACTTCTACTCAGCAAGTACAACCAATTCAGACAATCCCCACATCTACAACAGAAGTACCTGTAGTGACTAATTCGCCTAATGTTGTCAATGTCCCTTTTTCTAAAGGCGAAAGCACTAACTCTTGCTTGGCTGACTCTAATCCAAAGGTAATTTTTATTCTATTTCCTATTCCCTATAGAATAGATTGCTCAAAATATTCGCAACTAACCTTTGCCTCTTATGCAAGATGCACCTCTGCTGCCAGAGTCTAATGAAGAACTTTCTCCTCCCAAAGTTTCAAACGTCGAAAAGGGACCTTCAGAAGAGGCTCCTGCTGTCGAAATACAGAATCCTGTTGCTGTGCCAGTCGAAACTGAAATACAAGATAATCCTACTGCTGAGGAATCAGGAGGATCGTCTAGTGCTGAACAAACAGCCTCTCAAGAGGAATCAGATTCGACCTCTGGAGAAGAAGTAAGTTCGACTGAAGATACTGCTGATAATGCTGTCTTTGACGATGAAACCATAAAGGAAGCTGAAGAAGGAGGAGATGACATACTCCCTGTTTCTTCGACATCAAAGCTATCAGCAGATATTGGTTTGTCTGAAGATGAATTCGTCAAGATGCAGGAGGATAATCCAACAACAGCACTTAACCTTTTACTTACCAAAAAATGTGCAAAAAGTCAGACCTCCAGTGAAGGTACTCAAAGCGACCCATCTCTCCAATCAACTGATTCTCGACAAGCAGCTCTTATGGTGAAGCTGCAAACTGATTTTGTCGAACAAGATGTTTTGAAAGCTATCGAAGCCAATCCTGCGACTGCATTCAGTTATCTAGCCTTTCTAAAGAAACTCCAGAATCCCCTTACTAACAGGAGTGTTCAAGTGACTCTCAATCGACTGGAATTTTTAATTGGCAATTATGCAACAGCCTATCGCAATAAGGTCGACAGTGAAGCAAGACTAAAGTCTCGACAAGAAAATCACGCCAATCTGCTCAAGAAAGCGAGTGCTGCCAAAGAAACGGTCGAGCAACTTCAAAAGGAAGTCGACACATCTAGCCACTCTGCAACTCAAGAACAGGATCAGAATATTTCCAAATGGGAGCAACATGTGGCGGACTTGAAATTGCAGATTCAAGAGTATGAAAAGAAGATTGCTGCTGAAAAAGTCAAGCGTAAAGAAAACATCATGGCTGCTACTTCTAACCTTGAGAAGAAAATTTCTGTCGAAGCCAAGAAAGGGATCGACTATTTTAGTGCATCTGTGGCTATTGATGGCGAAGTTCAGACTCTGGTCGAAACTAATGATATTCTGACTGTCGAACTCGCCACTTATAGGCGTCTATATGAGGAGCTCAAAGCTTCACTCTAGATCTTTCTTCTGATTACTTATCTTTTTTGTCGAATTTTGCTCTTATATTTCAGCATGAACTTGGTTTAGATGGATTTGGTTATGTAATATTGATGGTGCCCTGCTGTGGCAACTTTTGAATTTATTGCCATGTTGATTTCCTTGCATTTATATTATACTTAACTTATTTTTACTTCTTGCAATATTGGTTTATACTTTTTCAAGTATTTACCATTTATACTTAAAGTTTGAGAGTCTTCTGTCAATTCCTGAATCTCATAGGCACCATTTGAAAATACTTGAGTAATTTTGAATGGTCCTTCCCAATTTGGGGACCATTTGCCTAAGACTCTATCTTTCCTGTCCATTGGCAAAATTACTTTCCAAACCAAGTTTCCGACATCAAAGGTTTTATTTTTTACCTTCTTATTGTATGCTTTAGCAACTCTGTCTTTCTGACGAGTCAACATTTCTAAAGCTTTCAGTCTTTCTTCATCTAAGTCAACTAATTCATCTAACATCATATTCCAATAATGATCAGTTGGAATTTCCATTTGTCTTTGGATTCTCACTAACTGTAAATTTATTTCAACTGGTAATACGGCATCATGACCATATGCTAGTCGAAATGGAGTGGTATTAGTTGATTCTTTAGGAGAATTTATGCAAGCCCATAACACTTGATCTAATGTTTTATTCCAATTTCTTGGTTTCTGGGCTATGTGTTTCTTAATTAGACCAATAACGATCTTATTAGCTGCTTCAACTTGTCCATTTGCTTGGGCATAATAAGGCGTTGAAGTCAACAATTTAAAACCTGTTTGTTGGGCAAACTCCACCATCTTTCGTCCAGTAAATACTGAACCTTGATTAGTGGTGATGGTTTCAGGTATACCATACCTATAAATGATGTGATTTTGGATGAAATTTATCACTGCTTCTTGATCAACATTTGGCATAGGTACTGCTTCAATCCATTTGGTAAAATAATCTATACCAACTATTATATAACGTTGATTTTTTGAAGAAGCAGGTCTAATTTCTCCAATCAAATCTAAAGCCCATCCTCTAAATGGCCAGGGTTTAATTATTGAATGTAACTCACTTGCGGGAACATGTTGTATACCTGAATGTTTTTGACATTCCTGACAGCCTTTGGCAAATTCAATGCAATCTTTCAAAATTGTTGGCCAATATAACCCTTGGCGAAACAATAACCATTTCATTTTATGGCCTGCCTGATGTGATCCACAAGCACCACTATGAACATCTGACATTGCCAGGTAGGCTTTAGTTTCACTCAAACATTTCAACAAAATTCCCTCTGAAGTTTTCTTCAATAATTCATTGCCAATGATAACATAGCTCATGGCTTTATATTTTATTTTTCGACTAACCATGCCTAGAGGATTACTCAAGTATTCAACCACTGGTTTCCTCCAGTCATCTAACATCATATTCCAATAATGATAAGTTGGAATTTCCATTTGTCTTTGGATTCTCACTAACTGTAAATTTATTTCAACTGGTAATACGGCATCATGACCATATGTTAGTCGAAATGGAGTGGTATTAGTTGATTCTTTAGGAGAATTTCTGCAAGCCCATAACACTTGATCTAATGTTTTATTCCAATTTCTTGGTTTCTGGGCTATGTGTTTCTTAATTAGACCAATAACGATCTTATTAGCTGCTTCAACTTGTCCATTTGCTTGGGCATAATAAGGCGTTGAAGTCAACAATTTAAAACCTGTTTGTTGGGCAAACTCCACCATCTTTCGTCCAGTAAATACTGAACCTTGATCAGTGGTGATGGTTTCAGGTATACCATACCTATAAATGATGTGATTTTGGATGAAATTTATCACTGCTTCTTGATCAACATTTGGCATAGGTACTGCTTCAATCCATTTGGTAAAATAATCTATACCAACTATTATATAACGTTGATTTTTTGAAGAAGCAGGTCTAATTTCTCCAATCAAATCTAAAGCCCATCCTCTAAATGGCCAGGGTTTAATTATTGAATGTAACTCACTTGCGGGAACATGTTGTATACCTGAATGTTTTTGACATTCCTGACAGCCTTTGGCAAATTCAATGCAATCTTTCAAAATTGTTGGCCAATATAACCCTTGGCGAAACAATAACCATTTCATTTTATGGCCTGCCTGATGTGATCCACAAGCACCACTATGAACATCTGACATTGCCAGGTAGGCTTCAGTTTCACTCAAACATTTCAACAAAATTCCCTCAGAAGTTTTCTTCAATAATTCATTGCCAATGATAACATAGCTCATGGCTTTATATTTTATTTTTCGACTAACCATGCCTAGAGGATTACTCAAGTATTCAACCACTGGTTTCCTCCAGTCATCTAACATCATATTCCAATAATGATCAGTTGGAATTTCCATTTGTCTTTGGATTCTCACTAACTGTAAATTTATTTCAACTGGTAATACGGCATCATGACCATATGTTAGTCGAAATGGAGTGGTATTAGTTGATTCTTTAGGAGAATTTCTGCAAGCCCATAACACTTGATCTAATGTTTTATTCCAATTTCTTGGTTTCTGGGCTATGTGTTTCTTAATTAGACCAATAACGATCTTATTAGCTTCTTCAACTTGTCCATTTGCTTGGGCATAATAAGGCGTTGAAGTCAACAATTTAAAACCTGTTTGTTGGGCAAACTCCACCATCTTTCGTCCAGTAAATACTGAACCTTGATCAGTGGTGATGGTTTCAGGTATACCATACCTATAAATGATGTGATTTTGGATGAAATTTATCACTGCTTCTTGATCAACATTTGGCATAGGTACTGCTTCAATCCATTTGGTAAAATAATCTATACCAACTATTATATAACGTTGATTTTTTGAAGAAGCAGGTCTAATTTCTCCAATCAAATCTAAAGCCCATCCTCTAAATGGCCAGGGTTTAATTATTGAATGTAACTCACTTGCGGGAACATGTTGTATACCTGAATGTTTTTGACATTCCTGATAGCCTTTGGCAAATTCAATGCAATCTTTCAAAATTGTTGGCCAATATAACCCTTGGCGAAACAATAACCATTTCATTTTATGGCCTGCCTGATGTGATCCACAAGCACCACTATGAACATCTGACATTGCCAGGTAGGCTTTAGTTTCACTCAAACATTTCAACAAAATTCCCTCTGAAGTTTTCTTCAATAATTCATTGCCAATGATAACATAGCTCATGGCTTTATATTTTATTTTTCGACTAACCATGCCTAGAGGATTACTCAAGTATTCAACCACTGGTTTCCTCCAGTCATTATCAGATAAATTGTCAATGGCCAAAATTTCGTATATTTCATGTGGTTCATCTGCCCCCACGAGTTTTGGCGTTGACAATTGTGTCGAGACAGTTTCAGGAACAATTCTTTTGTCCTTAATTTCAATTAACTCTTCCAATTTTTCCTTGGAAATTTTATACCCAGAGGCAATTTGTGCTTAGTCATTTGCTTCTTGATTCTCTATACGAGGAATATACTCAACTTTCACATTGTCAAAACGTTTCAACAAAGAATTGGCAACAACAAAATATTTTATCAGATGTTCTTTGATGCACTTATATTCTTTGCTGATTTGTTTTAACACTAACTTTGAATCACCTCTTATCACAATGTTTTTTGCCCCCAAGTCTAACAAGATTTCAAGGCCTGTAATCAAAGCTTCGTATTCGGCCTCATTGTTTGAGCAAAAACCATTGATTTTATATTTGAACTTGGTTGGAATTTTTGAAGGTGAAATTATTAGAATTCCAATTCCAGTTCCATGTTTGTGTTTGGATCCGTCAAAGTATAATTTCCAAGGTTCCAAATCCACATAACTTTGTGGTGCCTCCACCGCTGAGTGATCTACAATGAAATCGGCCACTATTTGGCCTTTTATAGCTTTCAAAGGTTTATATGTGAGTGAATATTCGGTGAGGGCTAAGGCCCATTTTCCAATTCGACTATGCAGAATTGGTTTTGATAGCATATGTTTAATAACATCATAATGCGAATACACATACACTTCAACAGGCTTAATATAATGTTTAAGTTTCATACACAAGAAATAAAGACAAAGGCATAATTTTTCAATATCATTATATCTAGTTTCTACATCATTCAAAACTCTACTTAAATAATAAATGGCCTTTTCATGACCAGTTTCGTCTTCTTGTGCAAGCATACTGCCAAGAGTTGAATGCGATGTAGAAATATATAACTTCATTGCTTTGCCTCTAATTGGAGGCATCAGTATTGGAGGTCTTGACAAATAACCTTTGATGTCATCAAATGCTTTTTGTTGATCTTGCCCCCAAGTGAAAGTATCTTCTTTCTTGAGTCGAAGTAGTGGTGAGAATGGTTGTGCCTTACCACTTAGATTTGATATAAATCTTCTTAAGAAATTTATCTTTCCTAGCAAGGATTGAAGCTGTTTCTTGTTTCTTGGAGGTTGAGTCTCCATGATTGCCTTAGTCTTGTTTTGGTTTATTTCGATGCCTTTTTTATGCACCACAAAACCTAGGAAATCCCCTGCATGAACACAGAAGGCACATTTGGTTTGTCTTCATAAATACAGTCAAGCTTTCGCATTTCTGGTTCCAACTTGCCATTATTTTGATCAGTGGCTTCAACAGCCATATTTTCTTGAAACAAACTGGCCTCTAAAGCCATATTTATTCTGTTTTCGGCAACATAAGCCGAAATCTTTACCCATGCTTGGGACTCAGACATAGAAATTTTCGTCAATTTCCCACCCAGTTGGGTGAATCTCGCTTTCCTCTTCCCTTTGTACACCATCAGCTTCTTCCCTTTCCCATATGAAGCCATGGGTTGGGTCTAATTTGACAGAATGATAAACATTGTCAGAATGGGCATAAGCGAAATCTTTTTCAGTGCATGGCGCAATGTTCGCCAGTTTTTTGTAAAAGGAACTCTTTGTAATGTTGTGAGTTTCAGCCCTAAAATAACTTTGATCGGCTTCAATGTTTTCCACCACGCCATCTTGTTTCCAGATGCTTACCCTTTGGTGAAGGGTAGAGGGTACTGCTCCAACACCGTGGATCCTTTCTCTTCCCAGAAGCAAATTATAATTAGCCTTTGACGCTATTACCAAGAATAAAGTTGGTCTAATTGTGCTACCAACTGCAATGTCCACTTGGATTGCCCCCAGTGAGAATCCTATTTCACTCTCATAATTTGACGGGACAATATTGTGTGTGTGCAAATCAGTTGTGGATTTTCCAATCTTCTTTAACATGAATTCCGGCATTAGATGGCTTTACTTGGATAAAGAGTGGCTTTAGATGGCTTTTCATGCTTTCATCCGGTTTCTCGAACGATGACATTTGATCCTCTAAGCACCCGTTATTCATCACATAATAACAGACTTGCCTATGCAACGCCATATTACCATTATCGAAGTCTTCTTCATTTTCCGCAACCTCAGACCAAACGTCATATTCTACAGGCAAGATTGATACTACACTGACAATCACATTAAAATCACCTTCAGAATCTAGGAGATCGTCATCATCAATATTTTCCTTTTCAACCTTGTCATCCCGTTTCAGAATTTCAACAGGATAATTAACTCTTTCTTTTATTGACCTCTTAGAAGTTTCAGCAATCTGTTTGCCTATGTTGTTTGGAGCATTCTGAATAGCCTGAGAAGCCAATTTCTTTTGACGCTGATACCTGCGCCATTGGGTCCTAGTCATGGGATTTTTCCCCATGTAGTTACTCTTATAAGCGTATTTCTTTGGATCCCCAGAATTTCCAGATCCAATATTGCTAGAACTTTCTTTCTCAGTAAAGGATTTGTTCGAGAACCTTTGGTGATTATGGACCCATTGATTAACAGGGGCCTTATTGGATGGTACAAAAGTAGTTTTGTATCCCAACCTCTGGTGAGCGGGGACTCGATTCATTACAACCTTGTTCTGAATTGGCCTTTGTTTTGGCCAATTGTTTTGCCTTTTCGAAAAAGGCATATATTTGTCAAGGCCCTCAGTAGCCTTCTTGTCAAACACCGCACTGCAACGAGGGCATAATGTTACCTCGCTGTTGTTCACCTTACATTTCTTCAGAAAATCAATTAAACTTTCATCAGCATTTGAATAAACTGATTTGATTTTCTCCTCGTACTCTTCTTCGGGAATAGCCAGCAGTTGGGCTCCACCAGTGAGATCCATTGCATCCACCATCAAACAATCCACCGGTTCGACGTATGTTGCATCTAACAGTTGTAGGGGATCCTCATCTATTTTCATTGGTGGTTTGGTTTTGTCACCAAATTTCAGCCTTCCATCGTTCAATGCCTTTTGAACCAAGTCCCTGAAAAGAACACATGGTGAGGTTTTATGTCCCAGAAAATTATGAAATTTACAAAAACCTCTTTTCTTTCTTTGTTCCAAAGGTGGAGTTTTTAAACCCTTTGGCACAATAATTTGGCCATAAGTGACCAACAAATCAAAAATCTCATCACATTTTGTAATATCAAATGTATAAGTTTTAGGAACAAATTTATCATTTTTTGGTTCGACAGGATTTTTTCCATTTGATGGTTTCAACAATTTACAAGTGTAAGGAGGTCCTGGTTTTAATTCAGCAATATTGACCTCATTATTTTCGACAAAATCATATTCATTGTTGAACTCATCATCACTTTCATAAGTTTCCACATATGCTACTTTTTCTTTTTTATGAAACTTAGAAGATCTAGCTTTTTCTGCCTTAAGGCGTTCGACCTGTCGAACTCTATCTGCCAATTGGGCCATATCTCTTAGATGTTGAGTATCTAACTTCTTTCTAATAGAATAGTCAAGGCCACCAGCAGCCATTTCAACCAACTCATGTTCAGGCACTTGGGTGAAGCACCTTGCTTTGAGAAGTCGAAATCTATTCAAATAATCATCAATGGACTCAGGAGTTTTACGCCTAACACTAGCCAATTCTTTAAGGCTAATTTTGGTTTATCCCATGTAAAATTGTTCATGAAATAACCTTTCTAATTGAGTCCAAGTGTGTATCGAATGTGGGGGAAGGGTGGTGAACCAAGTGAAAGCATTCTTGGTTAGAGAATTTGGAAAATATTTCATCCTTAAATTCTCATTGTTTGCAATATTCCCCGCTTCTACCATATATCTGGCAATATGTTCCACGGTTGACTCACTCGTATCTCCAGCAAACTTTGTAAATTTTGGAATTTTCCAATTTCTTGGTAATTCAGTCTGGAGTACATATTCAGATAAGGCAGAAACAAAGTTAGGCCTATGCAAACCCATGTTAAGGCCATTTTGGGCTAGAATTGTTTCCACTAGATGGGCCAAATTATTTTGCCCTTCAAAGCGGTTCTGTTGAACGTTTCTAACTACTTCGTCAGCATCTTGGTTTCTATTAACCAAAATTACACCAGGATTTGGTTCAACAACATTTTGGATTGGTGGCTCTACTTGTGCCACTGGTGGTTGTTGTCCATGGTTTACTGGCACCCCTGGATTGTTAGGCATCTGTGTCTCTTGAACAGGCGCCTGAACTTGTATTGGTCGAATTAGTTGTTGCTGTATGGGTGGTGCCCCAAAGAAATAAGCCATTCGACTCATTTGGTTAGTTAACATTTGGTAACTGTCATTTGTATTTTGAATTAAAGGATTTATCACAGTTCCTAATTGTTGTGTTAACATATTAACCATTTCATGATTACTGTCATCCATTTGTTGTCGAATTGCCAAAACGGATGTGTTTGTTAAATTTTGAGGGATTACCCTTTGTTGATTTACCACTCCAGATCCTGAAGGAGAAAACATATTTGGAATCTCCACATTAGGTTGACTATTGTGTAAGCCAGCCATCAAGGATGTAGGCATACCAAACATAGGATCTCTGGGTAATGGAAAAGGTCGTATAGGGCTCCTATGATCACTAGAATTTCCCTGAGTAAGGTTATTTCCCAAAACATAAGATGCTGGTGACATAGTCGAACTAGACAATGTCATATTCGTCATTAGAGCAGTTACCCCAATTTCACTTATAACTGACGAAGGAGCAGTTGTTCCCATTGTACCAGAAATCTGGGCAGGAATTGTAGCGTTATTATTAGACGCTAGTGTTGGTTGCCCCACAGGGTTTGAGGGGTTATTGTTGTTTTGATTATTATTGGGTGGTCTAACCATTTTTGGACGAAATTTAGCACTTGTCAAATTTGGAAGAGATTTTCCACTTCTTAGATGCATACAAAAGCAAAACACACAAATTTGAACACCAACCAACAGGAATTTTCAGACAAATTCAAATAAAAACTACTTTCTAAACAAAGAAAAACACACTAAATTAGGTCCCACTGGGCGTGCCAATTTGTTTACCCTGATTTTTGGTAAACAAGCGCTAGTTTAAAATTTATTACTTGAGGGATCAACTAGTAAATCCCGGGACATAATGTTGTGCATATATTTCCAGAAAGTATGAACATTCATGATTTTATTTGAAGTTTCAAGTTTTGAGAGTGTTTGTTTACAAAATCATTTGCCAACAAGTAAAATGATGGTTTTGCAGGAAAGTAAACTTTGCCAAAATTAATAAAAGAAAGGCAACAATCTCATTCAACATAATGAAATATGATAAATTGCAGGAATTTAAAAGGAATAATAAGACTTGACAATAATTGTAAATTGTACTGAAAATGTAAAAGCTTTACAAGGAAAGGTTCACCAAATCATACTTTTTCCGTTCGACACTCAACTTTCTCGAGAGCGTGAGCATTGTGAGTTTTCAGGATTTTTGTATATGAGTTTTGTGACCCGTTTTTCATATGAAAAACTACTATATATAGGCGAAGGAAATACAACTGTTCTTAACGTTCAAATTCCAACTGCTAAAGACACGTCATCTGGACAGAACCTATTTGAATTTGAATTTTAATCTTTGCACCTTTTGATGTCGAACCCATCAACGTACCAATTCGCCACCAAATATACTAAGTCTATGAAGCTGAAAATCCTTCTTGATATCTGCATGAACCAGTGAACCTGCAAATCTTCAAACGTAACTTCGTACCATGTCGAATTCGACACAATATGCTGCACGCTCGGTTTTGTGTCAACCTCGACAACTTATTATTCTATGTCGTACTACTTCAATTTTGCATAGATTCGCCAATCATCTCCCTTGTTTTTAGACAAAGCCTTAAATGACAACAAATCAAGTCATTAATGAGGCTCTTAACTGCCTATTTTAGCTCGACTAAAATATGGGCTAACAATAACTGAATCTTATACTACTATAAGAATAATCTGGATGTCAGCTCCTTGATGTAATCCTTGTATCCGAATCTTTACGTTTCAGCTCCGCAACACATACAAACCTGTTATCTGAAAGGATGAAGTGTGGGGGGGGTGAGACTACTAAGCCTCGCGAGTTCAACTACCCGCCTAATAGTGACTACACCGGGGGAAACCTGAACGTTAGTCCGCACATGTTCTCACAACACAATATAATATTACAATAAATAAGGGTGTAACACCAAATATTATCTGAGTTCATTTTAGCTACGAAGGACACTCTGAGGTGAGCCGGTCTCAGAGAGCCTTCACTCCTCCGCACCAATCTTCGTGATCATAACGCACTATGGTACGGAGCCTCTGGCATCACAATTATTATTAAAATCTTTCACTCCGGATTCCTCGAATCCCTTCAGTGGTGCATATAAAGCAACCACTCGCTCTCGACTGACTTGTATAATAACTAGTGTGTTAACGTTCTACCAATAAAGCCCATCCCGGGGGACTAACCTATTCATTAGCCTATGTTACTTCGTAGTCCTATACGTACAACGACATCATAATTATTATTTACTCACAATTTAATGGAAAGTAGGTCATGAAAGGTAACAAGTAGAAAAATGTGTACGAGTTTTAAAAGCCAAAACAGAAAAGCTGGAATCTGCCAAGGTCGCCATAGCTCGCCTTTGGTCGCCTGGCGACCACAAGTCAGAAGCTTCTCGCCACTGGCCGCCTGACGACCACAAGTCAGAAGGCTCATGGTTGTCATCGCCAGCGAGCTCGCCAGGCGAGAAACATGCGTTCCTGCCCTGTTCTGCAATTTCAGTTCTAAACCAGAATTTTACACAATAATTGTCACTCTTTCATGTCATCAACATCATAAGGTATAATAATAATCATAAAGGAGAAGAGTGTTGGGAATTAAACCCTTCTCATGCACAATTCAACCCTAAATCCTATGTTTGCATACAAATTATAAATTGGGCAACTAGCTAACTAATCCTAAGAACCCACCTGAGATAGACGCTTGAACAATACCATCGTCATTTCCGTAGCTCGCCGATACGCATAATTGCAATAGAAATGCTTTGAACTCATAATCAGATTTTTCTGCATAATTCTGCATCATATGTCCAACTTCAGAAAATCCTAGCGACCTCATTTCTCATCCAATTTCCACGAAACCAAAATCACGAAATCGAGAATTGATTTAGCTTTCCAATGAAACAAACCTCGTTCAATTTGAAGTTATAGAGAGAGAGTTCATACCATTTTAGTGTAGCACTGTCCAACATAAATTCTGCAAAAATTCTGTGTTGAACCTTTAACTTCAAAAATTCGCCCAGACCTCAAGTTTTGTCCAAAAATTGTGCAACCGGTGCCAAACTGACCGGAAATGCATTAGCTAACTACAGGATCAAACGGAATTGAAAACGGAGTTACGAGGAGAGAGTACCAACCGTTTTAGTGAGGGTATGTCTAGAATACGAATTCCACATAATTTTTTTCCAAAATCACCAATTCAATCTTTAAGCTTCAAATCCAACTCATTTACCATGACCCATTACTTATAGTCAAAGTACATGCATAATCAAACACCAGAACAGAATTGGGGTTAGGGATTATGATTATATGTAAGCAAAATGGGAAGGAAGTAGAAGAAAACGAATCCTTTACCTTATTTCTATTGATTCCCCATAAACCAATTCTTCATGTTTGTTGTTCCAATCTCTTAACTTGACTAAAACCAAGTTTCAATCTTTGCTTCTAGGTTCATTGGAAAGGAAATGAGAAATGGAAATGAAATGATGTTGGTGGTCTTTTGATTTGTAGCTTTGATCTAAGGCATGCAAGAGGTTAAAGAGAGAGTGAACTTAGCATGGTGGTGTTGAAGAAGAGAGAAGGGCGTGAGGCTGAGATGAAGAAGATAAAAATCTGATTTCTCTATCTCTTGTTGTTTCATATAGGTTTTGTTTGACTTAGCATTTTGCCCCTTCATTTTAATACTAATTCACAATTGTGCCATTACATGTTAGAACATTTGTTGGGGGTCTGCTGCAAATACTTGAACAAGAAGACGATGAAAAATATGATGATGAATGTTGCACATGAATTCCAAAACGTGTGTGAACACACTAAACTTTAGGTTTGATTCGCCCCCACCAATTTATGTAAATCGGATGCAAATTGGTTAAACCGGCAAATCCCCTTTAGGATACTTTGGAAACCTTGACATGGATTGCACATACATATCAAGCATATCGATCAATGATATTTTATAGAATAAAGTTTCCTCAAATACTCTCGTGCACTAGAGAAATGAAGAAATGATTTAGGAATATTTTTGGCAGAATTCTGACTCATGAAACTCATGATTTTCTATTGTGTGTTTTCTGCCTCCTAAGTTTCCCTATTTATAGAGAAACTTATGTCAAATGATGAAGGGACACAACCTTTGAAAAGTTTTCAAAATGTAAATTTGAATTTCAAACTAACCATTGCAACCTTTCAAATATATTTTGGAAATTCTCCAACAATCCCCCACCATTTTCAAAATATATCTAAATCCATTATCCCGGAAATTTCATGGTTTCAGATAATGGTATCTCACGATTTGAACCATTACTTAGTAAGTTAAGTTTTCACTCATCCCCGAATAGATTGGTAGACAAGCTTTGAACCAATTATTCATCAAAACAAGTGTTCATAACTCACACATGAAATCTCGGTATCATTGATCGAATTATCAAAATGACACATTTGTTAAGGCCTTATGTCTCAAATCCTTTTCATGAGAATTTAAGAGTCAAGCCCTTGAACTCTATGAAGCGGCCCCACTTCATTCTCATATAGGTAGACTATATCATAAATGCACCCATAATTATGCATTTAAGCAAATATATGCTATATGTCTATTAAGAGGAAAATTTCATCCTACCACTTTGTTTTTATGGTCCAAGTACTTTTACCCCTTGGGATGTATTTATTGCAAGTACTTCAATCACTCTAATAGTGTACTTTCATCATTGAACTCAAGACTTGATTTTACCCAAGTGTGAGTTGAGTTTCCACCATTGGTGAACAATTATATATGGGCTTGTATCACATCCCTAATGATGTCTTCAATGACTTAACCATCATATCTGAAAACAACATATCCTTGTCAATCCTTTCGTCAAAGAATTGCAAGACTTTCAAACTTTTATAACTTCGAATATTCATTCAACCACATATCTATGTATTTTCAGAAACCTTGAATATTCCTTTATATTCTTGATAGTTTAAACCAACTATCACAAAACCATGACACTTTGTCATTTTATTATCATTGTGTTATATGCACAAACTTTATGTCATTCTTCCATTGCTATTACATATATATAATCATTTCAATCTGAAGTTCTACTTCCACTTGAATGTATCTAGGATACCTTACATTCAATGCATTAAATATGTATAGCACCAACAAACATGATCATAAAGAATTGTCATAACCAACTTTTATTTCATAAGATGGATCACACATGTAAGTCATATACCCCCACATGAACTTATAATACTTTAGAAATAACTAATACATGTATCATAAATTCTAAATGTCAAAACCAAGTTTCATGTATAATGTGTTCTATGGTAAATTCAAATAATTATAACTATAGAAAAATAAACAATGACTCAAAAATCATTAATCTTTTCTATAACTTAATTTCCTCCATGAACATTTATCAACTTACAATAATTTCAAAATACCCAACCAATCTTAATATCAATATAAGCAAGAAATTAACAATAACTTTCATATTATCGTACACATATAAAATGAGATCATCACTTTTAAATTTAATAACTTCTTGCACAATAATAATAATACTAAAATATGCATTTCATATTTTGACAATTCATATACACTACTTTTATATTAAAAGAAGATCATATAAAAGCATGCTCCATAAACCAAACTTATTCAAACTTGTCAAAATTCACATACTTTGTGTAATTTCTAAATCATGCATATCATATATCCTTACAAATTAAATGTGTACCTTTCATCATAGTTATCTTTATGTGTGTTCAAATTTCTCCTTCAATAATATTTGTCAAAATCAACACAACAACTACTTATGAAATGATTTCAGTCACAACTTATCACGAACCAGTGTGATTCTTCACCAAATGATGCATCATTTCAGTCAATACTCCATTTATGATTAACCATCCATTGAGGACAATTAAATAAGAGAAAAACCATCTCAAATTTAAATCAAAATCCAATGCATAGGAATGAAAAGGACACATATTTGTTCCCGGTTTCTTAACCTTGGAACAAAAATTTCAAATATTGGATGTAACGTTATATTAACATTATTACACATACATATGCCTACGTCATTTAATCCCTGGCATGGTTTCAAACATGAAAATTTAATATCATGGATATGTATATACATACTCATTAAAACAAATTTAACTTCAAAACCATATATATTTTACATTTGAAGGAACATGAAACCATGAACCAATACGTTATGCATTAACTAACAACCATTACCATATAATTATATTCAAGCATAATAATTTCAATGTTCAAACAAGAAGGGGTATATAGTGTTACTTATCTCTTCAAATTTTGTTTCAAAGGCAATAGTCTGTCCTCTTCAAATTTGCAGCCATCAATTAATCACAAACAAATCATGAATCGAACCTAAAGATTGTTAGAACATTTGTTGGGGGTCTGCTGCAAATACTTGAACAAGAAGACGATGAAAAATATGATGATGAATGTTGCACATGAATTCCAAAACGTGTGTGAACACACTAAACTTTAGGTTTGATTCGCCCCCACCAATTTATATAAATCGGATGCAAATTGGTTAAACCGGCAAATCCCCTTCAGGATACTTTGGAAACCATGACATGGATTGCACATACATATCAAGCATATCGATCAATGATATTTTATAGAATAAAGTTTCCTCAAATACTCTCGTGCACTAGAGAAATGAAGAAATGATTTAGGAATATTTTTGGCAGAATTCTGACTCATGAAACTCATGATTTTCTGTTGTGTGTTTTCTGCCTCCTAAGTTTCTCTATTTATAGAAAAACTTATGTCAAATGATGAAGGGACACAACCTTTGAAAAGTTTTCAAAATGTAAATTTGAATTTCAAATTAACCATTGCAACCTTTCAAATATATTTTGGAAATTCTCCAACAAAACAGAATTGGGGTTAGGGATTATGATTATATGTAAGCAAAATGGGAAGGAAGTAGAAGAAAACGAATCCTTTACCTTATTTCTATTGATTCCCCATAAACCAATTCTTCATGTTTGTTGTTCCAATCTCTTAACTTGACTAAAACCAAGTTTCAATCTTTGCTTCTAGGTTCATTGGAAAGGAAATGAGAAATGGAAATGAAATGATGTTGGTGGTCTTTTGATTTGTAGCTTTGATCTAAGGCATGCAAGAGGTTAAAGAGAGAGTGAACTTAGCATGGTGGTGTTGAAGAAGAGAGAAGGGCGTGAGGCTGAGATGAAGAAGATAAAAATCTGATTTCTCTCTCTCTTGTTGTTTCATATAGGTTTTGTTTGACTTAGCATTTTGCCCCTTCATTTTAATACTAATTCACAATTGTGCCATTACATGTTATTTCTCCAATCATCAATTCAATAATTCCACTCACATATAATAAATGAGTTTCTAATTATCACTTCTAATAATTAAATTAGTGGGATGTTACAACTATTTTATATGTTTTAAATATAATTGATAATTTTCATTCCAAAATATTAATTTTTTATATATTGATGGCAAAAATTTATATGATGCTTTTAAGTATTATTTAGGTTAGTTTTTATTAGTTTTGGTAGCTTTTGAAGACCAAATGCAAGCAAATACCTTAAGATATGAAGTTATTTAACCAAGAAGCAAGAGTATAAGAAAATGCATCAAAAGTAGCAAAAATTGAAGAAAAGAGTTGAAGTCATCGTACCACGATGGACTGATATTAATTTGAAGAAAATATGAGTCCACGATAGCATCGCACCACGATGCATCCCTATGAGACATCGTACCACGATGTGGTCCATCGTACTACGATGGTGCATGAAGCCCAAGTCCAAGAAAGCTATAAATAGAGCTCTCCTCCTCCACACTTATTCATTCAGAAGTTCAGAGAACTACAAGTCTCTAAGGAGCAAATGAGGAGAAGAAAAGGAGGGCTAAGGAGTTACTTTGTATGCATGTTTTTACTCTTTTGTTTTAATATGCCTACGAGTAGCTAAAATACCTTTAGGTTAGGTCAAGTAGATGAACTCCTCTATGAATGTTTGAGTCCATGTAATTTGGTTCGAAAAAGATTATATTAATTGCTATTCAGTTTATTATCTTTTATTATCTCTGTTTTAATGCTTTATTTTTAATACCGACTATATTTTTGAATAAACCCTAAGGATTAGGTGATCTCGTGACATTACTACTAATCTCGAGCTAGCTAGCTAGAACTCGGAACGATAATGCTAGTATCCGAGGTTAGGGGCTAAAGGATTATTGGTACACATTGTTAATTTCTGCATGTCTAATAGCTGTCCAATAAAAATAAGGTTAATGTGAGAACTTGTAAAAGGCTGACTTGTGACATACAAGGGTTTCCTTTTTATCCTTGATTTAGTAGCAGTGTCTTCAATTGAAATAGGGTGATTTTAGTATGCGACAACACATTTCATTACTTAAAGATTAATCTGCAAGATAATAAAAGGAATAGTGATAGATATAACATCAGTTACCAAGCAGGACTAGGTGAGGGATTCAAAAGTGCTTACCTATATTTCTCATCTGATCTCTTTTAATATTTTATTTCCTTTTTCTAAATCAACAAACCTTTTCAACTAAAAAGTGAATACAAACTATCTAAGTTCCTAAACGAAACTAGTCGGTTTAGCACGATCCATGTGGAGACGAATCTTTATATAAATATTATTATTTGACGACAGACTGATTCACTTGTCAGACCGTAGTCATATATTATATGTTATGTATTACATCAAACATATTATGTTACCGTGTTTTTATAATGTTAATATTTAATAAAAAAAATTAGAAATTGTATTTTCGATATCTAAAAACCGATAAAAAATAAACCGCAAAAAATTGGTTCAGATTGGATCAGATTTTTTTAAGTAGCCATCATCCAAAACTGAACCGAAGCGCCTGTAATTTTTGAAATTCTGGCGTAGTCCAAATGGGGTACCAGATGTTAGCACATCGCGTACCACATCTCCTACCAGTGCAGAACAAGAAAAAGAAACATGGCAGAAATAAATTGCAAAGAAAGTAAATAACACAGTATGTTGTTAACCCAGTTTGGAGCAACCTCTCCTACTCTGGGGGATACCAATCAAGGAATGAATTCGCTACTATAGTTCTAGTTCAAAGACTCCAAAACCTCTCTATCTTATCGCCTAGACACTATCTCATGCAATCCTACCTAGGAACTCCTAGATATGAGACGCCCCGTCTCACTTCCTTCAAACAGCACAGACAACGTTGCTTACAAACGATTACAATCAAATGGTGGAGACACACTCCTAGACATAAATAAACTTTACTCATGCTTAAAAGCTCTTGAGTAAATTACAAACAATACCTCCATACCTAAGGGCTTAGGAGACATTTACAATTTACAACTCAACTAGACTAACCAACTCTGTACGTAGATATTCAATAACAGCAACAGAGAGGTGTACATGAAACCCTAAAGCACAAGGCTTACAAAGACACAAAACCCTAAAAGACTACATCTTTGATATATTTGTTTAAGCTTCAGTTTTGGTAAATAAAATAGCTTTATCAACTTTCTTTATATAGGTTTTACAATGCTTCAGCTCCAAGAAATCTTCTAGAGGAAAAATATATATTTCTACTAAATCTTCTTTGCATCAAAATATTCCTCCCATAAATATATTTGTTGAAAATATATTTTAAAATTAAATCTTCTAACCTTCTTGAAGCACAAAGATTTATTTGAAATAAATCTTTTATATTCTCTGCAACAATCTTCACAAGATATATTTTAAAATCAAATCTTCTTGATTCCTTAATATTTTATAATAGTCTTGAGAACCAAGTAACCTAATACAGCCGCCTTCTAAAGATTAATAAACCACGTGCATATTCTTTTATTCTGAAACAAATCTTACCAAAATTTGATATAAAAATTCAGCGCATATCAGTAGCAATAATGTTGTACTCCAAATGCTGCCACATCTGACCCTACATCTGACTAGATCTTGTTTTTGCAAAATGTAGCCAATTAAAAACCCAACAATTTTAACTTTGGATCGATTGAATTTTTGCCTTAAAATCAACTCAAACCGAACCGCGAACACCCGCACCCGCAGCAAAAACCATTGAAGAGTGTTTGTTTTTCAAAAGAGAACAAATATATATTTTAATTTAGGCTTAATTACACTTTTGGTCCTTTATTTTTATTGGTTTCAAGTTGTTCCATTATCTTTTAAAAGTTTCAAGTTGGTCCCTTATCTTTTTTTTAGATTTCAAGTTGGTCTCTTCCGTCAATTTTTTTACTGTTACCGTTAAATTTGGACATGTGTCATCTTTCCAAGTGTGCCACGTGTCCAAATTAGTTTGACACGTGTCCAAATTTAACGGAAATAGTTAAAAATTTGACGGAAGGGACCAACTTGAAACCTAAAATAAAGATAAGGGACCAACTTGAAACTTTTAAAAGATAAGGGACCAATTTGAAACTTAAAATAAAGATAAGGGACCAAAAGTGTAATTAAGCCTATAGTTTATCTAAGGGTCTTGCTGACGAGTGCTTCGGGGCGCTCTTATAAGCATTCCATTTAAAAAAATAATTTATTCAAAAGGTGAAACGTTTTAATTTTCAATGTGTTGACTTTACACATTGCCAAAAAAACTTATTATTTAGTAATATGCTTAAAAAGTGCCCTAGAGACACTTTTTAACATTTTCCTATAACCTAACATTTTCAATATAATATAATGTAGTTAATTATATTTTATGTATTTAGCCTAATATGCAAACACTAACACATACAAACTGTAAGTAAATTAATTATATGTTTATACCATTTTTAACATGAATGGTACACTTTATCTAAGAAAAAAAATGTAATGATAGAATGTTTTATATAGATATTTTTAAAATTAGAAACAGTTTTATAATGAGAAACTTGACCAAAATTAATAATAAATTTGACCAGGAAAAATAATATCTATAACATAACATTTTTAATATAATATGATTAATTCATTTGTATGTATTTATCCCAATTTACAAAGACTATTACAGAAACAATGTATTTAACTTAATTAAAGAAAAAAATGAATGACACAATTTTTTATATAGAATTTTTTTAAAACTTGACCCAAACCAAAATATCACAGACAAAAATGTTAGCTTCATTCATGTATAAATACATGTTCTTAAGCTTTCATATGCTATTATAAAACCCTACTACTTCTTGTTGGCTTAAAAATATTGAAAATACTTAAATTTTAGGGAGCCAACAACAACAACAATATGCAAGAATTCACGGTTGTAATTGTCGGTGCTGGTCCTTCTGGCCTAGCAATTTCAGCATGTCTAACACAAAACTCCATTTCTCATATCATACTCGAAAAAGAAGATTGTTGTGCTTCTCTTTGGAGAAAAAATGCTTATGATCGTTTAAACCTTCATTTGGCTAGTGAGTTTTGTTCTTTACCTCTCATGCCTCATCCGCCCTCTGGCCCAACCTACCTATCCAAAGATCAATTTCTTCAATACATAGACAAATATGTCGAACATTTCAATATAAAACCTCTCTATTGTCGTGCGGTTGTGTCTGCAGAGTATGATGAAGTTGGTAAAAAATGGAATGTTGAAACAAAGAACACACAAGAAGACACATTAGAAGTTTATACATCGAATTATCTTGTGGTTGCCACCGGTGAAAATAGTGAAGGTTATATTCCTAATGTTCCTGGACTAAGCAACTTTGAAGGAGAGGTGGTACACTCAAAATACTATAAATCTGGTTCAAAATATGAATCAAAAAAGGTTTTGGTAGTTGGTTGTGGTAACTCTGGAATGGAGATTGCTTATGACCTCTATAATTGGGGTGCTAACCCTTCCATTGTAATTCGAAGTCCGGTAAGGATATTTTTTAACTCACTTTATCTATACAATAAAATCATTTTGATTATTAATAAGGATACATCTGGATTTGTGTAAAATCTTATATAGATGATCAATATAATATAATATAAAATTTCAATTTAACATTCGATTTTATAAAATTTGTATTTCTTAAAATGTTGTTGTGCAGTATAATAATGTTGCACAAGTCAAATTTGATCATTCCTTAAATTTATAACGTACCAAAAAAAAATTGTGTTGTAATGTTAACATTTTTTTTTTGCAGTTTCATGTGTTCACTAGAGGATTGATTCATCAAGGGATGCGTATGGTGAACTATTTGCCAGTTTATGTTGTAGATACAATCATTACTTCTTTGGCAAAACTAAAATATGGTGATCTGTCCAAGTACGAAATTTATCGTCCTAAAGAGGGGCCTTTTCATCTCAAAAATATTACAGGAAAGTCTCCGGTTATTGATGTTGGAACCATAGAAAAGATTAAGGAGGGAGCTATCAAGGTGAACTTAGTACTTTATTTTGACATGCTATTGATTAATACAAATTTAATATAGAATGTAGAATAGGTACTATCAATAGGTACTAGTATGTAATAACTTTGGATTTTGATGTAATAGGTTGTTTCTTCAAATATTACGAGAATCGAGAAGAAAAAAGTTGTCTTTGAAAACAACAATGAAGAAGAGTTTGATGTGATTGTTTTTGCTACTGGTTACAGAAGTGTATCTAATAGATGGCTTAAGGTATATGTGATAATTGAAATAAATTAAAGGGAGGAGAAATTGATCAGCTTCTCACTACCATATATATTTTACATTTCATATTTTTACTATGTATTTTTTATTTGAACTTTATTCTTTATGCTCTTTCTAATTGTAAATTAATCGATTATTATTTGATATATATCATTTTTGAAGGATTACAAATATGCTCTTAATGATAAAGGATTTCCAAAAAATCCTTTTCCGAGGCATTGGAAGGGGGATCATGGATTGTATTGTGCAGGACTAGCAAGGAGAGGCTTGTTTGGAGTCAAAATCGATGCTGAATCAATTGCAGAGGATATCAACCAAAATATTAAATTACATAATTAATGAATATATTCATTGAAGAAGCTTTGCCCTTCAATTTTCACTTCAAAATAAAATATATTTTGAAGCGACTTTTGTCGTTGTTAAAACTCTAAATTTGTTGGCGAAGTTACATTTTGTAGCAAAAAATAAGTCGTTGTTGTTGGAATAAGTGTTGTTGGAAAGGTTTTGCAGCAATATTCTGAATTGTTGTCATTAGTAATATTATCACAACAATGGTTATCTCTGCCTTTTGAACAATTTTATTGTTACCACAACCAACTTATAAGCAATGCAATTTGTTTTCATTTCTTATTTATCACAACAATCAAAGTCGCTGCAATAAGATGCATTTAAAATCAAATTAGTATCACAAGATACTTTTGACTATCATTATAAGTTCTTATATATATTTTACCAGAAGTTCTTCAATGGTATTTTCGTTAATATTTCCAACAAAAAATTCAAATATTAATTTAATCTGCCAATGAATATAGTAGGAATTAATGTTCAATACAAAGAACCAAAATACAAATTACAAGTCTTTTAGACCGTAACAAAACCAAGTGATCATTCACATAATATCAAAACACTAAACTAGCCGCTGGGCCAGCAACAAGAAGCTAGAATACACAAAAGAGCATTACTACTTTGAATGTCTTAATCCTATAAGAACACCACAAAAATTACTAAGAACCGATGGCTTGATATCTTGCCCACTCTCTTTTTCTCCATTATTCATCATCTTTTTTCATTGTCTTGACACTTTTCTTCAATTGCGTTAGTATTCTTTAAATGCTTTGTAATATTAGATGTCTTCTAGTCATAGCTTTTTCTTATTGAAATTCTACTCAACTTTTAATGAGGTTATGTGTGAAACAAAGTGAGGGAAGTGATTTTGAAAGGGGAAATTATATAAGTTGATGAATAATGGTGACATGATGGAGAAATGAAGCGGTTAAATTTTGGAGAGATCAAGTGATTAAATTTTGAGCAATGAACAAAAGAAAAAGAGGAGCGTTGGATGAATAGTAATCTACGGTATAGAAAGTTTGCAATACATTATTCAAGAGAGTGAATTTATATCTATTATTAAATAGATTTGATTCATTAACAAATATTCCGAACACGTGAGAAATAAAATAATAGATTCTCTTTACTCAATTAACCTTTTATTTATTTTTTTGAAAAGGGTATGGAGTGGTACCGTTGGGTTTTGAAAAAAAGAAAACAGACAATTATTTTTTTAATACAAATACACATAATTTAATTAATCTCTTCTAATATAATAAACTTGATTACTACTATGTTCACTAATTTGTGTTTATCAACTACTTCTAATATAATAAAATTGATTACTACAATCTTTACTAATTTTTCCTTATCAATTTTAATAATAATCCAAATTTTGTATCATATATTGAAATTTTACTCTATTAACAATATATACATAAAGTAAAGAAAGAAAGTAAACAATAAAAAGATTATATATGAATCTATGCATAAAATAAGGAATAAAACAATTAAAATTTGGTGGTTTTTTTCTATGTATAAAAACAATTCTGTATATTAAAATTGATATAAAAAAAATAATTTAATTTTTTAATATATTCATTGACGGTGGATTCTAAGGTGAGAGCTCATTTAAGTCCCTCACAGGTGTACCATCTAATTTGACCATTAGATTAAATAGGTACATATGATCTCAATAGTCATTACCACATAGAATCTTATCATGTTCTTTCTTTGTCTTCTCTAGCAATCGCGCTATACCTCTGTTCCATGACCATGTCGGAGCTCCGACTTGCTTGTTCCACGTTCACCAAGAAAGAATACCCACACTGGCCACAAATCAAGTTTGTAACACAATTTATGCTACCATCCAACAAATTGAACTTTCATATTCCAAATCACACTCTCTAACTACAAACTCTGTTTTGTGAGATCCATTTTTCTTTTCACAGACCCACATGTAATTGCTATGTCATCTCAATAAATTTCTTAACAATAGACACCAAATGACATACATGAAAGAGTTTACACTCAAAATCCCCTTTTCATTCCTCCATGTTTTTTATTATATATCATTTGTATTTTGTTTGCAATTTTGGATTCATGTTTACCATCCATATATTCAAAAAGCATTACAAAGATATCAATTTGATGCTGAGAATTTATACAAAGCAGAGAAAATAATGGATACATCAGAAACCCATTTCATTCTACCCACAAAATCCTCCACAATAATGAATCAATGAAAACATAGCAGATTAACAATCAATTTGAAACACACATTTATTAATTTTTGTGTTTGAGGAATCGTTGGTACGTGTGTGCGCGTCTCATTTTTCTTGTTGGCTGTGAATATTGTTGTACTTGCAGTTGAGAGTGAGGCACGTTGAGGTTGAGGGAGAGAGAGAGAAAGAACTAGAATCCAGTGTGGTAATATCGTGTAGGTTTATTTTAATCCAATGGTCAAATTGAATAGTACACGGTGAGGGACTTGATTGAGCCCTCACTCTGGATGTCACCATTCATTGACAAGTTATTTTATTGGTATAATTATATGATTTTCAACAACTTTATAATGTAGTTGCCAAAATAATGTATTATTCCCAGCAAAAAGTTATGTTACTACCAAAATTGTATAATTCCCGACAATACACTATATTGCCGCAAAAGAGTTATATTATTAGTAGCAATAAGTTATATCATTGTTAAAAAGTTGCATTATTTGCAACGACAAAAAAATATAGTTGGGATAAGTCATTTTTTACAAAAAGTGAACAATTTTAGTCTTTTAAAATAGTCCATATAAAATGCAAAGAGACTAAAAGTTAATTTTTTTGGCTTAATTACAATTTTTTTTTTTTTGGTCGAGTAGCCTAACGGCTTGAAATTCCACCCTTAAAGTGGATAAGTGGGATGACCCGGGTACGAACCCCGGCCCCCTGCATATATAATGCGGTGTCCAACCAATTGAGCCAAGCTCATGGGACGGCTTAATTACAATTTTAATCCACCTATTTTTAACCATTCACAAAATTCAAGTTGTATATATCACATGTTAATCGCTATGTTTAGATACAAAATTTAAAAGAGGTACCAAAACAAAATGGTTTTTGGACCGGGATAGATCCAGAGCACATTTCCCACGAGGCCCAACAAACACAAGAACGGCCCGCTTCGTCCAAAGCCCAATTATACTAGTTTGAACATTTAGGCGGGAAACTATAATACGTTGACTAAATATGAAAGCATGATCCCCACTCTGCACACTCTAGGACTGGTAATCGCCCATTACGCACACCCCATGACTGGAACTGGATAGTGGAAGCATAAGAAATAACCCATGATCAGCACGACGGAAAGGCCATCTATAAATACAAGGACAAATCTCCAGAGAAAAGGATCCATCTTCTTAGACAACAATTTCATCAGACTTAGGAAATATTGTGCTGCATTACTAGCATTCATACTATGATTGATGATTATACCGTCAAGTACTATATTGTAATATTGTAATACATAACCCCCATTAATTGTTCACTAGAACAATTTTCAATAAAATTAAAAATCATTTTTATACAAATCATTAGTTGGTCCGATGGTGATTGATGCTGGACTTAGTAGGGAGGAGCATGGTTCAATCCCTCGTACATGCGATCAGGAGAGGACTGTAACACTTGATGCCAGAACTGACGCTTGAACCAGATTAGGCGATCCAGTGGACCGAATATTGGTAGTATAAACAAAAAAAAAATCATTTTTATAAATAAATGAAAATAAGGGGACCAAAGTTATTCTTTCAATTTCTTCCATTAACAAAGTTTTAAATGTTTTAAGATGCATAAAAGATATTTGAACTCACTTAGGGTGCGTTTGATCTGCTAAATAATAAGGGACAGGACAACTTCAGTTGTACTGTGTTTGATTTTAAAACTGTTCTGGTACTGGACAAATTGGGGGTTAAGGGACGGGACAAAAACTGAAATTTTTGTCCCCCACTGAACCACAAGACAACTTTTTGTCTTCTGCAAGTTGTCTAAAGTGCCAAAATAACCTTTTGTCCACCAAACATCGTACAAACACAAAATTTATTCAATACTTTAAACGTTTGTATTGTGTTGTTCTGTCTTATCTTGTCCTATACTGTTATGTCTCGTACTAACATTTTACAGATCAAACGGACCCTTAATGTCACATTTTTGCATTTATATTTTCAAAACTATATAATAATAAAGGAAATTAAAAGAATAAAAAATGGAGAGATCCTCACTCGAGGAATTGAGGGAAGGCAAACGGTTTATACAATTTTCTAGGCATATATTGAATAAAAAAAACGTGCATGCAATTGATTGGGGGAATTAATTGGATGGATAAATTAATTGGGTGGGAGAGAAAGGAGTTTAGGTGGGATTCGTATCCACAAGTGCTTTTTGTCTTAATATATTACTCCCTCCCTACTACAATATAAGTCATTTTGGCGTAATTAATATTGTATAAAAAAAAGAAATTATGAGTTAATTTACAAAATTGTCTTTTATTAATGGTATAGAAAGATAAATTGAAGAATTGAAAGAAGAGAGAGTAATAATCAGTTAAACAGTTAAGGGTATAATGAAAAAAATAACATTAAATGTTTCATTAATAATATAAAATGACTTATAATTTAGTACAATTTTTTTTTAAAGTAACTTATAATTTGGCAAGGTGGGAGTAATAAGATTAAGGATGTTCAAGTTAATGCAAATTAATGGAAGATTTTGACAACTAGATAATAATGGAGATGGGCTGGAAAGTTGTTTAGGAATTAAGAGAATTTCTTTTCACCCCCTAGCTTCTTGCACATCCTACAATTTTTCAAAAAAATCCTGCTTGTTTTTGAACTCGAACGTCAGAAAAAGAAATAGAAAAAGAAATACACTGTCAACATTCAAATCTATCTTATGGTCGATTTTAGGACTCGGACACTTAAAAAACACGTTTGAACAAGCAGCCCTAAAACTTAAAAGTTTGCTTTTTAGGTTCATTGATTATTTGATCTATTTGGTCTATAAACCTTAAAAAACAACATTTTTCTTAATTATAATAAATAAAGGATTAGATGAAGTACTATAAACATCAAATTGAACACAGCCTAGCAAGGCAACACAACTCACAGCTGATACACACTTTCTGTCAATCATATCCTTGTTTTACTTATTTGATTATTATCAAATGCCATATTCTATGAGATTAACTTTTTGCCACCCTATCAATTTTTTTGCGCGCCCTACGAATTTACCAAAATACCCTCGTCTGCTACTTTAGTAGCAGACGTTATGAAGGTAGGGTGATTTTTGGGGGTGTCCGCTACTTAAGTAGCGGAAGAGTAAAGAGGAAAAGGCGTAGGACGCGCAAGTAACCAGTAGGGTGGCAAAAGGAGATCTCATATTCTATTATGTCAAAGAAATATCAAATTTCATAACCAAATATGAAGATATTGCTATCCTCGCATCTAAACACTTTTATTCCATTAAATAGAAGTGCAATCAAAATTCATTTGATTAGAAAATACCTACCTAGATATAATTCTATTCAAGATTACATAACGGTTGCACGCAGTGGGTCTGCAGAGTGTATATTGAGCAATCATTCTGCTAATGCTAGGGATGTGCATTGTGGTGTGTAACATGTAAGCTTCGACACATTAGAGAAGCAATAAGGTGCATTGATACAAATGATGCAATCATATGGTTATTTACTTCTTCGTAGTTCAAACTCGCAACTGATCTACCATTTGCCCCCCAAAGGAATAGCTGTGTTTGAAGCCTGCAAAAACATATAATCAATATCAATAATATGAAAATAAAAGAAATAGAGGCACAGTTACAAATAAGAGCAGCTTAAGATAAACTCTTCAAAAGCAGTAAACTAGAGAAAGAATATATAAGTAGAAGCATCAGTTGATGACAGAGATCAGAAATGTACATTTTATTTTGAAGCCTTGATTCATAAAATCCATAGCAGGCATAACAGTAATCATATCCTGAGAAATGATGATTAACAATAATGTCAGAAATGGTTCAACAATGAATAAATCTTCAAATAAATATACCAGAAAACAAGACAGTTTACAAAATTATTAGACCAAACATTTTATCCTACACTTCTTTTAAGAGAAATTATTGCACGCTGCCGTGGGGTAGCAATTAATGCTTGCATATGAATATCTTCACCGGTGAATTTAGGCACTCTTATATTTTAGGGACCAACTTGAAATTTGTGGTGGAAATTTTCCTGAAGCATAGGAGTACCATAATTGCTGCACCAGAATTTCTCCTCTACATCCTTGATTTGGACCTTATAATTATAAGACGTGTAATGTATATGCAACTGACAGATACAAGATGAAGGAAAATGCATCTTTTTTCAAAAGGTTTATATTCCCTGGTTAACAATCTCAAACTAAGGTTGCCTTTACTAAGATAAAATATATTGTTGGTCCTTTATCTTGTAAAAGATTCATTTTGGACGTTCATAAGTTTTTGAGAAACCCTGAAAATCATGTCCATTCAAGTGCTGTCTGAAACAAACATCACAGAGTTGTATTCGATGTTCAACATATGCAAACCATACATCACAACATACTCTAATTACTAAACACAAAAGTCTTTTGTTTCTATGGTGTATTATTCAAGCGATCAATGCTTACAAGGGATCAGCGAACACTTGAACACAGAACTGACATCATTTTTTGTTGAATGAAATTCGTATAGAAGGAAATGTCATGGCAGCAACTACCTCAACAAACCAACCCAAAATGAGTTGAGGATTGAGGTGAAATCCATTGAAAAAAATGAACACTAATTCAAATTAGAAATTTTGGAGAAGACGAAAGCTACATAAGCAGTCCTTTTTACATGTCAAATGCGCCGCATGGAAAATTGGACGACTAACTCAGCTCATGTTTATTAAATGATTAAAAGGGTAAATTTCTATAAATTTGTGAAGATAAAGGGCCAAACTGAATCTTTTAAAAGATAAAGGACTAAAATAAATTTTGAGTCAAAATAACGATCAAAAGTATATTTTAGCCTATAAGAAAAATCAAAAATGTGATAGAAACAAAATGACATATGGTTAATCATAAGAACTTAGAGAGAGACATAAAAGGGAAGCTGGGTCGTTTTCATTTATCGAATATCAGTTCCATCTTTGAATCTTACCAGTTCGCATCAAATATTTAGGGATGAGATGAAAATAGCTATCATCCCATTATTATTTCTTTCTAAATTCTAATGTCTAAGTGAATATATAGAACTTTCAAGAACCATTCACCTTAAGCTTCAATTCTTTTCAAATTTCGTATTTTCAATTCTATGGAATATGGTATAAGGAATGAGGAAAAGGAAAATAATGATATTACCTGAATCAAAGCTTTTTTACAACTTCCTCAATTACACGAGTATAGTAAGTCATTCTCCTAATTGCATTCTTCGCTTCTTCAAACTCCCGTTTTTGAAAAGCATCAGCAAAGGCATTAGACCAATTTTGCAGTTTCTTCTGCATCTGGATAAACAATCAAAGGATGATGTGAAGAAAGAACATCAAAGTAATCATAATTGAAAATCTGTATTCGAACTGATTATGCAGTCTCTTTGCAGCACTTCTGCCTTGTAAATTGGAATTTCCAGGCATACCTGAGAGCGAATGTGATTCAAAGCCTCAGAGTTAGTTGCTTCTTCAACTTCTTCCCTGATTTCCATAATCTGGAGTAAATTTTAGCAACCAAATGAGATTATATTAGAGGTTAGGTTTTCCTTGTGAAGAAGAGTAAAAGAAGAGAAAAGAGAGAAAACAAATTTTGCACAGATAGTATTTCATTAACCTTACCAATTACTAAATTCTAGCGTCCTATTTTATGTTCTGGAAAAGGGAAGAGAATTTATTTAAGAGAAAGAAAAATAAAAGTGGAAGCCAATTCATTTCCATTAAACATATACATAGCTGGAGTATATTTTTTATTTTTAAGTTTCATGTTATTTTCACTTTCATAGAAGGTAAGTCAACATTCTGACAGCTGAGAAATCGCATTTTTAAATGGAAATGGATCCTCAAATGCTAAAATAAACTTTTTCATCATGATTTCAATATATTCAACTGCTGAACTAGCCATCACAACTGTACAGATATTATATTTTTCATTCTTTAGATATTGTTGTCTCTCAACGATAGAGTTGAGTATTTTTCATTCTCCACTTATTTTATGAGGCACTTGTTTCACTGTCATTTTGTTTACTACTGAAACCAAGTTAAAAAGAAATTTCACATTGAAGACAAATTAGGCTTTATTTGGTTACCTCTGCTAGTAATTCTGGATCTGAAATTGTCTGCTCCTCGTCAACTTCCACTCCATTGAGCTTCAGCTAACAAAAATACTCGGTATCAAGCAAGAAGAAATGAATAACAGTATATAACTAAAGAAAGTGATAGAAAGCCTGTTGATGACATATTTAATTAACTTGTTTCTATGATCAAATAACAAATTTCTTCATCACAGATATATTATCGCCATTGAACTTTTAAGATATTCAAATTCTGTACAGGTAGATATTTCCGTTACTGTAACTATGCATCATTAATTTGAATCATGGCGTGGAAATATGCTTACAATGTAAATCGCCCTTGACAAAGGCTTGCCAAGTGTACGGTATGCATCAATCACTCTTGCAGATTGTTCAGCCGCAAAATCTCTTTCTTTCTGACAAATGAAGTAAATAAAAATTTGTTAGTATCTCTGAAAACACATTCAACTTCACTAACATTTTTTATTTGTTGATAAGCAACAACTACACTAACTTACCCACCGCAATACAAAACAAAGCGGAATAGTATGAAATAAAAATGAAGATGAAAGCGGATATCCCTAAAGACAAACCTGAGATTTTGAATGCACTAAATCAGGATGTAGTTTCTTTTGCCAGTCTTTGTACTTCCCCTCCAAATCTATACCCTCTATGCCATACTTCTTCTCCCTGAACAATTCATCGTTAACTAAAGCTCGTTAACCACTTGAAAATGAACAAAGCAATAACCTAAAAGGATAAAAACTATAAACAGAAATTAACCATAAGTTCCACGTTCCTAGTAAACCATTATGTACTAGTTCAAATCAACAAATTACAAACCATAATTTATCAACCAATAAAAATCAAAACTTTATTAACAATTTCAACACCCAGAAACAAAAAAAAAAACAAAAAATCGCAGAAACTTACAATCCAAAAATATCAAAATAGTCATTTGAATGATCAACAGGTTGAATGCAGCGACACGATTGGCAGAACAGGAAAGGCGTTGATTGAGGGACATCATGACAATTCCAGCATATAGTTTGGTATTTCTGTTCAGGTTTTGAACACAAACTTTTTCTGCAAAATCTGAGAGACCCAATTGAAGAAGAATAATAGTTATAACAAGTGGGTTTATTATGAATATCTATCGGTGTAAAGGGTGGTGATGGAGATTGAAAAAGTTGAGGAATTGAAGTTAAGGTTCGTCTCAAGTAGAAGAAAGTTGAAAGAGGTCTGGAGAGAAACTTTTTTGTCATTGTGAAAACAGTGACAAAAGCTAAGGATTCCTGATTTTTGGGAAGGTGAAAGAATGAATCAAATTTAGGACAAAGTTTAGAAGCTATCTTAACTAACTTATTTACGGAGGGTAATTTTGTAAAAGCAGTTGAATCAATTTTTAAGAATAAAAAAAAATAAATAAATAATGCCGAAACCCAACCCAGGGACAGACTGCTTTAAGCGGTGATTCTGATGTCGTCACGGCAGTGCGCCACACCAAACCTCTCCTTTTCACAGCGATGGAATCGCTATTTTGTTTTTGTTTTTGTTTTTATCTTGAAGTGATGAGGAGTTGCTATGCTTTGAGTGGGTTGGGTTGGGTGCTAAATTATAGAGGAATGAGATGATTGATGAGAAAGATGGAGAAGAATGGGGGGATCGGTTAACAGTGTCGGAGAATTGCTTGAGACTTGAGAGAGAGAGATTACATTTTTTTTATTTTTATTTTTATCAAAAGTAAATCGAAACTTAAAAAAACAAAATCAAAAGAAAGAGATTAATGAGAGATAAAGCCATAAAGGGTAAAATAATTTTACATGTCAATAAATAATAATCGTATTCTATACCAAAAAAAAAAAAAATTTGCGCCACATTATCTCACATTCTTAATATGATATAGAAATTAATATGTTTTTATTGGAAAATTGTATAAAATTACTTTACACTCGATTTATCTTCATTAAACTCAACTAATAATTACTAGGGGTGTAATTGGACCTGTTTGGATCAGTTTCGAGTGAATCTGATGTCCGAACCAATGAACTCTCGGTTGGTTCGGTTTTTAGTGTTTTTCAAAAATGAATCCGAACCAAACTCATCGGTTTGGTTCGGATACTTTAATCGGTTTTATAGCGCATTTTTTTCGATGTATTTCATGCTATTATTTTTTTTCCGGTGTGTTTTTTTCCTATAAGTTCATCAAATAAGTTCATAAAATACAAAACACAATTCATTAAATAATTTCTTCATATACAAAATACAATTCATCAAATACATAGTACAATCATATTGAAATTAAGTTTATAAGTTTTTCAAATAATAAAGTACAACAAAAATAAAACTTAAAGTTAACTTCATCACTAGTAAAGCGTATTCCGACAACGCTTGACATTAAATGTTACTGTTTTTTTAGAGTTTGAGATAAAATATATGAGAGCAGAACAACGCTAGAGTGTTGTGTTGTTTGAGCAATATTGAGAGATGAGAATTGAAAGTAACGTGAGTTTTTTGCAGCTGTGACTGTGAGGAGACTGAGTCTGAGAGTTTCGAAGTTAAAATTTGTATTGTGATGTGAGTATGCGCAAGATTTTTTTTATAAGTAGTTGTGCCTGTTTTATTTTTGAGAATGCGCTAACTTGGGATATGAAGGGACAAAAGAAACATCATTGCAAAGAACAACAAATATGAGAATGAAAGATATGCCATTTTTTTAATGGGGGTGGAAGGGGTAAAACAATTGATTGAACTAGTTGAGCTAAGGGTTAAAGGAGTTGGAGGTCCAAGGCTCAAGTCTTGGCAACGAGAAAAACTAACATATAATGTAATATACTAACAATTTGCCATTAAATTTTTTTTTTTTTAACGGAGACTTAATGGTTATTGACGGCAGGGGCAAGTCTCTGTCAAGTCATAAGATAGAGGCGTGTTAGTGACATATACACAAAGTTCAGGGAAGATTAATGTATTTTCCTATTGTTTTTTTAATAGATGTGGGCTACTTAAAAAAAATTAACTTAATAATAATATATATTTTGTAAAAAAAAAAACTTAATAATATATATAATGGTTTGGTTCGATTTGTTCATCGGTTTTTAAAATTCGATCTGAGAACCGAACCAAACCACATCGGTTTTTTATCCGATCCATAAGAATCGGTTTTTTTTCGGTTTGGATTGGTTTGAATCATCGGTTCAATTGAATTTTTCTGATTCGCTTACACCCTAATAATTACTCTATAATATTAATATTATGTTATTAAAGGTGTCAGGAGTTGAAAATTTGTGTTAGAATTACTGAATTACCATAACTCTTAAATGATTAATAAATTTTAGGACAAATCTTTCGAGAAAATGAGTTTGGTTTCGCTGAAACTATTATTCATGGTAGAATTTTGAATCATCAAGCATTGTATATCAAAAATATTTGAGTGAAATGTCAAAAAGTGCCCCTAAAATTGTAAAATTTGTCAAATACTCCCTAAAATTATCAAAATGTCAAATAAATAGCCACTGAATTTGTAAGACGTATATCAAATACTCCATACTCCGTTTACTCCGTCTGTTGCGATAACATGACAGTTAACTACATATGTGGCATTTGCCAACGTGATTCCACATTGCAAGGGATAAATGATAAGGATACACGTAACATGGGTAATTGACTAAAATTTGTAGACTGAGAAAGAAGCAAATAGAGGGAGAGATAGAGAGAAGGAAAGAGTGGGAGAATAGTAATAATAACAACAACCTCGGGAGAACAGTTGCAACAACAACCCTCTCTCTCTCTCTCTCTCTCTCTCTCCCCTCTGTGATCTCTCTCTCTCTCTCCCCTCTGTGATGTGGCGTCATGTTAGCAGGTATCACGTATGCATTTAACGGTCATGTCATCACAACAGATGGAGTAAACAAAGCATGGAATATTTGATAGACATCTTAAAAATTCAGGGAGTATTTCCAATTTAAAAAATTTTATAGAGGTATTTGACAAATTTTGCAATTTTAAGAGGTATTTGTCATTTCACTCAAAAATATTTGGTTGCATTTTCATAGACAGGCATATTGGTTCTGTGTGATAGTTGCACGGTGTTGGTGGTAGTTCTTGCGACGTGTGTATTTGGTTGTGAGATTTTATCAAATAGTTGGTGGATGTAATAGGTTGGAGTTGAAGGGAAGAGGTAACTAGATCGGATTACATGAATGACTATTGTAGATTGATATGGAACTTGTCAAAAAAAATTAAAAAAAATAAAGTGATTAATTAGGGTCCCTTTAATAGGTTAAAATTATGATATAGTAAGTTCTTTTTTTACAATAACCCATCATCTTGCTAGAGATGTTTCTTCCTTTTTAGAGTTTGATTAGAACAATGTTCATATGTCATTCTTTCCTCTAGTGTTTTTAGATTCTTTATTTGTTTAATCCAATGTTGAGATAATTTAGAATATATGTATAGAGGCTATTTTAACTCCACATAATATATTGCAGTATCATATTTATATTTTAAAAATCGAAATTATATATATATATAAACCCAAGAAAATAGACAACATGGTTCAATTTGAGTTAAAATAAAGCTTCGTTGTATATTTAATCTTTTACGTTTGTTTTAGATCGTATATTTAATTTTGTGTGTAAGGATGAAGTTTTCAAAAACAAACTTTTTCATGCGTTGTTGGACTCTCTCTTTTACGATTTTGAGTTAAAATATGTTGAGTTTCAACATGTTGTGTGAGTCTTTCAATTTTTAATAGTTTTATTTAAAATAGTTTTTTCAGGTTAACTTTTCAAAATCTTGTGTCAATATATTTAGGGGTGACCGGAATCTAAAAGAGTTGAACAAAATTGCTCACGATCTTCGTGAACTAACTGATGCTATCGACACCATGAATGTCGCTCGAGCAACTATTTATATTCAAAGAGAAGTTGTGGGTGGAGTTCAAATGTTTCAAGAAGGAAATGATTAATCTTTATAAGGTTATTCTAAATAAGGTTATTCTAAATGCTTAAAAAAAAAAAAGGTTATTCTAAATAGAAGCCTTTGTTTTTATTTTGTTGACAAATTTTATTAATTATTTTTGTTTTCCCCCAATTGTGCCATTTAATTATAGATTTTTTTTTCAACATCTTGTTAAGAAGATACTTAATGTTTGGTTCGTATTAAATTCTTTTTCTAACAATCGAATTTGCAACTGAATTTGTTGGTAAACAAAGTGAAGGATTCCTTGGTTAAAGAACTTGGAAAACATTTCATTTTCAAATATTTATCACTTGTCAAGTTTCCACATTCTATTATATATATAACTACATGTTTTACTATTGATTTCCTACTTCAGCGGTGAAATTGGTCAACTTAGGGATTTTTATCCGCGACGGAGTTCTGTTTGTAAAAATCATGCCTATTTAAATAGAGTCAAGATCCTCTCCATTTATTTTCCTCTCCATTTCCTCCATTTAGGAGAGAGATAGACACATAAAAAGTAAAAAATAATTAATAATTGTGGGATCCACTTAATGATATGACCCACCATCTATTTTTTGTGTCTATCTCTCTCCTAAATGGAGGAAATGGAGATGAAAATAAATGGAGAGGATCTTAACCCATTTAAATAAGGTCTATTTTGTTCTGATATGAATAAGGTCTATTTACATATTCAATGTTAAATTAAATCATACCTATTTAGGACTCTATCAATTTTTATTTTTTATAAGCAATATTGAATAATATTGAATTATCAAGGAGTACAAAGGATACTCAATCCCTTACAATTCAAAACAAAATCATATTATATGCTTTGTAAACATACAATAGGATTACAACACCAATCATAAAAAGAATAGATGGTCCTGCGACCGGCTCGGCCACTAAACCAAATCCACGAAATCACCTTGATGCCAAATCTGCCACCTCCCCTCTAAATACAATATTGTTCCCCAATCTCCAAATGCACCAATTGGTTGCTAACCAAATCAAATGTCGAACACGCTTGCCCTTTTTTGATTTGATAATGCCACCAAACTTAACAAAGTGATTCACTCCTTCCTCCCTCCTATAAGTATAACAGCTCATCCACTTGAAGATTGCATCCCACACAGATTGAATCGAATGGCAAGTATAGAATAAATGATTACAATCTTCTATGTGGCCGGAGCAAAAAACGCAAGGTAAATCAAGTGAGCTTGTAATTATACCTTTAGACGCTAAGGCAGCCCTTGTGGGTAATTTCTCCAATAGTAATCTCCAACCAAAAATACTCACTTTAGAGGGCGTCGTTCTTCCATATTTTTTTGAGTGCTGACCCCAAGTTCAACTGTACAGTTTCAGCTGTAGCAATATGTAGCAAATAATTGTAGCAAGATTTGACCGTAAACATATCAAACGAATCAATAATCCAATGTCAACTATCAGTGGTATTCGGATTTAAATAAACTCCCACCAGCAATTTCTTGAGTTCGATTAGTTCTTGTTCTTTCGATTGTGACAACGCTTCACGCCACTCCCATCGCCATGACGATCCCTCACTGTTAACTAGCATCCAATCTGCTATCACAGAGTTTTGCCGCTGCTCTTTTGCAAAGAGATTGGAGAATAATTCTCCAAAAGAATTATTGTTGTACCACTTGACCTTCCAGAAACTAGTTTCAGTACCATTCCCCACCACACAACCAATGTTTGATCTGAACCATCCAGCCATTAACGATTCCCCTGCGCTCACCACATCCCTCCACCATATTGAATCCTTAACGCCAGTATATGCCCCCTCCCTGCACAATAGACGAGATGGCAAAAAACCATATCTATAATGCAACAAGTTATACCAGATTGCATCTTTGTCAGTGATACCCCTCCATTTCCACTTACTGAGCAAAGCCACATTAAATAGCTCTAAGGTTTTTACTCCGAGACCACCTTGATCTTTAGGAAGACAGATTTGCACCCACTTCACCCAACACAATTTTTTTATCTTCTAAGTTGCCACCCCACAAAAAATTTCGTTGTATTCTCACCAATTGTTTTAATACACATTTTGGAGCTTTAAAAAAGAAGAAGTATAAAGGTAAACTTGCCAACACCGAATTAATTAACGTAATCCTCCCACCATATGAAAGTTTTCGACCGCTCCAACTACTTAATCTCTTAGACATAGCCTCCACTACTGGTCTCCACGTCTCACTACATCTAGGATTGACCCCCACCAGAATTCCTAAGAATTTGAAAGTGATACTATCTGCACAATACGATAAAAAAGAAGAACCAGCAGAAAGAAACCTGTCATCAACATTAACACCATAAAGCTTACTTTTAACGAAGTTAACTTTCAGTCCTGACACCAACTCAAACCCCCTTAAAACATATTTAATGGTCCAAAGGTTATTCCAAGATCCTTTCCCCATCAAAATCGTGTCATCTGCAAATTGAAGGATCTGAAATTGTATGTCTTCGTTGACTTTGTACCCCTGAAATTTGCCAATCTCTACCGCCCTATTGATCATACCGGTTAAACCTTAAGCTGCTATTAAAAACAAGAAGGGTGAGAGAGGGTCACCTTCGCGTAGACCTTTGCAAACTTTGAAATCTTCGGTTGGGCTACCATTAACTAACACCGACATAGAACTGTTGAAAATACAAGCCCGAATCCATTTCATCCAACCTTCCGCAAATCCCATTTTGATCATCATGCGCTCCTAAAAATACCAGCTAATAGTATCGTATGCTTTTTCAAAATCTACCTTAAATAGCATACAACTGTCATTTCTCCTCTTAGCTAAGTCAATAATTTCATTAAGCACTACAACTCCATCTAAAATCTGCCTATTAGGTAGAAAAGCGGACTGACAAGGGGAAATCAATTTTCCCAGGAACCTTTTCAGTCTCGAAGCTAGCAGATGTGACACAATCTTGTAAAGACAGCCAATTAGACAAATAGGCCGATAATCTGCTAAAAATTTAGGGTGGTCTTCCTTAGGGATGAGAGTCAAAAACGAAGACGTTATAGCTTTAGGTAACACAACATTACAAAAGAATTCATTCAAGAAATCCATTACATCTGATTTTACCACCGACCAGCATGATTTTAAGAAATTAAAATTGAATCCGTCCGGCCCCGGACTCTTATTACCATCACAACTCCAAATGATTTCCTTTACTTCTTCTTCCAAAAACGGTTCCATTAAAAGGGCATTGTCCTCTTCCGATAAAGAATTGAAATTGATTCCATTTAGAAAAGGTCTATTACTCCATTCCTCTGGAAAAAAATTAGCAAAGTGGTTCGTTACTTCTTTTTTAATTCTATCCACGCCCTTAATCCATTCCTCGCCCTTCTTTAAGACATTCAATTGATTTCATCTCCTCCTTCCTTTGATACTAGCATGAAAGAAACGAGTTTTTGAGTCTCCTTCTTGAACCCATTTCACCCTTGATTTTTGTTTAAGCAAACTTTCCTTATGAGTAATTTGTTCCCAAAACTTGTGATTGATCGCCTTAGGATTACATGAATCTGTTACCAGCCCCCCATTTGCTAACAAACTCTCCATTTCATTCAATTCCTACACAGTTTTCTCAATATTCAAATCAAGAATACCAAAGACCTCCCTGTTCTAACCTTTCAGCCGCTCTTTCAGCCTTTTAAACTTCTCCTTGATAACATAAGCTTTTTTCTCTTTGATATCCATATTCCTCCACATATTTTTCACAAACGGTTTGAACTCCAGATGTTCTATCCAGCAATTATTAAATTTTATCAGAGATCGTTCTTATATTATTATAAACATGAATACAAAAAAACATTCAAAAATGTGAAAGTATACAAGAGTTTGATTAAAAGTATGGACTAAAAACACTAACGGAAAAAACTTCAAAGACTAAAAAGTGCGGAAAAAATTTCAAGGACTAAAAACAAAATTCTAGAAAACTATAGGGACCAAAAACATATTTAACCTTATTTGTATTGTTTGGTCACGATCTTCATGAACACATTGATGTTATCGGCGCCATGAGAGTTGCTAGAGCAACCTTTAATGTTCAGCGCAACGCAAAAGATATGATTCTTAAGGAGGTGAAAATATTCAAAGAGAAGCTATTGGTGGAGTTCAAATATTTAAAGAAGGAAATGATTAAGCTTTATAATGTTATTTCAAATAGAAGCCTTTGTTTTTTGGTTTTGTTTTTGTTTTTGTTGACAAATTTCATTAATTGTTTTTGTTTTCCCCCAATTTTGTCTTCTAATTATAGAAGCATGTTATTACATTAGTTTAAATGTTTCAAGAAGGAAATTTATAAGGTTATTCCAAATAGAAGCCTTTGTTTTTAGTTTGGGCCTGCTGCTTGATCCTGGCCCTTCAATTCTTCCTCTGTTTGATTCTATATTAATGCATATTAATTCATAAAGCATCTAATTAAACCTCCTGCTTGGTCTTGCACATAATTTGCTTTTTACAGAGTACATGAAACTCTTCCTTCTTTCTTGCAATGCTTCAAAATTCACGAAAACGGATCAAAATCACGACTACATTTGATATCAACGCTAATTCTGCAAATATAGATGAGAAAAAGGAAGCTCCAAAATCCAAGGTTCATGATTTTGATTTTTGTTAATCAGTTAATGAATTGGTTTGATTTTAATGGTTTCACAATTGCACAATATGATTTTATTTTGAGAATTTATGGATCAGATGATGCAGTAGAAGGTCATCATTTTTTTATTGCTCAATATTAAAATTCAGTGAAAAAAAGCTTTGGCAGTGAGAATTAAAAGGGATACCATTAAAGTTCATCTTTTTTCTATCACTCAGACCTTAAAGTTCATCATTTTTCTATCACTATTTAATTGTGATACCATTAATTATTGGGGTGAAAGATAAAAAACGCAGAATACAAAAAATCGGTGCCAAAAAGAGGATTGTGTCAAAAGGGTGAAAGATTAAAATATCAGCACACAAATGCTTTCTCAATATTATAGCAGGAGCAAGAAAGATAAAGAAAGTGGTGATGCCGTGACGGTGACTTGCAGCACGCATAAATCCTTTTGGGCTTTGCTTTGTAATAGGTTTAATCACATGCTTTAGTATAACATGTAATGATATGGAATTAAAAAGCAGATAAGTTGAAGGGTCAAGATCAAGCAGCAGGCACAGCAGTAGAGGCTGCACATAAATCCTTTTTATTGATGGTAAACCAAGTAAATCTTTCTTGGTTAAAGAACTTGGAAAATATATCATTTTCAAATATTTATCATTTGTCAAGTCTCTACATTCTATTATATAGTTAGGGTTATTTATCCATCGAGGAAGTTCTATTTGTAAAACATTGTTTGAAAATGCTGATGCAAAATAAGGCCTATTTATGTATCCAATATTTTAAAGTCATGTCTATTTAGGATTGTCTTAACCCAGAGAGAACATACATTACCACCGTAACTAATCAACATCATGTTACTGCATCATGGATCCAGAATTATGTGTCCTACTACCGCAGAATAACTAGAGAGAGACTTATCATCGGTTTGGGGATGCACTGGTTGACCGAAGAGGGTTCCCACAAATCATCAACTCTCCAAATGGTCATTGGAGACATAGTGTTTTGCTTTAATTGATTCAAAACATCATCAACATTCTGGTTTCGATTAAAAATAATTACATTTCGAAGAATAATTCTAGGCATTTGTATTTGTTTAATATTTTAAACATTTTAAACATAATTGACATTATTTATATTATTTACATTATTTGCATTGCTTGCACCATTATCTGGTACGCCTAATATATCAGTAAGTGTACACATCTATGAGGTCAACGCTTAGTGGTACCTTGTTCTAATTTCTCAAGTTCCTTGTGTCATACCCCATTTTTTGACCAATTACTTTTTGTTCGTCTTTTAAAACCATTTTTTTTTCTCTTTGACGTTTCTGACGAAATTTCGGCAGAGAGGTATTTTAAAATACCTCTTTTGTTTGTTTCGATTTTATTTTCATTTTTTTTTATTTTTAGTTCTTGATTATTTATTTGATTTATTTTTCAAATTGAATTTTTGCTTTTATTTTTTTTTAAGTCACTTTTTTCTTTTTACTGTTTTTTTATTTATTTGATTATTAGTTTTTTTTGGGTCCAATTGTGTCTTTGTCTTATCCAGGCCCATAGGGATATTTTGGTCCAAAATGTGCAAAATTCTTTACGCCTCAACCACCATAATTTCTGCCACAATATATAAACAAAAGTGCACAGTCCCCAAGAAGGATTCAAGTCGCAACATACAAACAGAGAAACAAAAATCTCATTTTCTTTTTCTGAATCAAATCAATAATTAGAAACAAAAAAAGCCAATAATAATCACAACCTCATAAGCTACATAAAATTATGAACAACCAAAACTCATAATATCCAAACTTAGAAATTCAAACCTTCATCCTCTTTTCACAAGATTTTTCCAAATCAAAACCAAAAAACAACAAACAAAATACTTCCTCTTCTTCAATATCAGAACCAAAAAGACGAAAATATATACTTCTTTTCTTTCGAAAAAATCAGAACCGAAACAAACATTTCTTTTTCCAAATCGAAAACGAAACACAGAGAAGAGAAGAAGAAATCAGAAACAGAATCAAAGTGTACCAAAGGTTGAAACCTTTTCCCTTTCCTTTCTTTTTTTTTCGATCCGGCCTATGGGGGTTTGTTTTGATTGAAATCAGAAACAGAATCGAAGCATACCAAAGGTTGAAACCTTTTCCCTTTCCTTTCTTTTTTTTTCGATCCGGCCTATGGGGGTTTGTTTTGATTATTTTGAGTTTGGATTTGGGTTTAGGAGATAATTTTATATAGGTTTGATGTTAAACTTTTTTTGAAAACAATGGAGTTTGGATGGAGAAGAAGAGAGAGAGAACCGAGAGAGATGGTGAGCGGCGGCCGAGAGAGAAGAATGTGTAAAATGAAGTTTGTAGGGTTTTGGGTATATATACCCTGAACCAATCCTGTGTGCACTGGTGCATGGCCTTACGGTGCACCAGCGTACCTAAACCTTTCAGATCTGAATCAAACGTCTCTGATTCAATCTGCAGTTTTTTCTTTACACGCCCCCTTGGGCCTGCGCCCCCCAGTTTGGGCCTGGACCTCAGCAGTGCTTTTCGCACCCCCTTTTATGACTGTCTGAACTTTTTTTTTACTGTTTGTACCTCTCTGATTTATTTTTTCACCTCCTGTTTAAACTTAAAATTAATTTATTTTTTGGCTTATTTTGAAAGTAGTTTTTCATTTCAATGACTTCTCTAGGTCATTTTGAACAAAATTAAGCTACTAAAATTTATATTTATATTTAATTTGATCATTAACATACTATATTGTTAATTAATCGCTCTTTAATTTATTCACAAGCTTATGAAATAAGTGCTTTTGGCATAAAGCTATTTTAGCCTTGTAAAGCATGATGTTGAGGCTTATTTTTGTTTTTGTTACTAACTCATCTAATCTAACATTTATTTATGCTTATTTATTTAGTCCTATTATATCATCTCATCATATTCGTTTATTTAATTGTGCTTGTATTTATTTTTTGCACCATTATTATTATTGTTGTATTATGTGTATTTTGCTTTATTAATCACCATTTGTTCGTTGCTTTTGAACTTAGAATGTAATTAGGTTAAATGTAAGTTATTAATAAAATTGCATAGCATCCCTTCTTTTGCATCATTTCATGTTTATTTTCATTGCAACCGAACTTAGAATGTATTTAGGGCTCATTGTATTCCATAAATGAGAATTTGCATATCATGCATCTTTATTTTTTATCGCTTTCCGCAAAACGCTAAAACGCTAAAATCCGAGGAAAATGATATCACTTTGATCCAATATCATTGTGAAATTCCTTCTACGCTTAGCTTTACTTTTAGGACTATTTAGTGTAGTTTTCGTTTACGCTCGCTACCTTTTTTTTTGTAATTTGGAACCCAACATTCCAATTGAAAACTCTTTTCAAATCCTCTTCGAAAATGAGGTCAAAACCTCTTTCAAAAAATACATAAATAGTTTCTTTTCAAACATCATCAAGCACAAAAAATATTTTTTGTCATCAAACATTTTCAAAACAAACCTTGGATTTCAAACCAAGTGATCACGCGCTCTTTTTCTCAATCAAACATTTTTAATCTCGCAAAAACCTTGGAATTCAAACCAAGTGTTCTTTTTCAAACCAAGTGTTCTTTTTCTCGCAAAAACCTTGGAATTCAAACCAAGTGTTCTTTTATGGAATTCAAACCAAGTGTTCTTTTTATCGTGGAAACCTTGGAATTCAAACCAAGTATTCATTTTATCGCAAAAACCTTGGAATTCAAACCAAGTGTCTTTTTTCTCGAACAAACCTTGGACTTCAAATCAAGTGATTTTCTCATCTAAATCTTTTTCTCAAACAAACCTTGGACTTCAAACCAAGTGATTTTCTCATCTAAATCTTTTTCTCAAACAAACATGTGTTCGCGTCTCCTTTCATAATCAAACATTCAATCAATTTAACCATTTAGACTTTCTTCACAAATTAACATTAATCAACCTCATATTTTGCCGCTTTTGGCTTTTATCTTTAAAACCATTTTCAAAAACCTTAAAATCAAACAAACAAATTCAATCGTAATTTTTACCCCGAACTACGAGATTTTGATCCCTCGGGTACGTAGGCATGATACTTGTCTTTGCGAACCAATAAAATCAACAAAAAACATTTTTCTTCTTTTTCATCACTTAAAACTTTTTCTCTTAATCATCAATTTAAACATTTTTTACAAGCAATTAAAATTAAGCGCAAAGTTAGAATAAAAACAAGAGGTTCCTATAGGATACTATAGATACTTAGGGTGCTAGTACCTTCCCTTCGTATAACTAACCCCCGGACTTTGATCTCTAAAAAAAATGGGTTTTTTTCAAACTTTTCCCCTTTCCCTCGGAAAAATTAAAGATCGGTGGTGAAACATTAAATTGCGATTCGACGCTAATTAATAGCTGGATATCCAAAAATCACGGCGACACCTTGTAATCCTCAATTATAAATGAATCAATTATTGAGGATTAATCACGCGATCCTTTGATGCAACTATAACTACAAATAAGAGCTTCCACCGTTTTAGGTGTGAGGCAACTACGATGTTCATCAATCACTCGTCCTCCAAGACTAAAAGTAGACTCAGATGGTATCGTGGATATCGGTATAGCAAACAACTCTTTTGCCATCTATGCAAGGATTGGAAGACGGCTAGAGTTTTCCTTTCACCATTTTAAAATATCAAAGTCATCGGAAAGTTGTCTTTCTATAGATTCATCAAGGTACTTTTGCAAATCAGTTTGAGCAGCGGACGAATCAGTGGACTGTAAAAATCGATTGTAACTATAACGATCTTTCTTACCAAATGCAATACTTCACACAAGGTTTGAGACCTCAAACGCGTATGCTTTTGGACGCATCGGCCGGTGGGTCTCTTAAGAACAAAGATGAGAATGAAGCCAAGGAATTGGTGGAAACTATGGCTCAAAATGAGTACCGGGCACAAAATGATAGAGGAGCAAAGAAGAAAGCGGGTATTCTTGAACTTGACACTCAAAGTGCAATCTTGGCACAAATGAAGTTGATGTCTAAGGAAATGGAGGAATTGAAAAATGCAAGTTCTAAACCCTCACAAGCTCAAGTGAATAGGTTTGAGGAAGTTCAATGTGATTTTTGTCAAGGACCTCATGAAAATGGAAGATGTTTTCCGGAGGGATCCGAACAAGCCAATTACTTGGCCAATTTTAGGAAGACTTACCCCAACAACCAAAACTATGGTTGGGGTAACAATCAAGGTCAAGGGTCGAATTCTAACCTTCCACCAAGAAGGCCTTCTCCCATGGAGGAAACATTCACCAAGTTCATACAAGTCACTCAAGAGAATTCGGGAGATATAAGAGTCTCACAACAAACTTTACGAAAGCATAATGAATCTTCCATCAAGAATCTTGAGACCCAAATGAGTCAACTCTCGCGACAATTTTTTGAACTTCTTTCTCAAGGAGGTTTTGGGGGAAACACAAAGGATAACCCCTGAAATGAATCTTGCAAGGCAATCAATTTGAGGAACCGAGAAGTTCCATCTCCGGAAGTGAATGAAGGTTCTAAAAAGAGAGAGAAGAAAAAAGTGAATCAAGAGGGAGTGGTTGAAAAGAAAGATGAGGTTGAAGTGGAAGATGAGGGAGTAGTTGAAAATTCAAAAGAGAGTAAAGTAGAGGAGTCAGATGAAAGTGAGCAAGAAGGCGAAGCTGAAAAACCGAGGGAGAGAAAAATAGTTAGTGAGAATGAAGAGGTTGTGAAAGAGCCAAAGCCTAAGCAAGAAACGGGGAAAAATAAGGAAGTACCATGTAATGTGAAACTTCCTTATCCAAAGAAGAAGAAATCCAAGGCTAAAGACCAAGCTCAATTCAATAAGTTCATAAAGCTTCTTCATACCTTGCAGCTCAATGTGCCTTTGGTTGAATCCTTAGAACAAATGTTTTTATATGCAAAGTTTCTAAAGGAGCTCCTCACAGATCAGCAACTCTCCAAATGGCCATTGGAGACAGAGTGTTTTGCTTTAATTGATTCAAAACATCATCAACATTCTGGTTTCGATTAAAAATAATTACATTTCGAAGAATAATTCTAGGCATTTGTATTTGTTTAATATTTTAAACATTTTAAACATAATTGACATTATTTATATTATTTGCATTGCTTGCACCATTATCTGGTACGCCTAATATATTAGTAAGTGTACCCATCTATGAGGTCAACGGTTAGTGGTACCTTGTTATAATTTCTCAAGTTCCTTGTAATCCTCAATTATAAATGAATCAATTATTGAGGATTAATTACGCGATCCTTTGATGCAGCTATAACTGCAAATAAGAGATTCCACCGTTTTAGGTGTGAGGCAACTACGATGTTCATCAATCATTCGTCCTCCAAGACTAAAAGTAGACTCAGATGGTATCGTGGATATCGGTATAGCAAACAACTCTTTTGCCATCTTTGCAGGGATTGGAAGACGGCTAGAGTTTTCCTTTCACCATTTTAAAATGTCAAAGTCATCGGAAAACTGACTTTCTATAGATTCATCAAGGTACTTTTGCAAATCAGTTTGAGCAGAGGACGAATCAGTGGACTGTAAAAATCGATTGTAACTATAACAATCTTTCTTACCACCTAAACTCAACTGTGAACCACTTTGGGAACTTTACCCCACACCACTATACTCCGCAAAGAGTTGATACAAATTAGTTTCCAACAATTCTTTTAATTATTTTCCCTCTGTGAATTAAAATTCTCACCGATCAACCAGTTGACATACTTTAATTTGTACCTAGGGTCTAAGACCGTAGAAATACCTATCATATTTCTTTTTCATCTTTAGAGTCATGCCCCTTAAGAATACATCATCAGAATGACATATCTTATTTATCTGAGACCCAATATCAAATACCTCTAACATATACATATTCGAGGCCACATAAGAGGAACCCGATATCTGAAGTGTAACATCATAAAATATTTTTAGAAACGGCAGAACCGCTTGTGCTTCCTCCCAATCCATATATGTGGGCACACCCTTCCCCTTTTCAACTAGCTCCTCAGTGAACTTGGGATCCTGAATTTCAAGCATTTCAAAAGTCTTTTGATGCTTCAAAGCTGAGTCTAACATTAAATAAGTCAAATTCCACCTTGTTTCTACATCAAGGCTTACAAGACCTTTGTACTCGGTGTTCGAACATTCTACAACTGTTTTGAATTAGGGTTCACCATTGAGAATGAATGTGGTTTGATTGGAAGAGAATATCGTTGATTAGGGTTCAAATATTGGAGAGATCATCATGGATTTGGAATTTAGGGTTCATCGCAAGATCAGAGATCACGCGCATGGTGATGGTGTTGTTTGGTGAGTGGTTTTTGTGCGTGAATGAATTTTGAAAGGAGATAATATCCGATTTAAACCAAATCTAAAAATTCAATTTGGGTGGATAACCGACCAAATAAAAATGGTTTGGTCCGTAACCATATACTAAAATCCAGATATTTAAAAATGGACTTAGATCTGGTTATGGATTTGGGCCTTATAACCAGATATTTTACACACCCCTAAATACTACTAGACATTTTGGACATTTCATCGTGATGTGATCATATATACAAATTTTATACTCATGATCTCTTTTAAAAAATGACACATTTAAAAATAATTTTAAAAAGTGAATATTACAATGATTATTTCCATGCACAAGTTTGTAGTCCTTATTTCTAATTTTATGAGGCATTATGAAGATAAATTTACAAACACAAGATAGTCTACATAGATTACATGGTTAGTAGAAAAGTAAATGGAAAAAATGATTCTGACAAGACAAAAAGGAGAACCATTTTTGAGTAAATCAATGTAACCCCGCGGACAACGGTAGAAACCAACCCCTCGGAATAATTGAGATACCTTTAAAGAGTTAACCTCTTCTAATAGATAATTTTCCATATGCACTAACAATGGATCGGACTTCCGACTAAATGGTTATAAGAACCAAGTATGTTGCTAAATGTGCTGCACCTTGTTGGTTAAAGGAGAACCCTGTATGCGTATATTAGATCACCTAATCATTATTCAAGCATTCCTCGCCTATGGTATACAAAACGTGTATTAAGTTATGGAAATTTGGGGTTAAATGTTGACAATATGCCTCAAAGGCTCAAAATACCATGTCTTGTTTCCTCACTTTAATGTGGAAAACTACAGCACAGATATCTTTGATATCTTTTATGTCTGCTCAACTTCTTTGGTGCATTTGAAGACATACCTTGAGTGACATTGGTGTTCATTTTTTTCTGCCTTCTTGATTTGGCTTTGTCGTTTGAAGACATTTCTTGGACCAGATTAGTGTTTAATGGCTTGTTTTGGTGTGTTGTCTGGTCCATAATTGCTCGACTTTCCAAAGAATATGAACCAACCTGGCTTGCCTCGGTAATTCTTGAAAGACTCTCCTCTGATAAAGTAGGAATTACTTTATTAGGATTTATTTCTGTGTTCCTGAAGAGCCATAATAAATAAAAAATATCAGAACACCAATTTAAGATATAATATTGATTATCAGCAACATTCAATACTACTTTGCTTATTTACACATATAACCATTAGACAATCTTAGAATTAGTAGCACAATCACCTTAAGTTTTGGATGTCAGAGTTAGTCCAAGGTGCTTCTTCTGAAGTTCCCTCCTGTATATTATTATTTGGCACCTCAACACTAATCTCATTTTTATCACAAGGTTTAACATTTGTTGTGGAATATGAATCAACTCTACCATGTTTTTTCATGCAAGGGGACTCTTCTTTGACAGAGCTAGATGAGGCCGTCTCGGAATGAAATCGGTATTCCCTTACCATTGAAATGGCCTTCTCTAATGTTTCTAGAGCTTGTTCGACATCCGAGCGGATAAATACACTCCTCTTGCCTTTTTGTGCAATTGGACCAACTTCATCTAAAATTCCATTTACTTTGTCACCATCCTCCACACTTTGCATAATTTCTTCCTTACCTAATTCTACAATCTCACCACATACTTTCCCATTTTCTAGGACTGTTGCATCCGTTGTTAATGACATGATATTATTTGAACATTGATTTCTTTTATCCTCTTTGGATACATCTTTTTCGCCACCTTGCTTACTTTCAACAAGACCTTCAGCAGGATGAATTCTTGCAACTTGCTGAAGCTCTGTGCTATTCACATCCTCTGATCCACTGGTAGTAGTGCTATATAGAGCTTCACGAATTCTAGCATACAATGGATCCCCCAAGGCGTTGCTGAATTCTTCTTTATCATGGCTCATCACAGAAGCCACAACCTATAATATAATCAGGTTGGTTAATGTCAAAAAATGATAGAAAACAGTACCAAATAGTAATGCCACGATGCAAAGATGTTCACTTTTATATGAGCATGACGAACATAATATGGAAAATCAGCTATCCTGCTTTTGAATTAGCCTTTACAATTGAAATAGGCTTATAGTTCAGAAAACCAGATTAAATACTCTAAGATGGTGTAATAACCAAAGAATCCATGTAAGTTATCATGATGAAGACAAGTGTCGTAAGAATACGACTTTCATTTAAATAAAGTAAAGTGTAGTATATGAAATATAAGTTTGGCAGAAGAAACACAAAATGTAACTTAGAAGTGAAAATTGCAAAACTTAGCATAGAAGTCTCATGGTTTAAGTATCTTAGGAAAATCATAGAAAATGACAGGAAGGAAGAGACATGTAAATCACAATATCAAAATAGGGTGTATGAAATGGACATATGCATCTGGAATAACTTGTGGTAGAAATATACCATTCAATCTTAAAAGAAAATTTACTGCGCAGTTATAAGACCACAATTTTATATATGTTACTGAATGTTAACCAAGTCGTTAATGAGCTTCAGTTAAAGACTAACCCATCGAAAGCACCCGAGTTTGAATCCTGACAGGAACAATCATTAGTCAGACTTTACTTACCTCCCGGCCGAACTATGGATTACTTGGGCCCCTTTTCTTGGGAGCCGGAGGGCTAAAACCAAAAGAAGAATGTGACTAAGTGTAGGGTGCGAAAGAGCCAGCAAGAAAATAAGTCCAATATTTAGAGCTGAGAATGATATGGCAGATGAATGGTCACAAAAGACAATATTAGGAATGAAAACCTTGAATTGAAAGTGAGATTAACACCGATTGTGGAGAATATGGTAAAATCTTGTTTTAGACGATCTAGGCATGTATGCATAAAATCTTTAGAATACTGATTAGGAGTGTAAACTTGATACAAAATAGCCTAATAGTTAGATTTCGAGGAATGAGAGACCAAAGAAAACTATAGGCTAAACCATTAACAATGATATGGAATTTAATGATTTGTCGTTAGGCATGATTAATGATAGGGATTTGTAGTGTCGCTTAATCTTGTTAAAGATTCAGATTACACATTAGATACATCCAGAAAATTAATAAAACAAATATTGTTGAATGTCAAAGAAGTAAACTGAAAAGAATCTGCAACCTTCTGATAAAGTCTGAAACCATTGCCAATGAGCTGCCTTGAAATAAAGTTTATGAAGGATGGAGGAACAAAATCCACCTTTACATCCATATTTGCTATTGTCCTACAAAATTTTAATTATTGAATTAGGATTGCATATAAAAAATTCATTTTCTTTGTGGTACCCTTTTCATTTTTATAGCATGTCGATTACAGTTAATCCATAAAGGCAACTGGTAATAAATAAATGAAAATGTAGCTTGTAAAACAAAGTATGAAACATAAAACAAACTATAAAATCAGAACTAATAAAGTCATTTTAGAGAGACCAATCAAAGCAGCCACATAACCCCAGCAAGTATATTCATTTGTTATGTTGTTTAACAAAATCATCCACATCACACTACATTTATGTCAAGTATATTCCGTCACTCTATTGAAGTTCTTCAAAAAAAATTGTGCGTTTTAGGTACATAATTGTCATGTTTAAGTACAGCTGAAACTCACCGAAAGTAACTTCTTTCTGAAGTCAACTTTTGCAAAGCAAAACCTCCCACTAAATCAACTCTCACGACATCCTTTTCTTCAGGAATTGCGTCACTGTTGAAACCAGGAATGGTCCTCATGACACTCTTTGACTCCGAGACCTGAGAGAAAATTAAGCACAAATTTCCTCAAAAGTTCAATTTAGTCCAGAATTAACTTCTTTAAAATTGAAAAGCAATGAAAGGTCCAGATTATTACCGAATTTGTAAGAACAACAACTAAGTCATCTTGAAAGTACTCAAACAGATAATAGTGCACTACAGCTTCCCTCAAAGACAGAGGCCATGAAACCTTCATCCTTTCTTCCAAAATTCAGAGAAAAATCAGAATTTAAAAATGGAAACCTTCAAAGGGAGATTGAAAAGTAATAAATTTTAGTTTATGCTGGCAGCACAAACCTCACTAGTGATATTTGTTCCCCAATCTGGACCTTCTGTAAACATTTACATGATAAGATTTTGAAAGTAGGAATAGTAGACTGCGGCCACCTAAATGAACATTGTTCAAAAGGGTGTCAGCTAGAAGTATCAGCTACTTTTTTATACAGAAATTAAAGGCAAACATATTACACTAATTATAATTCTCACCATTTTTTGTAAAGGGATGTCTGCCATGAGATACATAAACCTGTAATGATGAAAATAACTCGTTCAGCTTTGCGAATTGATATCAATAATACGGTCTTTGTAGTTTTTCATTAAAAGGCTGATGCTAAAACTTTTCATTGCTCTAGTGACTTACAAACATCAACAGGTGCATCCACAAAACCTTCCACTAGCATGGTATGATAGGGAGTTCCCGCTGGACCTTCACGATACATAACACGGAATTCTTCGCCATCCTGTTTTAGCTATTGGAAGAAGTAAAATCATCAGCTATGACTCAAGTGTCGGCATCCTAAAGCTTAACAAAATCAGGTTAAAGATGGCACATGAAGTTGCATTGGTTCTTTGAATTTTAAATAATAGAGCCTTGATGGACAGAAGTCACAGACCCAACAAGGCACATCAATTGCAAAATCCTGATTTCTATGAAACAAAGTTGTCAATTAGACATACAAAACAAAATGGCTAGGAATCTAAACTAATGAAACATCACATATATAAGAAAACAAAACATTGTGAAACTTCAGAAGCCAGAGAGTAAATAACATACTTTCCAATCATTGTGTGAAGTACTCCTTAACATATCAAGAAAGTTAGATATTTCTGTAGTCTTATGTTCTACTAATTTCTCCTTATATCCTGGACAAAACCAAACATACAATTAGTAAAACAAAGAAGACAACTTGGGAATAATTTTGCAATTTCGATACATTTAGAGACTATAGTGACAGAGCTTCACACAATTAGGCACCAAATAACCATTTACTCCAAAAGAAATTAATGAATGTTATCACCTTCATCTTCTAATTCTGATGATGGTAGGAGTTGACTTTTTACAAGATTTTTGAGTATCTCAACATTTGTAAGATCAGGTGAGGCAAGAGTCCTATCCAACTTCTCCCTATACTGCACAATCTTTCGTTTCTTTTCCATCTTTGCATCTATTTGGGAAGCCTTTTCTCAAAACGTCATATCAGGCATAGGTGCCAACCATTCATAGGATTCTTCCCACACTTATCCTAAATTTACCAAAACAGAAACTCACTATGGTTAAACAATATTAAACGACTCAGGTACATTTCTCATCACATCAAATCAAATCATGCTTAGTAAAATCATTGTTCTTATTAGAATTTGAGAGGCCTATACTCAACCACAAAAGCTAGCTTTTGTGGTTGAGTATAGGCCTCTCAAATTCTAATATGGTATCAGAGTCTATCCTAGATCCATTTGTTGTTTGTTGTGGAGACCTCCCATATTTGGGCCACCCATTGTTGTTGATTCCCACGCACCAAGCCCAATAGTGCTGGGCGTGAGGGGGTGTGTTAGAAGTCCCACATTGGCTAGAGATATGGCAAAGATAGCCTTTATAAAGTAGTGCAAACATCAACTCTAAAGCTAGCTTTTGTGGTTGAGTATAGGCCTCTCAAATTCTAATAGTTCTCAATTGTGGATCATGAAAAATAGCACTTCATTAAAATTCTAATATGCTGCAATACTACACCGCCGCTATTTGACAACACTTTGTACCTATGAAGCACAGACACGGACGCCAGACACGATACGAACACCGACACGTCGACACGGATAATGATTTTAAAATATGACATAATTCAGTTTAATCATAAGTGTCGGTGTCCAACACCGAGACAAGTCCGACACATGTCCGACACCGGGACATGCCTAATCTGAGGAGTGTTCTCGCTTCATAGCTTTGTACTAAACAAAGTATTGTTCAAAATCTGTTACGTTATATTCCCTCTGGTATTTTTTTATAAGAAACAATTGACTTTTCGATTCATTAAATAACTAATGTATTTGGTCTATAATATAGATCAAATAATAACTAAGTTCAAAATCTGTTACATTATACTCCCTCTTGTATTTTTTATAAGAAACAACTGACTTTTCAATTCATTAAATAATTAATGTATCTGGTCTATAATATAGATCAAATAATAACTAATGTATCTGCTCTATAATATAGATAAAATATATTAGTTATTCAACAAACCTAAAAAATCAATTATTTCTTATAAAAAGGATCGGAGGTAGTAACCTATAACACACTATTCTATAGCGGTATAACGGATCGACAGACAACACTGAGAAATATACAGCAAATTGTTTGTGTTTAATTGGCCAGATTCACAGAAAGTTTCTTTTTAATAACCTAAGCAATGACAATGACATTTCATTGTAAATAAATTCATCTCTATATGGTGATGTATCATATAAATATCCAAAACCCAAAAATCAATGAAAAATCATTACACAACCACAATAACACACATATTTGAAATTTATGAGCTAAACAAAAACTAGTCTTGAAAGTCAACATACACAAACATGTAAATGATAAGTAGAGATTGAAGGAGCTGAACAAAATCTAATTCAATACCAGTAGCTAAAAAGATGAAAAATTGATTAAAATCAAACAGAAATAAAAAATAAAAAATGAAAATGAAAATATTACTCTGTTGAGTAGTGATGATGTTGAGAGGAGAAGAATCCAGAATCGAAAAAGGAAGAACAATCAATCAAATATTCGAGAAAGATTCAGGTGATGTGATAAAGGATATAAACAACAAAAAGGGTATGTGACTTTTGTTGGGTTGGGTTGGGATGGGTCCAAAAGAAGAAACAAAATTAAAGTGGAAAAATTCTAGTTGCTTTTCTATAAAACTGGTGTGGTAAGAACAACAAAAAATGGAATTTGGATCCTCAATAGTAATAATCTCTGCATCTATCTCTGCTGCATTATATACACCGTTGGATGAACTTTCATTTTCAGTCCTCAACCATGATGTGATGACTAGCATTGGCTTTGTGTTTTTTTTTTTTTTTAAAACAATAGCATTGACTTTTTTTTTTGGAACCCCTTTTATTTTATTTTTTTTACCAAATAGTGGTTTTATTTTTATTTTTTTGACGAAACCAAATAGTGGTTTTATTTTAAAAGTAGAAAATTAGCAATATTAAAATATTCTCTCCATCTTAAAATAAGAGTCACAATTGACCGTTGCACACATATCAATATAGAACTCTGACCTTAATATTTTAGTTATATATTATTAAAAATTATAAAAAGTTCATATTTAAAAAATATCCGAAGGCTCATGGGGGTTTAGGTTTTCGTAATTTTGAAGCTTTTAATAAGGCTATGGTTGCAAAACAAGTGTGGAATATAGTACAGAATCCAAACTCGTTGGCAGCAAAGTTAATTAAAGCCAGATATTTTCCACGTTCCTCTTTATTTTAGGCTCCATTGGGATACAACCCTAGTTTTGCATGGCGTAGTATGTGGCATGCTAGACAAATTCTTTCTCTTGGATCTAGGTGGCGGATTGGGAGTGGGGAAAATATCCGTGTTATGCATGACACTTGGCTGCATGGTACGGTTAATAAATGGGTGTCATCGCCTCAACCTGCAGAAGTATATCAATTATCTGTCGGAAATTTGTTACACGAAAATTATAAAGCGTGAAATATAGCTAAGGTTCGAAACTTGTTTTCAGGGGATGTAGCGGAGAGGATTCTGGAAACACCACTTGTTAACTCGGTCCGTGAGGATAAAGTGGTATGGGAGGAGGAAAGGAATGGGTGTTATTCAGTGAAATCCGGTTATAAGTTAGCTATGCGTTACATAATAGGCAGCGACAAATATCATGTAGCAGGTAATTGGAATGATATTTGGAAAGCTCAAGCGCCGCACAAGGCACGTCATTTACTTTGGCGCTTATGTAGAGGATGTCTCCCGACTCGTTATCGACTGTTGGAAAGGCGAGTGGAGTGTAACCTCAATTGTCCTGTGTGTGATGAGGAGATTGAGGATGAGATTCATATATTCTTTAAGTGTGCAGTAGCCCGGGATAGTTGGTGTGCAGCTGGTTTGTCAACGGTCCTACATAATGATGCGTACCAACAATCTAATGCTATGGATCGTATTTTCGCTATGTGCAGCAATGAGAGTAGTGCTATAGTTGGTAGAGTGGCCATGTTACTCTGGTGTATTTGGCAAAATCGTAATGATAAGCTGTGGAATGATAATGTCCAGACGCCACGCCAAATTGGAAGATATGCTTTTGATGCTTGGAATGATTGTTACTCAGTTCATAAGCTACAGAGTAATGGTGAGAGCAGGACTGCAGAAGCAGATCTGGTAAGGTGGGAAAAACCAGCTCTAGGTTGGGTAAAGTGCAACGTTGATGTTGCCTTTGTACCTGGCTCTGGAAGGACCTCGGTGGGATTGTGTTTTCGCAATAATAGGGGTCAAGTCATGGCTGGTATGACACAATGGCAGCAAACTGTGATGTCTTCTGTAGAGGGAGAAGCATGGGCTTTACTTTTAGCAATGGAAGAAGCTAGACATAAAAGACTTGATCGAATTCAATTTGAAAGTGACTCGAAAGTGTTGATAGAGGCTATTCATATGAAGCGTAGAGGCAATTCTGAGTTTCTGTCAATTGTTCATGATATTATTAGTTTTATGTCGTCTTTTCTAAACTTTGAGGTTAAGTTTGTTAGGAGGCAAGCGAATTCGGTTGCTCATACTCTTGCTAGGGCGGCCAGTTCTTGGTCTAGCTTCCATAGATTTGAGAATATTCCCTTATGTATTGAACATTTAGTAGTTAATGAAATGCAGTAAATTTGTTTGATTCAAAAAAAATAAAAAATATCCGTTTAAACAAATCGAATAACATTTTATTTGTATATGCTATCATTTGTCTTATAGTGCTTAGTATTATCTACTAACAATTTCAGAAATGTTGTCGCAATTGATATTACTTATTTGACCTCCAATCTTTTTGCGGCAAATATCCTCTAAAGAGGGATTTTAATCCTTCTTATCTAACTTGTTTAAAATTAAAAGTAATAACAACGTTGAGTTTATGAGCAAAATATTGTATAAGAAAAATAATATCCAAAGTTAGAAAATAAAATATTGTATAAGAAAAAAACAATTAGATACGAAAATTATTCTTATATTTTTTTGGCATCCTCAATATGCTTATCGTTAGGAAATATTCTTTTGGCATCCTATCAACTTCTCACGCATTCTTCCAATTTCATATTGTACCTTTCTGTATTTAAATAGCGGATGTTATGAAAATAAAAAAATTGAGAAAAAAAATACTCCATATATGAAATTCAAGATTTTAAACGTCAGACTACTTAAACAGCGTATTACGTTTGTTACTTAAGTAATGAATTATGGATATTTTGATAATTTTGCAGGGCGTGTGAATAAATCAATAGAGTCCGAAAAGAATTTTTCTATTGTTAGTGATAAATTCAACAAATGTGAGAAGCCCTTTCGGTGTATATAACCAATGCCCATGCACCTTGTGAAGTTGTGATAATAAAGGCAAACAAAACCTACTCTTCCGATCCCATGTTTCTTATTCCCCCTTGGATTTTCATTTTTATCCTTCAATAAAAACTTCGAAACGCATTTTCAGAAGAAAAAAATTTTACTTAAACAAAACTTCGGAATGTGTTTTTTGAATTTTTCTTGAATTTGGACTAGAAAAACTTTAAAAAACGCGTTCTAATTCTTTTTAAGGGCAAAATTAGATTTTAAAAAAATGAAAGAAAGAGTCATAGGGCGAAAAAGTAGGTTTCAAGGCAAACAAGAGTTGTGGGTCCGACAAGAGTCTAGTTGACCCCGTGGATAAGGTGGATGTGTATTGTAAAGAGTTGTGGGTCTGATTGGATACGTTCTTATTGTTACATAATTTGTGTTTAATTTGGCCTCATTAACTGATTTGTGGTTTGTCTGGTCATTATCTGGTTGTGTTGATTATAGATGATGATAATTGGGGTTTTAAACCTTTTGTAGTTGAAATATGGGTCATGTTAACTAGTGTTTTTGGGCACTGATTAAGGAAACAAAAAAGAAATATTTATATTAAAAATATTATTTTTTATATGTTTTAAAAGTTAACTACACAACTTCTAAAACATTTTTACTATTGGGCTTCGGCCCTCTTTTATTCCAAAAAAACACTCTTACTATTAGTAACTTCCTTAATCAATATCACAAAGGATAAAACTTATATGTATTTCCATACATGCATTTCTTACTTTTCCACTCACAAAGAGGTGGTTATTTGTGTTTTTTCATTTTGAAAAAACAAAAGAAAATTATTTTTTAATAAAAAAAACTACCTCTTTGTGAGAGGAAAAATAAGAAATGCATATAAATTTTATCCTATCTCAAAATCATTATTTAGAATTTTTCTTGAAATATTGGTCAAAAAATTTCAAGTTACGAGAAATTCGTAAATGAACAGTAGCAATTTTTTGCCGTAGGTGGTTGGGGGTTGTTTTAAAGAAAATACATTGTTTTTGGACAAGTTTTAAGAAAATATTAAAATTAATAAAAGGTAGTTTAAATGTGTGGCATGTGAGTAATATTGAAGGGAGATTGAAAGATGTCAGGAAACAGTTGCTTTTGATAATAAAGGGGAAGTGGATGGGGAGAACGTACATTATTTTGTCTAGTGAAATCTCAGCTCCATATTGTATCACATCGTCTTATATGTATTTTCTCTATCGTAAAATATAAGGAAAAATGAGTTAAAGAAATTTAATGTAGTTGGTTAAAGATTTGGATCAGATATATTCAGTTTTGTTGATCAACTTTTGCTTATATTTTAGGACGGAGGGAGTATATAAATAAAAAATGTACTACTATATATTGTATAGTATGTTACACCTTCTTTACTCTAAATGGAATAGCTCTTAAGGGTTGATCAATGTCTCTATCTCCATTTTCCAATTTCCAATCAAAGAAGTTAATCAATGATCCTATCATCATATGTAACGTTCTAATAGCAAGTGGCATACCAGGACATATCCTTCTTCCACTACCGAATGGTGTCAATTGAAAATTTTGACCCTTGTAAAAATTAATTTCAGACCCTAAAAACCTCTCAGGTGAAAATAAATTTGGATTATCCCAAATATTTGGATTTCTTCCAATGGCCCATTCATTAATTATAACTTGTGCCCCTAGTGGAATAATGTATCCATGAACTTTTACCTCAACATTGGCTTTTCTTGGTAACAAAAGTGGAGCTGATGGGTGCAAACGTAATGTTTCTTTTACAACGGCTTGCAAATATGGGAGTCTAGTAATGTCTGATTCATCAATTGAATTTCCTATACCAATTATTTGCTCAAGTTCTTCTTTCGCTTTTAACATTGCATGTGGATTGTGAACTAGTTCTGCCATTGCTCGTTCTATTGCGTAGGAAGTTGTATCAGTTCCCGCAACAAATAAATCCTAGTACAAAGTCACAAAATGTAATGTTAATATTTAATAATAATATATAGTAATAAAGAAAAGTGTATCATATCCGTCATGATAGTATTAAAATTAATATCTTCAGTGATTGTGATGATATGATTATAAGTACTAAATTGTTATAAATATCATATTTTGAGAACCCTAAAGGATAAAAAAATATGAGTTGGATCAACATGTTTGCAAGTTCAAGCTCCGCTATTTCTTTTAAAAAAATATAAATGTAATTTATGTTATAAGCGCTCTTTGAATTATAAAGTCTTATTTTCGTCTTAAACTTCTTTACCCAAACAAAATATCATCTCTTGAGAGCAAATAAGAATATCTCATGATGAGTTACCATGTGAACACATTTTATTCTTACAAAAAAAGAATCATAAATGAATATTTTGGCTGATCTCAACTAGTCCTAAAGTCAATTATCAAAAGACAACTTTCACCAGCTTATTAAATTCATTTATGAAATATTCAAATTAATTATAAAAAAAAAAAAGCAAAATAAGGATAGTAAAAAAAGTTAAAAATAAAAATAAAGAAGGAGTGGAGAGAAAAATTACAAGAAACAAATGTCTGATCTGTGTGTTGTCCATCTTTTGGCCATCCTCTTGAGAAATATTGAGCAAAGTGTCTAACACATCATCATTTGTCACATAATTTTCACCTTTTCTTAACTCCAATCTTTTGCTAATATAAGAATCAATTATTTGCAACAACTTTTCAGCATAAGTAGTTGAAGTTCTTCTTATACCTTGTGGATCAAGCATCCTCAAAAGTGGAAAAAAATCAACCAAGTTTGGTGTTGCTATTACTCTTATAAGATTTTCAACTATATCTTTATACTCATCAATTTCACCTGCAGAGTTAACAAAATCCATAGAAAAAAAAGTATTTGACATAAAATTCAATGAAGTCTTAAAAGCAGCTTTTTCAATATCCACAACTTCACCAATTAAGCTACTTTTATCTATATCACTTAAAAGTTGTTGTAACTTCTTACACCTAAGTTCATTACTAGCATCAAGAGTTTTCTTAGAAAACAAATGATTTTTGCTTAGTTTTCTTAAGTCTTTCCAAAGATTTGAAGCTGGCATAAAGGGTAAGCTAAAATGATCATGACCAAGAACTTTAACAGCTTCAGGAATTGGTCTATTTGTGAATAATCTATCATGTGTTTGAAGCACTTCTTGTGCTATATTTGGTGAAGAAATTATTATGGTTGATATTTGACCTAACTTAATATGCATTATTGGACCATGTTTTTTGGAGAATTTGGCTAATGAATATTGTGGTTTTTTTGCTAATTCAAAAATATTAAACATAATTGAAAGAAGTGAAGGTCCTGGTGGAAGATTGTAATTTTGTTTTTTGATTCTTCTAATGAGTGAAAGAAAGATTATAATAGTAATGCATGCTAAAAAAAGGATGAACATTGTGGTTGATAAATACATTTCTTGATGCATATTGCTATTTTAGTCTAAAGAGGATATTTTGATATTAAGATATTTTGATGCATGGTACATATAATGTAAACTAATTGATTTATATATACTATAGAATAATACTAGCTAGCACATTTTAAAGGAAGTCAAAAATCATAAATACATCGTGTGGATTTGTTGCCAAGAAGGAAAAGCTCGTCATCAAATGTCAACGCCGGCGCGGCTAGTTGATGAATATTGAATTCTACAAATTAATATGTCAGGTAAGGCAACAAATTGGTTGAATTAAGTTTATGCTTGCGCTTAATATAAGATTAATTTGACTTTTTTTTTTTTTTTTTTGGAATAAGATTAATTTGACTTTAAGTGTGTTTGATATGTGAAAAATAAGGGTCTCGTATGACAATTTCAGATGTATTGTGTTAATTTGAAAGTTGTATTGTGTTTAATAATTTGAATGTTGTCTCTGGTACTGGACAAACAGAGTGTCAAGGGATGTCATTGAACCACAGTATAACTTTTTGTCTTCTATATAAGTTGTCTAAAATATCAAAATAACATTTTATCCACCAAACATTATACAACACAAAATTTGTTTAATACCTTAGACATTTGTCACGTGTTATATTGTCTTGTACTGTTCCGTTCAATACTTACATTTTGCAGATCAAGCGAACCCATTCTTTCTGGGCTTTGTCTGAAATATATATAAGTGACGCAAATTTTTTACTATGTACAAATTTATTTTTACTAATAGATTCATATGTTTTATTATTGAATCAAAATGTCATATTACATCTCGATTGGTCTAATAGTGAAATTTATTAAATCAATAGTAAAAACAAGCTTATACATGATGATAGATTTGTCTGACTTGTACATCATAAACTTGACGATTTTTTTATGGTAAATTCTAAAATTGACAATCTAAAATACATTATCGTATATGTATATATGTTGTTGTTTAAAAGTATTAGGTAAAGTGTTTGTCAAAAAAAAAAAGTATTAGGTAACGTCATTCTTATGATTAAAATTTGATATCAGTTGGATTAAAACAATAAGAAAAAACATCAAATCATATTGAGGTGACATTAATCGTATCAATGTTTCTGGTGAAAAATGAAGAGAATCATGCATTTTTACTTCTTAATGTTTTTTTTACAAGATAAAAAATATATTATATATAAATATTAGAATTTTTAATATTTTTAAGCACTGATCTCTAGAAGATCACTACTTGTGAAGGTGATCATGTATAGTACCCTCTTTTCTACTCCAAAATTGATGACCATAAATTTTTAGATATATTTATTATTATTTTTTCAAATAATATCTGTGTTGAAATATGAAAATCAATATTAAATATATTTAATGCAAACAGTATTAATTTTAATAATGAGTTTAATAGAGATACACCGACAGTGTAAAATAGTTTTACACGATCACTCAATAAATAACTATTGTTTTTCCATATCATATCAAGAAGGTGAGATGAAATGGAGTGACGTGGCGAAAAACATGGTTAATATTAGTTCACAATATAAAATTGTTTTACACTGTTGATACATATATAACTAATTATTAATAGTATCGGTAATTTTTAGTGAAAGTTGTTAAAAATAATATTAACATGTGAATTTTATTTTTTTTATAAGTAATATTAGTTGTTAGCATTCCAATGTTATATGTATATTAATTTTTCTTCTCGAATTCTAGATATCCAACTCTTTAATCCCGTTCAAGTAGCTTAAACAATTCAGCAACTCATCCCACCCATCAACAAACACAATATGTGAATTAATTGGGGGCAACACACCCCACCATTTTTTTTTTTTTTTGAAGAAACCCCACAATCTTAATTACTCCATTAATCCATTTTCTAACGAAGTATATTTGAATATTGTAATGGTTTGCCTCACTTAACTTCCCCAAATTAGTAAGTATTTATTTATATACTCAAATAGGAGTATTACGTTGAAATAAAGTTATGACCTCTTGAGTCTTGACCCAAAAAAAATTTATGACCTTGCCTAAAAAAGTTATGACGTGATCAGTACGTAATAGTATCACCGGAAGCCGTTCTTTTATTGTTTTTTATTTACAAAAAAAATAAAAATGAGAACAATGCTTCAAATGAGAAATTAGAAGGAAGTTTTACCTCCAACAAATGAAATAAAATAAATTGATTGACTATTGTTATGGAGAAGTTTATATCTATCAAAAATAGAAGGAAGTTATATCTATCAAAAACAATTCAAAATTTTGATAGATATATGAGAGCCGACTAAAAAACAATGATAAAAAATATTGACTTGAAATATTTCTAGGACTGATGTTTGAAATAAAATAAAATAAAAAGTTATGATTATATGGACTATTGTTTGATCCAACTTTTTTTAGCTTATCTTTTTTGTAACTTTCCTTTTTAAGGAGAAGTTTGGCCTAGTGGTATTGGTTTGAGTCCTTGGAGTATGCTCATCTCAAGGTCTCGAGTTTGATTCCCACTAGTGCCAATTTCGGTGGGCTGGTTCATACAGAGTAAAACTCTAGCTTTAAATAGGGCCTCCGCTTGTGGATTGTGGGATTGATCTCCTCGGATTTGTCGGTCTTAAGGCCGGATACTGAATTTTCAAAAAAAAAAGAGGAGAAGTTTGGCCAAACATTAATTGAAAGAAAACTCTTCCATAAATTATGGGTTTTTTTAGTGAAGAAAAATAATAAGGATAAGGAGAAATAGGGTCCCCTTTTCGGATGCCACGTTGAGGACGAAAATAATATGCTCTAGTACCGTTCTATTTGACATTTGTCTTTATACTAGTCACTGAATTTTATTTCATACAAAATTCTCTAGACGAATTCCCAACTAAGCTTGTTATATGCTTTTGATAGATTAACTTTAATAGCAAAATAGCCTTTGACTGCTTTCTGGCAAGTGTACTAGTCAGTCGTCGAGTAATAATTCACACTCTAGGGTATAGAATGAGTTCGTATCCACATGGATCATGCACGCTTAGTTTAGTCTAGGAATTCCGATAGTTCTTCTTTCACTTTGGTTTTAAAAAGGTTTCGTTTGATTCAACATTAAAGAAGATAAAAGATAAAATAAGAAGAATAGGTTAAGTGTTTTCGACTCTCTCCTTATTTCTCCTTGATGACTTTGATGTTATATTGTCTTACTATCCTATTTATTAACTGACGGATTAATTTACTTTTATAATAATAAGTTGTGATGTTGCCTACTAACTTATTCTATTGCAACTGAATCAATCTGCTACTCTACTAGGACTAAGGGAACCCTCATATTTCCTTTGAGTTAAACTCATCCCTACAAGCTCTCATCTTGTCATCCTCCTTCTAGATCGGACAATCGATAACCGAGCAGAATTTATTAGTACATTAAGCCCCTAATTAAGTTACTAAGAGTTATCTATTTACCTAACTAGTTATGTCGTCCTTATGTCGAACCCTAGTTTGCGTTGTCACGGATATCGCCTAGGTCACTGAGTTAATTTCTAAATATGGCTGGTATAAATAAATAAAGCGTTAAATCAAGGCTAAGGCATAAACATAATAATAGGAATAACAATTAATATAAACTTGGAAAATACCGCAATCACTTGTTGCAAGTCATTCATAAGGAGATTGTATACTCAACTTAACCTAAAGCTACTTTAGCTACAAGTAAGCATGTTAAAACAATAGAGTAAACATATACATAATCATAACCTCAGTATCTTGCAGAGGAAGTTACCTTTCCCTAAGGTAGGGGAAAGATTTCTCCCGTAGAGAGTATCAGACCCTCTCTTTTTTATTTGCCTCTTGTAATATATACTAAAGATTCCCTCATCTTATGTCCTAGATGGACAACTTAATATGTAACTGTGCATTTTTGCATGACGTGGTATGTACATGTGAAAATAATTTAATTTTTTTAATTAAAAAAAATTAACAACAAATGTGAAATTAAAAAAAAATTCAAATAGACGTGTAATCTCTTGAGAGGAGTGTATCCAAACAAGAGATTTACGAAACGTAACCTTTGTCTATTTGGCTCATTTTCTCAAACATCTCACAATTCTTCGCCGCTGTTTGTTTTCCCTTCTTTGTAAGTACCAATTACTTCTCTTCTCTTTTCTTTCCTTTCTTTTCTTTTTGTTTAATTATTATTATTATTTTCTTCTGCATCCAAACACTGAATTAGGGTTCAATCGTTTTTCCATTCATTCATCAATGTCGAAATTGCTCACGGAGATTGAAATTGACGCTTTTCTGAATCACCCCTTTCCTCGAATTCCTCGATTGGCTGCTAAAAAGTCTAACTTTTTGTAACCTAATTCATGAAAACACTTTCAATTTTAATGGGCATGAAGTGAAATTGGGGTTTTTCTGTTTTTATCATTCTTGAGTAAGAATTGTTATAATTTGACTTAGGGCTTTGTTTGGATTAACTTAATTGAGCTTATCTATTGACATAGACACTTGTGAGACCATTTGAGAGAGCTTATGGAAACAACTTATTTTCCATAAGATTTCCAAGGCAGCTTATAATCATTTATATTTTAAAAGATTGGAGAAATTGAAAATTTGTATTAATCAGAAGCATTAATGATCATTTTGCAATAGTTCCCAAGAGGATTTCAGTTTGGTACCTTTGAGATTATAAGGTTAAACTTTAACCACTAAGCTAACATCTCAAGTGTAACTCATAATATATATATGAAAACCATTTGTTATAGAAATAGTTTAACATAAGTACTTATATGATAATCATTTATGGTATAAGCGCTTAATTAAGTTGTTTATCCAAACAAAACTTTAACCTTGTAAACAGACCCTTTGGTGCGATTTCTGATATAATTGATTCTTGAGGCTTGTTATATACTCTGACCTTGAAGAAGTTGAGCCTATCCTCATTTGCAAGGCATCTATGTATTATGCAAAAGCAATTTCATGTTACATGTACATACTATATCTTCTACCTTTTAGTTAAACTTAAAAGTCTAAACAGTCAAATTAATGAGATGTAGCATGAAAACTTAACTCTTTGGAGCTTACTTCTATAATATCTGCAACATGTTGCATGTGTGATATATTGTACATTGTATATTCTTTGTTAAGTTGGAATTTTTGTATGGTCAGGTTGGCTGAAAGGATGCATTGAGAACAAGCTTTGATTCTAGTTTGTTTGACATTTGTATCAGAAATGGATCAATTTTCGCAAGGTTAGATTTTGATGTACAAGTGGTCTTGCAATGTAGTACTCATTATATCTGGCGTGTTTCCTTTGGATGATTTTTCCTGATGTGTGTGTTTAACTAGGTATAAGTGGTCATAGATTAGGGAAAGATCTTCATGCTTTTTAGATCCTAATTTATTAATGTTACAGGTAATGAAATCGAAGATGATTTCTCTGTTACTTTGGACAATTCAAGGGCTAATTGGACTCCGTCTCAAGACCAATATTTTCTCGAGCTTTTGCTGTCCCATGTTCACAAAGGCAACAAAACTGGCAAAGTGTTTACGAGATTAGCCTGGGCAGATATGACGGAACAATTTAACAACAAATTTGGGTTCAAGTATGATCTAGAAGTGTTGAAGAACCGTTACAAACGATTCAAGAAGCAATACTATGAGATAAAAGCGATGGTTAGTCAAAATGGATTCCAATGGGATGGGACACTAAACATGATCACAGCAAATGATAAAACATGGGATGAGTATATTAAGGTACTACACACTGTTGTTAAATATTTCAAAAGCACTAATGAACCTTTACAATACTATTAAAATGTTTTTGTGCATGCAGGCCCACCCCGATGCCCATGTTTTCAGAAAAAAAGTTGCTCCATGTTATAATGATTTATGCATAATTTATGGACATGCAGTTGCTGATGGGAGATACAGCCTTTCATGTTTCGACAACGGTTTTGAATATGAAGGTAAAAACAAATTAATTGTTCATTAAATATTATTGTATAGAGTGAAATTCCTTGCTATCTTTCTTGGCCAAATTCATACATATACTGTAGGCATGTTTTATAATGTTTAGTTTGAATGATTTTAACTTTGACTCAGAAAATGCTTCGAAAGAACTGGATGACCATACTAGCACCAGTAAAGGAATGGACAATCAGACTCTCCCTACTCCTAGTCAAAGTAAAATTGACTGGTCTCCAATGATGGACCGAGTTTTTGTTGAACTTATGCTGGACCAAGTGCGTAAAGGGAACAAGGTTGGCCGTACGTTCACGAGGCAATCATGGGGAGACATGGCAGAGTCATTTAACGATAGATTTGGATGTCATTATGGTAAGGTTGTGTTGAAAAACCGTTTCACTGTCCTGAGGAGGCATTACGACTCTATAAATGTCCTCCTTGGCAAAGAAGGTTGTAGTTGGGATAAGAGGGAACACAAGGTTGTGGCTGACGACAAAGTTTGGCAAAAATGCATCAGGGTATGAAGTGTTCTCGGTCGTTTTTGCTTCATTTTGGTTATTTATATTTTCTAATTCGGTCTCCTACTCATAATTGCAGGCAAATCACAAGTTCCGACTATACAGAGTTAAAAGCATGCCTTTTTATTCCGGCATGTGCATTGTATGTCGCGACGAAGCTACTGCGGGTTGCAAGCCAAATCTTGAAAGCAAATCTTTTGATGGCAAGGACTCTGTCCCAGACCCTAATGCATCATTGCCTATAGATGGTGAAAATAATTTTACCGAAGATGCTCAGCCTCTCCCTATCCCCAATTCAGCATTGCATGTAGGTGGCGAAAATACCTTTACTAAAGACACTATTTTTCAACCTCTTAATGCAGCATTACATATTGATGGTGAAAATATCCCTAACCCTAACACAGCTTTCAATCTAGGTGGTGAAAATAGTTTTACCAGAGATACTCAGCATCTCCCTAACTCTAACGCATCTTTGAATCTAGGTGGTGAAAATAGTTTTACCAGATATTCTCAGCCTCTCCCCAATGCAGCTTTCCATCTAGGTAGTGCAAATAATTTTACCAGAGATACCCAGCCTGTCCCTAACAGAATATTTGATCTAGGCGGTGAAAATACTTTTACCAGAAATACCATTATTCAACCTGTCCCAAATGCAGCATTGCATATAGGCGGCGAAAATAATTTTACCAGAGATACCATTGTTCAGCCTCTACATAATGCAGCATTGCATATAGGTGGTGAAAATAATTTTACCAGAGATACCATTATTCAGCCTCTTCATAATGCTGCATTGAATCTAGGCGGTGAAAATAATTTTACCGATACCATTACGCAGCCTCTCACGAATGCTACATTGTTTATAGGCGGTGAAAATAATTTTACCGAAGGAGCTCGGCCTCTCCCTAGTGCAGATAATGAAGGTGGTGAAAAGAACATTACCAGAGGTGAAGGCGGTGAACGAAACTCTACTAGAAAAACTCAGCCCCTGAAAAAAGCAGATAAAGAACCATTGCTTCCAAGTGTTGGAAAAAATGTTTCTAGTCAGAAAAAAAGACATCAAACGAAATTGCCTCCAACTTTGAATGAGCCTAAGAAGGCAAGAAACAACTACAACAAAGGCATGTCAGTTGCCTTAAAAAATATGGCAGTTGCAGTTACATCGCTAACGAAGAAAACAAAGAAAGAAGATAATTTTTCTGTAGGTAATGTTATAACCGTGCTTCAGGCTATACCGGACTTGGATGATGATCTGATATTAGATGCATGTGATTTTTTGGAAGATGAAAAAAGAGCAAGGATGTTTCTTGCGTTGCCTGCTCATTTGAGGAAGAAATGGTTATTGAAAAATCTTCGTTCATAATGATCTCTTTGTTCATCTTAGTCACTAGTCGAGTTTGTCAAATTCTTTTAAATTGTGTTCTACTAGACTTGTTTTTTGTTTATTTGGTATTAATCATTGGAAAATTCTATGGTGAAGTCCTGCATTTGACTTCTTTGATGAAGTCACTAATTTAGCCAATGAGAAAACAATGTTGACCTAATCAATGACAAATAAAATTATATGGTACATACCACTTACCATGTATCTTTATATCTATTAATATTGCAGCTAAGTCCCTACCATATTAAAAGTGACAAAATTACCCAATGTTTATATTTGTTTTATTAATTTTAATTGCTATTGTGAAAATCAATTAAAACATGTTATGTTCAAACAAATGGCTTCTTCCATTCTTGATCAAACAAAAAAAACTCCTTTTTCTTCCATCATAGTTGTCAATCTGGATTGATCGGATCTGATTTACCAAAGGAAGTTCATGGTGTAGATATAATAATCTAGCTAATTGATTTTTTTTTTTTTATTAAAGCCAAATTGCAATTACTAAAACATGACTAGGATCAAGTGCAAACGTTCAACAACTTCACCGTAGATTTTGTTTGCGAACAATCAAAAGGAAAATCATACCCTTATATGTTTCTGATCTAACATCGAATACAAAGTTTCAATTTGAGTAACTGCTAAAGTGTTTTCAAGTTTTTGAAAATTTTAATTTTAAGTTTTTTGTTTTGGACCATTTGAATCAAAATTAAAATTATGTTTATTGTAAATCTTTTTGTGATGTTTCTGGTAATTAATTGTTATTTTCGATGTTAAAATGGACCTGAAACCGTCGGATTTCAAGCTTGGATCGCGGGTCTAAAACCGGGTCGAATGACCCGGCTGGAGGTTGAAGATGATGTTTTTTATATTTTATCACTGCTAATGTTATACATTTCGCATGACGCAAATACCATGCGTCCGAGTGGCCAACTTCAATTTTATTTGGCATCATGTCGCAGGTTCGATTCCTTATCACAACATTTTGCGAATTATTATTTTTATACAGCCTTCAAAATACTGAAAATGAAAAAAATTAATTGGAGAAAGGGGGTTTTGAACCAAGGACCTGTGACCTAGCAGGTATCTTTCAACCACTTGGCTGTGAGTATTTTCTTTATATGTAATGCATTCTACATTATATTCATCTATTTGTTTTTTGACACAATTATATTTGTCATTTTAATTATGTAATTATATGGATTAAAATAATTGCTTAATGTTTTATGCAATTTTTTTTTGGTAGATATGTTTTGTGCAATTTAATTATTCTGAATTAAATGTCAATATGAGATATATAATTTGACTTACGATTATACCTTGTTCAACTAAATTACTATTAATCTTAGTCTTTGACTAAGAATTATACTCGATTCAACTTAGCACTATTAACCCTAGTTTTTGACTAATGTTATACTCCGGTTGAAGTTAATGACTTAGAAATTACATAAATAAAGTAAAATTTTAAAATAAAATATAATTTAGTAAATATAATTTGATTTAAAATTATGCCCCAAATATAGCATGAGTTTTTTAAGCATCGTAGTGGTTGATTTGTTTTTCAATTGCAACCACGTCATGGGTTCGATTCCAGTTTGATACATTTGAAGATTTATTTTTTATTTTTGAACAGCCACATAATAAGAATAAAAATTAAGGTACTGCTTAAAAATAAAGTATAATTTGACTTAAGATTATAATTCAGTTCAATTAAAACACTATTAACTTAAACTTTGGCCGAGAGTTATACTTCAATTCAACAAAGAACTATTATCCCTAGTCTCTTAATAAAGATTATAATCCGATTGAAGTTAGTGACTTAAAAATTATATAAATAACCCTAGTTTTGGCTAACGATTATACTCTGGTTCAACTGAAACAATATTAACCCTATTAAAAAATATATAAATATATTATAATTTAAAAACAAAATATAATTTGACTTAACATTATACTCTCAGTCAATTAGAGCACTATTAACCATAGTAATTGTCTGAGAAATATTATACTCCGGTTCAACTAAAACACTATTAACGCGCTAGTCAAAACCAAGGGTTATTCTCCGGATGAAATTAATGACTTAAAAATTATATAAATAAAGTAAAATTTAAAAATAAAATATAATTTGACTTAATATTATACTTCGGTTCAACTAAAGCACGATTAATTGTAGTTTTTGACCGAGGGTTATATTGCGATTGAAGTTAATGACTTACAAATTATATAAATAAAGTAAAATGTAAAAATAAAGTATAATTTGACTTACGATTATACTATGGTTCAACTTAAACACTATTAACCGCAATCTTTAACTGAGGGTTATACTCCGGTTCAAGTTCAACTGAATCACTATTAACCCTAGTTTTTTATCGTTGGTTATACTCTGGTTGCAGTTAATGACTTAAAAATCATAAAAATAAAGTAAAAATAAAAAATAAAGTATAATGACTTAAAATTATACTCGAGATCAACCAAAGTACTATTAACCCTAGACTTTGATCGATGATCTTTAATTGAGAGTTATACTCCGGTTCAATTGAAACACTATGTAATAACTTAGAAATCATAAAAATAAAGTAAAAATAAAAAATAAAGTATAATTTTACTTAAAATTATACTCGAGATCAACCAAAGCACTATTAACCCTAGACTTTGACCGATGATTATATTCTATTTACTTAAAAATTATAAAACTTAAGTGAAATTTTAAAATAAAGTTTAATTTAATTTAAGGTTATAGCACTATTAACCCATCCATAATCTTTAATTGAGGATAAAATTAGATTTCTGACTATTTAAACTTTTTTTTGTTAACTCACTTTTTATTTTATTTTTTAAAATTTTGAAGTTATTAGCTTGCAATTTTTTTTAAGTTATTAGGATTGTAATAGTATCTTTCAAAATATAATTTAATAGTCTAACATATATTTTTAAAATTTATTTCATTGAATTATCTCGTTGAGTAACTAGTATATAACCAAATTTAGGTTGAAAAGAAAAATAATCGGTGTCCAAGACCTCGGCAATAATAGGTAACAACTTAAGTTTTTTTTTTTGAATGAAAAATTGTTAGTTATTAATATATTACATTATATGTTAGTTGTACTCCTTGCCAAGACTTGCCTTGAACCTTCAACTCCTTTAACCCTTAGCACAACAAAAAATAGGTAATAACTTATATTTATAGTACATGTTATTTTCTTCCATGTTTATTTTTTAAAATTTTTTTTGAAAGGATGATCTGCAGTGATGGTTTTTGGAGGATTTGATACAATGTCGATTTGTGTTTTTTTAATTTTTATTTATTCTCTAGTTTTTTATTTATCTTAAAAAGGTAAGAATGAGAATACAAAAATTTAAAATTAATTTTTACGTGGTCAAATTCCACAAATCATGGCATTTGTGAGTCTATATGGAAAATGTTTCAAATAGTAATTAATTGTCTTAATGAACAGTTTTTTTTTTTTTCTTTCCTTCTTTCATTTAATGTGACAGCAAAGGAAAAAAAATACTCTTTTTTAGGGTTTTTCAGAAGTTGGGTCCTGATTTTTAAAACCGGTCGCAAACCCGACCCGGGTACCCAGAATTCTGGATTGATGAACAAACTCGCGTTGTAACCACGATTTCACTGTTACTGTGTATTTTTCGCCGAAATTTCGGTCGTGCCTACCAAAAAACGATTTTGACATGACATGAGTTTTTATTGTTGCTGCAATGGTAGAATAAGGACCTTTGGTTTTTGCTATGGCTTGCCTCTTCAAAAAAAAATCTAAATACACCAATATTTGAAACCTCTTTAGATGAGAAAAATTAAATAATCATCACAAAACGATTAAAAAAAGGGATAAAAGTACATAGAAATTAAAGATTAAACTCAAAACTCAAAAACAAGTTTGATGCAAAGTCCAGAAAAATCAAACTCACTTTGTTGTTGTCATTAAGAATCTTATCTTCTTGTAGTTCTTTAACGGGGTTGAAGAAATTTTGAGGAGTTGATGAAGTCACAATTAGTTTTGGGGCATGAATATTTGTTTCTAGGTTTTGAGGAAGTGAAGATTAGGAAGGATGATAAAATTGTGATGATTTCTTGATTTTGGTTGGTGATGATGATGGATGATGGTGACTTTGTGATGAAAATTTATTTTGTGAAAATATGATTTATATCCAAATTAACAAAATAAGTTTTAGTTATTAAAATAATTTTAACTAATAAAAGGACTTATATGCAATAAGTAAAAGTTTCATAGGGCTCACCATAGACTTGCGCTGATATGGTATAAGTCGGTATTCTATTGGTCGATTAAAACGACTTCACCAAAGAAGTCAAAAGCAAGACTTCACCATAGAATCTCCCTTAATCATTTGGTTCTCGGGGAAAAAGGGTATTGATAATTCAGAGTTCGGTCGCGAAGTAAGTGCAACCTTACAAATAATTGTTCTCTCAAGGAATCTAAATATATTGTTTTTGTTTATTTTTGTCTATGCTGATATGAGTAAGAAAACATCGCCTGGGAAAGCCTCACGGCCTGGTGGTCGGTGTAACAATAATGACATTTGTCGATATGCCACGACCTGTTTACTAAGATCATCATAGATTATTAATGCGTGCATTCCATTATCGCGGAAATATTCCCCGAGACTAGGCAATGCAGTTTCTCACGGTGAGAATGGATCCTCTCAATTTATTTTTCCTCAATTTCCCTCAATTTCACATCTCAACCCTCAATTAACCTTTCTCCATTTTTTTTAAACTTATATTTTTAACTCAATGGTCTAGATTCAACATTATTTTCTCATTTTTTTTTTTTCACATGAGAGGATCCATTCTCAGTTTGGAGTTTAAAACGCTAAAGCACTCCATATTTAAATTCATACAGATATTTAATATCCGCTATTTTAATAAAAAAAATTAGTTATTATAAAAAACAAATGTACCGGTACATTCAATTCAACATAGGAATTCTCTTATCAGATATTTGAAACCAAAGCTCTAAATTTTTAATTCTACTACAACAACAGAGTACCTAAGCACTAGAAAAAATGTTAACCGAGAAAAACATGAACAATACAATCTAATTCAATACAATCTAATTCATTTTGTTTTTATTCATTTGAGATTAATGGAGTGAGGCAAGTGTTTTTAAAAATCAGATCGGTCATCAATTCGGTGAGGGTGTTGGTTCATTGGTTCACTAGTCGAATCACTGAGTCATTGGTCAAACCGCATGATTAAATCGAACGACTCGGTCGTATGACTCGGTCTATACAAAAATAATTATATGTTTTAAATTGGAGGTGAAACTGGATAGGGCTCTCTCAACAGAAAATTGGTGTCATATTTTTCCAAATGCAAGATTAGAATGTCTTACTGCAACTTCTTCTGATCATTACCCCCTTTGGCTAGCTTGTGATCCTTCAAGTCCCACATCTATTTTGAATAAACATTTCAAATTCGAAAATGCTTGGTTGGTTGAGCCCGAGTTTGAGAACTTTGTGTGACAGTGCTGACAACTGTCTTCAGCGCAAGGTATCGTCAATAAACTCGAACTGTGCGCATCAGATATGATTAGTTGGAGCAAAAAACACTTTCAAAGCTTGTGTAAGGACATTGATAGATACCATAAAAAGCTGGAGCAGAATCGGGACCATGTTGATGATTCAAATATTAATTATTATAATGCCTTGAAGAGGAGATTATCTTCTCTCCTTATACAGGATGATATTTTTTGGAAGCAATGTGCCAAAACCTTTTGGTACAAGAATGGTGATTTAAATATAAGTTCTTTCATGCTGCTGCTACTGCAAGGAAGAAAGTGAACATAATTAATCATTTAAATGATGTCAATGGCATAGAGTGTTGTTCCCAAGAGGGTATGATGACAATTGCTAAAGACTAATTCTCCAATCTCTACCAGAAACAGAACAGCTCTCGTGACATGGTGCTAAATGCAATGACTCCCTCGGTGACTAGTGATGATAACAACAAGTTGACAACACATTTCACTTTTGATGAGTTTAAGGATGCCATTTTCTCTATGCAAGCTGATAAATGTCCAGGTCCGGATGGATTTAATCCAGGATTTTATCAACATTTCTGGGATATGTGTGGTCATGAAATTTACACAGCAGGTTGTTCTTGTTTGGAATCGGGTTCCTTTTCGTCTACTCTGAACTCGACCAATGTTGCTTTAATTCCTAAAGGTGACAACCAAACTTCCATGAAAGACTGGAAACCTATAGCGTTATGCAATGTTCTCTATAAGGTGGTGGCAAAAGTACTTGCTAATAGGCTGAAGCATGTTCTTGATAAATGCATATTAGAATATCAATCGGCTTTTTTTCCTGGCAGATCAATCTTAGACAATGCTATGGCTGCTATCGAGATTATTCATCACATGAAGACTAAGACTAGAGGTAAGCAAGGTGAAGTAGCGCTTAAGCTGGATATCAGTAAGGTATATGATAGACTTGATTGGGATTACTTGAGGGATGTCCAGAGCACCATGGGATTCTTCCAAAAATGGATCTCATGGATCATGCTCTGTGTTGAAGCTGTGGATTACTCTGTCATTTTCAATGAAAACAAGGTGGGCCCTATTGTACCCGGGAGAGGATTATGTCAAGGTGATCCATTATCACCTTATCTATTTATCATGTGTGCAGAGGGGTTATCGTCCCTTATCAGGAAGGCTGAAGGTAGAGGTGATATTCATGGGGCCAAAATTTGTAGAAATGCACCCATTGTTTCTCACTTATTATTTGCGGATGATTGTTTCTTCTTTTTTAGAGCAGATGAAAACGAGGCTTTGGTTATGAAGAACATTCTCTCTACTTATGAAATTGCTTCATGCCAATCAATAAATCTGCAGAAATCTGAGGTTTACTTCAGCAAAAATGTCTCAGCTCCCATAAAGAATTCAGTAGCTAGTTTATTAGGAGTGCAACAAGTTATGGGGACAGGGAAATATGTTGGACTACCTTCTGTGGTAAGTCGAAGTAGAAAGGCCACATTCAAGTTTATTAAGGATAGAATTTGGAAAAAAATTAATTCTTGGAGTAGTCGTTGTCTCTCTCAAGCAGGCAGAGAGGTTATGATTAAGTCCGTTCTGCAATCTATCCCATCTTACATCATGAGTATTTTCCTGATTCCACACTCTCTTAGTGAAGATATTGAGAAGATGTTGAGTTCGTTCTGGTGGGGCCACAATCATGAGCAGTCTAAAGATATACATTGGTTATCACGGAAACACTTAACAATGCACAAAAATGCGGGTGGCTTGAGCTTTAAAAGCATCACAACTTTTAACTATGCAATGCTTGGTAAGCAGACCTGAAATTTATTAACCAATCCGGGCAGTTTAATTACTAGAATTTTCAAAGCTAAATACTTTTTTCAAAGTGATTTTCTTAACTCAAGCATTGGTCACAACCCAAGTTACGTTTGGCGTAGCATTTGGAGTGCAAAATTCATATTGCGAAATGATTACTAATGGGTGGTTGGGTCTGGTCATGACATTCCTGTGTGGAATTATAGGTGGACTTCAGATGGGTCAATCATTCCAACACCACCAAACTTGCATGAGGACCTAGCAAATATGAAAATATTTGACATCTTGATAGGTAATGAAAAGAGGTGGAATGCCGCATTAATTCAAGACCTAGTGGACGATAATACCGCAACAAAAATTCTCAAAACTCCTCAGAGCCGGTCATAAGGTAAAGCCACCAAAGTTAGGGCTTTAGGCCTCAAATTTTTAGGATAATTGAGGCTGCAAATTAAGGCCCCAATTAATTTGTGTTATTATATAATATATGTTTATATGTTAGTTAAAGTTTACTGTTTATTTGCTTCTTCTTTTTTTGGTGAAGTATTTTTATTTGCTTTTTACTAACAATAAAAAATAAAGGTGCGCGTGTATATTAAACTGCACATCCTGACGAAGACATTTATTTTCTTTTTTTTGATAATGTAAGAAGATATAATATCCACCTATTAGTGTGTAGACACATATAATTAAAGCACATCCTATATAATTAGTTACTATAATAGATATAACCAGAAAATTAGATTTAAAAATAGGAAACAAAAAAACATTCTCAAAAAAAAATTAATGTTTGAAAGTATAATTAAGCTTGGGTCTCGCTAACGAATGCGTCGGGAGTTCTTTAAACATTCTATTTAAGAAAGTTATTTATTCAAAAAGTAAAATATTCTAATTTTTAATGCGTTGACTTCACATATTTTCATAAATATTTTACAAAATCTTACTATTTAAGGTGCTTAAAAAGGGTCCCGGAGACACAGTTTACCATTTTCCAAAATGTATTAGGAAAATGTTAACTAATGTTCCATAGCACTATCTAAAGATCCGTATAAAGTTAAATTTATTTCTTTTGACTTCTCAACTCGTGTCTCATAAATACTAAAATCATTTCAAAGTCATTTAACGGCTGCACTATTTTAAAATTCTTAAAAATTAAAACAGGATATTATTTTTTTTACGAATAATTAATTTAAAAAAGGCCTTATATAAGAATTCGCTTTAGGCCTCAAGAGTTGTTGGGTCGGCCCTTTAACTCCTCTTCTTGAGTCGGTTCAGAATGATCGAATTATCTGGAAATATGAGAAGAATGATATTTATTCTGTTAAAAGTGTTTACCGTTACTACGTTGTGGATGCTATTGATACTTCTCACCTACAAGTTCCGGGTCATTGGAATTTAATCTGGACTATAAAATCTCCACCTAAATTAAGGAATTTTCTTTGGAGATTGTGTCGCAATTGTGTTCCAACTAAAGTTCATCTTCATGCTAAAGGTGTTAATTGTCCAAATAATTGTGTGCTTTGTGATGATGGCATAGAAGAAAATTTCCATGTCTTCTTTTTGTGCAATAACAGTGAAAGTATTTGGCGGAATATGGGCTGGTGGAGCATGTTACAACAACATATTAATAACAATGCCGAAGTTGCCGGTATGATTTTTTCTGTTTTGGAGGTTCTTAGAACAGTTGAACGCTCTCTTTTTGCAGCGTTGTTATGGCAAAATCGTAATGAAACAGTACATGTTGTGTGCGACCGAGCAAGAAATTTGCTCATGGAGTGGAATGTAGCACAGGAACAACAACATCAACAACAGCAGCGAACATTTCCGCAACAACATGCTGTTTCGGTATGGTCTAAACCACCCTTAGGCAGATATATAAGTGCAATGTTGATGCTTCCTTCTCTATAAGGCACAATAGGACAGAGATTGGTATTTGTATCCGGGACAATCAAGGGAGTTTTGTTCTTGCAAAAATCGAGTGGCCTTCCCCAATTCTTGATGTGGACAGTGGTGAAGCGGTAGGTTTTCTTCATGCATTATAAGTGGGTCCATGAGCTGCATTTGGAGGACGTAGATTTTGAACTTGACTCTATGAATGTTGTTGCAAAGTTTCATAGCAAATCAAAAGATATTTCATGGTTAGGAGTTAGGAGATATCATAAAAGATTGTCAATACATTCATAACTCTTATTTTAGAAACTCTCGGGTTGAGTTTGTTAGGAGACAAGCCAATGGAGCCGCTCATGTATTAGCAAGTGTGGCCTCATCTCTAGATAATTTCCACATTTTCATTGATATACCTCTTTGTATCGATACTATTATTAATAATGAAATGTCATGAGTTTTATTCTATCATAAAAAATAAAATTGGATTGAATTGATGACTAAGCTTCTATTTATTATTTTTTTTTTAAAAATATAGCATATGTATTTTAATCGTAAATATAATAAATTAGAATCATTAGTTTATTTTGTAAGGGAGAAGCATCAGTTATTATAAGTAAAAATGACAGGTTTTGAATTCAAGAGATCCAGGGTTCGAGCCCAATAGTGTCTTTGGAGGAAGGTAAATTTAGTTACCTTTGTCAGTGCTTTTTGATTCCTAATGACTTCACTGCCTTGGACTGTGGCACCATCCCCTAACCCTAAATTTGTATTATAAAAATAAATAAATGTGTAATTTGTATTATTAGTTTGGTATTATATCCCATGTTTCTCAACAAAAATATGTAATTTGATCCCTCCTCACATATATATATATATATATATATATTAGGCGTTAAACCGGTCCAGTTCAGTGTCGGTTACACCGGTTCACCGGTTTGAAATTGAACCAAACAGGTTACATTGGTTTTTACTGGGTTGTTTACAAAACCGGTCCTGAGAGCTAACTTACCCGCTCACGCCTCCGATTACATTAACAAATTAAATTCATAATTAATTTAATTGAATCCATATACAAAAATGTCTTACACATATGATGTATAAAACAAAAATATTATATTTCTTTTGGGTTATGATAATATGATAATACGATAATATTTCACTTTTTTTTTTTTACAAAGGAGCTGATAGGATCGAACCCGAGACCTCTAGGATACTATCAAAATTCCTCACCACTAGACCAAACATAGTGACTTTAATATTCCACTTGTTTAAGAGGTCAAAACTTGTTTATTAACCAAAAAAAGTCAGGCTATGTTTGGATTGATGGAATATAATGGAATGGAGCGGGGCAGAATAGAGGGGAGTGGAATGAGATGGAGCAAAATGGAATAAATCTTCCATTCCATTGTTTGGATATTTTAAAAAAACTACAAAATTGAAGGTAAGTGGTGGTATGGGATGAAATTCATTTCATCTTGTTCCATTCCATTCCATTCCATTATTATTTTACAAATTCAAACAATGAAACATTATTCTATTCCATTCCGCTTCATTCCATTACATTACATCAATCCAAACGGAGCCTTGTTATCACTTAAACCAATTCATCGTTGATTGTCTATTGTATACAATTTCGTAAAAAATTACTATTATGTAATGTGGTAAGAAAAACCATTATACTCTTTTGGAGTAAAAGTTATCACTTAAACTAATTCATAGTTGATAGTCTATTATATAATTTCGTAAAAAATCACTATTATGTAATGCGGTAAAAAAGAAAACTATTATACTCTTTTGGAGTATATTTTTTTGTCAAGAAATCAATTTTATTTCTAAACTAGACACCGACCCGTGCTATCGCACGGGTTTTGTAGATTTTTATATATGATATAAAAAGAATTATAATAAAAAATTAAAATAAAAGTTTAAAAAAAAACAATATTCAAACGATAGTGACGATAAAAATGATAACTTTTGATACGAAGACGAATTTAGATAAATAATTTACAAAATAACTACTAAACATTATGCTAATAGACCAAAACCGTTATATTCCACCATCTATAAAAAAAATTGAAAAGTTAGGAAATACAAATATATAATAAAAACTAAAACTAAAAAAAATATATAAAAATAAACTCACCAAAAATCCAGTTTTCACATTATATTCTGTCAGTTGCTCTTTTTAAGGCAAAATTGGAGCAATTGTGAGAAAACAATAGGAGGTCAGTAGATTTCGGAAGATCATGACGAAAATATGATAAAACATTACATTTATCCAAATTAAGTTTCATAGGAGGATGAATAACATAATCAAATATGTCCTTTAAAATCAATTCAATCGACTCTTCACAGTGCATAATAAAACCGTCCAACCAACATACTGAATATTATAAAAAGCACCATACATGGAAACAAAATTAGGCATTGAAAGTCGTAGTTATTAGTCGTATATATAATGATATAATTGATTAAATGTGTGATGAAAAAAAGAAATGGAGTTGAGGTAAACAAAATCATGCATTATTATTAAGAAAAAATATATTTTGGATTTGAAAAAAAAAAATATATCATTGAAAGTCGTAATCAAAATATAAATTAGGGTTAATCAAAATATTAGTTGGTGTAATCAAAATATATCAAATGAATTTAAATAGCTTAGTGGTAAATGAACTATATAATTGTGAGAGAACATGAGTTCGATTCTTGGTGAAGAAATTTTTAACATTTTTAATAATTAAATTAGGGTTACATAGAGATTTAACTACTTTTATATATATAATGATAATTATGGTATCAATGATAATGATGGTTTAATTCTTTGACGTAACAAACTGATGACTGCACTCCGCCGGTGATCTATATTCCTTTTGACATCATACCAGATACAATCTTGTGTTGACTCCCTGTCAAGTCCCTTTACGATTCTGCTGCATATGCAACTCATGGAATTCTCTAATCTCAAAGGATCTCAAATTCGCTAAGAAACACCTTCGTGTGTCACCCAAACGCCAACACCTTGTCACAACCACATGGAGGATCGCTAAAAAGTTAACTGTGACATCTTGTCCATTCGACTCTCTTAATCTCTACGCTACTTTCACCTATAAAGCCACTGAACTTGATTACGCTCCCATTATTTCAAAATACAATGATGGCCTCATTGCTTCTTGTGACGGCCTCCTTTGTTTCGCCATTATATAACCCTTGTATTAGAAAAGTAAAGAAATTACCCTATATAGATCTTCCACGAGTACAAGGCTTGACTCTATTTGCTTTTGGTTATGATCCTTTCATTGATAATTACAAGGTTGTTGCTGTTTTTTCCTATGGTAGTTACGACCACTGTTACAAAAATCAAGTTAAAGTTCATTCCTTGGGCACAGATTCTTGGAGAAGGATTAAAGACTTCCCTTCTATGTTTCGTTTTGAAAGGCAAGGAAGATCACACCATGGAGTATTCGTGAGTGGAACGGTTAATTGGTTGACCTATTAGATCACAGCCATTGTTTCCCTTCATTTGATGGAGGAATCTTATCAAGAAATACAGCTACCTGGATTTGGAAATTCAAAGATCCTGACCTTGAATGTGATGAGGGATTGCTTATGCATATTTTCGCAAGAAAGTTTGGAGGGTTCTCATGATGTTTGGCTTATGAAGGAATATGGAAATAAAGAGTCTTGGATTAAATTGATTCATCTTCCTTCTATTGGTGATTATAACCAGTTTTATACCAATATAGTATATATATCTGAGGACGATAACCATGTGCTGCTTGTTTTTAAAGAGGGTCAATATGATCCTACATTCAAGCATAAATTCAAGTGGATGGTTTGCGATTTAGAAAATAATACTATAAAGAGTTCCGAGATTTATGATAAGTTAGGTTTGGTAAAGTCAAAAGTCTACGTTGAAAGTTTGATATCATGTTGATTATAATATTAGGATGGTAGATGATGTGCTAGGTCACTTAAGTTGAGTTGACCGCTTTCTTTTATGTTTATTTTTTGTTTATGTTATTTATTTTTGATTTTATGTTTAATTTGTTAGGTTTGACAACTTAATGGATCATTGTTAATTAATAGTGAATGAAATTTCCTGCTTCTGGAATTGTTTTGTTATTTTCATTTGTTTCTTAGTTAGGGTTATACAAAGTTATTGGTATGTTTGTTAATACATCTCTGCTCCTAACTGATGCAAAAGCGAATTTCTTAATGTATTTATATGCCACAATCACATAATAAACTATTGGATTTTAGAGTTGAATTTTATTTTAGAGCAGTAGTGAAACTTGAAATTGGCAACTAATCACTTCATCTAATTGCTTAGGCAAAGAAATATCACTACAAAAAAGTCAGGATTAGCTACGACTGCGTTTGCATCAATTAGTAGCTAATCTCTAGTAACACAGAGTTAGTTATAAATTTGCTGTGAATTAGTTGTTGCATAGGCCGTAGCATGGATTGAGCGGCAAATCATCTGTCAAAATACTTCCTAGCTAAAGAAATTACTAGTGTAGGATGTCATGATCGGACTTTGTGTGTGTGAATTTTCAATGACATTGTCATTTCGTCTATCTACAAAAGAAAAAGGTGTTTTCAAACAAACAAGAACACATGTCAATGAAACAAACAGTAAAGTAAAAATGGAGAATTTGAAACCCAAAACTGCAATTAAATTGAATAGAGTAGAATGCTCAATTGAGACTTTGATTCTAGTGCAGAAAATTGAATTGAAATAACTGCTAATAACTTGAAAAATACAGCAACGATGGAGAAAACTTGAACTCAAAAGTTCTCTTTTAATGGAGATCTGCAGAAATTAATTAGGCTGTGTTTGGTAAAATTAAGCTATAAGCTAGCTGATAAGCCAGTTTTTAGCTGATAGCTAAAAAGCTAGTAGAATAAAACTAAAGTGTTTGGTAAATTTAGCTTTTGTAATTATAAAATGACATAAAAGTACATGATTATTTTATGTGAGTGGGTAGTTACTTTTGCGAGTGGGTAGTTTTTTTATTAAAAAAAATAAAGAAATAAAAATAATAAGGTTAAAATTGGAATAAAAGGTAAAAAGCTATAAGCTATAAAGCTAAAAAATGCTACTTGAAATAACATATGAAAAAAAACTATAAGCTAGTAAAAAAAACTTGTTACCAAACACCTCCAATTTTATGAAACAAGCTTATAAGCTACTATAATAAGCTATAAGCTAGCTTATGTGTGTTACAAAACACACCCTTAGTGTAATCTCCTCTGCGTGAGTGTTTCTTGATCCCTTAGCCTTCTTCATGAGCAAAAAACGTGTAGAAATCTTCAGATCGTATAGGAGAAGTGGAGAAATTAAAGGGAATCGCTGAACTGCTCACGAACGTGCAGAATTTATGGATTTCGACAGGCAGACGGCCGTTACAGGGTGCGACGGTCCGACCGTTAGCCGTCCACTGTCTTGCTTCCTTGCGCACATTGACTGGCCTGATTACGGTGGGTGATGGAATCCATGATGGCCGTCATGCCTGGAAGGTATGGAGAGCTTTGATATCCATTTTCGCCTTTTTTCACCGTTTTTACATTGTTTCGATGCACAATAACCTTTATTCAACATATACCTGAAATTAACACCAAATACCAGCATAACATTGCAAAAACTATGAAATTGAATTCAAAAAATGTGTAAATCGAGTTAAAATAATAGTGCATTTTCATGTATCATTAACCAAACCCAATAATTAAGTTGAAATCCTTTATTATACAAATGAAACTTATTTTCATCTTCGCCGGATACGTCTACATTGACAAACTACACACAGACATCTAATTTCCCTTTCACTTATGACAATGAGCAGTGGGGTTGTCAGGAACCTAGGTTAGGGGGTTCAAAATATTGAACGTAAATATATAGGCTTAACTAGTTCAATGATCCCTTAAAGACATTTTAGGTTTCACAATGGTCCCTTAAAGAAAAAAAAAGGTCCAGATTGGTCCCTTAAACACATCTCCGTTAACCATTTTGGTCCCTTCCGTTAGTTTTTGGCAAAAAACGTTAAATGATGAACAAATACCATTGTTCGTCTTCTTCATCATTCTTCATCTCTCTTAGGTCCCAGAAATTGTAGAAAAAAATTACAAAAACTTCATCTTTTTCATTCATATCATAAAAAATAAACTCAAATCTTCAATCAACCTTCAAATAAACCCAAAAATTCATCTTCTTCCTCAATTTTTCATCATCATCTTTCTCAATTTGTCTCTTCAATTTCATTTTTTGTCTCTTTGACCTAACCACCACAACCACTCATACCCCATCACCATCATCAATAATAGTTAAGAGTTTTTGTTGGGTTTGATGAGATTAAATTTGGAAAGTAAAGATGAAATCCAAGGTTGGATTTGTTGGGGATTTGACATTTGGAATTTAGAGTTTTTGTTTGGAGATTTGAAATTTTGATAAAAGTTAAGAGTTTTGGAATTTATATAACAAATTTTGATTTTATTGTCTAAATATAAAAAAAAAGGATGTTTTCGTCATTTTAAAATTTTCTTTTTCTTTTTTGTCCCCGATGAACATCAATTTTACATATACTTTACTTTTTTGAACAAAATATGGAAATACTCCCTGTGGCCATAATTATAAGAAAAAGTTCACTTTCAAAGTTCATTGAATAAATAATGTATTTGACTTATATTATTGGCTAAATACACGAGTTACTCAATAAACCTAAAAAGTAAATTTTTGCTTATAATTGTGGCCGAAGGGAGTATACAGGGTGAAAATATATTTATTCGAAATTTCAAATTGTACTAAAAAAATTACATATATATACTCTACAATTTTTCTCTATACCGCTATACGGTTTGTTGTACTGAAAGTGTTAAACAATCAGGTTTATTTGTCAATTTTTATAATAAGGGGATCAAAAAGTTGGTTTACAAAAGAGGAGAATAAAAATATCAAAATAGGGTGACCAACTGTGCGTTTAAACTAAATATATAGTATAGAATCTTTTTCAGTACATTATATATATATATAGGAAGTGTATCTGGTGAGAACTGATAATTAATATGAGAAACAAGAACCATTAATAATAACCATCAAATTTAATTAACGCATAAGATTAAAATATTCTCACTACTTAAAATCTCATGTGATTTTATTTATAAGGATTGAAAAATATTTTAATATATAATTTTTCCTAATTTAAAATCTCACCTATTTTTATTTTACTATAAAATCTCACGTATTGAATTTTTTTTTTTATTACATTATTGAATCTTTGTTTTTGGCAATAGAAGTGATAAAGAAAGCTAAAAATTGAACAGCATCTCAAAATGCCTCCATGAAAAAAATTGATCCCAATTCTCTACACCTTGGATACTATTGAGAGAGATGGTGATCCTCTGACTCAGAGGGATCTGAGTGCATTATATATCTTTTTTCTTTTCTTTTCTTTCTAATTTCCGCTTTCTTTAATTTGTTTGAAGAATAAACATTATTGTGATCGGTTCTTAAGAATAAACATTATTGTATTCGGTTCAAGAAATACTAGTAGAAATAAAATCCAGTGGATAATGCTCAGAAGAGAACGATAGTGATCATTGAAGAGAAAGGGGTAAAAATCTATTTAGGTAAGTTTTTTGGAACAATAAATTAGGAAAGATTATATATAGAAATATTTCTCAATCTGCACAAATAGAATCATGTGAGATTTTAAGTGAATGTTGTGATTTAAATCTTATGCGTCAATTAAATCTTATGGTTATTATTAATAGTTCTCGTTTCTCATATTAATTATCAGTTCTCACCAGATACACTCCCTATATATATATATATATATATATATATATATATATATATATATATATATATATATATATATATATTATAAAAATTCAAAATCAATCTTTTGCGGTTGAAGACATTGTGGTTGGTGGAGGTCCTTTTTTTGGGGATTTTCAATGGAGGATAGCATCCTTACCTATTAAGGCTGGGGGGTTGGGGTTGTACTCAGCAGTAGAGACAAACTCGTATGTTTTTTTGGTTTCCAGAGCTCATTCTTGGGTGTTGCAAGAACATATATTGAGGGATAGTTGAGTATATAGTATGAACTCTGATTTTTACAATGCTTTGGATGGTCTCCGTGATATGATTCTAACTTTTGACTTTAGCAGTTTCACCAGCAAGGACACCGTCCCTCCTAAAGCCAAACATGTTTGGCGAGTGCCCTGTTTAGTAAAATTGTTAAGGACATGGAAGTTAATTTTCAATTGACTACCAAACAGAAAGCAATTTTTGGATGTCTACAGGCGGTTCATGCTCAAGATTTTCTGCTAGCTCTATAAAATATATTAATCAGAAATTATTTTATACGTCAATGTGATATATCAAAATTAACTCATTTTTTTGAATGTTCGTAAGACGTTAATTAAGATGTTATAATATCTTTCAATCCAATGGTCGATTTTTTAATACGATTATCCGGTAAAGATTTATCGGAGGTGTCATCATACAAAAAGTTTGACACCCTGATGTCATTTGATCATAACCCTGTATATATATTTGACGAAGGATCAAATTACTAGTGTAACTTTTAAGATATATATACTTTCTAAAACGACAAGTAAAAAGGAACGGAAGGAGTATGTTATAAGAGCTAGAACTACTATGAACTTTGTAGTATTCTAGATATGCGTCGTCAGATGTTGGTTACTAACAACAATAGGAAGGTTAATTATTTCAGGAGACAAGCAAATCAAGTATCAAATTGAGGGCCCGTTTGAATTCGCTTATTTTTTAGCTTATGCAAATAGATTATGCAATTTTTATGAATTATTATAAGTTTGTCAAGGAAGTTTATGATAAAATAGTTTATAAAAATACAATTTTCACCAGTGTGAACTTATAAAATAACATAAAACCTAATTTATATTGTATAAGTTGTTTGTATAAGATCAAAAATAAGCTAATTCAAACGGACCCTGATTAACCCATGAGTTTGTTTTGAACTTATTGTTTGGAATGAAATGAATTAAGTTTGTTTGGGTAAAGGTTTCGTGGGTGTGGGTGTAGAATGGGAGGGAATGAGGCTGAATATTGTTAATGTGTATTCACCCTGTGATTTGTCAGGTAAAAAAAAGTTATGGGCTGATCTAGTGAGATTAAAATCCGAGGATGAAGGGGGTGAGTGGTGTATAGGTGGTGATTTTAATGCCGTTTTAAAGTCGTCTGAAAGACAAGGATGCAGTTCAGATAGACGTTATGGTGAAATAATTGCTTTTCGAGATTTTGTGGAAGATATGCAAGTGGAGGATGTCCCTGTGTTGGGGAAGAAGTTTTCTTGGTTCAGTGCCGACGGGATGGCTATGAGCCGTATTGACAGGTTCTTGGTGTCGACAGGTTTCATGGAAAAAATGGTATAACTGGTCAATGGATAGGTGACCGCGACATCTCAGATCATTGTCCGGTTTGGTTAATTCGTGATTCTAGCAATTGGGGTCCCAAACCCTTCAGAGTCATTAATGGATGGCTTGAGCACCCTGATTTTCTTAAGTTTGTAGATTCATCATGGAAGAGTTTTAATGTTGGCGGTAAAAAAGCCTTTGTTCTGAAAGAAAAGCTCAAATTATTGAAGGATAGGCTGAAAGTATGGAATAAAGAGGTGTTTGGAATTCTTGATTTAAATATAGAAAAGACGGTGAAGGAGCTTAATGACTTTGAAGGCTTAATGGGGGAGGGCGGTGATGATGCAGATATGATTAGAAGAGAAGGGTTGAATAAGGATTTTTGGAAGCAACTACATTATAAAGATAGTTTGCTGAAACAGAAATCACGATCCAAATGGGTGCAGGAAGGCGACTCCAACTCTAGATATTTTCATGAGACCATTAAGGGGAGGAGAAGGCGGAATCAACTCGTGGCATTAAAAGATGGGGACAAGTGGATTCAAGAAGTGGATGATGTCAAGCAGTTTGTGAAGTCGCATTTCCAAAATAATTTTGTTGAGGAGTGGTCAGAACGTCCTATTTTAGACGGCATTCAGTTTGATACTTTAGCGGAAGAGGACTTAGCGGTACTTATGGCACCTTTTTCTTCGGAAGAAGTTCGCGAGGTTATTTGGAGTTGTGATGGTTGAAGGAAAACGTAACTGTTTATCAAAGATAAAACGCAGCGGATTTTAAAATTTTATTTTCCTTCAATGGATCCATGTGAAAGATCATGGTCAAGAATATATTGTTACCTTGAAGAACTGATGCTTTCTTTCGCGAACAAGGAGCTTTCGATCACGAACAGAAACTGCTTACGATCACGAACATGAACTGCCTTTCGATCACGAACAAGAAACACCGTATGATCACGAACAAGAACCTTCAATCGATCACGAGCACCACAATTGCAGCGCCTCCACTTAGTCTACACGAACAGGAACCTTCAACCTTCGGTGCTAGCCGTTCTTGGATGAAGAATGAGGGAACTTGAGCGGATTAGGGTTTAGAGAAATTCACAATTTCTCAAATACGAATTAGGGTTTAGAGAAATTCAGAATTTCTCCAAAAAAGGTGTGAGAGACTGAACTTCATAAGGCTCTATTTATAGAGTTTCTTATGTGAGCTTCAGTTCACACGAATTTGGACTTCTTAAGCCCAATATTCGTTTTTCACTAATTGCACCCCGCAATAAGTCTTACTTATTTTTCCCGTTTTAACTGTCCTTATGTGTGTGACCCTGTAGGTTCTTATAACGTTGGCAATAATATTTATCTTAATATTATAAACAGTGAGCGGTATCTAGCAACACATCACTGTTACCCAAGTTATAAGAATGTCATGTGATCTGACTAACCTTTCTGTGATAAACATCTTGTGCATAATTATCCTTTTATCCTCATGTCTATATTGAACACAAGGCATAGTATGTCATCCTTGTCTAGTTCAATATTGGGCCCATAGACATATCTCCCGTTATGTAGGAGGGACAAATCCCATCTAGGTCACTCATGTCCCTCAGCATGATTCGTGGGATACCCATCAACCAACTTTATAGTTATCCAGTTACGGATAACGTTTGAATGGCAACAAGGTATTACACTCCTACATCTAGGGTACACAGTGGTTTCAGGTCGAAGGATGGAATACACCTTTTATCACTATGAGAATAACTTATGACATTTCATAACATTCTATGTAGTATTCTCATGGTGGGTCAATCCGATATAAAGTTACCCTTAACATTTATATCTATGTGAAGACTTGATAACTCATTATCTATGATCAGTGAGACGTGATCATCAGTCTACCAACATAATAGTCTCTATGCTTTAATATTATCCCATTTCATATTAAAGCTTGACTACGGATACTTTAAGAATAGTGTTCTAAAGTTAATGTAATCTCACGATTAAGTCTCACTTAATGTTTCATTACATGAACAATCTATTCTAGGGACTTTATTATTTTGGAAAACAAACATAATAAAGAAATGCCTTATTATATATATTTAATATATAAAAATCATGTCACAATACAAAAGCAAATGCTATCAAATAGATTGGCTTTTAGGGCTTACTCCAACAATGGTAATAAGTGCCCGGGTCCGGATGGTTACAATTTTAATTTTCTGAAAGCTTGTTGGGACATTATGAAGGGTGATATTATGGCTTTTTTGCATGAATTCCATCGTAATGCAATTCTTCCGAAAGCTATCACTTCAACTTTCTTGACTCTGATACCAAAAAAAGACCATCCACAGGGATTATATGATTATCGACCTATTTGTTTAGTAGGCTGCTTGTACAAAATTCTTGCAAAATTGTTGGCGGCTAGATTAAAGAAGGTTTTGAGTCATGTGATTTCATAATATCAATCAGCTTTTCTACCAAATAGACAAATTCTGGATGGAGTTCTTGTTGTGAACGAGCTGATTGATTTGGCTAAGAGGAGAAAAGACAAATGTCTGATGTTTAAGGTTGACTTTGAACGTGCTTATGATACTATTAGTTGGAAATATCTGGAGTACATGATGGCTCGAATGGGCTTTCCTATAGGGTGGTTGAAATGGATGCGTGCATGTATCTTCCAGAGCTCTATGTCAGTGTTAGTCAACGGAAGTCCTACAGACGAGTTTACTGTGGGCAAAGGGTTACGTCAAGGTGACCCTCTATCACCTTTCTTATTTCTGATAGCGGCTGAGGGACTTACGAGATTAATGCAGCGGGCAGTTGATATCGGTAGGTTCCATGGATACAAGGTTAGCAATGACATTAAATTTCACATTCTTCAGTTTGCGGATGATACAGTTATTGTTGGTGAAGGAAACTGGGACAATCTATGGTCTATTAAAACTATAATGCGGAGCTTCGAATTGGTGTCAGGTTTGAAGGTAAATTTCTTCAAAAGCAAATTGTTTGGCATTAATTTGGAGGCACATTTCTTGGCAGCAGCTTCAGCCTTTTTACATTGCGAAGTGGATTCTATCCCATTTCGCTTCTTAGGAATACCGGTGGGTGCTAATCCTCGACGAAAAGCTACATGGCAACCTATTGTAGAATCCATGAGGAAAAGACTTAGTGGGTGGAAATGTCGTCATTTGTCCATAGGAGGCCGTGTAACTCTCATTAATTCGGTACTCTCTAGTTTACCTCTATACTTTTTTTCTTTCTTTAAGGCTCCGGTGTGTATTTTGAATGAATTAGCGAGTATACAAAGAAAGTTTTTATGGGGTGGTAATGCTGAAAGTAATAAGATGTGTTGGGTTAGTTGGAACACTGTTTGTATGGCCAAAGCTCGAGGAGGTTTGGGTATCAAAAATCTTGAGTTGTTTAATCAAGCGTTGCTAACAAAATGGAAATGGAGAGGCTTATTTGAAAGAAATAATCTTTGGCATAAATTATTGGAGTTCCGTTACGGTTCGTTGGTGACCAATTTTTTGCAACATGAGGTTAGGTCCAGAACCAACTATAGTTCCTTGTGGTGGCGTGACCTTATGAAGATAGGTGAAAAGAACGAGAACTCTTGGTTTAGCTCCAACGTTAGTAATTTGATTGGAGATGGAAATACGATTCTTTTTTGGGAAGAAAAGTGGCTCGGAATGACACCATTAAAGAACTTGTATCCGACGTTGTACTCCAAAACAGCAACGCGACAAGGTGTAGTATCGAGCATGGGTTATTGGCAAGACAGAGGGTGGCAGTGGCAATTCGAGTGGTCAGACTCACTGCTGCCAGCAGAGGAAGCCGAGGCTGAATCACTAGCAGAATTGTTGGTGGAGGTCCAGTTGACCATGGGGAAGAACGATAAACGAAAATGGATTCCGGGTTTGTCGGGATTGTTCTCGGTGTGTTCAACATATGCTTTGCTTCAAAATATGGTTGTAACAACAATTGAGCCTGATATTGTCTTTGCGATACAGAGGTTATGGTCAAATGATGTGCCATCTAAAGTTGGTATTTTTGGATGGAGGCTTTTGTTATCAAGTTTACCAACGCGTGCGGCATTAGCAACCAGGGGAGTTATAACTAACCCACACGAACTCTCATGTGCTTTTTGTTTTGGCGAGGTTGAGGACATTCATCATGTGTTGTTTAATTGTCGATTCTCTTAACAAGTGTGGAGGAAAATTTCTCATTGGATGCAAGTGGACAATATGAATTTTGAAAATACGTGCGGTCATTTCAATTGGTTTAGCAATTTGGTGAAAGGTAAGAAAGGGGCCAAGATGAGACATTTGATTTGGCTAGCAACAACATGGTGTATTTGGCGTCTTCGGAATAATACTATTTTTAGAGGTGCATCGCCGAATTTACTTGTAATCGTTGATCAAATTAAGTATATTTCATGGTTTTGGTTTCTAGGTAGAATTGAGACTAATTCTTCTTATGGGTATGTTGATTGGTGTAATAACCCTTTAGCTTGCCTTCATAGCATCTAAAGGTGTTTATGATTTGTAAGGGCTGAGTACGTCTTGTACTCCTTATAATTCAATTTTTGATTATCAAAAAAAAAAAGTTTGTTTGGGTAAAAATAACAAACTTTGAGATTATAAAATTAATTTTTAATTATTTTTATATGGATTCGGTGATGGATTAATGTCAATTGTTTGTTTTTTGGTAATTTGATGATTGATCACGTATCAAGTATCAATTTACAAATTAAAATTATCTTTTTATTTTCATGTACAAAATAAATAAAAATTAAATTCCCACACACAAAGTTGACCTAACAAACCAATCGTTAGTTGGTTCAGTGGTGATTGGCGCTGAACTTGGTAGGGAGGACCACGGTTCGATCCTCGCAACTGCGATCGGGAGAGGGCTGGAACCACTTGATGCCAGAACTGACCTCCGAATCAAATTAAACTGGTGGTGAAAACAAAAAGTTGACCTAACAAACCTAATCAGCAAGCCGTTTCTTCTCCTTCACTAATGGAGGAATCAACCTCCGGTGACTCACTTCACAGGCCGCTGACCTATATTCCTTTGGATATCATACCAGAAACAATCTTATGCAGACTCCCTATCAAGTCCCTCCTAAGATTCCGTTGCATATGTAAGCCATGGGATTCTCTAATCTCAAAGGATCTCAAATTCGCCAAGAAACACCTTCGCGTGTCACCCAAACGCCAACACGTGGTCACAACCACATGGAGTATCGCTAATTTGCTAACTGTAATGTCTTGTCCATTCGACTCTCTTAATCTCCACTCTATTTTCGACTCTAAATATACTCATCTAGAGCACTCTCCCATTATTTCAACACATGATGATGGCCTCGTTGCTTCTTGTGATGGCATCCTTTGTTTCGCCATTGATCATCGTCTTGCTATTCTCTATAACCCTTGTATTAAAAAAGTAAAAAAATTACCTTCTATTGATCTTCCACAAAAAAAAGGTTCAACTCTATTTGCTTTTGGCTATGATCCTTTCATTGATAATTACAAGGTTGTTGCTCTTTTTTGGTATAAATATGATTTTAATTTCGGCACTTACAAAACTCAAGCTAATGTTTATAGTTATACTTTAGGCACTAATTCTTGGAAAAGGATTAAGGACTTCCCTTTTTTGCCATGGTTTAGTGGACTTGGAATGTCAAAACATGGAATATTCGTGAGTGGCACGGTTAATTGGTTGGCATATCATCAATCAAATGGGCACGCCATTAATGTTTCTTCTCAGTGTATCGTTTCTCTTCATCTGGGGAAGGAATCTTATCAAGAAATACCGCTGCCCGATTTTGGAAATTCAAAGATGTTGACCTTGGAAGTGATGAGGGATTGCTTGTGCTTATCTTCTCTAAAAAGTCCAAAATCTTATTTTGATGTTTGGCTTATGAAGGAATATGGAAATAAAGAGTCTTGGACTAAATTGTTTCGTCTTCCTTACTATGATGGTTTTAGCTACGGTTTTCTCACCAATATAATATATATTTCTGAGGACGACAACCATGTGCTGCTTGTCTTCACAGAGAAAGGAAAATTTAGGTGGGTTGTTTACGATTTCAAAAATAATACTACAAAGAGTTCCGAGACTCAAGATGACTTAGATATGTTAAAGTCAAAAGTGTACGTTGAAAGTTTGATATGGCCTTCATAATATTAGGATATAGATGATGAGCTATGTCACTTGAGTATGAGATTCAATTCCAACTTTTATGTTTATTTTTTATATGTTATTTATTTGATTTTATGTTTGTTTTGAGTGTTGGCGACTTCCTAGTTCATTTTTAATTAATAGTGAATGAAATTTGCAGCTTGAGAAATTGTTTTGTTATTTTCATTTGTTTGTTAGTTATTATATATGGTTATTTATTTTGATAGAACTAAAATGTTTAGTAAAATTAAGGCTTTGCTTGGATTGATATATAGAATATGGTGGAATGATGTGCTTTGTTTGGATTCACCTTGATTATAATATTAGGACGTGGATGATGTGCTTTGTCACTTGAGTTGAGAGTTGAGCTCAACTTTCTTTTATGTTAATTTTTTATGTTTGTTTTGAGTGTTGGCAGGTTCATGGATCATTGTTAATTAATAAGTGAATGAATTTGCAGTTTTAGAAATTATTTTGTTATTTTCATTTGTTTTATTAGTTGAGGTTATTGGTTCTCAATCATGCTTTGATGGTGTATAGTTTGATTTTCTAAGATTGAAATTAAGATATAGATGTTATGCTGAAATTAATAGAACTGCTGGTAACCGGTGCAAACGCGAATTTCTTAATGTTTGTTTAAATCAACTTCAAATGGATACGATACTATTAATATTATTATGGAATTTGATATCGAATTCGATCATTCAATATAATTCGATGGACCACAAATCCTATTTGTTGTTTTGAATGGAATGTATAATTTATCAATGGAAAAGGAAGTATAGCAGTGCAGAGATAAGGAAAGCACTGATAATGGTATATAGCAGAGTGCCGATCGAGTAGAGGTTATATATGCTTCTGGTTTATGGGATGATTGCAGCATTACTAATACTACATTGTGCTTGCAAAAATATTGTTATGCAAATTAAATACTTATTTTGTCTTTGAGTATTTATGATTTTAAATATCCAGTTCAATCAGCATGCTCCAAAATCCAAATAAAATGAAACAATGTTATAAGATGTAAAGGATTTAGAACAATGAATAAAAATGTTATTTCAGCAGGACTATCATCCTCAAAAGTGATAGATTGAAGAAGGTATGTGCTTTTTCTAGTCATTGATTCATTCATACTAAGAATTCTTCAACATGGGATATGAAATAGTTCATAACCTTTTGTAAGGCAATGCATTATTCAAGTAAATGATTTCATCACAGCACATATATAAATATAGCTCAACAATTAGTATTTCAACTATAATGAAGGATTTCATTTATTAAAGTGTAAAGTGTTGTGGTTCCTGCAAACCTCTTCACAAATAGATACAAGAATGGAACAAGTTTGCATGACATATCCACGAATATCGGCTAAAGAAGATTGAGTAATTAAGAGTGATTCAGCCTGGAAAAGAGAGAGAGTTCACTTTCCATCCAAATGATTTTTTCTTCATCTTATCAATAATAAAAGTAAACAAATATTTAGAAATCTTTTAGTGAATCATAGGTGCTCCTAAGTAACACCCAAGGTCCTTAGTTTCTTCAATATCCAAGATGTCACTCAAGCTAATTGCAAGGTCATAATTGGTATTTTTAGAGAAGACCATCTATAATTTTTTTAGGTTAACTTTTTTTAACAGTGATAATAGGGTCAACCCAAGGGTAAAGCGGCCCAAGCCGTAGCTTTAAGCCCCCAACAAATTAATTTTTGTTGTAGAGGGTTTAAGCCCCAACAATAAATTATCTTTATAAATTATATAAATAACGAATACATTTTAAAATAATATAAAAAATATGAAAATCAAACAATTAAATTAAAATGAATAAAAAACCCACGCCTGGTGTTGTTCTCCACCTTTTCTTCTCACAGTTTTTTATAATGTTTTATAGAAAAATCCTCTTAAGTTTTAACTTATATAACCAATACATTTTAAAATAATATAAAAAATATGTAAATGAAACAAATAAATTTAATTAAACTGAATAAAATAAATATAATGCCATCAAAATCATATTTTTTTATTTTGTCCATATTATAGAAGTATTTTTTTTAACAGTATATTTTATTTTTATTTCAAATAAAATCCGTACATTTTTAATTTTCTTACAAAAAACTTCTTATTTAACTTTTTGTAAATATAAATATTATGTTTTTATTTATGTTTTTGTTTTTGTTTACAAATCTCTCACCACTATACTGATTCTAGTTGCTTATTTTACGTTTTTCTTTCTGACAATATTTTTTACTTAAGAAATACACATTTTCTTGTTAGGCCTCATATTAATTTTCGTTTTAGGCCCCACATTGTGTTGGGCCGGCTCCGAGTGATAACAAAACTCATCTCGTACCTCACGAATAATGATTACTTGGTTAGAGGTGTTCTGAGCTGGCCAAAGCCCACATACCACAAACGCCCAAACTAGGCTTTAAGGTGTATTGCTCTAATACATGTTATCAAGCATTTGTGACTCATTCCTTGAACATGGAGGACTCCACCATACATTTATTCCTCAATCCCACTATATATGCATGTATGAAGTCACTCTCAAGGGACACACATTCTTACCCAATTTAACATTTTCTCTCACTTTGAGCAAGCAAATATTGAAGGTCTGACCACACAATCACATCGGAAGAATATTCTCATCTGAGCACTCAGTTCAATGGCGCCGTTTGTGGAAAGCTTTACGCACGTAGAAAAATCATATTCCAACCCATCTTCATCACCTTACACATTTTTCTTCCCAAAAACCCATATTTCCTCTTACTAATGACGAAACCAAACAATCACTGTACTAGTTCTGCTGTATCTTTGTTTCTGATGGTAGTTTCACGAGTGAGGAGTCACACTTTGTTACAAAGTGAAAGAGCCCAGAATCACATCCAAAACCCACAAAGAGACTGATCCTAGGGTACAGAAAAAGCACCTACAACCGTATGTGGTAGGACCTTTAACAACTTTTGACGGTACCCTCCCTCAACCACCAGGATTTGTCTTCCGTCCCACCACGTTCAAAAGCAAAGGAAGACCCGACATCCTTGAGAACGATCCAAGTAAGATTCCTCGTGGTACCTTGCACTTTTGGATACAATTGTATTTTGGGGAGAATGACTTTGAAGTCATTAAATACCTTCTATGGTTCAACTTAAAATAATATACCACAAAGAAATAACGAAGTTGTCACTATGGAGGCAAACAAAAAAGGTTTAAAACGATACCTCCTGATGACGGAGGAGACAGTTTCCTCCAACCAACAACATAACGAAGATCCACACCATGAACCAGTTGAAGAAGTAGATTTTGACTCTTGTCCCAACGAATACATTTTTGACGAAGAGAAGAAAGTAGAGAAACCGTTATCAGTGGAAACTAGGATTAAGTTCGAAAGACCAGAACCAAATGGAGAATTCATCATGTCACAACTAGACGGTAACCCGGCAAAAGCCGTCAAGGTAGGAACTAATCTTCCCTATCAAATCCAAGAAAGTCTCATAAGGTGTCTGAAAGTCAATGCGGACGTCTTCGCCACCACTATGGAGGATATGCCAAGAACCAATCCAGAAGTGGTGTGCCATTACCTCAACATAAACTCAAACATTAAATACATATTACAACGAAAATGACGACAATCCCCAGAAAAATCATAGGCAACAAAAACCATCATCGAAGGATTAATCCAAGCAAACTTCATCTCAAAGACACACTATACGAAATGGTTGTGCTTGTATTACACAGATTTGAATAGGGTGTGCCCCAAAGACACGCTATACGAAATGGTTGTACCAATCCTCGTATCAAAATTTGTTAAGTATTGAAGATTCTTGTGATGCAAGCAACTTAGAAGAAGAAAAGAACAAAGCTCTAACTAACTTGTAACAACCTTAGGAGCTTGTATATAGTGTAGTTGATGTATGATAGCTTAGAGTGATCCTTAGCTAGTGTATAAAAGGATTCACATTGTATTCTTTTTCAATTAATTGAAAGAAGCATGAATATTCTCTTCATCCTCTCAATCTTTTCTTTCATTTCTCTTATATGTTAACATGGTATCAACCGCCATTACGATCCACTTCCGCCACCGTAACTAACTCTTAACCGTTTCATAACCTTTTTTTTCCGGCGAACATGCCTCCTCGTGTAGCTCCACCAGAACCTACCATGGATCATTCTTCTCCGTTCTACGTTCATCCCGGCGATGGTCCTTCCTCCGTCACCGTTACTCCTCCTCTCACCGGTTCGAATTATCACTCGTGGTCTCGATCAATGAGACGTGCTTTAGGTGCGAAGATGAAGCTTGATTTTGTCGATGGAAGTCTTCCTCCACCTCCGGATGCTTTCGATCCAAGCTTTCGTGCATGGAATCGTTGCAATCAATTGATTTCTTCTTGGATCTTGAACTCTGTTTCTGCATCCATTGCGCAATCGGTGATTTTCTTGGAAAACGCTGTGGATATCTGGAATGATCTTCGCGAACGTTTCTCACAAGGTGATTTGATTCGTATTTCTGAATTGCAACGTGAAATTTACGATCTCAAGCAAGAAAATCGTTCTGTTACTGAATTCTATTCTGAATTGAAACTTCTTTGGGAAGAATTGGAGCTTTATTTGCCAATTCCTACGTGCACATGTCGTGTTCGTTGCTCTTGCGAGGCTATGCGTGCTGCTCGCCACAATCATGTGGTTCTTCACACCATTCGTTTTCTTACTGGTCTTAACGAGAATTTTGCTGTTGTTAAGTCTCAAATCTTGCTCATGGAACCTCTTCCAACAATGAATAAAGTGTTTTCCATGGTGATTCAACATGAACGTCAAGGTAATTTTCCACTTGTTGATGAATCTAAGATTTCTGTTAATGCTGCTAGATATGGCAAACCTTCTGGCTCCAAACCTTCTCGTGGTTGTACCTATTGTGGAAAGGATAATCACGTTGTGGAGAATTGTTTCAAGAAGTATGGAGTTCCTCCTCATATGAAGAAATCTCAATCTGCTGGTGTTAATGCTGCAATTGAGGGAGGAAATGTTGAGTCACATGCACCATCCACACCTTCTCTTTCACAGGACCAGTATGATAAGCTAATGACTCTTCTTCAGACTTCTAATCTTGTTCCAAATTCTACTGCAAGTTCCAATCAGGTTGGTTCTTCAATGAATTCTGATCATACATCAGGACTTCATAAAGGTATAAGCTCTAATTCACATAATGCATGTATTCTTAGCTCATGGATTTTAGATTCTGGAGCTAGTCATCATATATGCAATTCATTAAATTGGTTTCAGTCATATATTGAGATCAATCCTATGAACATAAAATTACCAAATGGAAATTTTGCTATTGCAAAATATTCTGGAACTGTTAGTTTTCCCCCATCATTCACTATCACTGATGTTTTGTATGTGCCAAATTTTTCAATTAATTTGATTGCAGTTTCCAAGTTATGTCACACACTCAATTATCACATTAAATTCACTGGTTCCAATTGTTTCATTCAGGACCAGAAGAGTTTGAGGATGATTGGTTCAGCTGATGAACATGATGGACTGTACTACTTGAATCTCACAGATAATGTTGCTCATGTGGCTACCATTGAAGGCACAAATTATCCTACCATTCCCAAGTCTGCTATTTGGCATTTTAGATTAGGACACCCTTCTCACCATAGGCTTGTTAGTTTACATGAAAAATTTCCTTATGTAACCTCAGATCAAGGTGGAATTTGTGATATTTGTCACCTTGCTAGGCATAAGAAACTTCCCTATAAGAATAGTTTTAATAAAGCATTACATGCTTATGATGTAATTCATTTTGACATTTGGGGTCCTATATCAATAAAATTCATTCATGGTCACTCTTATTTCTTAACTGCCATAGATGATTATAGCAGATATACATGGATTGTTTTAATGAAAAGTAAGGCTGAAACTAGACAACATGTTGTGCATCTCATCAATTTCATTAAAACACAGTTTGATCATCAAGTTAAAATTGTAAGGTCTGATAATGGACCTGAATTTCTCATGAATGATTTTTATTCTACAAGAGGTATATTGCATCAAACAAGTTGTGTGGAATCTCCACAGCAAAATGGTAGGGTGGAGAGGAAGCATCAACATCTTTTAAACATTGCTAGAGCATTACTTTTTCAGTCAAATTTGCCTAAATATTTTTGGTCTTATGCTGTTTTGCATGCTACATACATAATAAATAGAATTTCTACTCCTGTATTACAAGACAAATCCCCCTTTGAAATGTTGCATAATAGTTTACCTGATTTACATGAATTAAAAGTATTTGGATCATTGGTCTATGCATCCACTCTTTCTGTCAATAGAACAAAACTATCACCTAGAGGCAGAAAATGTGCTTTCTTAGGCTACAAGCAAGGTGTTAAAGGCACAGTTCTACTTGATCTAATCACCAAAACCATATTCATATCTAGAAATGTAACACACCATGACCATATTCTTCCATATCAAAACCAATCCACAAAAACTTTCAATGTGACCAGTCACAAAACACTTACACTGACCTTAACATTGATGAAAATCTACCTGTTGAACCTACACCTTTACCACCAGAACAAACTGACACCACTAACTCCATTGAACCTTCTTCCACCACTCCATCAGATAACACTGAAAACTCACCCACCACTAGGCCTCATAGGGAAACACATAAGCCATCTTATCTGTCAGATTATGTTTGCAGTTCTGAAGGTCCATCAACTAATCCTTCATCCACAGGTACTCTTTATCCCATTTCTTCTTATCATTCATTAGCACATTTGTCAAAGTCTCATAATGCATTCACAATGTCTGTCACACTACACACTGAACCTAAAACCTACATTGAGGCTTGCAAGTCAGAACATTGGATACAAGCTATGAATTCTGAGCTTGAGGCTTTAGCTAGAACTGGAACTTGGAAAATTGTAGATCTACCACCCAACATTAAGCCTATTGGAAGCAAATGGGTATACAAAATCAAACACAAGTCTGATGGTACAGTTGAGAGATATAAAGCCAGACTTGTTGCCAAAGGATACAACCAGGTTGAAGGACTTGATTTCTTTGATACATTCTCTCCAGTAGCCAAACTCACTACTGTCAGAATGTTACTTGCTATTGCTTCCATCAAGGGTTGGTTTTTGCATCAATTGGATGTGAACAATTCTTTTTTGCATGGTGATCTACAAGAAGATGTGTATATGAGCATACCAGATGGAGTTTCTTGTTCTAAACCACATCAAGTATGTAAGCTTCTCAAAAGTCTCTATGGCTTGAAGCAAGCAAGCAGAAAATGGTATGAGAAACTTACATCCTTATTGGTTAGGGAAGGATATAAACAATCTAGCTCTGATTATTCCTTATTCACTCTCAGTCATCAAGGAAATTTTACTATCCTTCTCATATATGTTGATGATATTATACTCTCTGGTACAAGCTTAGATGAAATTGATAGAATCAAGGCTATCCTAGACACCAACTTCAAAATTAAAGATTTAGGAGTTGTGAAGTATTTCCTTGGTCTTGAAGTAGCACATTCAAAGGAAGGGATAAGTATCTCTCAAAGGAAATACTGTCTAGACTTACTCAAAGACTCTGGACTGCTTGGCTCTAAGCCTGCTTCTACTCCCTTGGATCCCTCTATAAAATTGCACAATGACAATGGAAAACCATTTGAAGATGTCAGTCTATATAGAAGGTTGATTGGGAAATTACTATACCTTACCAACACAAGGCCAGACATAGCTTATGCTACCCGGCAATTAAGTCAATTTCTACACAATCCTACTGTAACACATTTCAAAGCAGCCTGCAGGGTTATTAGATACTTGAAGCATAATCCAGGCAGAGGACTCATGTTCTATAGACATTCAGACATCCACATCATTGGATACTCTGATGCTGACTGGGCTGGATGCTTGGACACAAGAAGGTCTACCTCAGGGTATTGCTTCTTTCTAGGCTCATCTTTAGTCTCTTGGAAAGCTAAGAAACAACTGACAATCTCAAAATCTTCTTCTGAAGCTGAGTATAGAGCCTTGTCTTCTGCTACTTGTGAACTGGTTTGGTTATTATACCTTTTGAAGGATTTACACATTGAGTGTACTCAATTACCTGTTATATTTTGTGACAATCAAAGTGCATTACATATAGCTTCTAATCCTGTGTTTCACGAGAGAACTAAGCATATCGAAATTGACTGTCATTTGGTTAGAGAAAAGGTACAAGAAGGCTTGTTGAGACTGCTTCCAGTGTCCACTCAAGACCAGCTTGCTGATTGCCTCACTAAGGCTCTCCCAGTTCCTAAGTTCAATCATTTTGTGACCAAGCTTGGATTGCTTGACATCTACCAAGCATCAGCTTGTGGGAGGGTGTTAAGTATTGAAGATTCTTGTGATGCAAGCAACTTAGAAGAAGAAAAGAACAAAGCTCTAACTAACTTGTAACAACCTTAGGAGCTTGTATATAGTGTAGTTGATGTATGATAGCTTAGAGTGATCCTTAGCTAGTGTATAAAAGGATTCACATTGTATTCTTTTTCAATTAATTGAAAGAAGCATGAATATTCTCTTCATCCTCTCAATCTTTTCTTTCATTTCTCTTATATGTTAACAAAATTCAAAAGAACAAAGTTATGGAAATAAAAAGAAAATCAGTTATCATACTACTTAACTCACGAGGTTAGTAGTCAGTAAATATTATTCATCCCATATTTCTATTACTTTTTTTTAGCCAAACTCGTTACTTACTCTAAATCAAATTAAACCTCTAACAATAACTTTCCACCGAAGTTACCAACATGATTGCAGACCTGACTGTCGCTTCCCAACAACAGCATGGGGGTTCGATCACACCTCAGGCAGCACTATCTATCAGGGTTTGGTGGCTGACTCATTGGTAGCACCTGGAGATACTTTGCAAGTTGCAGCTACACACAAGATCTTGGACTATCCTATTCATGTGGGGATAGAGTTTCTTGTCACGTCGGGTCAGATCTAAGAGTATGGAAACATTGTGATGCCTCCAGAGTCACGAGCAGCACCTCTGGGAGAGGACATAGATGCTTATATACTCCTTACAGTAAACAACTTAGCAATTTCAGCCTAATCAAACTAATTGTATTACATTCAAAGAATCATCACATGAACTGGAAACAAAAAATTAGAGCCTGTTTGAAACAGTTTTATTTTCTAGTTTTTATAATGTGTTTTATAAATTAGTTTTTTAAAACAGCTTTTAAAAAGCAAAACACCTATAACCTGTTTCTATTTTTTAGTTTTTAAAACTATAAAATGAGAAACAATTTTTAAAAACAGTTTTTAAAAAGAGGGCATTCAAACATGTTTTTTCTTTTATAACTTTTGAAAACTAAAAAAGAATATTTGAAAACCGTTTCAAACAAGCCCTTAGTATCTCCACACTTCCTTTTTTCATATTCCCTCAAACTATGGTAGCTCTCAATTTGTCAGTCTCCTTAATTGATGCTATATATTTCCCTGTATGTTTAAGGATATCTTCAAGGGAAAGAAGATAGGAAAATATATATAGCATTAAGGAGTTCAAGCTGCTCCAGATTATTTATTAATTATGCATTAGGATATGCAACCATTATTCTATGTGTTGTCATGAATGTTTTTGACTTATAATTAATATTTACTGCACAAAAATATTTCCCTGAACATTCTGATTCTAGTTCGTTAATAAATAATATGGACATGATACAACAATATTTCAATAATATAAAGAAAATGGCAACTGATTATCCAACACTCCACCCCTCCTCCCTCTTTCTCCCAAAAAATAAATAAATAACAAAACTAAATGCTAACAAATAAAAAAGAAATTCAGAAGAGAATTATTCTGCATCTGAGACCTCGTCTTCATCTTCCTCCAAAATGTAGACCAAGGCACGCTTTCTTGCAGCAAATACACAAGCCACACCTCTTGAAGCTGTTAGCAAGACATAAAAGTTAACAACTGAGAAAGTCTTAACCAGGTGAATGGCTTACACTCAGATATACAAATACACACATCAATTTCAATTCTAATACGTCAAAATTTATTTAACTAAGTATTGACAAATTTTAACAAAAACTAGCTAGATAAAACCATTCTCCTGAATTTTATTGACTTTTTCTTAAGCATTCTGCAATTGGACTACAGGAGTTCTTGTATACACTATGTCTTGTATCCGCAATATGTATACATAGCACTAAGCTGAACCAAAAATAATGACCAACACTAGACTGTGATATTAGTTCATAAACCAAATACATTGCATCTAATAAAATTTGCGCGCATATATTCTGTGGTTTGAGTACAAGTAGAGTATATATACGATTAACATGGTATATGTTCTTCATTCATTTGTTATTCCTGAGGAACTTCAGCTAGGCAGATTGTTCTGAAATTTTTTATGCATTTAAGCCAAAAGAGAGCACTCACCACTAACTGCCAAGGGAGCAATTACACAGTGAGGGATCGTACGAGCTTTCTCGTCTCCTATGTGCAGGCAAGCGGCAGAATCCTATGTGATCATAATCGCAAAAATATATGACCAATGGAAAACAAAATTTAGATATAGCTTCAAAAAGGATATTGTATAAGTTATTCATATTAGTGAAATTTTGACGAAATGGAAAAACGTAAATATTGACATTAACTCATGGTCGTTTCGAGCAGGAAAGGAAATGGAATACTTTTTTCAAAATAATCAAATGCAGGTCCTAAAATTCCAATCAATCTGTTGGGTGGAATTCTAGTATCGTAGTCAAATATTTGAAATTTTTATGTCAATAATTCTTGGCTTAATATTGGACAACTTGACACCCTCCTAAGTTGTCCACGTATGCAAATTTGTTAGTTACATGGATGATTTAAACCGAAATTTGACTAAAAGGACTAAATTGTAACTTTTAAAACTTAAGGGACCAAATTGAAACCTAAAATAAACATAAGGGACCAAATATGTAATTAAGCCGTAATTCTTTCACTAGTTCCTCATGCTAGGGTGCATATTATAAGTTGATGAGCCAGGTCTTACCTTACATGGTTGTGGTTATCATTAACTATTTCACACTACCAGAGAAAATAGGGTAGTAAACAAGATTGATGAGGTGTTGTCGACGAGAATCATTCATGGGCCATAACAGTTTAAACTCACGGGACTCACAGAATCATGAAAGCCAAAATTTAGGAAAAATGTTTACATTTGTGAGGTTCGAAATATTAGTTTCGTGTTTTCGTTCGCTCGTTCTTTCCTATTGGTCTTTTAATGAGTAAAAGAACTAGACAGAAGAAAACAGGATGTGTTGTTTCTCTTCAGGAACAAGAGTGGTCTAAAGGGTGTTTATTGCTTAAAATGTTAAGCATAAGATGTACTTTGAGTTTATGATATTACCTTCAATTAACTTGAAATTCTATGGTTTTAGATAATATATAGAGTTGGCAACAGATATCCTAACATATGCCGTAAACAATGAAAACAACAGACTTAGTATGACTTACCTTCAGTTCTTGTAACCTCCAGACATCTACAAATGCAGATCTTGATAGAGAGACATATGGGAGATCACTTGCTTCGAGAATTATCATACAACCATCTCCGGCACTTTCTGATGTATTATTATTATTATTATTATTATCTTTGTTTAGTAGCAAGACAATTTGACTATCCTGTATCAAACAACACATTTCCAAAATAACAAATATTGAGATTGTGTCAGGTTGAAAATTGGAAGTGGAAATGTTTGGAATATTTATACTTTTCAAGATTCTACCTTATACAATGACAGATCGACACAATGATAATCAGCAGGAACACATAACAGTACAGCTTCCAAAGAACTATACCCCTTCTTTAGACAGTCTGAGTTATGCATAAATCCTCTGACTATGCATATGCAATTTTCAATATCTGAGAAAGACTCATCAGGTACTTGAAAAGATATGTAATCAATAACTTGATGTTGACCGGTGTAATGCGACGAAGAAGCTCTGGAGGAATCCTACAAAAAGAAAATAAGAATACAGCATTTTAATAGAATTTGAAACACACTGACATCAAACTCAAATAAGAATCTAAATATATAACACAGTAAGGCCTCTTATTCCCTAGATTAGACTATTAAAAATTAGCAAAATGGTCATTCTGTAATAAGTACCTCATAATATGATATTGAAGTGGGAATTCTCGTCGATGATGATGACGATGATGATGATGCATTTGACAAAGACGGAAGAGGAAACAGTGGTAATAAATCCTCACAAAGTATCTTTCTAGAGATTGTCGTAAAAGGCATTTGAAAGGCCTCTTTAAAGCTGAAGTACAGTAAAGTCACAATAAAAATCTGAAAAATCAAGAGATGTAACTAGTACAATGTGAAAAAGATATCTTTGGTATTTAGATGACCTGACTTTTTTTTTCTTCTTCTGAGCAATAATTGGCAGATTTTTTAGGAAAATCAATTTCTAAACAGGAAAAGAAACTTGTTTCATGGGTACTATTTTAAGATGGTATACTTTCAAGCTCAGCATCTAAACTGGTAGAGTATAATGTTTTGGAGTTCATCTTTGTCAATATTTTCGAGGCAAAACAACTAAGAATAATTTTGATTTCCTTTTCATTATGAAATAAACCTTTCTAGACATAACGAAAACATATTGTTGTGCAAAAAAAATTCTCCAAATTCTTTGTAATCAATTCATAATAATTTATGTATTATCCTCATTAACGTGGTATATGAGCACAATTAAAGGGGAAAACTAGCAACTAAAGTCTTATCTAACTGGAAAGGATGAAAGGACACATATATATACCTTAACTCCAACTGTAGAAATTCCTTAGCCAACGTTCTCCTAAGATATTCGGTGTCAGAAAATCCCCCGAACTGAACTAATTCTCTAACTCTTTCCGCTGTCTCCCTGAAGATTTCAAAAAAATATTTAAAATTAGAATAAAGCCAATAATCATACAACACAAATCCTATTGTAAAACAAGTCAATATATTTTACAAGACCATCTACATGACATTCCATAACTTACTGGAAATCATTTAAAAGGTATACATCCTTCATACATTTGTTATTTTATATTTGAGAATGTATATTTTATTAAAATTTGGGAGGATTTACATGTTGGGATTTTTTATATTCTATACCTAATTTATGTCAAAACCCCATTAGCAATTTCAATTCTCTCCAGAATATTACCATCTCCTGGAATTACCGTTTTCCCTGAAATCCTGCTGATAGATAACCTTCAAAACTAGAACGAACTCTTGGTTGGTTATACTTTGTTCACCATTTGTCTTGTAAAAGGGATTTGGATTTTAAACTCCTCTGCTTTTTTGTAAATACTAAATTTAGTTCATTGTTTATGCTCAAAAATCAATAAAACACTTTTCATGCTAGTACACTTAGGAAGTCCAATGAATGCCTTTATGTTGTTACAATGTGAATAAGCGGTCACAGGTTCAAGTGGAGGAATGCTCTTTAAATGCTCATTTTCTCTTAATAATTATCATTTCCTCTTCTATCAGGGAGAAAAAAAATATTAATAGCAGTAGCTGAGGTTTAAAATTGAAATTCCATCATAAAAATCTGGTTTGGTTTAAAAATTATAAAGCATTATAACTTAAAATTGCCCCTTAATTCATATCTCGTTTCCTAGAGTTATCTGTGTGAAGTGTCAATAACATCAGTTATACAAGCTATACAGTTGAGCCAACACCACAACAAAGAAATGACAAGAATGTACAGTTCAAATTAACAATAAATTGGGATAAAATATCAAATGGATTGGGATTAGACAAAAAAAAACTTACAAATCAATTTCAACATCATAATCTGTTTCTGATATTTCTAGCAGTTGCTTTACTGGATCTTGTTCATACAGACACTTCAGAAATATAATAACAAGTTCACTGCCAAAATCAAAAGTAAAATCAGAAAAATAACATAACACCTTCAAACCCAAACAATTAGGAATGGCTAGACAAACCTGTTATATGGAAGAAGCTGGTCACTTGGTTCTGACATGAGTAATTTTATGCACTTTAATAGCCAGTTGAAGAAGTTTGAATACTGATTGAGGATATGTGAGCAAGCAAACAAACAAAATTAAATTATCAGACAGAACAGGCTTTTACAAAAATGTAGACATGGTCACATGGACATCTTTTGAAATTGTTTTGTCAAGAAATGATGTCAGAATGTGTTCTTATAGTACAGTAAAAAGATAGTACAAAATTTTCAAGACGAGAGTAATTTTATGGTTTCACCAGATGCCCAAAGAGGCACTTGAAAGTTATGCTGATTAACATGTCTTAGTAAGTCTAGCAATCTTCAGGAAATTTTAGCAAGAATCTGTCTATAATTTTTCCTGCGTTTTCTCTAAATCTGTCCTCTTGATTATTTTTTATTAGTCAGTTACTATACTTTGGTTGCTGAACTATAAACATAACTTATATTTTATAGCAACTTTATAAGAATATATATAGCTGAAAATAATTACGAATCGAGACTGATAAATCTTATTAGTAACGAGCATACATTGGAAATAATAAAGTTAAACCTTTGTAAGATCCATTTCAAAGGCACACCTGCTGCAAGACAGATGAAAGAACCCTCATAAATCGTTCAACTTGTACAAGTAGCATACCAGCCTTTTCTGTTGCATTGCTAATGAGTGGTTCATCCAAGCCAATGCCGTGATACCGTGCACGCCATCTTGAAAGCCCTCTTAGTTCTCCCATTCTGAATCCAATAACTTCTGCTGCGGGCTGATATATACATTACTTAAAGTTTAATAAATAAGTGTGGAGTTTATACAAATAGTTTGAATAAAAAGCAAATGAAGTTCTACTACCATATCAAGAATGGAAGAACTGATCATCCTAAACTATAATATATTACATGATTGTAGATGAATGATTTTAGAACTCTTAACAAATTATACAATACACTACCATGTGTCCTTTGGTTTTTTATCACATGTTTGTACACTCCATCAACATTGGCATTATTAAATGAAGCAAAGATAAAAAAAATTATGTTGAGGCATTTTTATCACAGCAAAGCTGGAATTTAGCTTTAGAATTATAATTTCAATTCCAATTCTTCTGCAACATATTGAACTTCAGCCACTTTAGGATGGCCACACAACAACAGCCTCTGGTGCCCCAAACCATTATGCTAGGAGCAGATCAGCAGACTTGTCCATGAGCCTGCTTTATTAAGACATGGCAAGAGTGAAACAATGCCCTAGCTCAAACCCTCTAATGTGGTATGAAGAAAAGTCGGAAAGAAAAAAAAGAAAAAAAAGACCTTCACATGCTCTGTGTCGGTCTTGTCAAAAACCTGTGATATTATGCAACAAGTTATCACTTATCTGACATGAACTTTAAAAGTATATGCTTTCAAACAGTAACACATTTTACTACCATTTAGTAATTATGTGCACGTGAGACGGTGCAATTTTGTACCTGGAGGTGCTCCAAGACAATACGTTGAAGTTCTTTGCCAGCACCGCAAAGAACCTTTGAAATGCGCTTGACACCCTGTGAAGTAATAAATTTGCTGAATGAAAACTACATTCATAAGCTATTCATGAATAAGCGAACACATGATAAGCTACATAAAGCTGTTTGTATACCGCTTCACCAAGAGTGTTAACAAGAAATTGATGAACTGCTGGACTAGTCCTTGCACCGCCCAAAAGGCTCAGAAACTCCTCTTGGGGAGAGGAATCAAGTCCTAGTAATAAATGATAGAAACAAATTAGTAAAAGCATATGATAGCATAATATGCAAAGCATGCATACTTCTCTGGTATGATTCAGAATACTACAACAGTTAGTGTATTAGAGTCATCTGCCTTGTCTTTCAGTTATCTAGATCGTTAGTTCTGTTATGTTAGTCATTACTCCTTCCGTCCCAAAATAACTGACATATTTGCAACAACAAAAATTGTCCTAAAATGACTGATCCATTTCATTTTTCAATACAACATTAATTATTATTTTCCAATTATACCTGTCAAATAACCGATTATCCCAAAAATTTAAGCTGTTAGGAAGAGTTATATCAATGGTTTTATATTATTTCTAACACGCCCCCTCACGCAAGAGCTCACTTGGGCTTGAAGCATGGATAATGCATAGGCCCACCTACCATATGCTTAAATAATTAAATTCCACTTTTTAATTAGAAAGTGAGGGGAGCGGGGATCGAACTCTAGACCACTTAGTCATAGAGGCTCTGATACCATGTCAAATAACCGATTATCCCAAAAGCTTAAGCTGTTAGGAAGAGTTATATCAATGGTTTTATATTATTTCTAACAATACCCTCTAAATTAATATTATTTGCATCACTCCCAATTCAATATCTTCCGCTTTGCATTTATGGTAAAAGTGAATAAACCAATGCATGATAAGGATGCTTTAGTAAAAGTACTATTCTCTCTTTCATTTATACACTTTTTTTAATGTGCAAATTGGTCAACTAGGTAAGTTACTTTGGGATGGAGAGAGTAGTTAGTTTCTGTTAGTTATCTATATTTCTACATTGCTTGATTCAGGTAATACATATTCACATCTGCAGAACTTTGCAAATTCTCTCTTTTCTCAAATTCATTAGGATAGAACAAAAAATATCTATGAAGGTGTTTAAGTTACCGTGATCCGTAATCAGAGTAGACAAAGAGTTGAACTTCTCCTTGAATGTATGCATGGCATCAGACCACTGCCTAGACATGACTGATAATGATGCCCGAACAACCTCAGTCAAATCCTCGATGTTAGAAGCCTGTTGAGCTACCTGATGGAGCTCATTTTTCCTGTACATAGATAGAGGGAACCAAATTACAATAAGAGGCAGAAGGAATGTCCATTATAAAGCATGACCAACCTATTTTCATTTGCATTTGTCTCGCAGACATAAGGTAATATATTTTGCAAAGAAAATAAAAAGACGCATCTTGAAAAATTACAATAGATCATCCCATTTGTCAAATAATAGATGTTTACCTATTCCAAAATATAGCTGTGTTCAGAGCTAAGCAATGCAAGCCATGTTCGTTATGCCCAGCCATGTGAATAACACCCACGTCATCAACAACTTCAACAAGGTCTCCTGAGCACATGACTATCAAACGACAAAGATCTTTTGATAAAGCAACCTAGTGACATGTAAAAATATAAGCCTCGACAAATAAATAACTAGGGCATTGCTAGACATGTATGTGCATTCATCTATCAACTAAAGCGCTTGAAAGAATTGCTTTATAGCATGTTATGAGAGCTTATATGAGCAAGTGGTGGGGTGTCAGAAGTGTGATTAAAATTCATGTGCCCCAATAGCTTAAGTTTTTTATGTTGGTTCATGGCATGTTAAGAATAGGCTTGAGCCTAATTAAAGAGGCGGGGTCTGGAAAGTGTACTCCAGGAGAACCAAATTGTAGTTCAGCGTTAAAGTCAATTAGAAACTGTGACAACTGCTTTTATTGTGTGACATTGAAGGGAACTGGTTTAAATTGTATTAATTATAATACAACAGTTACAGTCAGTTACAAACTGTAACAGCTTATATTAAAGGGCACTGGTTGATAGTTAAATAGGGGGCTTTGGAATGTTGAAGAGGCAAGCAGTAAGGAAAGAGTTATCTGTTGTGATTGTGAAGGAAGTGCCCCGTTGTAACGAGGAATTTTCCTCTTGTTACTTTCATTGGATAAGAATGTTTTCTCTGAAGTTTTTTGTCTCTTCACTGAGTTCCTACCTATCATGACAGTTTTTAATTAACTAGTGTAACTTGTCGTTTCAACTTTTTTGTTCAATGATTCATTTTTTAGTGATTTAGTGCATCAATCAATATGAATTGAACTTGGAATTTCACTTCCATCCACCTCCCTTTACTACTAAGAAATTGTGTAGGTAACATTGTGACAAAAATAAATAAAAAATAAAAACCATTTAAAAAGTAAGAAAAACAGATTATGGAAGAAATCTTGAAGAGATAAACCTCTACTGAGTTCCGTTACACTTGTACGTAGTTAGTGATCTCATTCAGATTCCTAACTAAATTAAATTATTCTAGCTGCCTGCCAACTAGGCTGATAGCATGGCACACTAAATAACATTACGTATCATAATAAAAGTGCAACAGATACTTCAGTATTGAACCGAGTGTATTACCATAAATATTGGGTCCAATAGTTCATTAATCTTTTGGCAGAATTTCAAAACAGAATAGAATATAATTTGTCATCCTTGAGGTAGTTCATTCTGCTGCTTTCAGTTCGCTCCTTTTCTCATATTCCCTATGTTGAAAATACTAATTCATATTCTAATAAATCCTACCAGTTAATTTCAAACATCGAACTACTATTTTGTGTTTTTCTACTTCTGTCCACAACAACTAAGGGAAAGGGGGTCCTCAAATGAAGTTCAGTATTCAAAATAGAAAGAGAACCTACCTTGTGTATAGAAGCATTCAAAAGTCTCTTACTTCTTTCTGCACCATCACTAGAAGTGGGAAAAGTGAGGTTGTGTATGTTCTGAAACACCAACAGGCATAAGCATTTTTTTAATATAATGATATTAATTGAAAAGGATGGTATCCCCAAAGGAAAGAAAGTTATGTATCAACTATCAATCAACTAATACCCAAAAGGTTAGAATGGTATTCCCACATCACAACTCAGAAATATATTAATGAAAAATGCAACCCTCTAAGACAATGACTTACAGTTTTCCCTATAGGGAAGATGCCAAATATACTAAAACATATATTCCCATCTTTGTCTCCACTACATAAGACGTTGAATCGTTGGTGAGAAGAATTTGACAACTCCTCAAACGAATCATCACAATCATCCATGAAGCCGTTATCCCCAGATACCAATCCAGGCATTCGAGGAACTTTTGGAGCAGGAGGAAAGAAACGGGAGGTTCTATCTTCATACTTTGAAGTGTGGCAACGGTCATCCTGAAAGAAAGAAAGAAAATATCAGAATATTAGCAAGAAAACAAGCATGTACGGTGCATCCGTAATACACCCCTTTCACATTACAAGAAGAATTTGATATCCATAGTCTAACACTTAGTTAAGCATTATGTGTCACTTCAAAAATAGACTTTCAGCGGGAAGAAGCATACAGGAATTACATGACTGTCCTCCTCCCAATTGAGACATATGATGGCAGCACAATGTGATTTTAAGCTTCTTAACAGCTTCCCATTCTGCCGTATAGAAAATATCAGGAATTAGGTAAGTCACAAAAAATCAAAGGAAAAACAACCATAAACACTATCTGCAAACTGACCAAAAGAAAAAATAACATTCAAAAGGAACAGTTCCCCGTTTTCTATCAGGTAAATAGATTTCTAAAAGTCAAGGACTCTATCTAATCTTCTTAGGAAAAACTGGCAGCCTAGTGCTCTTAAGTTCTTCCCTTTGAGGGGTCCAAGGTCATCAGACCCATTGCAGATTAATTGTACGCAAACTTGCATTGCATTTGCAAGAGACCAATTACATGACTCAGACATGTGACTTCCCAGTCACACGGCAACAATTCAAACCTTTGCATCAAGTTACCCCTTTGACTGAAAAGTTGTTTCAAGTTACATTGTTGAATTTTAATTGATATTCCATCCTTAGATTGAAAAACATCACATTGCTTATTTGTTAGTTAGACTGCAAAATTCCAAATATCTTATCATCAATGTAAAAACAACTGAACAAGTAGAATCTTTGGTCCACAATTATGGCTAGTATATATTTCCAATAATGTCATAATAGTAAAAATACACAAAATCTAGATTTCAAAGTAACAAACAAAACCATACAAAATTGTATTTGAGAGCAGACATACGTTATCTTAGCTTATTTACTCAGATGTACGTCAGCAATAATAGTCAGTCTATGGTCTCTGAAAAAACCAAAAAACACTTCTTTCCCTTTAAATTTCTCAGGCACAGTATGAAATACATTTATTAACACTTAATTCAGACAATAAAAATGATCATCACGAGCAAATGACTAAAAATATTCATCCCAAAAAAATAATACGACTACCCACTTCAACATCATACAGTGACAGCGTTCCATCATCAAGCCCAACAGCAATTGCCTTGCCATCAGGACGCCAACACAAGGACGATACACATCTTCCTGCATAAAAACAGACATCCATTCAACACCCAAGCACATCAATTATAGCAATTATGGGTGCATTTGTTTAAGCTTTAAAAAAAGTGATTTTGTTTTGAAAAAATCTAAAGCTACTTTCCATTTGTTTACTATCATAAAAAACATTTTTTTTAAATGTGAAACTCCTACACTTAGGTTCCTTAGTTTAAAAAAAAATAATAATTAGATTCTAGAAAAGCTATTAGGATTAGCTTTTCACTTTGGGGTTAAAAATGATTTTTTTAAAAATCTATAACAAACACCGATAAAACAGATTTTTTAAAGAAAAAAATAATTTTAAACAAACTGGCCCTATATATACAAACATGAGCCATTACTTCAAAATCCAATAAAAACCGGAACAATAAAGATTTGTTAACTCTAAAGAAAACATTTTTCGATTTTCATTTTATAAAATACATGCACAAAAAATGCACACAATTGTACACTTCAAGAATCTATTATATTTTTGTTAGCAAGTAAAATTAACACAAATTATAGAAAAAATTGAAATGATGGAGCAAGACCTGGAGTAATTGTCCAAAGGCGTTGCCAATTGAAACGATGAAGTAAGATCTTAGAGTCATCAGAAACCATAGCGAGCAAGTCTTTCTCAGGATTCCATTCCGCGATTTTGACCTGCAATTTGAAATTCATTCAGAAACTGTGTAAAATTTAACAGTAAGATAGATTTGAAAGTGGAATGTGGAATACCTGAGAAGCAAGGGGTTTATCGAATTGAAGCTGAAAGGGAAGCACTCGACATGACTCGTCCGTTTCCATATCTAACGATAATAGACACTGAGAATGTACAGAAAATTGAAAATCTGAAGCGATGTGAGAAAAAAGAGCAAATGGTGTGGATTGAAGCGAAACCCTAAAAGCACAGTGACAGCGAATGATTTACCCCAAATATTCACGTTTGAATTATGGGGAGAGAGGAGGGAGGGAGGGAAGGAAGGAAATTCAACATATGTGAATTTGAAGCTTTATACTCCTATTTTTTGTACTAATTAAAAAAATAAAATTAGTAAATTTAAAATATCGATTTAAAAAAAGTATTTATACTATATCTATACTATATGTGGAGTAATTAAGTATCTATTATATTTTTGTATATTTTTTCTAGAAAAAGTTTAAATACCTATAAAATAGGGTGATTATTATTCTATAACACCTCACCCTAACCGCTAGTTTAAAATACACTACTTAATTCCTATAATACCCTCACCACTCATCACCCTCATCTCCACCATCTTCCACCAAGCCCGTTTATATCACATAAATATGTATTTTTTATTTATTTTTATGTTCACTATATGTGCGTGCGTGCGTGCGCGTCTAAAAGAAAATATCAAAGGTGTCACTCTCTTCCCCTTCACCACATCCACCCCTTTTGCCACCTCACTGGTGCCACCCTCTTTCCCATCACCGCCGCCTCTATCTTCCCTGTCACCACTGCCTCCCTCAACCACCTCGCTGTCACCAACCTCTCCCACCTCGCGTCCGCCACCCTCTCCCACCTCGCCGACACCACCCTCGCTCACGTTGTCGGCACCTCCATCTCCCCCCTCCTTGGCACTGCCCTCAGGAACATTGCCGCCCGCTTTCCCTCACTTCCACTTCCCTCTTCCACCCTGTCGACGCCACCACCGACTGGCAACTCAATGAGTCGGCCACCGTCCTCAACCAACTCGGTGACAGCATCCCCTACCGCCTCCAAAACAGGGTCAGCGCCTCCCAAAGCAGCTTCGTCCTCAAGCTGTCCTCTGCCGGTCTCAACATCGGCCGCTTGGCTACCAACCCTCGAATAAAATCGGTATAGGTACATCTGGAATATCCCCAATATAAATCCAATTATATCGGGGAACTGAAATAAAAGAAAAATAGTTTAATTGATGAATATACATAAGAGGTAATTAATTAATAATTTAATAAAATAGTTTTTACTTACCAAAATGTTAACATCTTGATATGTATCTTTAAATAGGCCATAGAGAGACCACAGTGTCGCATTAACCGTAAGACACAACGTTATAGCAAACGACATATACTCCACACTTTTGGTTCTAACAACTTGCACCAGGACGTAGAGAGACCACACTGCCACATTAACCATAAGACACAGCGTTAGAGCAAACGGCATATACTCCACGTTTTTGGTTCTAACAACTCGCACTGCAAAATATATATATACAGAAGTGTAATTGAGAAAAGAAAAAGAAATTGATGTATAAATAAATAGTGGAGTATGTGTGTAAATTTTGTGTAGAAAATATATGTAAGAATAACATTATTCAATTATATAACACACATGTTACTTATTCATATAAATAAATAGGCAATACTTTAAGATTTTGACTATGAGTTTGCAGAATGAAAATAAATTGGGTTGTGTGTCGCATATTTCTCAAAAGCATAGGTTTTTCTATTAAATATGAAATTATAATTATCAAATAAATAAATAAATTTTAAATTGCATTACATTCATACAATGCTAAGCGGTGCCACATAGACGCAGATGGATACAATTGTACAAACACATCCAAGTATCGTCACATGATCATTCTTAGCTATGACAAAAATGCATAACTAAAAATATCGCGGCAAATAAACCCCCATTCATTGCTGCAAGCAATGTGAGGGTTGATCGCCGTAATAAAAAATAACTAAAAAAATTGATAAATAATTTATACCATACAAATATTTTTAAAATGATTAGAATTTATATTATTAAAAATTAGAAATATATTAATATTTTGATGAGGAATATAATTTATAAACATAAATAATTTAGTATAAATTAAAATTTCTTTGCATCTCTCCGTACAAAGAATATGTACATAATAATGTAGATGGACTCCATGGCACATCCAAAATTGTTGATTGAGATCAACATCCGTTTGGATGAACCCAAGGTACAACCAAAGGGATGCGCTGAATAAAGCTACTAGATAAGGCAGTGATTGAAAAGAAGAAAAATGAGCCTTAGGAAATGGAGCAAAGCTGCTCTCGGGGGAATTGACGGTGGGGGGAAATATATATATTTTTTCTTTCTAGATTAATAATTGATTTATTTTGTATATTTTTTATGAGAGTTGATTTATTTTTTATATAATAAGTGATAAGTTGTGTTAGCTTTTTGTAGTTAGTAGAGTATTATTTTGATACAATATGAGTGTAAACACAATTATAGTAAGTCATGTTAGCTTATTTTTGTAGTTAGTATTAAACAATTGTCAAAAATAGTGTGAGGTTTAATGTTTTTAGTTCCTACATTTTGCAAAATTGTTAAAAATAGTTCATACTTTTTAATATTTTTAGTCCCTATATTTTGCGAAATTGTCAAGAATGATTCCTACATTTTATGCCACAAAAATTTTCTTAACGGATTGGACATTTCTTGATGACGGAAAATCTTATGGTTTTTTTACCATTTTTAAAATGTAGAGATCATTGTTAACAATTTCGCATAATATAGGGACTAAAAACATATTTAACCCTATTTTTTAGTAAAATTACAATGAAGGATATAAAACTTGAAATGTGATTAAAACTAAAATGAATAAATTAGTAAATTTAGTAGTAATGAATTTTATTATATTAGAAGTAGACTCTTTTTTTTTTTTTTTTTGTCAAGTAGCCTAGTGGCTAGAAAATACACCTAAAAGGTGAATAAGTGGAGTATCCCGGGTTCGAACCCGGACTCCTGCACATATAGTGTGATATTCATACCAACTGAGTTAAACTCACGGGAATTAAAAGTAAGACTCTTTATAATATTATAAACATGTTTTAAAAAAATATTCAAAAAGTAAAGTTTAAGTTAAGTTCGTAGGACTATGTCATTTTTTTATAGACTAAGGATTCATTTTGATTATCTTATTTTTGAGCTTATGCAATCAGTTTATGCAATTTTTATGTATATGTGATTTTTTCTAGTCATAGATTCATACTAAGAATTCTTCAACATGGGATTTGAAATAAATCCAATTTATTAGATAAGCTTTGAATATGTAACAATTGTTCATAACATTTTGTTCAAGGCAGTGCATTATTCAAGTAAAAGATTTCATCACAACGCATAAATATAGCTCAACACTTAGGATTTGAATTATAATCAAGGATTTGTGTTACACTTTTGTGTTCATACACAATCATTTGCATAATGTATACTTGAGCTTGCCTTCTCTGCAATGGTAATAGTAATGTTGTATATATATATGTTTCTAAGAACAATGTTAGGAAAATTTCCAATGCCTAATCAATTTACATTCAAGTTTAATATAATCAAGCCAATTTTGCATTTATTTATAGAAAGACCTTTAAAATATCGGACGAGTTGGGAAAATATAAGCAATTGTGTTGTAAAATTAGCATCAAATAATCTCAATGAGAATAAATAACATATATCAATAGGATTTGACTCCTCTAAATTGAGTTATTCACTTTACAGCATAAAGTGAATAAATATTAACCGGTAATTAATAAATTAAAAGAATATATCATAACATCAAATAATTAAATATGAAGATAAAATAAAATAGAGATGAATAAACTTTTTTTAGTTTATTAAACTTATTGAAAAGATATTGAAAAAGATCAATAAAATAGAGATTGATGCGGAGTTGGACTTGGTCCAAATCCAAAACAGTTTTTATTATTCGTAGTAGTAATTTTTTTGGTAATTTAATCGACCACTCTCAAATTTGTCAAAAATAAGTGTCGCGGTGATTTTTGGATGTCGAGTTATTAATTAACTTCGAATCGCAATTTAATATTCCACCACCGATCTTTAATTTATCCGAGGGAAAGGGAAAAAGTTCGAAAAAACCCTATTTTTGGAGATCAAGGTTCGGGGGTTAGTTATACGAAGGGAAAATACTAGCACCCTAAGTATCTATAGTATCCTATAGGAACCTCTTGTTTTTATTCTAACTTTGCGCTTAATTTTAATTTCTTGTAAAAAATGTATAATGTAGGAATTAAGGTGATAAATAAAAAAGGTTTAGAGTGAAAAAGACGAAAAATGTTTTTTGTTGATTTTATTTGATTCGCAAAGACAAGTCTCATGCCTACGTATCCGAGGGATCAAAATCTCGTAGTTCGGGGTAAAAATTACGAGTAAATTTGTTTGTTTAATTTTAAGGTTTTGAAAATGGTTTTAAAGACCAAAAAGCCAAAAGTGACAAAATGTGAGTTTGATTGATGTTAGTTTATGAAGAAAGTCTAAATGGTTAAATTGATTGAGGTTTGATTATGAAAGGAGACGCGAACACTTGGTTTAAAATCCAAGGTTTTTTGGTAAAAAAGATTTGAGTGATAAAAGACACTTGGTTTAAAATCCAAGGTTTTTGCATGATTAAAGATGTTTGATTGAAGAAAATGCACCTGGTTTAAAATCCAAGGTTTTTGGCGAGAAAAAGGAACACTTGGTTTAAAGTCCAAGACTTTTGCAATAAAAGAGCATTTGGTTTAAAATCCAAGGCACTTAGTTTAAAATCCAAGTTTTGCGATAAAAGAACTCTTGAGTTAAAATCCAAGGTTTTCACGATAAAAAGAGCATTTGGGTTAAAATCCAATGCCACTTGGTTTAAAATCCAAGTTCGAGATAAAAAAGAACTCTTGGGGTTAAAATCCAAGGTTTTTACGATAAAAGGAGCCATTGGTTTAAAGTCCAAGACACTTGGTTTAAAAATCCAAGTTTGCGATAAAAAGAACTCTTGGGTTAAAATCCAAGGTTTTTACGATAAAAAGAAATGTTTGGTTTAAAGTCCAAAGTTTTGAAAATGTTTTATGACAAAATATTTTGTGCTTTTTGAGAATAAATTGTTTTGATATTTTAAAGAGGTGTTGACCTCATTTTTTTGATAAAAAAAAGAATTGGGTAACGGTTGCACGCGGAAGGAAATAATACTAACGTTATAACAAATAATTAAGCGCGAAGACAATTCGTAATGATATTTTGATCAAAACGATGTCTTTTCCCTCAGAATTTAATATTCTAAGTTTTGCAGAAAGCAATAAAAATAAATATGCATGAGATGCAAGTTTCCATTTATGGTTTACATTTGTTCCTAATTACACTCTAAAATATTTGCGAGAAAATAAACATGAAATGATGCAAGAGAATGGATGCTATGCAATTCTTATTTATATTTACATTAAATTCTAAAATACATACTAAAGTCCTTGCAATAAAATAAATAGTTAATTAATAAGGCAATAAATAAATTGTTAGATTAGATGAATTATTAACAATAAGTAAAATTGACATGTATGAATAAAAATGTTAAGTTAGTAAGTTAGTAACAATAATTAAGAATAATGATCATGAATAATAGAAGTTAGGTTAATGAGCAAAATATATAAAATTAAGCAAAAATAAATAAACATAGATTAAAGCAAATAAGACACAAATAATCATGAAATAAACAAATAATAAAAAATAAAAAGACCTCAAATTAGTGCTTATTTTGGATTTAATAGCTCATTGAAGCACATTCCATAAGCACTTTTATCATAGGTTAAAAAATAAAAAAACAGAAGAGGTGCAAATAGCAACACAAAAACAGAAAGGGGATGCAAAAAGCACTACTGGACCCAAGCCCAGCTGGGGGGCGTGGCCCAGTAGGGGGTGTGCGAAGCAAACAGATAAAACAGGATCAAAGCCATCTGATTGAATCACAGGCAGAATATATTAGGAGCGCATAATTAAGATCAGACGGCTAAGGCGCGCAGGTGCACCGTAAGGTCGTGCACCTGCGCGCACATGATCATAATGGGGTATAAAAGGACAAACCCTAAAAAAAACAACACAATTTTCTCTCCCTTCTTTTCTCTCAGCCGCTGCAACTCTTTCTTCTTCTCTCACGCCGATTTCTCTCTCTGTTCTCACTCTCGTTCAATCGCAAAACAAAACAAAACTCTCTCTCAATCTAACTCTGATTCTCTTGTTCGATCTATTCCTAAGACTCAAAAAAATTTCAAAAGAACTTTCAAAAAACGACAGAACGAAAAAGAAACCTTGGTGTTTTAGATTTGTTTGATATGATTTATGGGTTCTGTTTGATGATGAAGATTATGGGTTTTGATGATTCGGTTTTCCTCTTCTCCTCTCTGTTTCTGTTTCGGTTTTTTCAATTTGTTTGGATTCGGTTTGCTATGTTTTTTATTTGGATTTGGTGATTTGATGATGGATTTTGATGAACTGTTTTCGATGATGATGGCTGCTTTTGTTTTTGATTTTTCGGTTATGAATAATAAACGAAGAGGATGAAGTTTTTTTGTTCTAAGTTTGTGATTTTTTTGGTTGTTGATGATTTGATTCTGTTAAAAAAAATAATTTAGGGTTTATGTGGTTTGTGATTTGTGGTTTGCGGCTGAGGAAAGAAATTCTGACCTTGGAAACTGTGCATTAAATGCTATATTTATACAGTGTCAGACCTATGGTTTGGACAGATGGAAATTTTCCTTTTTGGACAAAAATGCCCCTTTGGGCCTGGATGAGGACAAAACACACTTGGACCCAAATGAAATAAAAAAACTAAAAAGCCTCAAAAAGGAAAAACGAAAATAATAATAAAATAATAAAAATGACTTAAAAAAAATGAAATAAAAAACCAAATTAAATAATAATAATAAAAAATAAATAAATCAATTTATATAAAGAAATAAAAAAATAATAATAATAGAAAAAAGAAAATAAAAAAAATGAAACCAAAAAATGAGGTATTTTAAAATACCTCCCTGCCGAAATTTTGCCAGAAACGACAAAGGAAAAAAACAGTTTTAAACGCCGAACAAAACTGATCGGTCAAAAAATGGGGTATGACAGATGCCCAATTTAAGTTTCTTCCATCGGAGATAAAAAGAAAAAGATGATTTTTTTATAATGTTTTTGTTTTGGTTCGACGATGGAAGAGACTTAAATACAGAGTACACCATTTTTTGACCGGACTAAACTATAAAATGCTACGATATGATGTTATGAGTGTTATGCTTATGAGTGTTATGTTTATGAGTGTTATGTTTACAAGTGTTTGAATGTAATGAATATTATTTGACAAAAGTAATGAAGACAGAAAGCGATAAAGTCCTGTATGCGGACAGAAAACAGTAAAGTCATGTGTGCGGACAGAAGTAAAGACAGAAAGCAATAAAGTCCTGTGTGCGGACAGAAGTAAAGACAGAAAGCAATATAGTCCTGTGTGCGGACATAAGTAAAGACAGTGTCTACCAACATTGTGGGATGGTAAGGACACAACGAGGAAATGAATTGTCTGCTGTCATTGTGGGAGAGCGAGACATAACAAGAATATGTATTTGTCTGGACCAGACACACTGGAGATGACTTCTTTTGGGGGAATTCACCACAAGTTTGCAGTTGATTGTTTGCACAACTTGCTACTTGGAATATGTTTGATGGAGACATCTCTGGACCAGATACACTGGGGATGACCCTTTTTGTGATGTATTGAAGCAAGACACATGATGGTCAATGCAGTAGGTGTGAATGATTTTGTTTGCATGTTGTATGTGAATATGAATGTATGTATGGATATGTGAATGACTGTATGTATGAATATATGAATGATTGTATGTATGTATGTATGTATGTATGTATGTATGTATGTATGTATGTATGTCAATCCTCGGGGTAAAACCCGGTATGGTATGTCAATCCATGATTAGAATGATTGTTTCTTGGGGTAAAAATCGTTGGTCAGGGATCTGGCAGAAGTCGCCATTTTGTACACTGGAACCGAATATTTTCTAATGGTCTTGTTTCGACAGTCATGCTTTTGATTTTTTTTTTTGAAATCCCTAACTTTTGCCTGAATCGCCCTTTCGGGTTTTCAATCCACCGGGAATATATCTCTCTCTTTTGTTTTGTCCCTAATTTTTGCCTGGACCGCCCTTTCGGGTTTTCAATCCACCGGGACGCTCATTTTTGCCTAAGCCGCCCTTTCAGGTTTTCAACTTAGCGAGCTTTTTTTCTTTTTTTCCTTCTTTTTTTTTTTTTTATGATAGAAAGAATCAAGATTGATATGCTGATATGCAAACTTCTCAAAGAGATGCCATTTGCTGTTGATATGCAAACTTCCCAAAGAGATGTCATTTGATGTTCATATGCAAACTTCCCAAAGAGATTTCATTTGCTGTTGAATGAGCCTCCCAAACGGGTCTCAACTTTTTCTTTCACTGGGGAAAAGAAAATCATACAAGCTTCTTGAAGATAACCACTTGCTGGAGATTACCGGAGAACAATCAAGTTCAGTATTCAATTGAGAAATGTTGGATCACATGCTCAACATATTATAGTAACACACATGTCCATAAGAACCCAAAATATCAACTCGATGATTATTGGCTCAATGAGGAAGAAACATAACAACTATCTTGGCAGATCTGGATTGCCCCTGGAAACAACTTTAGGTGCCCTAAGTGAGTGAAACCTTGACTTTGAATCTTTGAAGTGTATGCCCCTGGATGTAAAGACTTGCCCCTGATTAGCAGGTTCCTGAGGTAACTTGCCCCAAGTTATGAGCGCTTTGATTTGATTTGCTCTTGATTAGACCAATTGATTGAATTTCCTTGATGCCAAATATAAATTTACAAACAAAATTGTTTCTTTTGAAAAATATTGCTGATGTAATGTACATGCAACTTTTGGAATCGAAATTTTTATAGAAAACACATGTGGTGTGTGTAAAAGATAGTTACTCAACAAACATGTGGAGTCAGTTTTAACAATAATTTTGCTGATTATGCTTTCAAAGTAAACCTAGCTTCAATTAGGTCTTTTGAGGGTTATAACGTGGCCTGGTTCATGGTTATGAAAAAAAAGATTATTAGGCTCAAAATTCTGTTTTAACCCACCCACTATTCTTTGATGTCCTTCATTCCTACACTCAATTAATTCATCCGATACGCTTTGATTGACAAGATGATTTCTTTTGACAATGATGTTTGAGGTTGACGCTTTGGTCGAAGCTTTGATGAGATTCTTGAAGTGGTAGTCACTTTTTCATTCACAAGCTTGTTTGCATAATTTTGCTCTTAATCCCTTATTTTTGCATGGACCAATTCTTTTGATTTTGCGGTCCATCGAGATGCCCTGAATTCTGCTCTAAGTCTTTTTACTTAGCGGGCTTTTTGTTGTTGTTTTTGTTTTGTTTTTCTCTGTTTTTTTTGTTTTGGTGTAGGACGATTGTGACTGCCACATGTTATTGTGAGTTTTGTCTACTCATAACTTCCTCTATCTCAACAGATTTATCCTCTTGTATTGGGATGTGTCATTGAATTAATTGAAAGACTACCCTGCCCCGGGTTAAGATTAAGGGTTTTTTTTTTTATATATATATATAGAAAGAACACCAACTTCTGGCTCAAAGGGGTTGACTACGGATTATCTCCTTATTTCTCCGGTGTTTGGGAAGTGAAACAATGCCTTACATCATCAACTGTGTATTACTAATGAAAGCATATATCAGCACATATTAGCAATTTTAAACATTTAGTTTACATCATCCTCCCCTCAAGTTTGAAAAGTGAAATAGAAAAAAACATCGCCGTTTATGATGACACAAGAAAAGAGTGAATACGAATGGATGGATTCCAAAATATGCATGCTCATTGTTTAGAAATTTTAATTAAAAGATACAACTTTAAAATGCAAATAAATGCTTGGCAAGAAAGAAATTGCAATTGGAAAAGACTTAGTGATCCCAGGGACAAACTTCTTGATAATCTTGAAAATGACGGAGGACCCATGATTAGGCTGAGGATGAACTTTGAACATTAGGGTTCTCATCCTTGAAAGATAGCACCTTGTTGCAGATTAAATCCTGAACAGCTTTCTTGAGAGGATAGTAACGTTCTACATCATGGCCAGGGGCCCCTTGATGGAAGACACAGGTTAGATCTCTGCGGTACCAGGGAGGTAGTACTGCTGGCACAGGGGGATGTGGCCTTGTTTGGACAAAGTTTTTAGCAAGTAAGGCGGGGAGTAGGTCGGCATATTTCATGTGTATGGGGTCAAATGGAGGATTTCTCTGGGTGCGGTTATGATTGAATGATTGTTGGGAAGATGGTGGGTGACTTTGTGGTTGTTGTGGGTATGGTTGTTGTGGAGATGTTTTGTTGGAGATATGCTGGTTGATGAGATTGTGGGTATTGTGGTGGTGGGGTTATGGCTGCAATATGTGGATAAGCTGGGTTTCTCGAATGAGGTCCTCCTTGAGCCACCATGCCAACTTCAGATTCTTTCTTCTCTAAAAAGTTGTTGCCAAATCTCTTGGCAGTATTAGTCGGAGCTTTCTCTCTTGTCAACCGCCCTTGACGGACTCATTCTTCTAAGCACATTCCCATTTCCACCATTTCGGTGAAGCTTCTTGATACAATACCAACCATTTTCTCATAGAAGAATGGGCTAAGAGTATGCAAAAATAACTTACACAATTCTTTCTCTTCCACTGGAGGACGAATCTGAGCAGCAAGCTCCCTCCATCTTTGAGCATACTCCTTAAAAGACTTCTTCTCTTTTTGTGCCAAGGCCCGTAACTCATCCCTATCAGGGGCCAGATATGAATTGTAATTGTACTGCCTGACGAAAGCACTAGCCAAATCATTAAAGGAACTGACGTTAGCCCTATCAAGATCCATGTACCACTTCAAAGCTGCGCCTGTCAGACTGTCCTGAAAGTAATGGATCAACAACTTATCATTACTGGTTTGAGTTGACATTTTCCCGGCATACATTATCAAGTGAGCCTTGGGGCAAGTACTCCCCTTATACTTCTCAAAATCCGGAACTTTAAACTTATGAGGGACCACAACATCAGGGACCAAGCATAGTTCATGAGCATCCTGGCCGAACAAGTCTTTCCCCCTAAGAGCCCTCATTTCCCTCTGTATCTTGTCATACTTGATCTGTAAGTCATCAACCCTGTCATAACCCCCTACACTTTCAGCATCAAAGACGGGCATCTGATTTTGCTGGATAGTATGAACCAATGGTGCAGTCACAGTTGCTGTAATCTGAGGAAGTGTATTGCCAAGCTGAGGAATTGGCACTGTCGGTTGGACATGGGGAATCTCAGATATTACAGGACGTGATTCCTCCCCAAGAAAGCCAACTGGCATGCCCACGGGTAACCCTCGGGCATGACAAACTTAGGAGCGCTAAGAGGCGCAGATGAAACAGGAGGAGGTACAAGAGCATTACTAGGCTGAGGAACTGGTGCTGACACCTGATTCTAGGCAGCCATCAAAAAAGCCACCATGCCAGTCAATTTCTCGATTTCTGTTTGCATGGTTGTCATCTGTTCACGGAGCATATGGTTTTCTTCCTCGAAATTGTTCATCTTGCTCTTCCAATTAGACCGAGTATTGTAGACACGGGTTGCTTTGTACCGAATACGCCGAGCCACTTTGTTTGACTGAGGTAGAGAGAGGAGGAAAAAATGAGACTTGAGTTTGGAAACTTATGACTGCAGTATGATGTGTGATATATGTTATGCTAAAATATGCAAAGTTTTTGTTTTTTTTTTTATCGAAGGACTTACTCCAAATTGATTGTAAACATTTTAGATATGGATATTGTAAGGAGAAAAGAAGAAGAAAAGAGAAAAAAATTTTATTATGTATCATTTGAAATGAATGTTTTCTACAATGTTTACAAAAAATTTGTTTAAGTCCTTTCGACATCGGATGAGGAAAAAGAATTTATGAATGAGTGCATGCATGCATGATGCGGAAAACATGGTGGGGTTAAGGTATAGTCACTAGTAGAAAAAACACTTTTTACATCTGCCCAAAAACACTTTTTACATCTGACGGTAAAACGGATGCAAACGCACGAGATATAGTAAGTATACACTTTTTACATCAGACTCGCGTCAGATGTAAAAACAACGCCTTTTACTTCTGACTTAAGTCCACCAGATGTAGTAAGTATACACATTTGAATTTTTTTTTTAATTAAATTGGATATTTTACATCTGACCAAGTGCACCAGATGTGAAATATTTACTTTATTTAATTTTTTTTTTAAATCCATTTTTTTTTAATTTAAAAAATCTCAAAATACCACTACAATTCAACATTCAACTAAAACCAGTACAACATATAATAAAATGTTTCAACATTCAACAAACACATCAAATGTCATTACAATATCAAATGTCATTACAAAACCTTAACAAAAATACCAAAATACAAATCAAAACATCGTCATAATCAAAACATCGTCATACTTTCTTCAACTGTATCATTCCAACGATAGTATCTATACAATATGAAACTTTTTCTACTATTACACAAAATCATTCTATCCAAGGTAATGAAACTTTAGTGTCTTCAGCTAGAACTTTTGAAGCTGGATTCTTCAACTTTGCAAATTCACAACTCCAATACTTTGGTATATGGTACAAATCCATATCACCTAGAGTCTATGTTTGGATGGCCAATAGAGACTCTCCTATACAAAACTCAACACCAATTCTAAAACTAACCTATCAAGGAACTCTTACTGTTGTTGATGATTCTAGAAGCATTATATGGTCCTCCAATGCATCAACAATTGCGGCGAAACCTGTCTTATCGCTTTTAGATTCAGGAAACCTTGTTGTGAAAGATGGAGAGAGAATTATGTGGGAAAGTTTTGATTCAGAGAGATTGGTATGGTCAGAGAGTAGAAAAGATTGAGATATTATATCGATTCGTCCGTTGGATCAGTGTGCATATTATTCAAGTTGTGGTAATAATTCTATCTGCAATATTACAAACTCTCCAAGAATATGTCAATGTTTGGAAGGTTTTGTACCAAAGTATTAGGAAAAGTGGAATTCTTTGGATTGGTCTGGTGGATGTGTCAGAAGAATAAGGTTGAATTGTAGTGGAGATTTAATCTAAGCTAATGCTCACATAAAAATAAGAGTCAAGCTAGCTAATGCTCACATATAAATTAGTTCCAGAGTAAAGTGTAATTAGTTCCAGGTATGTGTAAATAGCTTGTGGACTATTTCCTCACTTCTGCCTTGGCTAATTTACTAAAGATTGTGACCCTATCAATGGAAAGGTTTCAACTGGCACAATGAAGTTATTACTATTCAAATATAGTAGCAAATTGATAAGTTATATTCGGTGTTTAACACTTTTCTGGAACAAATTCACAGACAAAAACATAGGTTTAAGATGATGCTTAACCTATTTCAAAGATGCATATACTATCAAGAAATTTTAAACATAGATGCAGCTAGCAGATTCCTCATCATTAACAAAATATGATTGCAAGTAGTATGATATAATACATGGTTTCTTACCTATAATGTGGATTTATACCACTAGTTTCAACACTGAGTTCATGCATATTAGTCTTCCCAACAAGCATGGCACCACATAATCTTAAATACTTAATATAGTAGTAAGCATCGTCTGTACAAGGCCTTTGTTTGTGCAACTACTTTGTACCTCCTAGAAGACACCATTTAAAGATGCTTAAGGTGAATAATGAAATCAGCAGCTAAAACATTTCAAATTATGATTACATCACTGGTAGACATAGCACTACCTGTAGTAGGTATGACAAACAATCTATTTCATCTTTGATAGCAACAAGAACTCCATCCAACACAGAGATAGGTTCCCCTACAAAATCAACATACACCAAATGAGTATAAAAAACAATCTATTCCATTTTGAATTGGCATATGAATTGCTTCTATACAGTACCTTTCTATTCAATACACCTTTTAAATAGGAAAACCAAATTGCTAGCCAAATAAACATGCAACTATCCATGAACATAATTATAAATAATCGATTTTCCCTGCATATTATCTGCAGTGGTCAACATTAAAGGTCCATATAATTCAGACCATAGGAAAACTAAAATCAGTAGATATACAATGAATTTCTCCAAAAGGAAAATTAAAATCAGTAGACAATACATATCTGGAAACAAATACAGAAATTCTCCAGATGATACTCACAATAGCGATCGATCACGATCGGTAACAAATGTAACATCAGATCCAGCTCTTGCAGAACGACCCACTCGAGAGTTGATAAAGATATGAAAGTCACTAGCCCAGAGAGAAGTGACAAAACTGTAGGATGTACAACAAAATTACAAAACCGCGAATTTGTCAAAATATTAGTTATCAAGAGAAGAGTTTTCAGTTATCACTGATATAGTTCATAGAGTATACCTGGTGAGATCCAGAAATAACTTTATTGTAGTCATTTCCAAACCATGTCATCCGGAAATTTGATAGCTGGAACACCTCTTATTTCGACGTCAACGAGGGGTGCCTGAATCATCAATAAGGTCGAGAGTTCTGGATCATTCTGAATCATATCAAGAGCACAATAGCACAAAATTGGGTTGAAAACTTCAATCAAATTTTGTAACCTATTTGAATCATTACATCTAATTTGTACAAAATTGGAAATTGACTAAGTCAAGAGTTTTAACATATAAAATGTTACTCAAACCAGATGAATATTGCAGACAAACAATTTGATGCTCACAAAATTTGCCTAATTGCATTTCATATGCTTATAATGCTTCACATAAACCATATTAACAAGCACATAAACCAATCAAACAAATCAATGATAACCCCTATAACAATATATGTCCCTCTTATTGTATGCGAACTGAAACGGGCTTCGAACGGCGACTGAAACGGTAATCGTGGACTGCTCCGAATGGTGAGTGAAAATAAATATAGTAAATCACCACTCTTATTGTATCCATGGACAAATTTAAATGCTATAACAGACAACCTTAAACATAAGCTAATTCGAATAGACTTATTTAAACTTATCTACTAACATAAGCTTTTTTGGGACTATTCAGAAGAGCTTATGACATGTCTATAAGCTGTTTTCAGCTTATTTCTATACGCTTTCCAAGATAGCTTATGAAACAATTTATAGCTTATATGAAAACAGTTTAAGTTTATTTTATCTTTTAGTATAGAAATAAGTTAATAAAACTATATGGAAAATATTTATAACTTGGATTAACATGAAAACTATATTATAAAATTATATCTGGTTATGCACAAATTAATTAGATATTTTCCAGGACATGCTTTCCTAGAGTCCCTCTGCTAGACATACCAAGAACGCTTCTTGAACATGAGTACTCAAATAACTACAATGGTTTGAAAACCTCGACGATTGATTTTTCCAAGATTCACCCTCCTAAGTCCTAACTAATAAGCTTTAAAACACACTAACTTAAGTAGGGATTTGAAGCTTTAACCTTTAAGAGTGATTTGTTAGCTTGAAATATATTGTTTGATTCACTTTTTACGTACATGTATCCAAATATAAGTCATTTCAATTTCAACTTATCACTTCAAAACAAAATAAATTTCTTAACAAAACACTTGAGATGCTAGCTCAGTGATAACAGTTAGTTTCATCCCTTTTTCTAAAACAATTGAAAAATTGAAAAATAAGAAACAAAGACAAAAATGCACTCTCCAGATCAAAGCCACCAATGCCAAGAGCATAAACCAAAGATCCAAATAAGACATAGCCAGAAACTAAAAACACATGAAATCGATACATAGAGATAGATTCTATACCAGATGGCTTGAAAAAAAGATGACTCTGGCACAATTCAAAGCAGAGCCCTAAGAATACAATTCAAGCAAACTATGTTAGACACAACACAATGACATATTTACAAATCATGACAAACTAATCTAATGATGTTAACTGTCTCAAATGTTAGCCTGCAATAGCAACATCTAATTAGGCTATCAATATAGAGTCTTGATTTCAACATCAAGATGAAACTATAAAAACTATGTTAACCTTGATTCTGCAATAGCAAACTATGTTAGACACAACACAATGAAACTTTAAATGAAATAAAAACTGAAAACATAAACAGATTCGAAAATAGAATCACTACCTGTTTGCGTTTCTGTCGGAGGGAGAGGAACGAGAGAGAGCTTTGATTCGTTTCACTGAGTTTAAGTTTAGGGTTCAACGAGCTTTGATTCTGCAATTAGGGTTCAGTTAACCTTGATTCTGCAATTAGGGATTAGAATTTGTGATTTAGTGAAAGCGATTGGAGGCTAGGGGTTCAAGAACAGTAGACATACCTGTGTGATTTTGCGATTGGGAAGCTAGGGTTCGAGAGATTGAGATAGAGAAGCTTCGATAGATTGAGAGAGAGAGAGGACGGCTCAGTGAGAGGGAGGACGACGGTGAGAGCCTTGAGTGAGGGAGAAGACGTACGATTTGCAATTCGCGAGAGATTGAGGGAGAAGACGATGCAATCCAGAGAGTGAGGGAGAAGACAACAATGCGTTCTTTTAATTTCCAATTAAAAAGAAATTGTTTTTTTATTGATTCCAAATTTTTTTTTTTATTCAACCTGACTTATTACATCTGAGTATATATATGACCAGATGTAGATTTAATTTAGAAACTTTTCGTCATAATTACAATACTGCCACCGCGTGCAGTTTTTTATCTGGTATATTGATATCAGATGTAAAAAGTGTTGTGCATATAATTTTCACTCCTGTGGCTATTGTAACCAGATGTAAACATCACTCCATATAGCATTTCACATCTGACATATCTTAGACAGATGTAAAATCCTTATGTAATATGTCATATTTTTACTAGTGAGTGTTGGAGTCAAGGATAAACACACCATTCGGTAGGGACTATAGTTTCACATATACCTGAATTTCGGGTTCTACAAAGTTCTCAAAGTCCTCGACCTCCTCCAAAAATCATCGGGTTACGGAATTACTTCTGATCCAACAAAATCCATAGGAAAGTCTCGTTTGAGTGTAGTATCGCGTATCAACCAATCCGAGACTTACTCTCGATTAGCCACCGCACTACGCCATAAGGAGGCCAAGATGGGTTAGGTGTAACTAAAGGTCCTCAACATCGTCGGTTCCTTGAAGATAGAATGTCAAACACAACTACTCATGTCGGCATTATTACCTCCAAGGTTCCTCAATTGAGTATGGTTACCACATATGCCATGGCCGAAACTTACTCTCGGATAGACATTATGATTATACCACTATCCTATCTTATGGTTCCCTCAAGTACGGGTGGGGGACTTATCTCACCACTCAAAGCATTCCCAAGTATATATACAAACATTTACACAAGTAAAAGAATAATAGCGCGAAGATAGTAATTAAAACAAGTTAGGCTCAACCCGCTTGGTTGACTCCCCAGTGAAGTCGCCATTTCTGTCGCGGTGATTTTTGGATGTCGAGTTATTAATTAACTTCGAATCGCAATTTAATATTCCACCACCGATCTTAAATTTATCCGAGGGAAAGGGAAAAAGTTCGAAAAAACCCTATTTTTGGAGATCAAGGTTCGAGGGTTAGTTATACGAAGGGAAAATACTAGCACCCTAAGTATCTATAGTATCCTATAGGAACCTCTTGTTTTTATTCTAACTTTGCGCTTAATTTTAATTTCTTGTAAAAAATGTATAATGTAGGAATTAAGGTGATAAATAAAAAAGGTTTAGAGTGAAAAGAAGAAAAATGTTTTTTGTTGATTTTATTTGATTCGCAAAGACAAGTCTCATGCCTACGTATCCGAGGGATCAAAATCTCGTAGTTCGGGCTAAAAATTACGAGTAAATTTGTTTGTTTAATTTTAAGGTTTTGAAAATGGTTTTAAAGACCAAAAAGCCAAAAGTGACAAAATGTGAGTTTGATTGATGTTAGTTTATGAAGAAAGTCTAAATGATTAAATTGATTGAAGTTTGATTATGAAAGGAGACGCAAACACTTGGTTTAAAATCCAAGGTTTTTTGGTAAAAAAGATTTGAGTGATAAAAGACACTTGGTTTAAAATCCAAGGTTTTTGCATGATTAAAGATGTTTGATTGAAGAAAATGCAATTGGTTTAAAATCCAAGGTTTTTGGCGAGAAAAAGGAACACTTGGTTTAAAGTCCAAGGTTTTTGCGATAAAAGAGCACTTGGTTTAAAATCCAAGTTTTGCGATAAAAGAACTCTTGAGTTAAAATCCAAGGTTTTCACGATAATAAGAGCATTTTGGTTAAAATCCAATGTCACTTGGTTTAAAATCCAAGTTCGAGATAAAAAAGAACTCTTGGGTTAAAATCCACGGTTTTTACGATAAAAGGAGCCATTGGTTTAAAGTCCAAGACTCTTGGTTTAAAAATCCAAGTTTGCGATAAAAAGAACTCTTGGGTTAAAATCCAAGGATTTTACGATAAAAAGAAATGTTTGGTTTAATGTCCAAAGTTTTGAAAATGTTTTATGACAAAATATTTTGTGCTTTTTGAGAATAAATTGTTTTGATATTTTAAAGAGGTGTTGACCTCATTTTTTTTGATAAAAAAAAGAATTGGGTAACGGTTGCACGCGGAAGGAAATAATACTAAAGTTATAACAAATAATTAAGCGCGAAGACAATTCGTAATGATATTTTGATCAAAACGATGTATTGAAAATGTTTGGTTTAATGATTTTACGATTCGTAATGATATTTTGATCAAAACGATGTATTTTCCCTCGGAATTTAATATTCTAACGTTTTGCGGAAAACAATAAAAATAAATATGCATGAGATGCAAGTTTCCATTTATGGTTTACATTTGTTCCTAATTACATTCTAAAATATTTGCGAGAAAATAAACATGAAATGATGCAAGAGAATGGATGCTATGCAATTCTTATTTATATTTACATTAAATCCTAAAATACATACTAAAGTCCTTGCAATAAAATAAATAGTTAATTAATAAGGCAATAAATAAATTGTTAGATTAGATGAATTATTAACAATAAGTAAAATTAAAATGTATGAATAAAAATGTTAAGTTAGAAAGTTAGTAACAATAATTAAGAATAATGATCATGAATAATAGAAGTTAGGTTAATGAGAAAAATATATAAAATTAAGCAAAAATAAATAAACATAGATTAAAGCAAATAAGACACAAATAATCATGAAATAAACAAATAATAAAAAATAAAAAGACCTCAAATTAGTGCTTATTTTGGATTTAATAGCTCATTGAAGCACATTCCATAAGCACTTTTATCATAGGTTAAAAAAATAATATAAAAATAGAAGAGGTGCAAATAGCAACACAAAAACAGAAAGGGGGTGCAAAAAGCACTACTGGACCCAAGCCTAGCTGGGGGACGTGGCCCAGTAGGGGGTGTGCGAAGCAAACAGATAAAACAGGATCAGAGCCGTCTGATTGAATCACAGGCAGAATAGATCAGGAGCGCATAATTAAGATCAGACGGCTAAGGCGCGCAGGTGCACCGTAAGGTCGTGCACCTGCGCGTACATGATCATAATGGGGTATAAAAGGACAAACCCTAAAAAAAAAACACACAATTTTCTCTCCCTTCTTTTCTCTCGGCCGCTGCAACTCTTTCTTCTTCTCTCACGCCGATTTCTCTCTGTTCTCACTCTCGTTCAATCTCAAAACAAAACAAAACTCTCTCTCAATCTAACTCTGATTCTCTCGTTCGATCTATTCCTAAGACTCAAAAAAAAAATTCAAAAGAACTTTCAAAAAACGACAGAACGAAAAAGAAACCTTGGTGTTTTAGATTTGTTTGATCTGATTTCTGGGTTTTGTTTGATGATGAAGATTATGGGTTTTGATGATTCGGTTTTCCTCTTCTCCTCTCTGTTTCTGTTTCGGTTTTTTCAATTTGTTTGGATTCGGTTTGCTATGTTTTTGATTTGGATTTGGTGATTTGATGATGGATTTTGATGAACTGTTTTCGATGATGATGGTTGCTTTTGTTTTTGATTTTTCAGTTATGAATGATAAACGAAGAGGATGAAGTTTTTTGTTCTGAGTTTGTGATTTTTTTGTTTGTTGATGATTTGATTCTGTTAAAAAAAATAATTTAGGGTTTATGTGGTTTGTGATTTGTGGTTTGCGGCTCAGGAAAGAAATTCTGACCTTGGAAACTGTGCATTAAATGTTATATTTATACAGTGTCAGACCTAGGGTTTGGACAGATGAAAATTTTCCTTTTTGGACAAAAATGCCCCTTTGGGCCTGGATGAGGACAAAACACACTTGGACCCAAATAAAATAAAAAACTAAAAAACTAAAAAACCTCAAAAAGGAAAAATGAAAATAATAATAAAATAATAAAAATGACTTAAAAAAAAAGAAATAAAAAACCAAATTAAATAATAATAATAATAATAATAAATAAATAAATCAATATATATAAAGAAATAAAATAAAATAATAATAGAAAAAATAAAATAAAAAAAAATGAAACCAAAAAATGAGGTATTTTAAAATACCTCCCTGCCGAAATTTCGCCAGAAACGACAAAGGAAAAAAAACAGTTTTAAACGCCGAACAAAGTGATCGGTCAAAAAATGGGGTATGACAATAAGTTAGAGTGAACATCTATTTTGATCCGTTACAAATTAATGACAAGACATTTTAGAGGTGTATTGGATTGAGATTTCAATGGATTTTAAAAGACTTTTTGCAAATATAAAAGTTTTGTGCTATTCAATGAAGACTTTTATAAAATATAAATAAATCTAGAGGTATTCAATCAAGATTATTTTTTCAGGGCAACGAAATCGGTTGATATTCAATTGCAGACTTATAAAATATCTCGTGGTATTCAAAAATATATGGATTTTGATGAAATCTTATGTGGAGCGGATTTTGTGAGACTTTTTAGTATAAAATATTAATACAAGATTCATTCAACAATTCCACCCAAACTCTCAAGACTTTTCATACTTTCCCACAAACGTTTTATGCCGTCAGGATTGAGTGTTGAAATTATTTTCAACACTCCTTTTTGACTGAATATCTTTTTGTTGTATCTAATCCGAGATCTGGGCTGATTTTTTTTTTGTTTCTCTATCCTCCTCTTTGACCAAATATCTTTGTGTTTTGAGTTGAAAAACTTTTCTGAACATTCCTCCCCGACTGAATATCTTTGTGTTGTATCCAACCCAAGATTCATGTTGATTTTGTTGTTGTTGTTGTTGTTGTTCATCTGCATCCTTTGTTGTTGTTTTTGTTTAACACTCCTCTCCGACTGAATATATTTGTGTTGTATCCAGCCTAAAATTCATGTTGATTTTTGTTGTTGTTGTTTATCTACATCTTCACATGATACATTAGCATACTTTTCATGTATTGGTTTTGGTTATGAGTTATATAATACATGTGCATATTTCATGTTTTTCATGTATTGGTTTTGATTTTGGTTATGGGTTATATAATACAAGTGTATAATTCATGTAACACATGAAGATGTATATGTGGTTATGATAGTTGGTTATGGGTTATTGTTGATTTTTTCAGGTCTGAATGTGAACTTTGCTCTGATGTCACACATATGATTTTTTTGTGTTGTTTTTGTATTGCGGAATTTGGTTGGATATATTTTTATGGAGAAAATGGAAAAGAAAATAGATTGTTACATGGAAAATATTCTCATGTTTTGTGTTTCTTTCTCGTATATTATTCATAACTATATCTCTATATAGAGAGAGCTACATAAAAACAAATCATATATCTACTTCTAATATAATAAAATCGATTACCACCAAATTTACAAATGTATCATTTTTAGGCTTAATTACACTTTTGGTTATTTATTTTTATTTTAGGTTTCAAGTTGGTACCTTATCTTTTAAAAGTTTCAAGTTGGTACCTTATCTTTTCTGCAGGTTTCAAGTTGGTACCTTCCGTCAATTTTTTAACTATAACTGTTAAATTTGGACACGTGTCATTGATTTATACGTCCAAAAAAATTGTCACGTGTCCAAATTTAACGGTAATACTTAAAAAATTGACATAAGGTACCAACTTGAAACCTGTAGAAAAGATAAAGTACCAACTTGAAACTTTTAAAAGATAAGGTACCAACTTAAAACCTAAAATAAAGATAAGGAACCAAAAGTGTAATTAAGTCTTTTTAGTTTTAACCAGGTTCTAAGTTTTATATCCTTCTTTGCAATTTCACTAAAAAAAATATATTAAAAAATATTAAAATAATATTAGATAAATACAATAAAAAAGAGACGGATACATAATAAAATAAAGTTAATTACTAGCAAATTTACTAAATTATCCTAAATATTCCGAATCAAATTTCTAATTTTTTATTAAAAAATATACACGGGATCATTATTGAGACGGATACATAAAAATTTGGATAAGTTTAACAAAATATAGCAAAATAGTTTCGCTTATATTTGAACAATAATATATAATAAATTTTTACATATTTTATTCTAAATATTTTTTTTTGATAATTATCCTAAATAATTTTTTTACCGTAATATAATGACAAAATTAAATATCGAATAAATGTCAATGATCCATGCGAATGCATGGGTCTTTAACCTAGTTTTAAGTAACAAACAAATCTATAAATTCTAAACGAATCCTTAAAATTCTAAACAAAAATATAAATCATAAATCCTAATATTATTATTAATTTCTTTTATAATAAATCTTAATATTATTTTATTTCAAATATAAATCTAAACTATATATATATATATATTTAAATCTAAAATCTTAAAAAAAATATTTAGCCGTTATTCTCAACGTAGGTTTGGTATTGGTGGTAGTGTTTTTTTCTTTACAGATATTGGTGCTTTGTTTTGTTTTGTACGTGGTTTGGTAGTATTGGGTTTTCTGGATTGGTATTTTTCTCTGGAGGTGTTGATTCTTCTTTCTGGTCTATGTGTTGTGGTATTTCTTTTCCTTTTTTCATAAAAATACAGAGTTTTTGAAATATTAAAAATTATACAGTACATTAAAATCTTAAAAGTCTGTATATAAATTAAATCCATTGTGTTAAAAATTCTGATTGTAAAAAATCTTTTAAAATTCCATAAAATCAATATAATCTAAGTCTTTTAAAATCATCAAATTTTCTTTTGTCAAAATTGACGTTTAAAATCTTAATCTAATATGCCCCTTAATTTCCAACAAAAATAAAATCTAAGTTAGTTATGGACATTATTATACTAGAGACAAATTTGTCCAAACTAATTTGAATTTTATTTTATCAAACACTAATTTATCTCGTCAGATATTTCTTAAGGACCAAAATAGGTCTTAGCTCGAAATATTATGCTGGGTATGTTTTATAAGAAAAATAAAATAAAAAAAGCGAAAGAAAGTTTTAACACGCACACATCAGCCCGTCCGATGTTCACGAAACAAACCTGATAACCTGCCCGCCCACATCTTCTGTTATATATAAAACTAAACTGAACTCCGTCGCCAACCAAACTGAGAGTTGGTAATGGAGGAAACAACTACTGTCAAGAGACTCTGTCATTCACTTTGTTAACTTTAGAGATTACCAAAGATAAAGACGGCTAGGGTTCCAATAATATTACTATAGCATTGCATTACATAAAATAAGGGTTACAAGAGAATTTATAATTACAATACATAATGGACTCTGACTTACTAATATAAGGGCCTAATAACTTAAGCCCAATACTTATTATCTAACACCTACCCTCAAACTCACGATGCAACAACAAGAAGCATCGAGAGTTTGTCGAACAAAACGAAAAACATACTTAATAATATAAACTCTAGACATTTTATCTTAATACTACCCCTCAAACTAAAGCTTACTAAAGTTTACTAAGCTTTAAGCTTGTTACAAATTAGCCCCGATAATTAACCAAATCAACTAATAACGTAACCAACTGAGAGAAGCAACCAAAGAAACAGCAATAGCCGACACGAGGAACCATCAGAAGGAAGAACCAAAACAAACCAATCCAACATTCAATTCATTCCAAGCTAACCAAAAACAAACCAATCAAACAAGTTCAAACTAAACCAAATTGTGAGCACTCAACCTCACCAAACATCCAAATTGTGACCACCATCGTAACTCACCAAACAAACAAATTGTGAGTAGACCCACTAAACAAACAAATTCAAATGGAACTAAACAAAACCAAACAAAATCAAACAAGACCAATGAACCTAACAAACAACCAGATTGCAAAATAATATGGATTGCACAAAAGATATATTCTCCGATCCATAAGCAAGAAACACATTACTTCCAGCAAGAGGACAAAGTAAATAACGACACTGTCCAATGAATTAGTAACACAACATATTCATGCTTTTGGTTACTAATGGAACGACCAAAGAAACATACGATTTCCTTGCAAAACTGTAAAACCCAAAGATGCCAACCTTCATTATTCCACCACCACAGCAGAAGCACAACATGCAAAGAGAATCAATCATCAAAAGGCAACGCAGAAACATTCCCAAATTTTGTTGGGAACTCGACAGCGGAAGCAACCAATAGTTTAAGGTGGATCGAACCATCCTCTCGATACCATGTTAAATATGTTTGGATATCATTCCCAAAAGCTAGCTCAAAGAGTGAGATTGTCCTCACATATTTATACACTTCATATTCCGGGAACTTAAGCAATGTGGGACTTCAAACAACTTCCAACAACACATTCAACACCCACTTTCACGTCTAGCGTGGTCCTGGGTCAGATGCCCACATTGCAGTCCTTAACCCGGCTCTGATACCATGTTAACTTTAGAGATTACCAAAGATAAAGACGGCTAGGGTTCCAATAATATTACTACAGCATTGCATTACATAAAATAAGGGTTACAAGAGAATTTATAATCACAATACATATAACTTACTAATATAAGGGCCTAATAACTTAAACCCAATAATTATTATCTAACACACTTCACCCACCACCGCCGCTGACCTATCTTCCTTTGGACCGGATGTCATAGTAGAAATCTTGTGTAGACTCCCTGTCAAACTCCTTCTGCCTAAGCAAGTCATGGAATCATCTAATCGTAAAGGATCATAAGTTCGCCAGAAAACATCTTCGCATGTCAACCAAACGCCACCACCTCATCATAACCAGATGGATCCGGTACACAAAAGAGTTAGCTATGCCTATAATCTCTTATCCGCTTGACCCCATTCCAACTTCAGTCTATTATAACCTCCAAAGGCACACGACACGATTACTCTCCCAATATTCCACAATATCAGCGGCATGGTCTCGTTGCTTCTTGCGACGGTCTCCTTTGTTTGCTCATCAATGACCATCTTGTTTATATATATAACCCTTGCATTAGAAAAATGAAGAAATTACCCTATGCTGATTTTCCACATGTTTGTGAATATGCTTTTGGCTATGTTCCTTTCATTGATAATTACAAGGTTATTGCTGTTTTTAGTTATGATGTGCAAGACAAAAGTGAAGTTAAAGTTCTTACCTTGAGCACTGACGGTTGGAGAAGGATTAAGGACTTCCCTTCTAAAGTTCCTTGTGGTCGAAGGGGAATATTTGTGAGTGGCACGGTCAATTGGTTGACATACCATGATTCAAATGGTTTTAATATCTTGACTGCCATTGTTTCTCTTCATTTGGGAAAGGAATCTTATCAAGAAATGCCACTGTCGGATTTTTGAAATTTCAATACATTAACCTTGGATGTGATGAGAGATTGCTTGTGCATATTTTCTTAAGAAAAAGCATACTCTCCTACTGATGTTTGGCTTATGAAGGAATACGGCAATAAATATTCTTGGATTAAATTGATTCGTCTTCCTCACTTTAGTGATTCTTGTAGCTTTTTTACCAAGATACTATATATTTCCGAGGACAACAACCATGTGATGCTTGTCCTTAAAGAGCTTGGTAAATTGAAGTGGGCTGTTTATGATTGCAAAAATGACACTATAACGAGTTCCAAGATTGAAGATTTGAGTTGGGTAGAATCAAAAGCTTACAATGAAAGTTTGATATCACCTTGATTATACCATTATAGGATTTAGATGATGTGCTATGTCTCTAGTATGAGATTCAATCCATACTTTTATGTTTATTTTTTTCTTTGTTATTTATATTATTATCTTTGTTTTTAGTGATGGTGATTTCATGGATCATTGTTAATTAATAGTGAATGAATTTTGCATCTTGAGAAATTGTGTTGTTATATATATTGTCATTTGTTTGTTAGTTCTTATGTTTATTTATTTTGAATCATGCTTTGATGGTGTGCAGTTTGATTTTGTAAGATCAAAATTAGGATTTCGATGTTATTTGCAGTTTAATAGTTAATACATCTGCTGCTTACTGATGCAAATGCGAATTTTTGAATGTTTGTTTCAAATCAAGTTCTAATGGATAAGATACTAATAAGATCATGGAATTGGATATTAGCCATGTATGAAGACACTTATAGCTATGTATGTCTGTTGTTATATTTTTATGTTCATGTTGTCTTCCCTTGTGTGTGCATATGCATTCTTCCGTGATAAAATCATCATAAGCAAACCGAGGTAAAGACGACCACCGACGGAAATCAGAAGCGCAGAGACCAAAGCTAGCCAATTTATTTGCACAAGCATTCGCTTCCCGGAACATTTGTGAGAATAAAAGCTGCATATTCAATGAGAAACAGTTCAACCATCTTTTACGAATGTCCCAAGGAACAATGCGCTATGATCTTTAGCGGCCTGAATGGCAACCTGTGAATCACTTTCAACCCAAACATGATACCAACCTCTCTGATTAGCCTGTTCAATAGCTATAATAATTGCCATCAGTTCTGAATGCAATACTGAAGTTGCATTCAGCCTGCAAGAGAAACCCCTTAAGAAACCACCTGAACAGACTCGAAAAATAGCACCGCAAGCAGATAAATTATCTCGGACCGAACCATCGGTGTTAACTTTCAGCCAAGGCGCCATCGGGCCCTTCCAAGTAACCGAAAGACAAGCTGATGGCCGCACCTGTCACAGGGCAATCTGCAGCTTCAGAAGAATGCGAACAGCAGCGCGCGCCACATGACAGGAGGCATTACCAGTGCCGCTGACAGAGGAGACCAAATCACTACCTCTAGTGTACCCTTTGAACCGGTATGATAATTTCCACTACCTCTAGGAGATCATTAATTGTTGTTTTTTGTAGATTTTTTCCGTGTCATCCAATACCACTTGTTGTAGAGGAACTGTTTCTACCGCGACCGAAATCTACTCGTTCACAACAGGAATGATGTATTCCAGAACCGAGCTTCCTTGTGCTGTGTCGACTGGACTGTCATCAAATACAGCAGTTTCAGGTTCCGTTAAACTCTGTGTTCGCGTGTCCGGGACATCCTCTGGCTGCACCTCTGAAAGCACTGCATCTTTTGATTTTAATTCTAAGAACTCCCGCTGTACAGGCCGATGCTTCACCACTATCTGTCGTTCTTGCTGCAGCGGCTCATCACGCACGACAATGACCAACTCTTCGTCTTCCACGTCACTATCTGAAACAATTACCTGGACGAATTCAGAATTGTTCGCATTCCTGCTCAGCAAAGCTGCATTTGTATATTGCTGCTTTTTAAACTCCCCCTCTGCAGTGCCGATTGTAGTATTTTGCTGCTTCAATTCCGAGGTGTTTGTGTCCGTTTGTTTTGCTTTCGCAACATATTCTATTTGCTAACCTTTGCCACATAGCGGCAAGTTGGTGAGTATTCTCCTTTAGTGACAGATCAGACAAATAACCGCCATGGCCGAACCACCAACAAACAAATCAGGGCTTTGGAATTCTTCAAAATAGAAAAACAGAAGGCTTCACAGGGTTTTTACTGATGAAGTCCTACGCGATCAAGCTTAAACCTTAGTAACCTTGTTGACACCGGTCCCTAACCAAACTAGGCGATCCATTGCCAGAACAACCATATTATGACTTTAAAAAAATATTGACATAATTATGATATGATCAACAATATATTCTTATGGAAATATTTTGCTATTTTGACCTTGGGTGTGATGAGCGATTTTTTGTGCATATTTTCTGGAGAAATTTTTTACTATTCTACTAATTGTTTTCATAGCAGCAAAGTTAATTTAGAGTAATATGAAGGATTAGTATTGTGAAACATGAAATTGGATTTCAAGTGTAGGAGAATTCACTATATATCATTATAGGACATGTACTGCATTTTTATTTTTTTGGATAACAAGAGATGACGATTTTTGATCTTCACAAATTTATGATAGGAGAGCTTAATTGTTGATATATATTATGCAGTAGGGGTATCTTTTATAAAAAAAAAAAAAAAAAAGTAACTTTTAACACACAGCAGCCCGTCCAAAGTTTCACGAAACAAACCTGATAACCTACCTGAACTCTGCCGTCAACCTAGAGACTCGATAATGGAGGAAACAACCGCCGTGAAGAGACTATGTCATTCACTTCACACGCCACCGCTGCTGACCTATCTTCCTTTGGATGTCATAGTAGAAATCTTGTGTAGACTCCCTGTCAAACTCCTTCTACAATTATGCTGCGTATGTAAGTCATGGAATCATCTAATCTTAAAGGATCATAAATTCGCCATAAAACATCTTCGCATGTCAATCAAACGCCACCACCTCATCATAACAAGATGGATCCAATCGAAAGATTTAGCTATAATCTCTTATCCATTTGATTCTGTTCCACTCCACTCTATTGTAACCTCTAATGGCACACAACTCGATTACTCTCACATTATTCGATGTGATTGGCGATGTAATCGGCGACATGGTCTCGTTGCTTCTTGCGACGGTCTCCTTTGTTTCCACGTCAATGACAATCTTGTTTCTATCTATAACCCTTGCATTAGAAAAGTGAAGAACTTGTATGTTGATTTTCCACATGTTAGACCATATTGTGAATATGCTTTTGGCTATGATCCTTTCATTGATAATTACAAGGTTATTGTTGTTTTTAGTAATAACGTGACATACGATATAAATCATCACAAAAGTGAAGTTAAAGTTCATACTTTGGGCACGGACTCTTGGAGAAGTATTAAGGGCTTTCCTCCTTCTAAGGTTCCTCATCGTAGACCGGGAATATTCGTGAGTGGCACGGTTAATTGGTTGACATACTATAATTCAAATGGTTTGAATGCCATTGTTTCTCTTCATTTGGGGAAGGAAACTTATCAAGAAATACCACTGCCTGATTATGGAAATTTTAATATGTTGAGCTTGGGTATGATGAGGGATTGCTTGTGCATATTTTCTCGAGAAAGTGATTACTCTTCTACTGATGTTTGGCTTATGAAGGAATACAGTAATAAAAAAGATTCTTGGATTAAATTGATTCGTCTTCCTTACTTTGGTGATTTTGGTGATAGCTTTTTTACCAAGATACTATATATTTCTGAGGATAATAACAACCATGTGTTGCTTGTCTTTAAAGAGCTTACTAAATTGAAGTTGGTTGTTTATGATTGCAAAAACGAAACTATAATGAGCTCCAAGATTGAAGATTTGAGTATTGTAGAATCAAATGTCTACGTTGAAAGTTTGATATCACCTTGATTATCCCATCATAGGATTTAGATGATCTGCTGTGTCACTAGTATGAGATTCAATCCATACTTTTATGTTTATTTTTTAGTTTGTTATTTTATTTTATGTTTGTTTTTAGTCATTGGTAATTTCATGGATCATTGTTAATTAATAGTGAATGAATTTTGCATCTTGAGAAATTGTGTTGTTATTGTCATTTGTTAGTTAGTTATTATGGTTATTTATTTTGAATCATGCTTTGATGGTGCATAGTTTGATTTTTGTAAGATTGAAATTAGGATTTCGTTGTTATTATGCCCAATCACTAGTACATATGTTGCTTATTGATGCAAATGTGAATTTATTTATTGTTTGTTTCAAATCATGGAATTGGATATTGGCAATTTGATTATTCAATGTAACTGAGTGGAGCACAAATCTTCTTTGTTGTTTTGGATGGAATATATAATTAAGTTATGGATATGAAGAAGGAAGTATTGCTATGTCTGTTGTTATATTTTTGTGTTCTTCCCTTCTGGTATGGATGAAGATTTTTTCTGCTGTCAAGGGAAGCCAAAAAAACATGTTCAAAGTTAGTAAAGTAGTGCAGTATATGTTTTAGTGTTGAATTTAACTTTTTAGTAATATGAAGGATTAGTAATAGTTCATGATATATATATATTATGCCAATTGCCATAATGTTCATCACAACTTGTAAAAAAAAGATAACCCAATTAGAGTTATGTAATTTGCCGTTTTAAAGAGCAAGATAATTAAGAGTATTCATTTGCTTCACGTTCTATACTATTTTGACATTTTTTTCTTTCATTTTCATCTCCGGGATTATATCGGGACTCTATAAATATAAAAATAATATTATAAACTTCTATCTCAAATGAAAATGCTCTTATTTTTCATGGCCTTATTTTTTGGGAGTGATTTTCTATAAAATGAAAATATATCAAGATTCTTTGATTGCGATAAATCTCCTCAAGGATGAATACCTGTTAACTAATCTTCAACCATCTTTATGGAAAATGTACATCACTTAAATCAATTTTTTTTCAATGATATTTATTTGCTTATGTTTTTTGTAAGGTTGTCTATGTCCTTTTTCATTTTATATTATTTAGAAACTTGTCCATTTTTTTTTTCAATTGTTTATGAGATTGATTTTATTTAGTTTATTTGAGTATAAAAATACATACTTTGACCTCAATAAAAAATAATTGTAAATTCTATATTATTTTCAAATGAAAACTAACATACTTTGATGTTTCTATTTTCAAACTTTTTTGTTTGGTCACTATAACACAAAGAAACAATCTTCACATGTGAGGGTAAAATGAGAAAATTTATGTGTAAATCTTCACTCACATTAATAAATGAACATCCTAAAAAAGTTTGAACGAAGGTTTATGAAGAGTTTAAAGTAGAAATTATAAAAAAAAATCCATATATTATAAAAAATTAAATTATATTCATTTATTTCAGGTTTTCCATATATTTCATTAGTATAAGGTAATTCAAATGAAAGTGTGATGAATACATAATGTGATTACTCTCCAAGCAATCATAATTCAAATTTAATTAGTCAACATGTATTTTTCTCTCTCTCTCTATCTCCCCCTATGACGAATAATTGTTAATTCTATATTTTTTTAATAAATATCAACTTACTTTGTTCTCGTTCATATTTTCATAGATTTCATCATATTTTAAAATAAATGAACATAGAAATATGTCATATGATTGAATAATGGATAAATGTTCAAAAAAAATTTATTTGAAGTGTCCATCTAATATATATATATATATCAATAAATAAAAGGGTAAATATGTTTTTGGTCCCTATAGTTTCGCAGAATTTCATTTTTAGTCTCTGAAGATTTGTTTCACACTTTTTAGTCCCTGAAGTTTTCTCCGCCAGTGGTTTTAGTCCTACTTATAATGAAACTATTGTATACTTTTAAATTTTTGAATGATTTTTTGTATACATGTTTATAATATTATAAGAACATCTCCGATAAAAATTTAGAATTTTTTAACATAAGATGAATTATTTATGTGCAAAAAACTAAAAAGTTCATATTTAATTCATCTCTTGTTAAAAAAATTTAGATTTTTGTAAGAGGGATTCATATAATGTACTAAACATGACCGCGGAAAAAAATTTAAAATTTCGAATGATATGCACGAGTTGAATGAAAAGAAGGGACTAAAAACACTGATTGGAAAAATTCCAGGGATTAAAAGTGTGAAAAAAATCTTTAGGACTAAAAACGAAATTCTACAAAACTATAGGACCAAAAACATATTTAACACGCACAAACCTGATAACCTGCCCGCTGCATCTTTTATATATAAAATCAAACTGAACTCTGCCGTCAACCTAGAGACTCAGTAATGGAGGAAACAACCGCCGTCAAGAGATTCTATCATTCACTTCACACGCCACCGCCACTGACTTATCTTCCTTTCGATGTCATAGTAGAAATTTTGTGTAGACTTCCTGTCGAACTCCTTCTACAATTATGCTGCGTATGCAAGTCATGGAATCATCTAATCTTAAAGGATCACAAATTCGCCAAAAAACAACTTCGCATGTCAACCAAACGCCACCACCTTATAACAACCAGCTGGTTTCTCCCCTCAAAAGAGTCAGCTATAGTCACTTATCCACTTGACTCTATTCCACTCCACTCTATCTTAACATCTGGCACACGACTAAATTACTCTCCCATTATTTCACATTATGGATGGAATGGTCTCGTTGCTTGTTGCGACGGTCTCCTTTGTTTCCTTATCAATGACCAACTTGGTTATATTTATAACCCTTGCATTAGAAAAGTGAAGAAATTACCAAATGTTGATCTTCCACATGTTAAAACATATGGTCAATATGCTTTTGGCTATGATCCTTTCATTGATAATTACAAGGTTATTGTTGTTTTTAGTTATGTGCAAGTGCAAGTACAAGACAAAAGTGAAGTTAAAGTTCATACTTTGGGCACCGACTCTTGGAGAAGGATTAAGGACTTCCCATCTAAGGTTCCTTGTGACAGGGGAATATTCGTGAGTGGCACGGTTAATTGGTTGACATCCTTGGATGACTTGACTGCCATTGTATCTCTTCATTTGGGGAAGGAATCTTATCAGAAAATACCACCGCCAGATCATGGAGATCCTAATAAGTTGATCTTGGATGTGATGAGGGATTGCTTGTGCATATTTTCTAGAGAAAGTGGTTACTCTTTTACTGATGTTTGGCTTATGAAGGAATATGGTAATAAAGATTCTTGGATTAAATTAATTCGTCTTTCCTTTGGTGATTCTCGTAGCCATTTTACCAAGATACTGTATATTTCTGAGGACAACAACCATGTGCTGCTCGTCTTTAGAGAGCTTCGCAAATTGAAGTGGGTTGTTTATGATTGCAAAAATGACACTATAACGACTTCCAAGACTGAAGATTTGAGTTCGGTGGAATCAAAAGTTTACGTTGAAAGTTTGATATCACCTTGATTATACCATTATAGGATTTAGATGATGTGCTGTGTCACTAGTATGAGATTCAATCCATACTTTTATGTTTATTTTTTTCTTTGTTATTTATATTATCTTTGTTTTTAGTGATGGTGATTTCATGGATCATTGTTAATTAATAGTGAACGAAATTTGCAGCTTGAGAAATTGTGTTGTTATTGTCATTTGTTTGTTAGTTATTATGGTTATTTATTTTGAATCATGCTTTGATTGTGCTTAGTTTGATTTTGTAATATCAAACTTAGGATTTCGATGTTACTATGCCCAATCACTGGTATATGTTTGTTAATAGTTAATATACATCTGTTGCTTATTGATGCAAATGTGATTTTTTACTGTTTGTTTCAAATCAAGTTCTGATGGATAAGATACTAATAAGATCATGGAATTTACATGGGGAAGTTTCTAGAGTTGAATTTTATTTTTTAGTATGAAGGATTTTTAAGTATTGTGAAACATGAAATTGGATTTCAAGTACAGGAGGATTCACTATATATTTAGTTTAGCTTCTCTACACAAACCAACTATGTATAGCAACCACTTTATAATGATCATAACTAAAATAACAAACTTTAACTAATCTGTAAAAACTAATATAACCAATTTAAAACTACATATTTAACAAACTCCAACAACATTTACTAAATGTCTAATTATAACTAAGACATTGAACTCAATTAGTTAATGAGTTCCCTCCAAGATGGATCGTTCGGGAGAACTCAAGTTCAATTCCTGGTGGGAACAATTATTGGTCAGGGGCTGAACTCTAGATTACCGGAACTCATTCCTCTGGCAGAGGGTTAATATAAAAAAAATGTCTAATTATGTCTAACAAAGTCTTAGAAACAAGCATTATGCCTAGAATATATAACAATATATAGTTGATATAATCTATATATTGTGCCATAATGTTCAAGGCAGTGCATTACCTATTAGAGTTAAAGATTTCATCACAGCATATAAAAAAGGCTGTGCCAACTGCCAAAGTAATCAGAATTGGCAACTGTAGTGTGCAGTGGATGTGGAAAAGAACTCAAAACTTGGCATCCATGTTACATTCTCTCCTACGAGAGTTATCAATTAATTTTGTCATCAATACAAGTTTAAATTGTATAGGAGATTTTATTGTATATTCTATGAGAGTTAGAATTCTAGAACATGGCTTTGTATCACACCGTACAAACTCAAAGATTATGTAATCAAACTGTTAGTGGCAACAACTTGTACCCCAATGAGGAAGTCCTTTCTCGAAGGTAGGAAATCCTTAGTGTGGAAACCCTCATCTGTGAGGTGGAAATTTATGGTTGTTGACTAAACTAGCTGACAGTTTCGGTAGTGAACTAGTATATAAAAAAATTTATTGCGTTCTTCTTTTGCACCATTTCTCTTGTGTATTAACGAGAAGTTAAACGAATTGATAAAGAACTTCATTTAATTTATGTTTGAATTTGTAATATTTATAAAAGAATTTTTCAAAACAAGAAACACAATTCAACTCCCCCTCCCCCTCTCCCTCCCCCCATAGCGGTTCGCAAGATAACTCGTAAACTGTTCCAGGACAATTTTTTTGACGTGAAGAAAACAAAAAACTTGAGAAATCGAATGAGGAAGGTTTGAGTGAATACTCGAAAGAGGACAGCCCACGGGGTCATAATTCAAAGAAGAAGATTCCGAAATAGTTCAACGGTAAACGAATTCTGATTTCGCTGACTCTTCAGTGGTATATGATGCGCCTCTTTCTGCGTTTGCTTAAGTTTCCTTTACATTCAACTCTATGTGATGTTTGTGGAGTCCCTTAGTGCTTGGATTGTGTGTTGGAAACAAGATTTTGTCAAAGATGTGGTTCTAGAGGGTTTAGAGTGGATAGAAAAAAAGTTTGTCGTGGTGTGTATTGTTTGTGTCTGAAGATACATGCATATACATAGAAAAAGCATTCAATGTTTAACCTCTGAACATCTGGGCGAGGAGTTCGCATTTTAGCTTGCGAACTGTGTTTCATTCCCAAAAAAAACTCATAGGGGTGAGTGAAGGGTGAAGGTGAGAAAACGATCACATTTTTACATTGTTCGCTACGTAAAGTGGGAACTGAGTTCGCAACTTAAGTAGCGAGCAGGCTATTTTGAAAATTTGCAGAGTGGGAGATTACTTAGGGGGTGCAAAGAGAAAGTATCTTCTCATAATATTTATTCATTGATACATAAAGAAACACATCACATATTTGCCAGTGGTACATAAACACAAGACACATATTTGTCAATGGTACATTAAAGAAATACGGGCTACATATTGTTTACCGATAAATATATAAGAAAGGCATGAAATAATTTTTTTTTACTAAGCATGAAATAATATTTGTTAGTGATGCATTAAAAACACGAGATAAATATTAAAAAGAAACAATTAGTACAAAAAACACACGGAACAAATATTTGGTAAGCTTGTTCGCAGATTCATCCTTTTCGATTTTAGCAGTATTGAATTTGTACTTGAATTTGATGTATTCTACCGATCTGATTAAATGAATATCTTTTATTTTTGTCAAAGAAAATAATATTTGTTAATGATTTACAAAAACACTACAGGACAAATATTTTTTTGGGTCAAGTAGAACAAACATTTTTTACTGTCAAATATAAAAAAGAAATCTTGACAGGTTAATACTTAAAAAAAATATAGGACAGATTTGTTAGTGTTACATAAAAAACACAGGTGAAACATTTTTCGTCAGTAAATATAAAACAAAATACAAAATAAATATTTGTCAGCATGAAAAAAGGACAAACATTTTTTACTAACAAATATATTTTTTTAATATGTATTATTAAAAACAATAGACAAATAATTTTACATAGAAACACATGAGACACAAATAAATATAAAACAAACAACAGGCAAATAACTTTCATTAACACATAAAAATACACGAGACAAATATTTGTATTTTTTACGCGGATAAATATTTGTTTGTGATTAATACATAAAAATACACGAGACAAATATTTGTATTTTTTACTCAGGATAAATATTTGTTTGTGTTTTTATATGGCAGCGGCCGTCCTCCTTCATAATAATTGCCACACAAAGTGCTCTCAGTCACTAGAGGGCCATTGCAAGAGGGCCGTCGCAGACCACCTATATAGCGTCCACGAAAGACCAACAGCTGCCACAACTGCTTTTAGAGATATTTATTCATTTTAATTACTAAATATTTATGTTAAAATATATCTATTAAAAGAGTATGATTTGAGCCTAATAAAAAATTTCTGTATTTTGTCAACAAAAAAAATATATGTATTGGACCGAGTAAATTAAAAAGATCAGTTTTGGGCTGATGCACCAATTCATTCATTCACCAAAATAGCATTACTCTTTGCCTAGTTTATTTTAAGAAAAATTCCCTCTCCACCCCACCTATCTCACCTCCACGTTTCTCTTCTCCCACAGAAAATTGTCTTATTTATAGGAGCGAAGAGAAACGTGTAGAAGGTGGGAGAGGGGGGAAGAGAAACTATCTTATCCTAATATACATTCGTGGAAGTAACTAAAAGTCTAGGTAATTTGATAAATTGAGAATAGTTTAGAAAGTAGTTATTACTAGGAACTATTTGGATTGGTTTATCTTCTAGTGTAAGTTTTGTAAAATTATTATAGAGAACTTATAAAAACGACTTATGACAATGTTTTAACTTATTTTTATTATAAACTTTTCAATATATAGCTTATAGAAATAGCTCATAACATGTATAAAAACAATTTATCTTTACTTTATTTTTTGTTATAAAAATAGTTAATCAGCTTATACATAAGTGCTTATACACTTGTAATATATAAGCAACAAATAAGTTATTTATCCCGACAGATCTATATACTTTTAGGCTTTGCATGTAAGTTTAGAGGGGAATGGAGGATAGGATTTTGAAAAAAAGGGGAGGAACAAGTGAAAAGAATAGAGGTCTTTGGAAGGTAAAAAACTTTTTGAGACTTTTTTTTATAATATAAAATCCTCTTTAAGTTGAAGAACTCAAAATTATATTATATTGGAGGTTTAATTTGTCGGTCCCTATAAAAAGGAATGGAGGGAATAGTTTAGGAATCTTCCTTGTTAGTTGCATGGTGATCATAGGCTGATACACTCTTAGGTTGTCAATTGTCATTGCAGCTTTTCTTGGCAAGTAAAAGTTGATGAGTTGTTTTAATAGATTTTTTCTGGCTCCCTATAAGTCCTCGTTTGTTTCAGGAAATCTCAAAAATACCTCCCTCACTACTTAATTAGTAAACTTAGAGGGTACAAAATCTGAGAAAAAATTGTTCGCATCCTAGAATGTGAAGTAATGTGAACCTTATAAAATAGGGGGTAAAGGAAGGAGGAGAGATACAAAAATATTAGATTTTATAAGTTCGCATTTTATGATGCGAATTTTGTTTCCCCAGTTTTTTCTATTTACACACTCGCATCCTACATTGTGAGGGGGTAGGATTATAAGGTCGGGGTGCACGGGGGCACAAAAAGAAATAGTCTTGTTTTAATGAGAAAGGATAAAAATGAAAATACGTAAGACGCGCAAAAAGCAGATAGGGCAACAAAAGAATATTTCATCTATTTTTCCCCACAGGCCCCAATAGATAGCTACTGGATCACAATCAGTCCTAGCTAAGCTGGTCCTAAAGTCATTAGGCCCATAATAATACATGCTACTTGTTTATCGCATTCATGGCTTTGTTCTCTTTTTTTCATATCCACAATATGCAAATCCTCCTCTCACCAAGTTTTGATCAGGTCAATCTTCACCATCATCACAATTTCTATAATTAATTAAAATTTATATTCTAGCATACCATATTATTAATTTTGTGTTTTTTTGCTTAAGTAAAGTATGCCATATTATCAATTTTGATTATTGTTAGGGAAATAGTGCCCTAATAGTTTGGAGTTTGATGGAGATGTAATTAAGTAAAGTATGCCAAAACAATATTGACAAAAATTCAAACTTAAAAGGTTTTTTTTGCTTTCACCACCAGTTTAATCTGGTTTGGTGATCAATTTTGGCATCAAGTGATTACAGTCCCCTTCTGATTGCAGTTGCGGGAGATCGAACCGTGATCCTCCCTACCAAGTTCAGCGTCAATCACCACCACTGAACCAACTAACGATTGATAGTTATAGATTTTTTCGAACATTAACCGAAACTTATTTAACCATAAGTTCAATCATGGATTAATTAATTATGTGTGATTATAATCTAACCAAAAAATATTTTGTTAAAAAAAATAATAATCTAACCAAAATTAAGGGAAGATAAAGTCATTTACAAAGTTGTTTTACACTTTTCATCAATTTTTGTGAGTTGTTTTAGTAATTAACATCATATCCCTAACCCTTTTTTCCATCTATATGATTGTATGGTATGATACAACTCCCTTTCAAATTGAGGTTCAAATTAAAATGCATGCATGCTTGATATATTTTGAGGGTGGAGTTTATTTTTCTCTTTGAGTAATTGATTATCACAGACATATAGCACCCTCTAAAATGTGTTACATGCTTTTAGATCACACATTTTACTTATACTATATATTGTGGTCTGCTACTTTATTAAATGTAATCTTTAACTTCTCATAGCCAATCATGACACATATTCATGTGGATGTGCAAAGCTTGTGAACCTTATTTTCCTCCCTTTTTCAACTTAGTCAACCCTCTTATATCTCATTAACAAAAATATAGGTCCCCTATGTTAAAAAAAATATAGGTCCCCTATCACATGTTGAGTTAATTGAGTCCCAATGTCCCCATATTTCTTTTCCAATTACTCAAAGGCTCAAAGCTATCACAATAATATGTCAACTCAATTTTCCCTTATAGTCACAGTGGCAACAGAGACAAAACACATACATGACCATTATATCTCCTTGTCTCACTTTCAAATTTCAAAAGATACATTTGATCTTTTATTTTTATTTACTTTTATGCACCTAGTGAAAAGTTCATGTAAAAAGAGTCAAGACTCCAAAAAATATATTTGGTCTTTTATTTCTATTTACTTTTATGCACATAGTGAAAAGTTCATGTAAACTCTAAGTTTGAAGTGCGATCTAGAGAAATGTCTACATTTATTAGTTTTTTTTTTTTACAGTTCTATCTAGTTACTATTATAAGTAAATTTAACATTTTTTTATAAATTAAAAAAGTGATATATTTGATTTACAATATTATAGACTAGATACGTTACTTTTCAATATACCAAAATGTCAAAATTTGTTATAATATTGAAAGAAGGAAATAAGTTTGAATAGATTATCTTTTATAGAATAATAACTTACCAAATACAAAAAAAATAAAATAAAAAAAAACTTAATTAGAGTATATCTAGATGAAGAAATTGTCAGTAAATTTAAAACAAAGAATTTAAAATTCATTTCTTACCTTATAGGCATATACAATATGAATCTCAAATTGGTCATTATAATTTTATCACATTATGCAATTTGATTACTATATTTAAAAAGTTTATAAATTGGTTCCTATATTTATAAACTTGGTTTAATTTTTTAAAATTTCCAATTAGCACTTATAATTCTTTTTAAAAAAATATAAATTGGACCATATAATATATTTAAGAATTGTAAAATGGTCCTAAAATTTAAAATTTTGCATGTTGGTCTTTATTTTTCATATTTTAAAATAGATCCTCAAGTTTTTGACCTTTCATAAAAATATTTAGAAATTTACCCTGGTTTAGACCATAACATATCTTGGCCCTTATTTACATTGTGTGGTTCCTAAATTTAATTTCTAAAACAAAGTGTATATGAGGTACTTCATTTCCTCTGATCTTGTCACATTGGTGGAAGTTGAATCAATGAGCAAAATGTAACCCATAAGTAAATGAGTAAAGGAATTTGTCATGAAATGGGAAGGCATAATTTCTAGGAATCCTTCAAAAAATCAAAGTGGAATGAAAATGGAATGTGGACCTCTCAACAAAGCATTGCCATCTTCCAACCCACTAGCAAACTATATATCATTATGTCTAATGTGCAATATTTGATGGTCAAACTAATCCAACCTCTTATCAAACTTTCCCAATTATAATTCTTTTAATTTTATAGTGAAAAAGTATTTATATGATTCTTGTGAACGATTTCATTACACGTAACATAACAAGATATATATTATATATTTTGAAAAAAGTTTAGGGAATGTGTGAAAAGTGAAAAATATTGTACAAGAAGAAATTGAAAAATATAATGCCAACCCAACCCACCTTATTGGTTGGCCCATCTAAGCCACGAGAATTTTGGTCACACTGATTTTATTCTCTATTCCATCTTTGGTGCGCCTATCAATTCAAGTTATGAATATTTTGTTGGTCTTCTGTTCTCTTTAGTGGTATATAATATGAATCAACCTTTAATTTAATTTTTTAACACTCGATTTTATTTTTTATTAAAAATAAAATTTTTAGGATAAGGGGATGATATCCCAGTCTAAGATAGGGAAATCCTTAGGGTTTAAAGAGCGCTTACAAAGGTAATTAGATTTACCTTCCTTTAAAGACACTAGCGGGACTCGAACCCGAGATATCTCAAATTCAAGACTTGTCTTTTTACCACTAGACCAAGCCTTTGGAGGTACGACTGTTGTGACAAGTGTGATTATTAAGTCTCACATTGCTTAAAACAATGGAGGTTGAACAATTTATAAGTGAGAGGACCCATAAACCTAACATCTTAAGGTTTTGGGTTAGATTGTGGTGTCCAACTCACTTGTAGAGTTGTTCTTGAATCCAATGTGGATGATCCCCCTGGCTTCCCCCTCGTGACCCAACAGTGGTATCAGAGTCAATGGTTCGACGAAGGGTTGAACCGGCTCCTTGTATCGAAAGTCTTCCTAACAAAGGTGGTCAGGCGGCGTGTCCCGTGTGTAGTGTGGCAACGGCGGTACAAGTGTAGTGTAGCTGAAAAAGCTTCCGCTTGAGGGGGAGCATATCCTAGTATGGATTGACTCACACTTGGGGGAGATTGTTGTGGCAAGTGTGAGTGTTAAGTCCCACATTGCTTAGAATAGTGGAGGTTGAACACTTTATAAGTAAGAGTACCCATAAACCTAACACCTTAAGGTTTTGGATAAGAGGTGTCCAACTCACTTGTAGAGATTTTCTTGAACTCAATGTGGATGATCCCCCTGCCTGTCCCCTCGTGGCGACCAACAAAGACTCGATATTCGACATAATGATCGACTAATTCGAAAAATATCGATCTCATAGTCAAATACCAAAATCATGGATCAACCTAATAATAGTGTGAAGGATAACTACACCTCATAAGAGAAAGAAGACAATTGGTCTCTGGAACCTGAGATGTGGTAATAAGGTGGTGTAAGTCGCTATGATAGGATTTTTTTTGTTTTCACCACTAGTTTAATTTGGTTCGAGAGTCAGTTCTGGCATCAAGTGGTTTCAGCTCCCTCCCGATCGCAGTTGCGGGGGATTGAACCGTGATCCTCCATACCAAGTTCAGCGTCAATCACTACTGAACCAACTAACGATTAGTGCTATGATAGGATTTTAGCTGGTGATATAATTGATTGATATTAGTGGCTATATCTCCTTGTGAAAGAAAGTGGTACATGTACACATTTCGACTATTAAGTTGCCGTAGAGTAGAATCAACCTAATAATAGTGAGAATTTTGTTAGTAGTTATTTCTCTGATTTAACTATACAAAAACAGAAAAAACATGCATATATATCTCACTTGGTTCTTAAAAGGATAAGTTCTCATGAGAGAAAGAAGACAATAAATGAAGTATTCTTTCTATTCTATTCTATTTGATTTCTCTTTTATTCTATTTAATCTAAGAATTATTGAATGATATACACAAAAATAATAAAGAAATACACAAGATCATTATAGAACCTTTTCCAAACGTTTATAGTCCACCTTGTTGGCCTAAAGTTCCAAATTTATAACAATATTTAATAAAATGCTCTCATGAATTCCTAATTTCCTATGCATAGAACGGTGACCGTTTCTGGATCATTTAATAAAAAAAATTAAAATATTAGGTTGGGTTGGCAATATTACCCTCCAATTAGGTTTGAATGTCGAATTAGGTTGGCAATGACATGCTTTGGAGGAATAGAATATTCATTTAGAAATAGTCTTTGTCCCTATTATACTTTAATTATTGATACCTTCTCTTCTTTTTGTTTTCTGGCTGCCCTTCATCTTTGTCCCTTTCTTGCATTGGGTTCTTTGCGTATGGTTTCTCTAGTGTTTATCCTCCATGGTGTTTTTGGGTTAATATTTCCATTACCATTGAAAAAAAATCCAAATCCTAAACGAAAAGAGATAAGGGCAGTTTGTTTTAGTTTAAAATATATATATATATATATCTTTTATGTTAAGTGATCTAACCTGTTGATCAGAAAGGTGTGATGGCCAGAGATCCGTCGCACTGTAGCGTCAAGCAGCAATTCACCACCGGAGGGGGGGGTTGTACCTGCAGGTGCTCCGATGCCTAAGTCAGAGAGTGAGCAAGCACAGAGAAAAGGGAGAGAGTGAGAGTAAAGAATATGAGTTGTGTACCTTGCTCTCCTGTCAAGGAGAGCTTATATAGTTGCCCCCAGCGCTGGGCCAAAGGTCCCCCTAATGGGCTGTGTTGAGCAGCCCAATAAGGTGGACTGCCAAGATAACTCCTGAATAAGAGGAGAAGCTGTTGCCAGCTGTTATCTTGGTGGAGCAGTTCCACGATCCTAGGAGGAGTGGATAAGCTCCATGGATGAGTGTCGAGCAGCACGTGGCAGGAACCGCGTGCTTGGCTGTCGGGCAGGGGGAAGTCCCTATTGGGCCTGCCCTAAGATCCGAGCAGAACTGGATTTGGGCCAGTTCTTTGGCCCAGTCCAGAACAGGAGCCCCCCAAGCCATTGCTCTTAGTCATAAGAGTAGTGGCTTTAAGTTCAAGCCCGTGTGTCGAGGACAAAGTTTTGTTTATCCTTCCCCGTTGTCGAGGAGATGCTCGCGGGGAGCTTCAAAGCGCAGTGATTACGAGGAGAAATGTTAGTAAATTCGTGCTCGCAATTCTCACCGGTTTTGCTGGCAGGGAGCTGGTGTCGAGGACGCTTCGCGAAGAAGCACTTCTTCGATGTCGGGCACGTGCTCGCAATGAGATTTGGTTTGTTTGTAGAACAATTTCGTGCTCGCATGTCGAGCAGGAAGTTCAAAAACGATATACGCTCGTGACGCGTGGTCTGTTTGATGAGACTTGAAAGGACAGACGCTTCGTTTGCGTCTGACGCGTGTCATAGCTAGCGAAGGGGCGCCATTATGACCTAGGGGTAGGTCATCATTGTCTTCGTTTTCCGAGGACGATTGTGAGCCGTTGGATCGCTGTGTCTTTCTATTTCTCCAGAGATTTAATCTGGAACGTTGGATGAAATTTGATCACAGCCATTGGATTGAATCAAATGGTGGTGATTGAAGAGACGTAGTTGTTGGTTGGTGCATGCTCACAAGTTTTGGAGGTTATAAATAGGAGGAAAGGGAGAGTTTTTCCAATTTCTCTCTTTCATTTCTCTGCTCTCCACGCTGCTGCTGCTTCCTCTTCTCTACAAGTTTTGAAGTTTGAAAGTTCATCCCTTTTTTGCTCCAAGTTTGCGTTTTTATTACACCCAAAGGTATGGCTTATACTGATTTCCCTTTATTTTTGCTTTCCGCAGCTTCTGCACATTGTATTTGGGACTTTAAGCTTTTGATTTATTTTGGGTGTTGATGAATGGGTTGAAAACTACCACTGCGTTGGTGGTTTGTGGTGGTTTTGCTTTTAACAAAATCACTGCTTTGATTCACTGAATGTGAGTGTTTTGGTGTTTGGTGGTGGTTTTGCCACTGCCAAACACCATTTTGGGTGTTTTCCCCAGGTTTTTGGATTAATAGGGGTATTTTATGGGATAAACGCTGATGAATATGATGAACATCTTTGGAGAAGATGAACAGTGTTTCTGGATTTCGCGTCGAGGAGGACTTCGTGACCTCTCCTCGTCGGCGTCGGGGAGGTGAGCGCATTGCGTCTTCTGTTAGTTATAGTTCCTCCCCGAATCGCGAGCACAGCGACTAAGCGCTTGTCGGGGGGCTTCTCCCCGTTCGATTCGCTGGGAACTCGTGTCGGGGACCTTCTCCCCGTTTTAATTGCTAAATTAGGTGTCGGGGACCTTCTCCCCGTTTCATGTCCTCGAAAACCAATGTCTCCCCGTTTGTTAATTTGCTCTAATTTGTCGTATGATGAGGGCTTTGGTCGGGGACAGCGTCCTCGCCATTTTCAACGCCCTTTCACTTGAATTGTGGTGGAAGGGTGGATTTGATTGAATTGTCGAATTCACTTTCTTTCGCTGCTTTTCAGGTGCGTCATGGCTGACATCGAGGAGCCGATCGAGGAGAACCGGCTGGTCGACACGATCACTGATCCGGCGCTGTCATGGGTTGCGCCCGAACCTCGGGGAATCGCGTCGTCGTTGGAACGAGGAGACGGCAACATATTTTCAATTGTCGAGGAGAGGGCCGAAGGTGGCCCCGTACATTGGGAGGCTTACCTGCCCGTCGAGGGGAAAAGAGTGTGCTCGCCATTTTCGGACAGCGGGTTCACGATGTATGAATTTGCCTTCAAGGAGCTCGGATTTAGGATGCCTTTTAGTGACCTCGCCATTGAGATTTTCGATCGACTCAACCTGGCCCCCTCGCAGCTGCATCCGAACTCGTTGGCCTTCATAAGGGCCTTCGAGATTTTGTGCGAGCATCTCGAGGTCGAACCCACCGTGCCCCTGTTTTTTAGGATATTCAAAATCCAGAGGCAAACATTCCGAGGAAGGCAAGGTTGGGTGTCCTTGAAACATCAACAGGGCAAGATTTTTAGAATGTTCGTCGACTCGGTTCGGGGATTTAAAGAAAGGTATTATGTAATCAAGCCTGTGTCCCCGGAGGCCCGGCAGTCGTTGTACAAGGTTGTGGCCGTTTTGGGCGAGGAGGGGGAGCCGGTTCCTCGGGAGGTTCCTCGTTTCCCTTTGAGCTGGTCGGATAAGCACTTCGCGCTGCCTACGGATGCTTACATAGTTCGAGATGAAAATCTCTCCCCGACGGAGCGGGTAGGGTTTGAAAGGATTAGGAGTTACGTCGCCGGGTTTGAGCCCGTAAGATATATGACCAAGGCGGGTGTGCCCGCGAAGGATGAGTTTGGGAACCCGAGGGTAGAGCCTCGGTTTGTAAATACAAAATCGCTGCTCGAGTGTACGAGCAGGGATGCTAGGAAGGATTTGTTAGGTATATTTTGATTCTTGTGCTCGACCTTTGCTTTGAATTTGACTGTTTATTTTTCTCCTCGTTTATTTTTCTCCTTGTTTATTTTTCTCCTCGTGAGTAGACTAACTTTGTTTTTGGCAGATAAAATGGCTGACTTCGCCGACGAGCTAGTGAAGATTGCGGCCGACAAGAAGAGGGTGGCCAAGAAGAAATCTGCTCGGGCTGCTATCTCTCAAGTGATCTCCTCGAGCCAAACAACTCCTGCCAGCTCCTCGTCTCCAGTGGGCGCTAAGGGGAGTTCGTCTGTTGCTAAGCCTCCTCCGGCGAAGAGACAGAGGGACGAACAGGTGATTGATTTGTCCGCTGTTGCCGAGGAGAAGGGTTTCGTCTTGCCTCCTACCTATGGGAAAAGGGGCTTCATGGAGATGAACCCTCCATTGCTGATGCAGTCGGAGAAGGACCTCATTCTAGGGTACACATCCGAGGAGAGAGCTAATATGCTCGCCAAGGATCTGGCCGGCATGCTGAGGGTGGCGGAGACAGCTATGGCCCTTAACGAGGGTGGCCCCATGAAAGAAGTGGCGAAGTTGAAGGAGAAAGTCCTGAAGCTGGAGGTTAGAAACCGTCAGCTCGAGAATAGTATCCTCGACTACGAGGGGAAAAGGGAGATATATGCCAAGCAGACGGCCGAGCTGCGGGAGACGAATGTTGAGCTCGACAAAGTCAAGAAGGAGTTGGCCGACTTGGTGATCAGCTATGACGAGGAGAAAAAGGGGAGAGCGACTGCCGAGGAGGAGTTGAAGTCACTGCAACAGATGATGATCCCTGCCGAAGACGAGCCTGACTGTGCTCGGAACCTGGCTACTCGGGCAGAGCTGGTCGGCGAGATCCAGGCCCAAAGGGAGAATGTTTTCAAGAGTGCCAAGTATGGCTTTGACAACGCCGTGGCTCAACTGCAGGTCGTCAACCCCGGGCTTGTGACCGAAGGAACCGGGCTGCTCCGCAAGGTCGAAAATGGGCAGATCGTCATACCTGAGCAGTACCGGCAGATGGAAGAGGAGGAAGAGGCCGAGGAGGACCAAGAGGAGGACATGCCCGACGTCGGCGAGGAAGAGGGCCAGGGGGAAAGTGATCATTGACTTATCTTAGTTTGTTTCGGCCTGCGTGCCATTATGTTATTTTTATTTTTAGTTTTTGTCGAACTTGTTTTGGGGCCTGCGTGCCATATTTTTGTAACACCCGAACAAGTGGGCTTTGTCCCCGTATTTTTATGATATTGTTGGCCTCGGTGGCCTTTATTTATTTGTGTTTGTTTTTGCTAAGTTTTGCCTTGTTTGTGTGGATGTTTATTTCTGTGCTCGTTTAATTATACGAATTTGTGCTCGGAATTTGACTTGTGAAAAATCCTTAAAATTTTGTGATTCGCTAATTGTTGTACGAGCACGTTCTGTCGAGGACGTCTGTCCTCGGAAATAACTTAAATAGTTTAGGGAACTACTTAAGCGCCTAGAGTCGTTTTTCCAGACCAACGCAGATCCGAGCACGTGGATGTGCTCGGTCCACGACCTGAACATCCCATCGCGAGCTGGGTGTTAGGCTGCGGCACGACGACGATGGAGCTCGTTTCATGAGTTGTCCTCGTCGGGCAGAGGCTCTGCTCGTGTGTTGAGCTCAGAGTTTACCTTAAGCATTTTTAGATGAGCGCGGGTGCCTGCACGACATCCGTTGTCGAGGAGCTCTGCTCGTTGTTTTAAGGGCAGATGCTGCCTCTGCGTAGATGCACGGTTGGCAAATAACTTAGCTATAATATTGTTTCAACTTTTGGGCATTCCACGTTCGAGGGATTTCCTTCCCCTGGAGGGTTTCAAGGTGGTATGCGCCGTTGTCCGTTTTGCCGCGGACACGGTATGGTCCCTCCCAGTTGGCTGCGAGCTTGCCCTCGTGGGAGTCCTTTGCATTTCGTCTTAAGACGAGGCTGCCGACTTCGAAGTCTCTCTTTATGACTTTGGTGTCATGTCGAGCAGCCACTAGCTGTTTTAGTGAGGCTTCTTTGAGGGAAGCCGCTGTTCGGATCTCTTCGACGAGATCCAGCTCCTCTCTCATCGCCTCGTCGTTCATCTCTTCGTCGAGGGGGGCTTCAGTGCGACGAGAGGGCTCTCCAATCTCCACGGGGATGACTGCTTCGGTCCCATATGCTAGACGAAAGGGTGTCTCCCCGGTAGTGGAGTGAGGGGTAGTTCGGTATGCCCATAGTACGTGGGACAGCTCCTCAACCCATTGCTTCTTTGCGTCGCCCAGCCGTCGTCGTAGTCCGCGCAGGATGACTCTGTTCGCGGCTTCTGCTTGCCCGTTGGTTTGTGGGTGCTCGACGGATGTGAAGTGATGTTTTGTGTTAATTTTGGCGAGGAATCCCCTAAATGTTTTGTCGGTGAACTGTGTGCCGTTATCTGTGACCACAGCTTGGGGTATCCCAAAACGACATAGGATATCTCTTTTGAAGAAACGTAGGATCCTAAACGAAGTTATTTCGGGGAGTGGTTCTGCCTCTACCCATTTGGTGAAGTAGTCTACTCCAACGATGAGGTATTTACATTGGAGGTTTCCTCTGGTGAAGGGACCGAGGATGTCCATGCCCCACCATGCAAATGGCCACGGGGACGATAATGACTTGAGCTCGTGAGGGGGAGCAAGGTGCATGTCCCCGTGCCGTTGGCATTTGTCGCACTTTTTCACGTGCTCTTTAGCGTCTTGCTGCATGGTTGGCCAGTAATATCCTGCTCGCAATGCCTTTCTGGCCAGAGAGCGACCCCCGAGGTGCTGTGAGTTAATTCCCTCGTGTATCTGGCGGAGGATGTAGTCGGCAGTGGTCTCGTCGGCGCACTTCAGGAGGGGAATGGAGAAGCCCCTCCTGTAAAGTTTTTCGTCGAGGAGGGTATATGAGCACGCTCTTCGTTTGACCGTTGCTGCTTCCTTCTCGTCGTTAGGTAGTGTTCCGTGCGCGAGATAGTTGTATACTGGGGTCATCCAACAGTTGGCGTCTCCGATGGCGTTTATGTCAAGGACCCTCGTTGGTTTTTGTATGCTCGGATGGGAGAGGATTTCCTGGATGACGGATTTATTTCCGTTTTTTCTTTTCGTGCTCGCTAACTTTGACAGGATGTCTGCTCGTTTGTTATGCTCTCGGGGAACATGCTGTATTTCGGCGGAGTCAAACTTCGTGATTCTTTCCTTCACTAAGGCCAAGTACTCAGATAAGTTGTCATTTTTGGCTTGGTATTCTCCTAGGACCTGCGATGCGACGAGCTGCGAATCTGTATAGATTTTTACTTCCTTCGCGCCCACGTCCTCGGCGAGACGTAATCCAGCAAGGAAGGCCTCGTATTCTGCCTGGTTGTTTGAGGTCGGAAAGGACAGTGCTAGCGAAACTTCGATCAGGATGCCCTCCTCGTTTTCGAGGATGATTCCTGCGCCCGCCCCCGTTGCGTTGGACGCTCCGTCAACGAAAATGGTCCACTTGTTCGCTCCATCCGTCGAGGAGGGAGAGCAAGTCATTTCGGCCACAAAGTCGGCCAAAACTTGGGCTTTGAGTGCTTTTCTGCTTTCGTAGCGGATGTCGAATTCCGAGAGCTCCAACGACCATTTCAGCATCCTGCCCGCCATGTCTGGTCGGACAAGAAGTGACTTGATGGGCTGGTCTGTTCGGACGACGACCGTGTGCGCGAGGAAGTAGTATCGGAGTCTCCTCGCCGCGGTGACGAGGGCCAGTGCGACTTTTTCGATTCGCTGGTATCTGAGCTCGGGGCCTTGCAAGACTTTGCTCGTGAAGTATACTGGTTTCTGTCCTTCTAGTGTCTCTCGTATAAGAGTTACACTGACAGCCTCGGAGGAGACGGCGAGGTAGAGGTACAACACCTCCCCGACGTCCGGGCGTGACAGAACTGGGGGCTCGGACAGTGCCTTTTTTAAGTGTTGAAGGGCCTGCTCGCACTCCTCAGTCCACTGGAAGGCAGATTCTTTCCTAAGTAATTTGAAAAGGGGAAGTGCGTGTTGAGCTGATTTTGCTACGAAGCGGGATAATGCGGTCAGCATTCCATTCAGTGTTTGTATGGACTTTTTGTTGTTGGGAGTTGGGAACTCGGTGAATGCTCGACATTTGTCGGGGTTAGCCTCGATTCCGCGCTCGGTGAGGTAGAAACCGAGGAACTTCCCTGCTCGGATGCCGAATGTGCATTTCTCGGGGTTGAACCTCATATTGACCTTCCTGGCCTGCTCGAAGACCTTTCGAAGGTGGATTGTGTGATCCACCTCCTCGTGGGATTTGACGATCATGTCGTCCATGTACACTTCGAGCATGTCCCCGATCTCTCCTCGGAAAACTTTGTTCATCATCCGCTGGTAAGTAGCGCCGGCGTTTTTCAAGCCGAAGGGCATTACGTTGTAGTAATAGTTGCCCTACTCGGTCATGAAGGCCGTTTTCGTCCTGTCGGCCACGGCCATTGGGATTTGATTGTACCCTGAATATGCATCTAAAAAAGACAGTAATTTAAAACCAGAAGAATTATCAACTAATCTATCAATGCAAGGTAAAGGGTAAGCATCCTTAGGGCATGCCCTATTGAGATCGGTATAGTCAACACACATCCTCCATTTTCCATTAGATTTTTTCACGAGTACAACGTTTGACAACCAAGTTGTATATTTGGCTTCAGAAATAAAATTTGCCTCTAAGAGGTCTTTTACAGCTTTTTCTGCAGCCTCCACTTTTTCAGGAGACTGCCTACGCCTACGTTGCACTATAGCACTAGCAGCTTCATCGACGGTCAACTGGTGACAAGCAATGTTGGGGTCCAAGCCTGGCATCTCGGAAGCACTCCAGGCGAACAGGTCAGCGTTGTCTTTCAGGCAGGCCACCAGCTGTTTCCTCGCCAAGTCTGGGACGTCCTTTCCAATCTTCAAGTTCCTGCTCGGATCTTCTCCAAGGGGGATCAGCTCGAAATCCCCGTCGGGGATGGGACGAAGGATCTCCCTGCTCGCCGTGTCGCCCTCTGCCTTGTCTTTACGCAGCTTTTTCTCCTCTTTATGTTCCTGCTTGGAATGACGACTGTCGAGGTCCACCAAGCTTACATTCTGGGGAGGTTGTGGAGGAGGAGGCTTTGTGCTCGTTTCGGGCTGCTCGGAAGAAGTCTTGCTCTTCTTCGCTTCAGGGACAGGGCCGACATAGCTCTGCCCTTTATAAGCTGCATTGAAGCACCTCCTCGCGGCCTCAATGTCTCCATGGAGAGTAGCTACCTGCCCTTTGTCAGTGTAATATTTCATCTTCAGATGGGCAGTGGAGGCTACGGCGGGCAGGTCTGCGATTGCAGTTCTGCCGATGATGCACTGGTAGAGAGATGGACAATCTACCACCAGGAACTTGACTTTGATCGACTTGGCCGTTTCCTTGTGGCCGAAGGTGACGATCAGGTCGACGTAACCCCAGGGCTTTGTGGTCGCCCCGTTGAATCCTTGGAGATCTGAGCCCAAATACGGTGTGAGATGGGACTCGTCCAGCTGCAATGTCCTGAACAGATGTGCGTACATAATGTCGCAAGAGCTGCCCGAGTCGACGAGGATGCGTCGGACGTCAAAGTTTGCCATGTCGGCTCTGATGAGGAGGGGGATCTGTGAGTTGGCAGATCCTCCGGGCAGCTCCTCGAGATAGAATGAGAGAGGCTGTGACGATGTCTTCGGTTTACCGAGGGTGACAGCCATGCCCTAGGAGGCAGTAATGAGCTCCTCGAACTTCCTTTTTACCGAGCCGACGGTGTGTTTGTCGAAGACACCACCAGAAATGACCATGGTTTCAGCAAAATTTTCTCATTCGTTGAGGATGGGATACTCATAGGTGTCTTTGAGGTGTTTGGGGACGTATAAGTCCTCTGGTCGCCAGACAGCCAAGGCGACGTTCTTCTCCCCGGAAGCTCTGGGCTCATCTCCGGGGGTGTCCTCGCGCTTCTTCTCCTGGCGAGGGTTTTCCTTCCGCTTGACATAGTCTTTCAACTTGCCATTACGGATCAAAATTTCTATGGCATCTTTGAGTTGGATGCAGTCTTCAGTCAGATGCCCGTAGCTTTTGTGATAGGCGCAATATCTGCTCCTATCCTGCCCGGGCTTGAAAGGGGTAGATCTCAGGAATCTAATCCCGGCATTCTTGAAATCCGAGGCAGCGCACTCGGCGAGGACAATCTCTCGTGGTACGAGCAGGGGAGTGTAATTGGTGAACTGGCTAGGAGGTCCTCGGGGTTCGCGTGACCTGTCGCGCCCGCGCCTGTCCCCGTTGCGCCTGTCCCCGTTTTTATTGCCCTGCTCGCGGGGAGGGCGGTTGTCCTCTGCTCGGGTGTGTCTCATGGCGTCGGCCATAGTTTCCTCCTCGAACTGCATGTAGGCCTGAGCTTTGTGCAGGATCTCATCCCAGGTAGCAGGTTTCTCGATGGCAACCATCTCTTTGAACTTGGTTCCATCGCGGAGGTTCTTCCTCATCAGGTATTTCTTCATGTCGTCAGTGACATCAACCTGTACAGCTTCTTTGTTGAATCTCTCAATGTATGATCTGAGAGTCTCGTTGGGTCCTTGGCGGACAGCTTCCAAGTTCGCTTCCGTCTTCGGATGTTTCCGGGAAGCGGTAAAGTGACTGGTAAACTACTTGCACAAGTCCTTCCAGGAGGTGATGGATCCCTGAGGCAAGCTTCTGTACCAAGCCATGGCACCTTCGACCAGTGTGGTCGGAAAGATCCTGCACTTGATGCCTCCTTTTACTGCTTGGTAATTAAGGATGGCATCAATATTCTGTATGTGTATGTCGGGGTCAGTGAGCCCGTCATACTTCCCCAGCTGGGGTGGCTTCTGCAGCGCGCGAGGAAGTTCCAGGTCCATGATCTGCCTGGACAGTGGACCCTTGTATACTTCGTCGTCACTCCAGCCCGGTGAATGGGTTGGAGTCTCTTCTCGACGAGGAGAGTCCTCTCGTCGGTTTTGATAGTCGTCTCCCCGACTACCTTGAGCCATGCCTCCGAGCAGGAGCTCTTTCCTCCGAGGAGGAGATCTGGGTCTCTGCTCGAAGAGAGCAGCCGCTTTGCCCCTCTTGTTCGTTCGGGCAACATTGTCCTCGCGGGGAGGAGTTCGGTTTCTCTTCTGGACCTGTGGTTGGACGCGCTCGAGGACAGGTCTTCTTTGGCTCGTCCCTGTTCGGCGAGCAGGTGGAGATTCCGAGCGTTCAGCTCTCCGCGGGGGAGAAGGGGGTTTGATATATCCCAGAATTTGTCGCTGGCCATCTTCCAGCGCCCGGATACGGTTGTTCTGCTCGTTAACAGTTCGGATAGTCTCGCGCAAGGCGTCGAGCAGAGCAGCGTTTTCCGTAACTCGCGGGGAGTTCGGTTGAGGATTTGTTGCCGATTTTCCAGGTGCGATTTGCGACTGCTTCCCCTTTTTTCGCTCTGAGAGGAACTGCACCGCATCTTCATCATCAGATTCGGGAGAGGTTTCTCGTCCGTCTCTGTGATCAGTTTCAGGGATGGGTTGATCGCTGCCGTCAACCGGCATCAGGACAGGACCGCCGGCGTTCAAGGTGAACGGAGGAGCAACGTCGACGTTGTTGTTGACATCGTCATTGTTGGTGTTTGAAGCACTGGCCATGATGATTGTGGTTGGAAAATTTTGTTTTGATCTTTCGTTCTTGCAGGAAGAAGAAAAGATGGGGAGAACTTCAGATCCCCACAGACGGCGCCACTGATCTAACCTGTTGATCAGAAAGGTGTGATGGCCAGAGATCCGTCGCACTGTAGCGTCAAGCAGCAATTCACCACCGGAGGGGGGGGGTTGTACCTGCAGGTGCTCCGATGCCTAAGTCAGAGAGTGAGCAAGCACAGAGAAAAGGGAGAGAGTGAGAGTAAAGAATATGAGTTGTGTACCTTGCTCTCCTGTCAAGGAGAGCTTATATAGTTGCCCCCAGCGCTGGGCCAAAGGTCCCCCTAATGGGCTGTGTTGAGCAGCCCAATAAGGTGGACTGCTAAGATAACTCCTGAATAAGAGGAGAAGCTGTTGCCAGCTGTTATCTTGGTGGAGCAGTTCCACGATCCTAGGAGGAGTGGATAAGCTCCATGGATGAGTGTCGAGCAGCACGTGGCAGGAACCGCGTGCTTGGCTGTCGGGCAGGGGGAAGTCCCTATTGGGCCTGCCCTAAGATCCGAGCAGAACTGGATTTGGGCCAGTTCTTTGGCCCAGTCCAGAACATTAAGAAAGTAATAAAAAAAAAACTCTACGTAATAAGTAAAAAATAAATAGAAATCCGCAAGATAAATAAAACCAAATAAAGTCAACTTCACAATAATAATTCAGTACTAAATCTGCAATGATTTATTACTAAAATATGCAATCTTTATAAGATGGAATTGCAACCACTCAAACTTTCAAATAATTTCAATTTTTTACGAGGATCAAAATCGCACACTTTCCTATTAAGACTTACAACTATCATAGCCCTAATACATCCAAAAAGTTGAAGTTATTGCAATGAACAAAATTCAATATATCTCTTCATATTTATAACAACAATATACCTGATTTTTCTTCCAACGACTCAATATGAGACTTCTTGGGATGAATACTCATTTTGACACAACATATCATCCTTTCATCTATGAAGCTCCGATACTCCAAAAATAGCAAAATATCGTGTCCGATACGTGTCCGATACCGATACTCATTCGATACTCTCCGATACTCATATCGGAGAGTATCAGACAATTAATATTATTTTTTTAAATAAAAAATTACCAATACGTGTCGGATACTCCGATACGCGTATCAGAGAAGTATCGGACAACTAATGTTCTATGATGAAAGAATTGGAGGACAACATACTGATACAATATGTGTTTCATCTTAAATAGTGAATGTTAGAGGATGGTGTTCTTTGTGTGGTACTTATGATGTTTTTTTTTTGGATAGTACTAGTTATGTTATTTTTGGGTAGTACTTATTTAACTTAAGATATGCAATCGTCACTTGTTTGCTCAGTATGTAATCGTCAATTGTTTGCTCAATTTGAGTAATTTGAATGTTAATTGATTATCATTGTCGATTTTTGTTATGTTTATATGGCCCCGTTTGTTATAGATTTTTTGAAAATAGATTCTTATAGTGTAATATAATTTTGTTCAAAAAAAATTTACAAATAAATTTTTTATAAAAACTTCAAATGAAAATTTGGTTTTAATAGTTATTCTTAAAATCTTATTTTAGGTATTTCATCATTTTATTGAAAAAAAATTTAGATGTCAAAATTTCAAAAAAATCACTTTTTTGAAGCTATTTCAAATAGATTTTCATAAAAATCATTTTTGAAATACAACTTTTTATAAAAATTGAGATTTTGACTATTTTTTGTTCTTCAATAATGTACGTCTATATTATATGATGTCAAAATTAGTGTTTGAATTTAGAAAAAGCGAATATAAAAAAACTTGTAATATTTTGAAAAACGGTTTCATAAAATTTATTTTCAAAAATACAAAGAAAAAATCTATTTTTTTAAAGCTCAAACAAACAGACCCTATATTATGTTTATATATTGTGCATTTATATATTTAATTTTTAAATAACGTATCGCGACAGTATCGTATCAGAGATTTTGAAAATTTTCCCGTATCGGATTCGTATTGTATCAGTATCGTATCACGTATCCGGGCTTCATAGCCTTCACTACAAGAAACTTGACATATAGCTACAGCGAAATGTTGTTGCTAAAGGTATAAAATCCGTGGGTATAGGCCATAAAACCTATACCCACGGGCGTTTTGTTCCGTCTACTTTATCTCGTTGTACCCATGGCAATTTGCCGTTGCTATAGCCTATAGCAACAGCATTTTTTGGCGTTGGACTAGCCTAGGAGATATACCCACGGGCATTACAAACTATTATAAATCGGTTTACCCACGAATTTGTCCGTTGGTATAGGTTTAAATTATTTTTTTTGCATCTTTTTTTTTTGACAGATTGTGCATTTTTTTAAAATAATAATAATAATAATGATTTTCCGATATGCATGTTTTCTACACACCAAGTCAACTATAATTATAAAAGAGAATTTCCATTATATTGATTAAAAAAACTAATAAGTCATACAAACTAACGGAGTACATGAAAACACCAAAACAATGTCACCTAACTAAACCTTCCAAAATTGAAATTGCACCAAATAACTTAAGAGAACTACTAGCTACTTCTAATCATATTCATCCCAAAATTACAACTTTAAAAACATACATATGTATGACATCCCTACCAAACATTAAACTCCAAAGGGTTACAGCCCACAACAAAGTACATGACATTCCTACCAAGCAATAAACAACAACAGTTTACATTGTTTATTTCTAATATCTCTCTTCAATCTTCGCCAGTGTATGGACTTTGAGAATCTGTTTGGTATGGGGCACTAGAAGCATCTGTAACCTATAGGAAATAAATGAGATCAAATTACAAACTCAAGTTAATTGATGTTTTCATAATATTCGAAATATGAACACAAAGAGTAAAATAAAGTATACCTGTCTTGTAGCTCGTAAAATGTCATTCACATCTTCTCCAACAAATCATTAATGACAACACATTTGCCAACACCACATTTGTACTATCTTGATTTTCCATTTGCTTAAGTTTATCACGCAACTCTTTATTTTCAGAGAGAAAGAAGCTTTCAATTTTTTGGGTTTGGGAATCTTGCCAATACATCGTGCAACTTTTGATTAACAACTATGATAATGTTTTTTTACGGTCAATGAGACATCTAAATACTATCAATAATTTATATAATAAATAATATTAATTGATTACTTCCGGGTCATTGATGCATCCAATAACCCATCTCTTATATTATGAAAGAATCAAATTCAATTCATATCAATATCACATCGAAGTCATCAAGCAACTTTTACATTATGAGTAGAGTCCATAATCTTTTTTTACATTCAATGAGGCATCCAAATGCTATCAACAATTTATATAACAAATAATATTCATTGATTTCTTTCGGGTCATTGAGGCATCAAATAATTCATCGCTTATATTATGAACGAATCAAATTCAATTCATATCAATATCACATCGAAGGCATCAAGCAACTTTTACATTATGAGTAAAGTGTTCATAATGTTTTTTTTACGGTCAATGAAGCATCCAAATACTAGCAACAATTTATATAACAAATAATATTATTTGTTTCCTTTCGGATCATCGAGGCATCTAATAATCCATCCCCGTATATTATGAATGAATAAAATTCAATTCATATTGATATTGCATCGAAGGCATCAAGAAACTTTTACATTACGAGTAAAGAGTTCATAATGTTTTTTACGGTCAACGAGGCTTCCAAATACTAGCATCGAAGGCATCAAACAACAGAAGTACACATATGACAGAGAAAAACCCCAACAAAATTGAAGAAGAAAAGTGTGGAATAGAAACCTTACCCAAAATCAAACGTAGAGCTTAGAGAGGGGAGTGTTGAATGTTGATCTAATCTCTAAAACACCTTTCACTGAGAAATCAAACCCTAATAAAAATAAAAACCATTAGCCATGGATAGAAATCGAAAGAAGGGATTCATGCGAGAGTTCGAGAGAGAAATTGAGAGATTGATATTGAGAGATTGATGAGTAGCGATGTTATATCCTGCTTTTTTTTTGTTACGTATCCTGCTTTGAGTGTTCATTTCTCTCTCTTTTTTATTTTTTTTATTTTGTATATAGAGTATTTTTTGTTTGTATAAAGTCAGTGTTGTTTTCTTTCTCCATAAGTTCCTTAATTTTTAGTTATATATATTTCCTAATATGAGTACTCCATCCGTTCCTTTTTATTTGTCGTTTTAGAAAAAAAAATTGTTTCAAATTATTTGTCGTTTAGATAGTTTAAGTTATATTTTGTCTATACCCTCCTTCCACTTTTTTTTATTGACTAAATTTATATAATTTTTTTTATTGTATCTTTTTTTTTTTACTAAACTTTTTCATATAATCTTTTTATTGTTTTTGTTTTGTTCCTATTTTTTTGTACATAATATATTCAAAAACTAAAATAAAACTAAGATATAATAGGAAGATAAGGTACAAAAATACACTTTCGTAAATTTTCTAAAACGACAAATAAAAATGAACGGAGGGAGTACTGTACTTCTGAAAGAAAAAAAATATAATACTATACAATACAAGTAATAAGATTGATTTACCGTAAAAGGCACTAGATTTGATATAGTTGTGAGGGATATGCATGAGGTCCTAGGTTAAATCCTCATTGGAACCATTGTAAACAAAAAAATGATTACCACCAAATTTATTAATAAAAAAATAAAAAAAATATTGAAAAAAATATAAGATAAAAAAACAAAAAAATAATATAGAAAGAATATAATGAATCTATACATAAAAATATAAGAAAAAAAAGAAGAAAAAAAATCTGAATCTATACATAAAAGTAGGAACAAATCTATATCCGAAATTAAAAAAAAAAAATGAATCGCATAAACTATAAAAGTATAAACTTATCCTTTTCTAATTTTTAAGTTTCAATTTTTTTTTAATGAAACATATCTATACCCACATTTAATAATTTTTCCCGTGGGTAAAGGATTGCTATACCTATGACATATGTGGCTGTTACTAGAAACCTCCGTTGGTAAATGACAATTTTCTTATAGTGCTTTCATCCAAAGTGTCATATATCTCTTTGCTTTGTTATCAATTTCATCCTCATAAAGGAGAATATCGTCATCATAACCAACAAAATTTGTAGAATATGAGCATTCTTGAACTAAGTTGTCATAACACTATTTAAGAAAAACACAAATAAGATGATAATTAATCTCTCTTCAAATAATCGTGCAGCTTCTTCCACTCTTGTTCAAAACTTTTGCTCTTATGCCACTATTTGGTTGTGAGAGGATAGCCACACCGAGTGAATCGACAAATTGGACATTGAGCAACCATATAATTTAAGTGACTTTTGACACCACACTTCCACCTAAAACCTTAATGTTAAAGAAGTCTCACATCGGTTGTGAAATGGCTATGATACCATTTATATTTGCGCCCCAAGCCTTGGGCGCAAGGGGGTGTGTTAATTAAAGAAGTCTCACATCGGTTGTGAAATGACTTGAATATGTGTTTATAAAATACCCAATTCTAAAACTTAAGACATTAGATTTATGGGTACTCTCCGTTATAAAGTGTTCAACCTTAACTCTTTCAACCAATGTAGAACTTAACACACTCTATAAATATCATCTTAAAATGTTTTTTTATAACTTAATTAAAAATATAAAATTTATTCTAAATTCATTTTTTGTATTAACCTTATGGTTTCCAAGAAATGGGTCTCGGTAATTCAAAGTTCAGCTGAGAGGTAATTAATAAAGTTTGACCTCAAGAATTGTTCTTACCAGCAATTGAACAAGGGATATCTCAAATGATTTGTCCGAGATGTAGCTCATTAACCACTTGAGCTCAATGTCTTGATTTAAATTCATGTATCTTTTTATAATTTAAAATGAGTGATTTTGACTTTTAGTAAATTAAATACTCATGTCAGAAATTTCAACTTAATAAAAATGACATTTAAAAAAAAAGTATCTCTCGGAAATGATTTTTATGAAAAATTTTCAAAATAGCTTCTCATTTTAGAAGTTTTTCAAAATTTGATCATCCAAAAATTTTATAATAAAATGATAAAATATTCAAAGCGACATTTTTTTTTTACGCAAACTGACATTTTAGGAGGAACTAGTTAAACTAATTTCTCATTTGAAGTTTTTGTAAAACAAAAAAAGACTTTATCAAAAAAAATTATTCAGTTTTTTGTGACACTTTGTAATTCCTTGCGGTCTTTTCAGCACACTTTTGTGCTGAGGAGATTGTTCGTTTAATGTATGCATTTTATTTTTGCCTTTTCAAAAAAAAATTAAGGAAAATAACACACTATAAAAATCATTTTATTTTTTACAATAATTAAGAGTTTATAAAATGTGACATTTTTTATCTTGCAATCTGATTTTATAAAATGGTCCAAAACAAAAATCAAATAGATGATTCTCTATATTTAAATTGTTTAATATGAACTTCTAAAAAATGTTTCGAAAATGAATCTTTATTATTGAAATTTACTAGTGTAGAATCCCGGTGGTAGGGATTGAATCATGGTCATTCCTACCAAATTCAATGTCAATTACCACTAAATCAACGAACGATTTGTGAGTTTTGTTTTTATTTGACCAGACTTATGGTAGTTTTTAAGGAGAAAAATTGAATATCAGTTGCTATTTTATTTTATGTCTAATGATTTAGTGGTTAAATTAAGTTTGAAATTCTGAACTTAATTAAGGGCTTGTTTGATTCTCTTCTCAAAAACAGTTTTTATATACAAATACACATATTATAATAGTATAGACTATAAACATAGTAATCATTATTTTTATCAAACCAAACTAACCAAAAAGACTAACTGTGTGTGTTGATCAAAAGTGATGTGTTACATTCCGTTTACAAAACTGTGTACCTTTTGAAACACACATCAAGTGATCACCAAAATTGGTGTATGTACATATATCACTATTCTGAAACCAAACATTGAGTTCAAGCCAAAATTGTTCTTCTGAGTTTTGAGTTAATTGTCTTAGTTACATGAAAGTTATAGGACGAAAAATTATAAATGGTGATGATTTTTTTGTTTTCTGATAGAATTAAATGGTGATGATGACAGCTAAAATAAATATATAAAAGTCACAATAGAAAATATTATATGTTGTTGTTAATGTCGTCATGACCACACACATGCAACTGAGTGGGAAAGAGGTGCCGAACATGGCCTGAACAAAATGACAAACAAAAATTGCTTCCAAAAAATCCATGCTCTTTTTTGATAACGAAACATACACGTTTTCAAATAAATTAATAGGATTAGTTTAATTAATAATTAAATGAACAAAAGCTACAACTTTTTGGACGGAAAATTCATAGTTTTAAAACTTATGCCTATTGGTGATTGGTTCTCATTGGTCATAACAATAGACATATTGACAACATACTACCGTTCAATTTTTTAATTATAAAAAAAAAAAACACTTTTATTCTAAATATGAGTTCTATTTAAGTTTAATTAAATTTTTTTTGAACAAGCTTAAGTTTAATTAAATTAATTTATTTGTTCACAAAAAATCATTTTACTATTTTTAATATACTCTTAAGAATATTTTAAAATGTCTTAAAATAATAAGTCAAAATTGAGAGAAAGGGGTGAGCTAAGAGTAAGGAAAAAGGAGTTCTCTATTTGAGAGGGAGGGAGAAGAGGAGAGTTTTTTTTTTATATTAACTCTCTAATTTTTAAAGGAAGGAAATTTTATTCAGGTGAAACCTGCTCGTATCCAACTCAAATCCCCAAAAAAATAAGGGGCAAGAGTCACATATTCAAATCAAACACAAAATTTTCTTCCTAGACTTTAACCACCACCATGATACACATTTCATACCATCGATCAACGTCTCTGCCGTCAATGCTTTATGGAAAAAAATCCTAGTATTTCTTTCTTTTCAAAGTTGTCAAAAACAAGCCAACCAAATCATTTGTAAGTTATATTTATCAGACATTTTTACCAAAAACATAAACATTACAAAATTTCATCACATTGGACAGAGGACCATTAACACCTAATCAATTGGGAACTTTACTCCAAAAAAAACATGAGAAAAATCGCAACCAAAAAATAAGTGATTAGAAGTTTCTTCAACTTCACAACCACCGGCACATAGTAAAGAATCTGAATGCAATATTCCGCGACGAACCAAGTTATATTTTGCTGGCAATCTATTATTTAATAACCGCCATGCAAAAAAGAGACATCTTCAATGGAGTAATCTTGTTCCAAATAACATTTTTATGGACATCCAACGCTATAAAAATATTATGAGTTAACAAATGATAAATTTTACTAACAGAGGTTTAGGATTTCACTTCCACTAATCTATGACATCAACCTATAACAAAAAGTGATCCAAAACAACTCAGCATTCCATATGCAACTCATCCTCCCATGCAAACATATTCTGACGCCATCTCCACCCTCAACCACCACACGCCGCCCCCTCTGATACATCCTGTTGGGTTTTTGAAATTTGCTACATTTTGCAAAAACAAGATTTAGTTAGATGTAGGATCAGAGGTGACAACATTTGGAACAACATCCTGAAGCTAGAAAAATAGTGCATCTTGTTACATGTGAATCACGCGCCTTATTTGTGAAGTAAATATTTTATGTGCCTTGCTTGTTCCCCAAGACAAGGAGTTCAGCTTAATTCCTGATTATATCGCCCCTAAAAGATATGCTTATATTTTAGGGTTTTGGTTGGATTTACTTGAAGAATCTTTTGCTATCGGATATGTTCTATTTTTTAGTTATTTTTGAAGGTCCAAATCCAGTTGGGTATAGGTTATAAATAGAATCTTTGTAACCTAGTTTTGCAAGCAAGCCAACAATATAATATTATTAGGGCTTAGTCGTGTAGCCACTCTCTAGGAGAGTTGGTGTAAAGTGAACCACTCAGATTGTGAGATGGTCACTGTGTAATCAATCAGAAACTTGTAGGTACTGAGTGAGTATTGTCATTGGAGGAAGCTTGTAAGCAACTCCAAGTTGTGTGCTTAGTCAAGAGTCTTGGCTACGTATTTATCATGGCAGTGTGTCTTCCAATTTGTTCACAGTGTTGTTAAAATCCTTGCGGGTTAGTAAGGTGGTAGGGAAGTGAGTTGAAGGCTCTTGTATAGGACTTCCTAGGTAGAAATTAGCACGGGTAGTGTCTAAGTGATAAAGTGTACGCGAGGAGTTTAACTTTGAATTGGAACTACTGAAGTGGATTTCCTTCCTGGATTGGTATCCCCTAGAGTAGGTGAGTTGCACCGAACTGGGTTAACAACATATTGTGTTATTTACTTTCCTTGCAATTTATTTCTACCTTGTTTTTCTTGTTCTGTACTGGTACGAGATGTGGTACTCGATGTGGTAACATCTGGTACCCCATTTGAACGTCTACAGGACTACGCCAAAATTTTACATCCCTACCACCGTAATATTGTTATTATCAAATGATAACTCAAAAAGTCTAGTAGAGGTTCATCGCCTAACCAATTATCTTTCCAAAAACGGGTCTGCTCATCATTAGTTATTACCTTAACCTTCCTATTAATGTTATTTTCGAACCAACGATCTACACTCAAAGCAACCCCATCTCTAACATTACATACATCTTTCCACTACAACGAGGCATTCCTCCCACCTCCCAAATACACAAAACAAATAAATTAGATACACTAATATTTATTTTTCTAATATATATAAAAATGTTATGCAAAAAAAAAAATATTTATTTTTCTAATATATATATATATATTGTGCAATAAAAAAAGTTTATAATGTTCTGTCAAGGTAGTTCGATTGGTAATAACAACGAATATTATTGGTGGGAATGAAGTTCAAACTTTCAAATTTCTGACTTCTTCATATTTATAATGTGTGAGTCTAATGAATGCACTACTCGAAAAACAAAGTTTATAATAAAAGACATAGCAACATACAAAACAATCTGTTCAACCTAAATTTTTCCCATTAGTTTAAGATTAAACCATTGCCCACAAACAGACATTTGGGACACTATCTAGTATCAACGGATAAATCCATGAGCCCATCATCTTTTTTCGGCCACGGCCAGCTTTTCCTTAGTTTAATTAGTAACTATTAGCATTAGCATGTTCATATGGTCCAAAATATATATATATATATATTTTATTACTGGAATACATTGGTAAAAAATATAATTATAATGTGCCAACTTTTTTGATGTCATGTGCAAATATATAATTTGAATCATTAAACATGCGATCATTAGCTGTATGAAAACTACTCTTGTAAAAAAAAAACTATAAAATTTATTTAGATATAACGCAAGAAGTTAGAGTTTGAATCCTTTTATCGTATTTGGATCTAATAATTTTAACACTTCAATTTCTCGATTAAACTAGAATATTTAAACAGCTCTGCCTCTCACCTGTTAAATAGAATACCATATTAGTCCCTAAATGAGCATATTATAGTAGTGTCTAACTCGCATAAAAAATAAGATAGTTTTTTATTCTTTAATCTGTTAATCATATTTATACACTTCCACTAGTTGGCCGCACTAATGGGACACATTTTCTGACCACCTTTGTCAAGACGATTTTCAATACAAGGAGAGCTGGTCGAACTCTTCGCCGAACCATCGGCTTTGGTACCACTGTTAGGTCACAAGTGGCCATCTAGGCCTCACTAGTGAGTTGAACACGCTTACGTGACCATTATAAAAATGTTTACATGGTCGTTTGCTGAGAGAATCTATGTGTCATAAAGGTTGTGAATAGAGTTTTCTTAAATGCAGACTATTCATTGATCTTAATGGATGATTTTAAAAGAGTATTATATGTTGGTACAATACTTGTAGTTGTTGATAGTGACTCAAATGATCAAAAGTTGTCAATAACAATAGTAGTTATTGACGGGTAACAACCGCATGCATAAATATTTTTCATAATGGAGGACCATTAAGAGAGTAACATTGTAATTAGTTACAAAATTAAATAATAAATATGATACTTAGAAAAATTGAAAGAACCAATTTAAAACTTTAAAAAATTGAAAAGAGCAATTTTACAAACATTAAATTTAAAGCACCTCGTGATATATTTTCCTTATATCAATTAAGAACTAATATAAATTGATTGTTTAAAAAAGTGATTGAAAATTTGTCAAAAAAAAAAAAAAAAAAAGTGATTGAAAATGTATGTAAATTTAATCTATCATCTTCGTCTATTATAATATTTAGAAATTATTAACCTTACTTATGTTTGCACATACCTCTGCCCTCAGTAGCCTAACTTCTCTACGTAAGATAACCAATCATCTTTCATGACTCGTCTAAATTAACTCGTTCATTATCGAATTGGATTGGTTTGGATTTAGTAAGAAAAACTATGTTTTTTATCAATCCAAAACAATAGATTTAATCGGGTTAAAAGATACCTACCATTTCTTGAGTAGAATTTGGAGTTTGGTTTAACCAGGGGCGTCTCCACGTTTTTGGAGACCCTGTGCGATTATTAAAAATATGCTCTAATAAAAAAATGTTAAAAAAATCAAAAGAATTGTCATCGATTAAAATTACAAATAACATCAATAACACTAAAAAAATTATTTTTTTACTAAACTATATAACAATTAGCTATAAAACGTCTAAAAAATTTATTCACAATAGAAAAATCTCTTTTAGGACATTTTGTAACTAATAAATCCCTTATTTTAGAAGAAAGATAATCTCAAATATTTGGACTCCACAATCTTTCATTTGGAAGCACGCAATCCCAAATTTTATACCTCTCATTTACTAATACTACTATCCTATAATTTTTTTTAGAGGCCCATATTATTATGATGCCTTATGCCGTCGCACATGCCGCACATGTGCGGAAGACGCCCCCGTTTAACTAATTAAAAAAATTTATATATTGTAAAAAAAATTTAGACACAAATCTAAATATATAAATATAAAAATTTAAAACCATTACGTGTGTGAAAGGTAAACTAGAAAAATATCCACCGCACAAATTTTATACAAATTTAGAAATGGTCACGAAAATTGAAGTTAATGATAATAGTTGAAATTGAGTTAGAGAATTAGAAATAGAAATGTTTAGACATCATAATAATATAAAGGCTCTCAAAACTTGCAAGAAAATTCGTATACATATATCTTTCTTTTTTTGGTACAATTCGTATTCATATATCTAAATGCACATCAAAAAAATGTACCAAAACAAGAATACACAAATACAAAGCCAACCTGTAAAGCTAAGTTGTACAACGAAAACAATGCTGTCTTGATGTTATTATCTTTGCAAAAAGTAAATTAATCTAACGATACATGATGATTTTAATCTAACGGTTGTGTTGTAAATAAATTTCTTTACTTGATGAAGAAAAAAATACAAAAGTATCATAGACCAAATATGAAGCAATGATATCCACATGTCATACTAGTGGACCTGTGCGGTGTATATGAAGTCAAATATGGCATCGTTTCTTGTATCCTCTCACAAACAAAATTTCTTTTCATATAATGTAACAAAGTCTAAAAATTATCGGTTACATAAGTCAAAAAAAAAAAAGAATACAATTATCGGTTACATTTATTACTTATAATTAATTTCTAAAGTTGACTTTTGAGTATAGTGGTTGATTTTATTTTATTGTTTTGGTTTTACAAAGTAATAAATTTAACAATTTTCCAATTTATACCCCTAAATTTTAATTGTTCGATTTTGATACCTCAAATTTATCTCATTTTAGATTTTCTAATTTTTATTGATTTTTTTTATTGAAAATTTCTTATGTGACATTTTTAAATTAAAAACCTTAAAATTCGTGTTTAAAATAAATATATAAATAAGTTTATTTTTTTTAGAAATAAACGAATAAATAAAAAAAGAATTTAAAAGGAGTTTATAAAATAAAAAATAATTAGCTCATAAAAAAATTGTAAACTATTTTATAATAAATTACTTTTTAAAAATATACCTTTTTCATTTATTTTTAAAACAACTTTTTATTTTAAAATATTTTTATTTATTTTAAACGTCATATAAACAATTTTTATTCAAAAAAGTCAACAGGGCCATCAAATGCAAAAGGTTCAAGAAATTGAAATTTGAGCAGTCAAAATTGAACAATATGAAACTTAGGAGGTTAAAATCGAGTAATTGAAGGTGGTCGAGCCCATTGGTTTGTCTGGGTATCGACTAAGGTTTTTGTTATAGTATGACTCTGAAGGTTGTTATACTCTATGACTTTGTCTTGCACACCTTGTGCTAAGCAGAGCTATCTTTTGGTGTTAATATATATATTCCATTTTTTATTGTTCAAAAAAAAAATCGAGTAATTGAAACTTGTGGGCCAAAATTGAGCAATCATAAATTTTTGGGGTTAAAATCGAGCAATTAATACTTGATGGACAAAATCAAATAATTATGAAACTTGAAAGGCCAAAACTGCATTTAAGTCATTTACTCGTGCTTGGCACGGGTACGGATTCTAGTTTATATTTTAAAATGAAAGATTTCAAGTCAGGCAGGCAACAACTCCAGTGAACGGAGCACTTCAAATATGAACTCTCTTTTGCATTAAATCCTTGCATATATTTTGTCCCCTAAAAACAGGCACCAGTGTAGTGCTATCAGTATCATGTAAAGCATATATAATATGAAAGATGTCTGTAGCATAGACGTGCAAGGTTTTTCTAGACTCAACACGAGTATTGTATAATTCAGCAAAATTGATAATAACATTTATATACCTCTCCAAGTGATTGAGGGTTTATTGTGATTTTTAGCAACTCATACATAATAACCTTTAGGGTTAAATATGTTTTTGGTTCCTATAGTTTTTCATAACTTCGTTTTTAGTCCCTGAAGATTTTTTTTCACAATTTTTAGTCCCTGAAGTTTTTTCCGTCAGTGTTTTTAGTCCATACTTTTAATAAAACCCTTTTTGAAAGATTTTTTGTATTCATGTTTATAATATTATAAGAACATCTTTGATAATTTAGAATTTTTTTAACATAAGATGAATTATTTATGAATTTTTATGTGCAAAAAACTAAAAAATTCATATTTAATTCATCTCTTGTTAAAAACATTTAAACTTTTGTAAGAGATAATGTACTAAACATGACCGCAAAAGAAAATTAAAATTTTCGAATGATATGCACGAGTTGAATGAAAAGTATGGACTAAAAACATTGGCAATTAGTCAAAAAAAAAACAATGACGGAAAAAACTTCAGGGACTAAAAAGTTCGAAAAAATCTTCAGGAACTAAAAACAAAATTCTACGAAACTATAGGGATCAAAAACATATTTAACCTTTAAATACTTAGAAAGATGATTGATGCTAAATGCTGAAGATTCTTCAATTTTGGTTCTTGTTTTCATCTGTTCGCTCTATTCTCTCTATTCTAGGACCAAAAATGGAAAAAAGATCCCTAAATTTTTGTTTCTAAATCTATTTATACAAGTCAGAAAAAAATAAGCTTACTTAGCGAAGAAAGATTTCTAAATCTATTTGCACTTTCAGCTCTTTTACTCTTTAGTCCATGAAACATACAAAAGTGGCGAAATTATGGAAAATAGGTTAAAGTAGTTAAAATGACTTATTTACAAATAAAAACTCCTGGGATCTCGATCGAGGATGAAACTGCTCTGAAGATATCTAATTAGGTCACCAATAAAGGTCTCAAACGGTTAACCATATTTTTGGTTACCATATTATAGGCATAAATATTTTATTGTCGTTCAGCAATAATTAATCTCCATTGGAGAATTTATTGGCACACATGTGAGTTATCATCTTCAAACTAAATTTTCTTCATACACAAGTATTAGAATCAAATTCTTAACCACTAATTTAAGGGTCCAAATTTGTTACCACTTTTTGGTTACAAAGCTAGAAGTAAAGAAAAGAACCAAAAAAAAAAAGGGAAGAAACTACATTCTTTGGAACCAAATTCCATATGAGTCCATGGAGATAAGTTCCAACAAGCCGTGCGGAGGGGAGGAACGGATCAAACGATCTATATTTGATGATATGGTCAACTTTAGCAAGAAAGTCAACACATCTTTTTCTTTCCCTAAAATTGTGGGCAATGTGCAGTTGCAAATTATAATGAAGGAGATCTTTGATGTCTTGAATTAGGGTATCATATTTGTGAACTCTCGAAGTTTGCTCATGAAGGATATCAACACAATGAAGAAAGTTTGTGTTACTAGATAACATCCTAGTAATTCAACTCATTAGCCAATATCAATCCCTAATGAATAACATGATACTGGGTGTGAAAAATATCAAAGGACCTAGGGAGGAGCCCCGAGAAGCTTAAGATCCAAGTTCCAGAAGGATGACGACTCCATTAACATTAAAAATAGGGCCGTTTGATTGGGTGAGTTTCATTTCACCCATTTATCTTCATGTCTCGCTAGTTAAGAACTTAGGAAGCAGAATGGAAGTCATATTGTGAGGTTTCAAGGCAAGATGAAAGTTAAATATAGTAGTATTGGAGAAGAAAGATTTCTTACCATTTGAATCAATCTATTTTTTGTTGCAATGTTTTCAATATTTTATATAATATTTTTTAACATATTTGAATTAAGTTTTTAAACATCAATATATATTTTTAATTAAATAATGATGTGTGCTTTATTTTTTAATTTATTGTATTTTTTTTGGTACATAATTTATTGTATTTTTATATACTTAACGAGGTGACATATATTTGGCGACTAAAACAATGTCATTAATACTCCCTTTCAAAACATATTTTAACTTTTGTATTTTTGTATTATATTTATATATTGATAACATATTACAAAAAATGTTAAGGTCTAAAGACAGCTCAATTAGATGGATGCTTAAAATTACCATAAATTTTAACGATTGTCAACAATACTTTTTAATTTGATAGTAAAAAATTATGACTCCCCTCCTTTTTACGGCTAAACAATAACTTGATTGATGTCAGTTCAATACGATTAATTTATACATTCAAACAACTTGTTGTGGATAAAACTTTAAATATTTTTTAAGTAGGAACTAAATTTGAAAGAATGTGATTTTGTAGAGATTTAAAACATATTTAACTCCAATGAAGACCGAGTCATTGTGGGTAGAATTACAACACTTTTCTGGAGCATATGACATCACTGAAATGGTGTAGTTTGGAACGACAGTCCCAACTTACCGAACCAAGTCATGCGAATTGCATACGCCACATGGAATGATTGGTTTGTTGTTCATCATATCTGAAGCATGATGAAAACTATAATTTTACGTCTCATATTGTTGGTATATGGGAAAAACCTTGCATTGGTTGGGTAAAATATAATGTTGATGCTGCATTTTTTGTTGAAGTCGTGGTAACAACGATGTGAGCCTACTTTCAACATGCCACACTGTCAACAGTGGAAGGCGAATCACAAGTTTTCTTGCATGTCATGAAGGAAGGCAACCATAAAGGTTTGGATATAGGATTCAATTTGAAAGTAACTCACATGTGTTGACTGAAGCTATTCCAACCAGGCGTAGTGGTAACTCCAAATTTAGTTTAATTGTTGTTAAGATTATCCAAATTATATTATCTTGCGTAAACTTTGAAATTAAGTTTGTTAAGAGACAAAACAAATATGATTAATTGTTCATACTCTTGCTCCGGTGGTAAATTTTTGGACTAGTTTTCATAAATTTAAAACTATTCTCTTATGTATTAAATATTTACTACTTAATGAAAGCATTAAGTTTGATTGATTTTTTTTAGAACAACAAAAAAAAAAAATAGTTTGTTTACGGTTTAGAAATGAATCATGCTAATTAGTTCTCCGTATATTATTTAAAAAAAATTAAAAATATATCTTTTATATTAAACATATCTTTTTTCATATTTAAAAAATGTTAACTATAATTTTACTTGAATTAATTTTTTTAACTAATATCCCAAAATAATTAGTCAGCATTTTCAAAAAGAAAGTAAAGTGAGGTCAGATAAATGAAATGCAAAACTCCGTTAGAAATTGATTGACAGCATAGCAGAGAATATAATATTAAAAAAATAACAAAACGGTAATTGTCATAAAACGGCGTTAGTATAAAACCAAAACACACACACGAATCCTTTTGTAAGATCCATTCATACTTCTCTTTCTCTTTCTTTCCTCTCTTCTTCTTCTTCCTCTTCCCTTTGTCCCTTTTCTCAACCACCAACAACCTTAACCTTTTCTCAACAACAATACCACCACCAAACCTCACCATGGTTGTCAAAATGATGAAATGGCGACCATGGCCACCACCAATTTCAAGAAAATACCAAGTTAATTTACTTATCAAAACTCTTCGTGGTTGTTCTATCGATCTATCACCAGAGAATACATTTACCGTTGAAATTAGATGGAAAGGTCCTAAACTTGCTCTTAGTTCTCTCCGTCGTAACGCTGTTGTCAGAAATTTCACTCGTGAAAGTCGTGTTGACTTAGATGAAAACGATGTCGTTTTGTGGGATGAAGAGTTTCATAGCTTTGTTAATTTATCTTCTAATAAAGATAATTCTTTTCATCCTTGGGAGATCGCTTTCACTGTTTTTAATGTATTTTTCTTTAACCCTTTTTGTTTAATTTCTTTGTTGAATGTTTTAGTTTATGAAAAATTTAATTTTTTTTTTTTTGGGTTTTTTTTTGTAGGGTTTGAATCAGAGGCCAAAGACTAAGACTCCTGTGATTGGAACAGCTTCTTTGAATCTAGCTGAATTTGCATCTGTTGTTGATCAGAAGGATTTTGATTTGAGTATCCCACTTACACTTCCTGGTGGTTCTTCTGTTGAGCCATCTCTTTCACTCACTGTATGTTCAACAACTCTATCTATAATTTATTTCTTTTTATATGCCATCAATTTATAGAAAAATGTTTATTTTTGTGACTCAAAATTGACAATTGACACTTGCAATTTGTTCAACAAACCATCAATTTAATGGTTAATGAGTTCTCCATAGGTCAAATTGTTCGGGAGAATCGGAGTTTCATTCCTGGTGGGAACAATTTTTGGCCAGGCTTTAGTTACCTCGTGGCCGAACTCTGGATTACCGGGCCCATTTCCCCTGGAAATCAGAGGGTTAATACAAAAAAAAAGTATATAAAAGTTATAAGTAGTATCTAAAGTATACGAAATTTGTCAATAAAATATATGAGAATCTGTCATGGTAGTCCTGAACATCTTAATAGTAGAGACTAAATTGAAAAGCGAGTGACGCTTTAGGGATGAAATTGATGGTTTATTCTTTGTTGTTTGTTTCTGTACTGTTTATCCATGTATTATAATTGATGTTGATTGTTTGTAGATATCAATGAGCTTAGTGGAGTTAAGAGGGGCACAAGAGAATAGTGAGCATGTTCATAAGTCAATAGTGCCTGTTGCATCACCCGTTGCTCAGTCAGGAGAAACTAATTTGTCAGAGAAAGATGAGATTTCCACCATCAAAGCTGGTCTTAGGAAAGTGAAGATTTTGACTGAGTTTGTATCGGCAAGGAAAGCAAGGAAACCGAGCCGTGAAGAAGAAGGGAGTGAGGGAAATTACTCTACCAGGAGTGAGGATGGTGAGTACAATTACCCTTTTGACTCTGACTCTCTTGATGATTTTGAGGAAGGGGATTCACACTCAGAAGAGGTTAAGGAGGATAGTGTGAGGAAATCGTTCAGTTACGGGAAACTGGCCTTTGCAAATGCTGGGGGATCATTCTATTCAAGCATGAGGGTAAAGAGTGACGATGAGGATTGGGTTTACTACAGCAATCACAAGTCGGATGTTGTGAGTTTGCCAAAAGAGGAGTCTACAGTTTCCTCCTCCGAGCCTTATGTAGCACAAAGTTCAAGGCGCAGCTTATTGCCTTGGAGGAAGAGGAAGTTGAGTTTCCGATCCCCTAAATCTAAGGGAGAACCATTGCTAAAGAAGGCATATGGAGAAGAAGGTGGTGATGATATTGATTTTGATCGACGACAGCTTAGCTCTGATGAATCTATTTCATTTGGGGTAAGAATTTGTTCCTTTTCATTGTTTTTCATGATCTACATGTTTATGGCTCACAAGGATAGGTTGTTAGATATCTTCTCAAAATTCATCTCAAGGGAAATTTGATACATGATCTTACACGTGTTAACCATGTCTTAATAAGGAATTGGGCCCAGGTTGGGCTTTTCAATTAGCTTTTAGTTCATGTGAGCTTTTCAATAAAATGAAGCTTATGTCTTCACTTACTAAAAAGTCTTTATTGGCTTATAGATAGATGTATATAGAGAAGTTAACTGAAAGAACTTTTGGAAAAGATGAGATACAGAAGTTAAATTCAAGGGCTTCTTTGATTGGGAAATGTACACACTTCTTTGGTTGTCTTTAATGTCCCTTCCCATTAAGTTCAAGATATATCCCTATCCACCTCTCTTTCAGTAACGTTCCTCAATGGAATTGGTCTAAATTTTTTATTGCATAGATGCCTCTTGAGAAGTTTATCTAAATTGGCTCTTAATAACTTCTTAATCTTTTTTGCAACTTTTGTTGGACTTGTGCCCTGTTGTTAATTTGCTTATTAGTACTGATGTTTGAAACTGTATACCAGTCACAGAAAGCTGAGGAAGATTCAGGTGCAAATCGAACATCCGTATCTGAATTTGGGGACGACAGTTTTGCGGTTGGCAGTTGGGAGCAGAAAGAAGTAATGAGCCGTGACGGCCACATGAAACTTCAGACACAAGTCTTTTTTGCCTCAATTGATCAGCGCAGCGAGCGTGCAGCAGGTGAGAGTGCTTGTACAGCTCTTGTTGCCGTAATTGCTGATTGGTTCCAAAACAATCGAGACCTCATGCCCATAAAGTCCCAGTTTGATAGCTTAATTCGAGATGGCTCATTAGAATGGAGAAACTTATGTGAAAACCAGACATATAGGGAGCGATTCCCTGACAAGCATTTTGATCTCGAAACAGTTGTTCAGGCCAAAATTCGTCCCCTTTCCGTGGTTCCTGAGAAGTCATTTATCGGCTTCTTTCATCCAGAAGGAATGGATGAGGGAAGGTTCGATTTTCTGCACGGGGCCATGTCTTTTGATAACATATGGGATGAGATTAGTAATGCCGGACACCAGTGCACCGATAACAATGAACCCCGGATTTTTATCATCAGTTGGAACGATCATTTCTTCATCCTCAAAGTCGAAGCCGATGCTTACTGTATCATTGACACTCTAGGAGAGAGGCTTTACGAAGGTTGCAATCAAGCATATATCTTGAAATTCGATGGCAACACAGTAATATACAAAATGCCAGATGTTACTCAAACATCCGAAGAAAACACAACCACTGACCAACAAACTGTTGCAGATGTATTAGAGCACAACGATCGACAGATTCAACAAATCAACGGTAAGGAATCGGAGTCTGTTGCTGAGACTGAAGAACAGTCAAAAAGTGAGCAAGAGGAAGAAGAGGTTGTTTGCAGAGGAAAGGAAGCATGCAAAGAATACATCAAAAGTTTCTTAGCAGCAATTCCTATTAGAGAACTACAAGCAGATGTGAAGAAAGGTTTAATATCATCGACTCCACTTCATCAAAGACTACAAATCGAGTTTCACTATACTCAACTGTTGTTGCAGTCTCATGATGCTGCTGTTGTTCCTGTGAATGAAGAAGCTTCTCTTGCAGTAATAACCGAGATTAACACATAATCGTACTGCAAAATTAAGGAAAGTGCGATTTTACTCTAACTAGTCTTACTAAGTAAGTGTTTTTGGTTTTCTGATTTGAAGTGAAATTAACAAAAGGAAGCTTATTTGAACTTTTGATGGTAAATGAGAAAGTGAACTGAGGTTGTGTGACTGTGTCTAGGGAACTGTGTCCTGTAAATTTATCTGTAATTTCCTTTTCATCTGAGCTTGAACTTTTGGTTCCTAACAAAAAGGTGTATGAATTGGCTTTTTAACTTTTCAGATTGTTGTTACCTTTTTCTTAGCACTCTGAATCCAAGATTGTAGTACTATACTACTTTTACTATCCAGAAATCTATAGCTCATGACAGATTTAGAGCTGAATGCATTTTCTTTCAACTGACCTGAATAAGAGTATTATGACAGATTTAAAAAGTACTCTAATAATTTAGGAGTGAAATTATTATTAATTAAAGTGACACAAGTAATCACTTTATATAAGATTTGAATTTTGTTCTTTAAGATTATAAAGTCAAACTTCATCTTTTAAAGTTATGAAGTTAAACTTCTACGACTTAACACTTAACTGACAAATGTTGATATTGTTAGGTTAGACAAGTTCACCTGGGTTTAAATTCGAAATTTCACGGTTGTGATATTTCGGTGGTAATTTTTTGAGTCATGTAATGATTCCAAAGATCTAATAAGTTGTTTCAAGTATTCAAATGTTCATTCAAGGCCTCTAAAACAGATTGTCAGACATGTACTGATTGGGACTCGAATTAAATGCATTTCATTTTAGTTCCAAGTTGTTTTTAGAATGAATTCAATATGAACACACTATCAAACATTTGACCATAATAACAACTACTCTATTAAAATACACTACTTACTCACGTTGACTATTTAATTTATATTTATTTTTATATGGAAACATTGAATATTTATTTTTAGTTATAAATAGTAAGCTTATGTTAAATTTAAAATTGCCTTAAAAAGCTTCAAAAGTGGGGCAATAGTACCAAAACAATAATGCCAACTTTTTTTCCACAAGAAGACTTTTGTTTTAGGCAATCACAGAGAAGACTTAGGCTCCGTTTGGCCCGGCTTATTTTCTGCTTTTCTACTTCTTTTTAAAAAAATTAAGGAAGTAAAAAATTGTTTTTGACCCTATTTCTACGTAAAATATATAGAGAAATAAAGTAAAGAAGTCAAAAGCAAGGAGAAATAAGGTCAAACATAATTTTTTATTGATCTACTTCATTAAAAGTGAAATAGAAAAGCAGAAAATAAGCCGGGCCAAACGGAGCCTTAAACAAGAAGTGATAGGGAATTATTGGAAAGATAATATCCAAGACAACGAAGGAAACTTTTTAAATGATGAAAATGATAGTATTAGAATTTTTCTCATTAACCATTTCCATGAGATTTTTACTTCTTCAAACCATGATGAAACTGAAGCAACTTTTTAAATGATCTTATTTACAAGTTGGGAGATTCTTTCATATTAGCTTGTGGATTGCATGAGGAAGTTTTGGATGGACACAAAGAATTGGTCACAATTACGTGTTTAATAAAAGATAGAAAGAAAAAATAATTAAATGTACTTTATGTGAGTGTGATCAAATAACGAGTCCAAATATTTGTGACCATATAAGTATTTTTCAGATTGTATTTAGATTTAGTCCATCTATTATCGTTTTTGTTTAAATAATTTATGAAGTGTTCATCTTTTTGTTATATTTTCTTAAAAGAGATATTTTAAAAGAAGTTTTAAATGAGAATTTATTTTAATTAACTTTTCATAAAATAAAATGTCAATTTAAATATTTCATCAATTCATTACAATATTTTTGGATAATAAAATTTCAAAAAATGCTTAAAATGAGAAGCTATTTCGAATAATTTTTCATAAATATAATTTTTATGCGATATTTTATACAAAAAAATATGTAATCTTTTATCATGTTAAATCTTAATGAATATTTAAGTTATTGAATCTCAAAACTGTTCCTTTAATTTACAACAAATGTGTTCAAAATAACTTATTGTATTTTTAAGTAAATCTGATAAAAAATATTTTTAAGAATATAAAATAAAATATTTTTTTAATCTATAACAAATTGAATCAGAGAGACCTCAATATAATTAAGAAAAATTCCTAACTTGGGGCTGTAGTTAATTGATTGACCAAACTTTGCAATTGGTGCAAAGAGGTTGTCATTCTCCTCTTCAAATGGGGAATGTCAAATCATATGCATTATCCAATAATTTTCAATAGCAATTGAAGGTTAAAATAATTTTTAATAAAATGATCCACGCATATAATTTCGTAGATAAATTTGATACTTTACTCAATCAATTAGCACATGATTTAGTTAAGTATGTTATAGTTATGGGAATAAAAGTGGTAGTTATGGGGTTAGGAAACTCTTACCTACCCCCCCATTTTATGAAATCCTATGTATATGGTTTTTCCCTTTTGGTGTCTAGTTTCATATATGGTGTAAAATATTAGTGAAAAAACCATTGGATTATATTTTACAAGTCGAATTATAGTGCCTTTACTCACTTTCCCTCTATTAGGAGATTTAAGATGAATTTAGTAATATCAGAAAAATGTAGTTAAGTGGAATGTTTTTACCAAGTCTTGTATTATTATTTTTAATGTTGATGGTAACTGCCTAGATTTGTTTAGAAAGGTGAAAGTTAAACATTTTATAAGTAAGATAAACTATAAATCTAATGCCTTATTATTTTAGATTAAAATGTAATGTCCAACTCAATTGTAAAATTGCATATTTAATACGAGTGATTTTTGGTATAAATTCTTGTAATAACAGATGGTTGAAATACATATCATCTCGGCTTTATTCTTCAGATTCTTGTTCGTGTTGAAAAACTATGCGAATGAAATTGTAGTTACAACAAGATTTGATGCTTTATATTATATGAGAGTAAGAGCATGTAGTATATTCTTTTGCTACACTTTTGATTTGTGAAAGCATAAAGAGAAGAGAATTTCTAAAGATATACTACTATTACTCACAATTTTTTTGTGACAACATTATTCACATTTAATTCGTTCTTGTTTCTTAATCTCATATTCTTTGAGGTTTACCATTCAACGGATCAATTTGAGATTCTCTTGGAATACTTTCTACTGATTGAGATGTTGCATGTTTGATTTTTCTATTTGACACATGAATTTCATTAACCACTATATTATTTCTTCCGATACGCAATTACTTTTGGGCTAAAGTTGTTTATATTTGTTATCTTTTTTGAGAATTACTTTTACTACCCTACCGATTACTCGCACGCCGTATGGATTTCTCATTTTACCCTTCCGCTACTTAAGTAACGGACGTTATAGTTTAGAAATTCTCTTTTTTATAACGTCCGCTACATAAAGGTAGGGTGTTTTTGGGAGTGTCTGCTACTTTAAGTAGCGGACATGAGTATTTTAGTAGATTCATAGGGTGCACGACAGAATCAGTAGGATGACAAAAGTAAACCTCGTCTTTTTTAGTGGGGCAATGGTAGCTCCACAATTCAATTTTCTCTTGTTGAATCTTCTCATGCCTATGATAATTGTAACTGTTGGATCTTTTCTGTTGTTTTTCTAAGTATGTTCATTTCAATATCTTCTCAATATCATCCACAAGTGTATGTTCATTTCCAAAAGCACCATCAGGAATATGCAATATATCCTTGCCTAATGTTGGATTGGGGTTTAATGCAGTCGGCACACCTCAAAAAATTTATACTAAAAAAAATGTCTTTAAGATTTGATCGGCTCGATATTTAAGAGGTGCTGAATTCACTTGATTGCACCCACCACTGACTGCATATAATCCGATCCCCCTAATATTATTAATGATCTTTAGATTGAAATGAAGCCAACTTGATATATCAAACCACAAATTAACCTTGATACTCATCAAACTCAAGAGCAGATGATATGACTGTAAATGTATGTAAATTTTTCAATACTTCCTGCATCACTCCTACACAGAACAGGATTCTGGCACCAGATTTTTAATTTTATTTAATGGCGAGAAAAAAATGCATCTAAAACCCTAATCTCTAATATCGATGAGAACATAACATGTACTACTAACTTTTCAAAGCTTCCTGTATCAATCTTACAAAGACCATGAATTTGGCATCAAATTTTTCATCTTATGAAGATGAAATGACACGTGCATTCCTAATCTCGGATAGTAATGTGAACATATCTTGTTGTCCTATAAGTATGTGACATAGAATGAATATATCATATGCCACCACACTAACACCCTCATAGTATAGTCAGAAATCAAATAGACAGATGTCGATCATATAAGAAAATAAGTACACAAATAAATAAAGAAAGAACCATGTAGCTTGTATTTTGTAATCTCAGCAAGTACATAAACATTATTTATGATTCTTAATCCACATACTTGTCACTTTGGATTATAATACAAGGCAAGGAAATCAAGATTATAAGGGTACTTCGCGGTTTGTAAAACTAATTTATATGCATCTAAACATAAATATGAAAGTGCAATTGCAATTAACTATCAGCCACAGAGTCACCAAACCCAATATCAAAACCAAATGTTACGCATGTCAACTCATTCTTGTTTCCATCAAACAGCTTCATCTTCAAAGTGTATGAACCCTGTAATTGTAATGTAACAAATTAGCATTATATAACAATGGAGACAACATTCCATTAAATTTGCTTCTAGAAGGGAAAGATGAATCGCAAGTTAACATTCTCATATACTCCCTTCTGCCTTATTTATAAGCAAAAGTCAATAAAAAAATTTGGCCTTAAATATAAGCTAAAGTAACCAAATTCAACTCTATTTAATGCCATTTTTCCAAAAGTACCCCTCATTAATTATTACTTTTTGACATGACTGTATAATCCCAATGCAAATTTAATGTATTGTAAGGGGTAATTTGGTAAAAATAACAAATTTCTTAATATGTGTGAAACAAGAGAATTTTGATTATAAATAAAGCCAGAGGGAGTAATTAGCAGTGAACACAAAGTCCTATGTGTGCTTAAGGACGATGAATCACAGGACAGAGAACTAGGAATTTGTCAATACAGCGTTGAGGGAAAATAAAAATCTTCATTAGTTGCTGTTGCCTTGCCTTGGTAGACTTAAAAGCATTTCACAGTACCAAACATAGTAGAAAAAACGTTTATTAATTGGCAATAACTCAAATTTTAAACACTGAAACTATCATTTCGATGTTGGTCAAAGTAGGAATTTATGTAACATTCATGAGTTTATGAAAACATCAACTAGAAATTTCACCTGACCATACTAACTTAACCCTTCAATGCCCATATCAATGAATAAACATTTCAAAATATAAACAAAAATTATGCCAGTCAGTGTTATAATGCCGTTATATCTGCTATTTCAAATAGAAGTTTGATTAAATTCTGCAATGATAAAGAATTTAACACCGCTACAGCTGCTATTTGTTCAAATTCCACAATGCTATAACTATAATGCCACTTTAGCCACTATTTCACAACATTAATGCTAGTACTATCCAAGAATTTAAACGTACTATATAACATGTTAAGGCACATCAGTGTAAGGAGTTGCGATATGTAAATGCCATACAGCCCATAACAAAGTATAAGGATTTCGTCAACTAATATAGAAGAAGCCAACAGTTTAGCATGGAATACTTTGGATCAAATGCAAATCTGTACTAGTATATACAAATATACTTCCTACTGCCCAAAAAATACCTACACACAAACACAACCCTCGAGGAATGAAAATAATAACACCGACTTACAGGTGGGGTGAAACCAGGTAAAACTTGTGAATGAGCAATCACAAAATCACCAACCGAAATAGGACAAGATGATTCTCCACAAAGGTCATGGGTCTCACTATATACATGCCAACCAAAATACGACACATCAATCAAGAGTTTCCCTCCTGATAACGCTTGACCTGCATCGAGAAATGATTGGATTAGAGAAAAGAAGGCCAACTCATTATCCATCAAAACCTCAGCTATTTCTACATGGAATGCACTAGCAGCAACCACCACTATGATATAATAGCAAAAATAATTCCAAACAACATTACTTATCACATGCTCAGATCAACATTTAAAAGCTAAAATATAGCACAACTGCACAAGTACGCATGTGCATAATGAGATACTAAATGCATGAAAATGGAATATAACAATCTAAATATATAAACAAAAGGAGTACTTGTAGTTGCAGAAATGGTGAAAGTTGCAGGGTGGCCTCTTGCAATGGGATCAGGAGTTATTTGAACTCCTTTAACCTCGACATCATAGTTAGCTTTCCTATCTGTGAAATGTACACAAGATAATTAGGGAATAGATTATTCAATAAAAGCAACACTAATACAAAACAAAACAATTTAAATTAAATTATGAAATTATAAAATTATTGAATAGGCTTGTTCTTGAAATTGTAAATATCGGTCAAAATAGTCAAATGCATCGATGAAATTGTAAAATGCCAATCATAACTATCTCTCTATAAACTTCTATTGTTAAGGACTATGACGTGCCACGTTAACCATATATGTAACCCCTTCATGTTTTTTCACATCGACAACGCCACACTAAGGACTAACTTGCCTATGAAAGTTAGGTCTCTTAGAAACTAATTTTCCGGTACTTGTTCCCTACCCAATTGCATTTATGATGAATTAGTTCCCGAGATGGCCTAACTTTCATAGGCACAATCTCAGGACCTTTTTGAATTGGTTTTCAAATTTTTAAGACGGATTAATATGAATTGGTTTTCAGAAGGACTAACATGAATAAAATTTGACAAATTCAATGACCTTTTTGAAATATTCAATTTGCTACAATGAGTAATTATTATTTTGATCTATTCTTAAAATTTCAAACTTAGGGCCCGTTTGGATTAACTTATTTTCGAGCTTATGCAAAAAACTTATGTAATATAAATTAGGTTTTATGCTATTTTATAAGTTCACACTAGTGAAAACTTATTTTTATAAACTATTTTATCATAAATTAGCTTGACAAACTTATAATAAATACATAAAAATTGCATCGGCTGTTTGCATAAGCTAAAAAATAAGCTAATCCATGCAATATATTAAAACTCTGACTATTATTAAAACCCCACAAACAACAAGCTTCCAAATAAAATAAAAAAACTGACAACAAGTAAACATGCAATATATTCAAGAACGATAATTTAGCTGACGAAACCCAAAAATTAAAATAAATAAATAATCAGTAGCAAAGAAACTCAATTGTTTAACATAAATTTGATGATACGAAAGTTGAAAACTATAAATAGTAGAATAGATATATTGAATAAAAGATGAAAAAAAGAAGTTTGGAGAAAGAGGAAGAAATTAATAACCGCAATAGTGAATGTCGGTGGCGTTAGCGTGAAGAAGAAAGAGAGTTGAAAAGAGGAAGAAGAGCTTCGAAGTAATCTTCTCCATGGTAGTTTCTTCTCAATTGATGATTGATGAGAATTGCACAATACGATACAATGAAATAGGAACAAATATATAAGTATAAATAAAAGTGTTGGTGATTAAGGGATTATGATGAATGATGACGATTGACAGCAAAATATTGCTTACTCTGCTTAACTTCCCCAACAATTTTTTTAATTTGATAATAACTTCCCAACAAATTAATCCTGTTTTAGAAAAAACAAATAATAAATAAATTGTTCTATAAATATAAATTCCATTTTAAATTACTTAACTTATTTATTATCAAAAAAAAAATTACTTAACTTATTTTAGGTTAAATAAAATAAAAACTTTTTTTAGGTTAAATAAAATTTTAACCCCTTTTATTTAAACTGAATTTAATTTAATTTTTTTTTAAATTCAAAGTTTTAAGCTCTATTTTACGTTTTTCATATTTTCACACATTTTTGTGAGTTTACGGTGATCTCATTTATCTACTTAACTACTTATGATTAATTAATTTTTAAATTAAGATATTTCAAATAAAAATATAAACTATAATATTTGAAAAAAAAACAAATAAATAACAAAAACATTCTTAATTTAAAAAAAAAAAATATTGAAACATATATTTCTTATAGGAAAACAAGTATAAAATTACTTTTTTTTTTATCAATGGGAAAGAAAAAAAGGAAGAGGGAACGACTAACACCAGGAAACTATGACCTAGAGAATTAAATTTCCAAAGAGTCCGCTGAACAAATATTAGTCAAAGGAGAAAGACATATTGGAAACATTTTCAATTCCTACACAAGTGATACTTTCAAATTAGCAAGCAAATTGTACTAGCATTCCCTTTGCCTAAAGTGGGAACAAGGACAACTGCCACTCTTTATATATAAGAGATTGGATATAATCCACCAAAGGCGCATAAGGATGAGTAGAAGGCACACCCTCTTTAATAAAATTCAAAGCCGTTTGGGAATCAGACTCGCAAATCACATTTATGAAACCATGATTCCAAGCAACATCAGGCCATGGGAAATAGCTTGAAGTTTAACGTTAATATTAGTAGTGAAACCACAACTTCCTGCAAAGCCTGTGATCCAACCAAAAGTGTTTCTCAAAAGACCACCGAAGCCGGATGACCCTGGATTTCCAATGGAGCTACCATCAATATTGACATTTATCATGTTCTCTGGTGGAGTGTGCCAAGAAACAAGTCTAGGGGTTGATATCTTATTAGAACCACCAAAAACCTTTTTCGTAGAGTGTACAAGAGTAGTTATTTGGCTAAGAATATTTCAGAGAGAGCGATTATTATTTTTGAAGGATTCTTCATGACGAGAATTCCAAATCACCCAACAACAAATGACAAAAGGAGGGTCATGATTGACAACCACATTAAGTTTTACCCAATTATACATATCATCCTCTTCAAAATGAATGTGAGATGGAAAATCGAAAATGTTCCAAACTTGCATGGCCTTAGGGAAATCTCTTAGGGTGTGTAAGATGGTTTTATTAGATGCAGTATGAAGGTGTGAAAAACACAAAAAGGGGGGTTGAATTGTGTTTTGAAAGTTAAAACTTTTCTAGCTATCAGAGTTTGATTTGCAGCGGATAAATGAATGCTAGATAAACACAACAAAGAGAGAGAGAGAGAGAGAGAGAGAGAGAGAGAGAGAGAGAGAGAGAGAGAGAGAGAGAGAGAGAGAGAGAGATGAACACACAGAGATTTATACTGGTTCCTCTCACAAACCGAGAGTAGTCCAGTCCCCTTGCACTTCCAAGAGATTTCACTATAATCACTAAAGATTACAAACACAAATGCTCAAGCACACAAGCAAGAGATTTCTCAAATGCTCAATCACACAAGCAAGAGACTTCACAAACTTATACAAAATAAATCAACACAAATACACTTGTTAGAAACAGAGGTGTTGTAAAAATCTAAGCTTTGACTAGACTTTCTGAACTTAATCACTTATGAAAATAAATTAGAGTCTAAAAGAATATCAAAAGATATTGAAGCTTAGTGTGTTGTTCTGGTTATGCTCTGTAAGCTCAGTAGTAGTTTTTGATCAATCAGTCAGTAGTTCAGTAGTCCAGTCTCAAAGAAGATTGTCTTCTATATATAGGCGAGTGAATTGTAGACGTTTGAGATAAGACCGTTGTAGAAGGATAACAGCTGTTGATATGAATTTGATTCTCTTTTACCAAAAGAAGTAAATCAATTCCACTACTCTTTCGTTGTTGAGACGCTCCACCAAATTGAGAAAGGATAGTACAAGAATGTACTATACGCTCCATTTGATGATAAGGTTGAGGATAAGGATGATGTACTATAAGATTATTCCTTCACCATGAGCTGTCTTCCTTCAAAAGGAACATCCTTGAAGCATTTATCAGAGATACGAGGTTTCTGAAAAATAGAGTGTGCTTCTTTAGGATAAACTGAGCTTTTTATCTTCAGATAGCATCTTCAGAGGCTTGTCAGTCTTCAGAGGCAATCTTTCTTCAGAAGCAATACAAAGTCTTCAGACTGTAGTCTTCAGAGTCTCTAGGATTTGCTATCAGGACTTCAAAAAATGATCTTTGTGTGTTAAGTTTATACTATATGCCTGCACACTTGGATCAATAATTAGTAATTTCAATTGTCCATTTAATACTTTGTTATCATCAAAACTATAGGGTGTTTTTCAATAAAACTCATTTTGTTCCAACACAGTACATCTATAACAAAAGACATCTGTTGAAATATGACGAGTGACTCATGAACAATTGATAGGTAAATTCCCATGCATAATAATCCAAAACAAGATGACGAATATTTTCAAGTAACTTAAGGTTCCATATTAAATTCCAAGTCATTGTTTAAATTTGAGGAGGATCAGACACCAAAGTTAACCAAGAATAAGCTGATTTTGTGGAATAAGGTCCAGTTTGGCCCGGCTTATTTTCTACTTTTCCAATTCTCTTTAAACGAAGTAGTTAAGTAAAAAATTATGTTTGACCTTATTTCTCATTGTTTTCTACTTCTTTACTTTATTTCTCTATTTCTTTTACGTAGAAATAGAGTCAAAAACAATTTTTTACTTCTCTATTTTGTTTAGAAAGAAGTAGAAAAATAGAAAATAAGCGGACCAAACGGGACCTGAGTACTTGATACAGAAGGCTCTAAATAAGATATCATGTAAGTCTATATTATTAGTAAAGACACTTGTCATCTTCATTTAAGTAAGCCAAATTTTTTATTTTTATTTTTAAAAACACACACTTGCCATATTCAACATATTTAGAATTATTTACATAATGACACATTTATTTTTTTGGCAGTACATTCATTTTTAATATATGTAAAAGTATGGTTCACATTTTTGTATAACATTTTTAACAATACATTTATCTCGTACTAGTCCAATTGAATGCACCGATATTTATTAGGTTTAACTGTGAGGTCATCATGAAGAGGCAGCCAGGGGATCATTCACATTGGGTTTAAGAACAACTCTACAAGTGGGTTGGACACCACACTCTTACCAAAAACCTTAAGGTGTTAAGTTTATAGACCCTCTCAATTATAAAGTGTTCAACCTCCACTATTCTAAGCAATGTGTGACTTAACACTCACACTTGCCACAACATTAACACGTCTATTCGAGTTTCAACTCAAGACTTCACATATAAGAGTTTTAGTGTAGTTTATCACTTTGCCTACAAACAAATGAAAAAGTATGTAAGCCACTAGGTTAGTCTAATGGTGAGTGAGGAGTTTGAGTAGTATGTTAGAGGTCGTAGGTTCGATTCTTAACTTCGATCCTTAAATTGGTTGGAGGTTTATGGTGCTTTTCTTAAAGCAATAAACTCATGCCGCTAAATTTGGTGGATCTTTTGTATTTGGGTTGTATGTTGTTAGGTAACTTAGATGGAAAGAAATAATTACTTGTACAACAATGTAAAGATTTCTATAGAACAATTGGTTGAGCATGTTAAGATAACTTTTAGACGATATGGTTAAAGGCAAGGAAAAATGACTTTTGTTCGGCGTTTTTTTTCCCTCTTGTATGATACTTTCTGATTGCCAGGCACCCCTTGTGTGTGTTTTAAGAAAAAAAAAATTGGCTTATTTAAAAAGAAACTAAACATGTTGAATAAATTGAAAGATCATGAAAGTTATCATCTACATTTCGTTGCACCAACCTCCTCCATTTCCTAATAAGTCAAATAAGGTTCTTTAAGAGCGTTATTTTTTTACTATTCACATAAAGTTCTTAGAATCACAACTTAATAAGTCTATAACTAAAGTCTAGTTTGATCTCCTTATCCACGTACTTTTTTGTATTCTTGTCTTTCCAACATCGTTTGTTAATATAAAAAAAATATTCTTTCAAGACATATATATTTTAATATCTTGAATAAAATTTTATAGTTTCAATTCTAAGCACTTAAATTTTTAGAACCATTTAATTATTGAATAGTGATATTTGTACAACCATTTTATGATAATTTTTGAGACAATTTTTTGTTCCCTTTTATTTAGGACAAAAACAATAAAGTGTGAGAGAGAATGAGAGAATAAAAATACAATGTAAATATGAGTGAGAGTTGTCCAAAAAATTATACAAATTAATACATACATATAACATTTCTCATAATTCTATTAACACAAGCCTAAGAAAAGGAAAAACCAAGGAGTATCACAACACTATTTGAAAAAGTTGAACTATCAACAAATTTTTTTCGAAGAACTATATATCAACATAATTAAAGATGGAAATAATAAAATTAAGCTTCAACTATGATATCTCTAACACTTAATGGCAGAATAGACACATTCAACATTTTTCAAATAGATGGGAGTTTCAGATGAATTAAGATGAACTAATATTTTTGTCGATTTTCAACAAATTCTTTTTAGCACAAAGGGCTATATAAAAGGAAGAATTTACAATATGGAATTAATACAAATCCACTTGAGTGTGATAGTGGTGTTGGCTGGGGAGATTGGATTGTGCTCCTCTTAAAGTCTCATGTTCGATTCTATGTGGTGCCAATTTTAGGGGTAGTCCATACAGAGCAAAACTGTGACTTTAAATGGAAATGGGGCCCTCGCAAGTGGGTTGTGTCGTGGGAGAAGACTCCTTGATTAGTCAGTACTTAGGTCAGATACCGAGTTTTAAAATAAAAATAAAAAATGGAATCAATAACAAATTACTTAAGAGATAAATTTATGATAAACCACCAATGATGCAATTTGCAAAAACAAAATGAAAATCAAACTACCTATATATGATGAATCTCTTCTTGTTGGTAATTGAGCAGCTTCAGCCAAAGGTGTTAGAATTAGAGAAATTCTACAAAGAGGACAAGTAGGATGCATCCTTAACCAAGGTTCTATACACTTAAGGTGAAACAAATGTTCACAATCAAGCAACATCATAAGCATGTCACTTCCTTTATAATCACCTAAACATATAGAACAACATGTTGATATTGAATCATATTTTCTATGTTTCACTTCAGAATATAACATCCTTGGATAGCTCATAATTGTTTCTTCATCTAATCCCAAATTATTTATTGATCTTGTGCAAATGTAGAATGTGAGTGTGATTGTTGTGATGAGTAAAAGAATCCCAATTAAAATTCCTATACTTATGTCATATGAACCAAAGAATCCATATGAATCAGCTTCATTGTTCATCTTCTTGAGGATGAAAACAAGGGCAAGTTGTTTTGGTATGAAAGGGGAATTGAAATTTTGTTTTGTTTAGCCATGTTGTTGATGGTGATGAATTTGGTTGTTGAATTGAAAGAGATGGGGATGAAGAAATGGTTGCGTTTGAATCAAGAAAAAGATTTGGTAAAGTATAGAATCAAGAAAAGACTTGGTAAGTATTTAAGATTAAGTAATGTGGTATGAGTGTGACGCTGAAAAAATATTAAGTATGAGGTCTTAGAGTTCAATTCTATCTCTACTGTTTCTTTTTAATCAAGAAAGGATTTTGGTAATACAAGTATATATATTAATATAATCAATAATTAGTTGGTCCAATATAATATATATCTTTTTCAAATATGAACAATTTAAAGTTACATAGTTATGAGTAGGATAGTATATTAGTTGTCTATAAATTCTAGCTAAACTGATAGAAATGTCGAAATTATTGTGTTGGATGTCATGATTGGGGTTCCAAGCCCGGTCTATCTCCTTTAATGTGTGTAGGTTTTCAATGGTTTTGTCATTTCATCTATCTATAAACAAAAAGAATAGTACATTAGTTTTTTTTGTTTAAATGTTCAAAGTTAGTAATTAATTATTAATATTAGTATTTTTTATCTTCTCGAAGATTTGAACCCTGAACTTTTACCTCAAACTAGTTGAAATATCCACCCCACCCAAAATAATACATTGGTTGATATTAAATTTTGATAAAAACAGATGTTCGGTTTAAATTTTTGTTAAAAAACTTGTGATAATTGAGGATTGGTTGAAGGATTAAGGTTGATCCTGTATAGATCCGATCAATGACTTTTGTGTCATCAACGCTATAGATCCGGAGGCATAGATGTTCTGAACACTTCAATATAATCAAATATGTAGGCTTATGCAATATGTCGTTTTATGCTATCAACGCGGATGTTGTGAGTTTGTTTGCACATTCATCCTTTTTTTAGCGATTTTGAATTTGTATTACATCGATGTATTCTTCTTAATTTGAATGAATGAATATATTTTATTTAGTAAAAAAAAGTAGTTATCAATTTTATTTTGAGATTTGAAGAGATTTGTATAGTGAGCAAATTTAAAGTGGATTTTGGAGTGACTACTAGCTACCACACATAACCGAATTATTTTATTTGTTTTGAGTGCACAAGTTAACCGTGATAATAAAATACTCGAAATTGATTACAACTATAATAACTCTTCTCAAATTATTTTCTAATACGTATTTTTAGTGCAAAATAGGATATCATCTGTTTACAAAAATTGAAAAGCATGTATGATATTGCTATAATGTGAACTTGAAGTTTGAATATGTCGTATATTGATAGAAGATTAAATAGCAGTTAGTTATATAATTATTAGGTAGTAATTTATTAAATAATTTAGGAATATAATTTATATTGTTAGTATTTGAGTATTGATTATATTATGTTATTTAGAATGAGCTTTATAGCTTTTAGGCTCATATAAGTTAGGATCCATTAAGCTTATTATTATATATGTAATATTAGTAACGAAATGAATGTTTTTATCTTTTATTTTATTATCTTTCATTTATGCATTTCTTTATGTTTTTCTTAGTATAGTTTTAGCTCTCTATCATATATGATTGTTGTTCGCCCTTAAATTAATTGAAATTCTCTTTTTCATTTATTGGAATATATATATATATGTTGTGATATATCAAGTGTGGGTTAAAGTTCTATATTGATTAGAAGAGTTGCATTGAGCAACAAATAAGTAAGAAGACCTATATAAACTCAACATCTTAAGCTTTTGAGTGGAAGTGTGGTGTCATAGTTACTTATGTGATTGTTCAATGTTAAAATGTGTTGTTCCAACCCAGTGAGGTTCCCCTCTCAGTCTCACAACCTAATTAATACTATCTTCTAGTAGGGGGCAAAGAGAATCATCTTGTTTGCCAGCTTTGCCGACTACACGGCCTCGTGGTGTGGTGGTTTCAGCGGAACTGATAATGTTTTTTGTTTTCTGGCGGCGACACAATGAGAGAACTCCATCGCATTGCTTCGTGCTCCGTTGGAGATTGTGGGACTGTGTATTCCGGCGCGAGTCTAGAGGTTTTCGTACTACTCCGGTGGTGGTGCGATCGACTCTCGCATCTGCACCACTGTTTGGGTTTGTTTTACGGCGGTGCCTATGGTTCAGCGGCGGATCCAATAGTGGTTTGGTGGTGGCGTTTGCGGTGGGGGTTTGGGTTTTTGGCAGTGTTTGTTTGTTCACTACAGTTTCAGCTGACAAAGGAGTTTTGTTGCTCCGGTGGTGGATTGGTGTGTTGTTTTCGTTATAGGCGGTGGCGTTTGGCATTGTTTAGTGTTTGTTGCAGTTTGCAGGTGGTGGTTGTTACGAGTGGTTGTTGTTCGCTTCTGCTCTTATGGTGGTTGTTGCTTCGCCTCTATGAGTTTCCTTTGCGTGTGGTTGCAGCTACTCTGTTGTAGTTTGTTGTGGTTCAAAAGTGTTTTCTCTCTATCAAAACCTTTTCTTTTGCCCGAGTCTGCTTCGTCCGCCACGCAATCTGATATCAAAGGTAGACTTTTTGCTTAGACTAGAGGTTTTCGGCGGTCTCTGCTGAGATGGATGTTTTGGTGGGTTGCAGTTTTCTCGGATATGTATGGAGTTTGTTTGGTTGACGGCGTTTTCTTTTAGTCCAAAAGGGTTTGGTCTGAAAAGGGTAATTATAATTGGGAATTATTTATGTTATGTTTCAGTTCTGCAGTGTTCCGTTCTAGTTTTGGATTTTTTATTTTTTATTTTCTAGGTAGGAGTTAAGAGTATGACGTTAGTGGTCCTTGTTGAATATTAAATGGTGTTGGTTGTATTTAGTTATGTTGTTTCTTTTTTTTCCTTCAGTTTTGTACTCTTTCTCGCAATTTGTATGTCTTATAGTTATAGTTGGATTTTAAACTTATTTGCCAATAAGAAAAAGAATAATAATTAATATAAAAAAACAATAAAAAAAGTAGCAAAAAGGGATTGATACTTGTTGGAAGCGATGGTGTCTTGCTACTAGTTTACCGGGAACCTACGGCTCTAAAGGCTACCACCAAGGTTACGCGGTGGCTTCATTATGGGGCGCAAGAGGACAGACTTGCGTGGTATACTGTTAGAAAGCTAGAAATTAATTGTTGAAAATGTAAAGGAAAGCATAAAGAAAGTAAATGTAAAGACTATAAAATAAAGATAAATATAAGACATTTGATTTCATTGATTAAGTTAAAATACCTAAAGCATTACATATATATAGTACTCCTAATTGGCCTAAAGGCACAAAGCCGAATTAAACAACCCAATAACATTATAGTCCTTGTAATAATATAAATATTATATCTTACTTATACCTAAATTATTTAATTAATACTACCTAATAATTATTTAATTAACTAAATATAATCTTCTATCATATACTAAGGGAAAGCGACACAAACATATATGTTGGTTAATGTTATGTTAGTTTTTCTCCTTGCCAGAATTCGATCCTGGACCTCCAACTCCTTAACCCTTAACTTAACTAATTTAACCAGTTGAGCTACTCATCTCATCCATAAATTCAATTCAACAGTGAAAGTGTTGTATAGTTAGTTTTAACAGTTGCTTCATTGGCTAATATGGATGACTTTATATTTATAGGAAAATGCTAAACAGTACTCCAGAGATATCGATTAAGCTTATTAATAAGAAAATTTTATTTTGAAAGTTGTGTATTCAACAACTTTTTTTTTACGCAAGTCTTCAACAACTTAAAAGTGTAAAAAATTGTTTTACCAACACTAATTTTATCTTCTTTTTTTTATGGGGGCTTCTATGGTACAATAGGAAGATTATGGATCTACTAATAGTAATTTGACATGTCGTAATAGTATTTACAGGGTGTAACAATTAAGTTTGACTTATATTTTTAGATTTAACACCACAAAACATATGAATTTTTCACTTTTCACCACCCAATTTTGTTGATATTTTCTTCTTCATCAAAACTAATTTCAAACTCTCTACATTCAAACCCCTGATCGTCTCTGCTTTATGTTAAGATGGTTTCGACGCGCCTCTCTATGCCGACCAAATCCTCCAACATGGCGGCGGCGACGCTGAGAACCTTCAACTCTGTAAGTTTGCTGATTACGATTATTACTTTTGGGCTTTTAAATTCTTTTTCTTCACCTAGATGTGTCATTTTCTTCTGTAATTTTGAATTCCTTTGTAGCTTCGCATCTTTCTCGACACTCTGTATTTTTACAATTTTCATTCCTTTTCAAATTAAACTCAATTTCTAATAATAATAATAATAATAATAATAAAAATAGATGATGCAGTCATCTTAAAAACTGATGCAAAGAAAGGAGGAAAAAATAGATGATGCAATCATGTTAAAAACAGGAAGATAATGAGGTTGTGTGCATGTGTGGAGAAGAAGGGAGAAAAACTATCGTCATTGTAAAGAAAAACAAGTACTTGTTTGTGGCACCAGGCTAGGTGGTTGTTGCTATTATTATATTATTATTATATTACTATTACTATTATGCATATTATTATAAGTTTAATTTCTAACTGCTCATATGTATGGGAAAAGTTCCGTTGAAAGAGATGAACTCACCTTGTTTTTTTATCGTGACCATTCTTCCCCTATAGAAACAACAATGCCTATGCCAACAACATTATTAAGGGGAACAAGGTTGCCGCATGTGTTTGTGATACAAACTGTCTATTATTATTGCTATCATGATCGACGCTTCCTACATGAATAAATGACACATGGTATAAGTTGATCAAATGGTTGAGGTTTAAAGGCATAATTAAATAGTTGATTCAATAAAAACACAAAAGCAAAACAATGAATGTGCTCCTTCAACGACATTCTTCCATTTTCATGCATTGAGATATGGTAAAACAATGAAAGTTGTCTCTTGAGTATGACACCAATTCACCAAAGTGGTTCTCATTGTGTGTGACGGTGTGGAGAAAATGGAGGAAAACTGTCCATTATAAAGAAAAACAAGTTTGTGTTTGTCACACCGTTCTTCTTCGTCGTCGCTTTGGAAGGTGGTCACCACTTGAAAACCTTAAGCCTCAGTGTAGATCTTTGAGAAAACAGTTCCATATTGATACATATTGACAGTTCTATATAATTGGTTTTCAATACAAATGATGAAGATGAATTGATTTTTGAAATTATTATATTAAATATTAAAATATAATTTGTATTATTTATGGGGTTAAATTTGTAAAGAAAAATGTACCGGTACATTTAATTTAGTTGACTTCTAATATAAAATATACAAGTGATGATGTGGTCAAAAGACTCTTTTCTATTGGTTAAATATCCTATTGTACCGGTACATTCAGTTTTAACAAATGTACCGTAGAATTTGCCTTTTTTTATACTTAATAATTACTCCGAAAACACCGTTTAGCCGACCCATATATATATATATATATATATATATATATATATATATATATATATATATATATATATATATATATATATATATATGTTCTAAAATCTAATTATCACGGGATGCATGTGGGCCACATAGACTCAGGACAAAAGGTTGGAAGGAATTTAGAGTCTGTTTGGATTGATCGAATATAATGGAATGGAGCGGAGCGGAATGGAATAAAATAATGTTCTATTGTTTGAATTTGAAAAATAATAATGAAATGAGATGGAATGGATTCCGTCCAATATCACCACTTACCTTCAATTTTGTTCCTTTCCTTTTTAAAATATCCAAACAATGGAATGGAAGATTTATTTCATTCCGCTCCATCTCATTTCACTCCCCTCTATTCCACTCCGCTCCATTCCATTATATTTCATCAATCCAAACTGAGAGCCTAGAGATGCTAAGTTTCAAAAATCCATAATTATAAATAAATATCCATTTGCTCATGCCATAATTATAAATAAATATCCATTTTTGAGAGTTTTTGAATAATATTTGATAATGTAGTTGAAATCTAACGTAGAAAGTAGTGCTCTCTATATAGTCAATAGAGTTTTTGAATAGTAAGACCATCTCAAATGGTGGTTCTTATACTATTTTATACTATTAAGAACCAGTTCTTAATAAGAACTACCATTGGAGCAATATACTTTTGAATTTTTAAAATGAACCGATTTTTAAATAAGAATTTTCTCTCTCCTCTAGGCGCCACCTTAGTTTTCATTAAAATATTTTTTTTATGGAACCCACTTACTTTTATATATTATTAATTAAAATATATTGCGATGTAGAGTTATTGATGGGACCCATTTAGAACTTTTGAAGAGGTGCTGGGTTGGAGGGATTGAGTGCTTATTAAGAATTATTATTAAAAAATAATAAATGAGTGATGTGTATACGTGGGACGCAGTTAAGAACTCAAATTTGGGGGCTCCATTGTGGATGCTCTGATTGATAATTTTTATTCTATGAATATAAGCCTTGAAAAGGAAACCATCCCCGTGAGCTTAGCTTAGTTGATAGAATATCGTACTATATATATGTGCAGGAGTCTGTGTTCGAACTCAAGACACTCAACTTATTTACATTTAAGGTGAATTTTCTAAACTACTTGACAAAAAAAAAGGGAAAACCTAGGAACATCCCAACACCTTGACATAAAGTTGAACTATTAACATAATTAAAGACAAAAATAATAAAATTAATATTCAACTATTCAACTATGATATCTCTAACACTTAACAATGGAATTAAGGACACGTTCCTGTTTTTAATCTTTAATTTTGTGTGGCTAATTCAACTTTAATTTCCAAAACTCCCTCAATCTCCCGGCTTGCATTTAGGTCATTATCAAAGACTTTTTTGTCTTACAATAACAAACATGTCATACTATAATCTCTCTCGTGAGAAAACTCACACTAATGTAGTTGAAATCAAATCCAAAAAATCATGCTCTCTATATCATCAATAGAGTTTTCGAATAATATTTGATAATTTCAATTCTATGAACACACAAGCCTAAAAAACGGAGAAATTGGAGAATATTCCAACACTATTAAACAAAGTTGAACTATTAACATAATTAAAGACAAAAATAATAGAATTAATATTTAACTATGATATCTCTAGCATTTAACTGTGGAATTAAAGACACATTCATGTTTATCTCTAATTTTGTGTCGCTAATTCAACTTTTTCAAAGAGTTTAAGATGAATCAATATTTGTCAATTTTCAACAAATTCTTTTTGGCATAAAAGGTTTCAAAAAGGAAGAATTTACAATATGGAATCACTAAATAAAGTTCTTAAGAGACAAATTTGTGATAAACCACCAATGATGCAATTTGCAAAAAAACATATAAAAAAACCAAACTATACCTATTAATCTCTTCTTGTTGCCAATGGAACAACTTCAGCCAAAGGTGTTGAAAGAGGTGTAGGAATTGGAGAAGTTCTACAAAGAGGACAAGTAGGATGCATCCTTAACCAAGGTTCTATACACTTAAGATGAAACAAATGTTCACAATCCGGTAATACCTTAAGCATATCACTTCCTTTATAATCACCTAAACATATAGAACAACATGTTGATGTTGAATCATTTTTCTTAAGCTTTATTTCTGAATATAACATCTTTGGATAACTCATAATTGTTTCTTCATCTAATCCCATATCAATTATTGAATGTGGTGGCTCAAGAAATTCATGAGGGGTAGTATTATTATTTCTTCTTCTAGGAGGATTTGGTACTTGTGATCTTGTACAAAAATATGATGTGAGTGTGATTGTTGTGATGAGTAAAAGAATCCCAATTGAAATTCCTATGCCATAACCAAATCCACTTATATCATTGGAGCCAAAGAATCCAGATGAATCAGCTGTGGTATTCATTTTCTTGGTGATCAAAACAATAGAAAGTTGTTTTATATTAAGGTAGATGAAAGAGATAGTTTGTTTTGTTTAGCCATGTTGTTGATGATAATGGATTTGAATTGTAAGATCATATTAATTAAAGTCAATGGTGTATTATGATTCATATGAGAGAGATGGGGTGAAAAAAAGGTTGCGTTTGAATCAAGGAAAAGACTTGTAAGTATTTAAGATTAAGTAAAGGTCCAAATACAATGGTATGTATGAGTGAGATGATAAACAAGTATTAAAAATCGGCTAGATTTTTTTAATCATCTATTCTTCAAAGTTCAGATCACTAAAAGTTCTGTCGAAAGATAAATAAAATTTAATTGATAATTATTTTAGTTAGAATTTGAATCTAATATTTTTCGAACATATATAAATTTATCACTAAAATTAATTTAGGTTTATAATAAATAGTGTATTTGATCTATATACATTCATTCAATAACTAAAATAATTATTTTGTTTATATAGACTAAATATATTAGGTATATAATCAACTAAAAAATGAAGAAAGAAAAAAAGAAGAAGTTATATTCCACTTGGTGAATTAGTTAAAAAAATGAGTTAAAAAAAATTAAGATTAAGAAGTAAAGCAATTAATGTGAATTAGGACTTGCATGTGAGTACATTCCACTTTGTCAAAAGTGTTAGATTGTGTGTTTACATCTCACAAGTTTCTGAAGGTCAACTATATCCTTTTTTATAAGTTATTATTATTATATTGGTGTAAAATGTATCTTACCATTTGTGTATTGAATGTTAATTGATTATCACATATTATATCTTTCTTTTAAAGAGCATTAAGAAATATTTTCTGTCAAGAGGTGAAGAGTGGAGAATGGGCACGTTCCATGCATTACTAGGAAAGTTGTTGGTAAAATTTAATTGCATTAGTTTTCCTCTAGACAACTTCTGTAAGCATTATCTCTCATATATGTAGCCAGATAGATTTTAAATAATTTATAACTCTTATACATAGCCAGATAGATTTGAAACAATTTATAAAATGTATGTATTGTCTTTGTTCACATGTTTTGGTGAAGAGTGATGCTACATACAAAAAAAACAAATGTATGTAACGTTGATATTGGTCTCGACTATTTAGAATGAGCATTCCTATTTAGTAAGAAAAAATTACACAAGAAAGAGAAGAATCCACAAAATTAGGGAATTTGACCAATCAAAAATTGGCTAATCATACAAAAGTTGCCACATAAAATTCTTCTCTTTCTTGTATCAAAAAATTCTTACTAAATAACATTTTCCATTTAGAATTTCTGCTTGAATATTAAAGATATATTACAAATTATATTATTCTCTATTTTTAATAAATAAAGAATAACTATTATTGTAACATTACAAAGAGACATATCTTAATTAAAGATTAAATTAATTTTAAATAACTAGAACTAAAACTAGGTGAAAAATATTGGAATTTGAATTTTCTTGGACCCTAAATTAGCTGAATCACTTTTTTGACAATAAAATTAAATTATTGAATGATCAAAATCAGGAAGTTTATAAATGTCAATTTCATCAGCCGCCAAAAATAAGTGTCAATTTCATCTGCCGTAGAAAAATGTCAATTTCATTCACACAAAACAAAATTGCATGTGTTGTGGATTGTACCATCTCTTTGTATAAATTAAGTATGAAAAAAGGACTAATAGTATAATTTAAAAGTTCTACAAGTAAAAAGGATATGTGACACACGAAAATAAAACATTATATAGTAGTTAATGAAAACACTATACTTGGTCAAAAAAATTAAAAACACTATATGATTATATAATGAATGGTTGTGTTAAATCAGGGATGTTAATAATATAATTATTTACTTTGCACGTACCAAAAAAATGTAATGTTGACATGATACAATGAAATATTCTTCAATAGAAAGTAAATGTATTTTCCTCTCACTTCTTCGATCCATTATATTACTAACTGTCTCTAAAAAGATCGATTTTGTACTTTACGTAAAATTGCTTCAATTTGATATATTTTATATTTTTATTCCATATTATATATCAATTCGAATATCCTTAAGTTTGCTCTAAATTAATCAAGTGTAGGTGGAAGAGATTCCACTAGTGATTAGATATTGTTTATTGATTTTGTGTTGTTTTGTATGAGGTAAGTGATGTCAACAAAACAAAATTGTCAAAACGTGTTTTTTTTAATTCCTTCCCACTTGGTGAATGATTGAAGAGACATCTTGGTTTGCTATGTTAAGGAGAAAAAAACCATGTGAACAGGTGGAAGCCAATAGGGATGCCAACTGGCAAATTATGTTTTAAAGTTTTGACTTTGTTAAATTAGATGACCATAAGTGGCAGATTCAGAAATTTTCTTTAGTGGTGGTTAGTAAATATTTCAAAAATTTAACCTTTAAATTTAATCAATAGACAAAATTTATTTGATATTGAAGTAAAAAATCTAAATTTGAAATATTGAAGGAGAAGTAATAACAACAAAAAAAAAAAACAGAGAGAAAAGAAAAGGTTTATGTTACTCTCTTTGTAGGAGAGGCTACATACACAAGAATTATGAAGAGTAAAATTAAGAAAAAGACATTGTGTGGATGATTTAATTAGAGAGTGGGAGAACCTACACATAATAAATTAATTTTATGGGGGTTTAAATAAAATGTAATAGTATTTTTGTTTAGTCAAGTAGTCTAGTGACTAGAAAATTCACCTTAAAGGTGAACAAATGGAGTATCCCGGGTTCAAACCTGGGCTCTTACACATATAATGCGATATCCCTACCAACTGAGTTAAGCTCACGGGATAAATGTAATAGTATTATTGTAGAATTTCTTTGTTTCATTGTGGGGGATGTGGATCACCTGCCGTTGAAATTCAACTGCAGGCCCACACTGTACACTAAAACATGTTATTATTATTTAAATAAATTATTAAATAAATAAATAAAACTCTACAGCACAACCATGCAGTGGTATTATAACTGCAGGCTATCCTTTTCCCATTGTGGGGGCTTGAGCCCCCAATACAATATCAGTTTGGGAAACATCAACACGCTTGCATTTTGTTGTTTGTTATTGGTGTTGGGATGTGAGAAGAGAGTGTTACCGAGTTTCATCGATGCAAAAATGGTGTAGTTTTTAGAGGTTTTTCAATTTTCTATAAAAGTTGTCATTGTCACTCAAGAATTTTTTTTACTATGTAAGTCGTACTCCCTCCGTCCCATATTATAAGGAAAAAAAAACATACTTATTAAGAAAACCAAAACTTGAAAATTTGAAATATGGTTTTGTGGGTTTTTCTTGAAATAAGTTGCATAGGAAGATGTAAAAACAAATTTGATTGGTTGTTGTTTATTGAGAAAATGAGAGAGAGAAAAAATTAAATGCAATTTGTTTTTAATTTTATAAGAATAAGTAAAAAACATTCTTGAAAGTTGATTTTCCCTTATAATTTGGGACAAAAAAAAAGGTAATTTTTCCCTTATAATATGGGACGAAGGGAGTATATATCAAGTATGACTTTTTTTTTACACCACATTTTTGAATAAAAGGACATAAACATCGCACACATTAATAATTTTTAAGACTTACAATCTATATTTTATTAGACTTAAATTATTATTATTTTTGTTTACGACGGAGCAGAAGATCGAACTCAAAACCTCATGCATAATACTCAAACCACTCGCCACTATATCAAACTTAGTAGCTTTTAGACTTAAAAATTATACTTAAACATTCACGATTAAGTTTCAATGTTGGACCTCAATATGAAGTCCAGCAATCTTCGCTTCCAGGAGGATGAAGCTCATGCCTGTAAACATTAATATAGATGTAGTCCAATGTGTAAATTGGTTCAACATAAGCACCAAAATTAACACAGACATTTGAGTGCTTCCACAATCACACCACCATGCCATGGATGTATTTAAATTGACCTTGCATGTCATTGTTCGTCTTCCGGCTTGTGGATATTTGTCAACTCTTGCACTTCAAATTCTCCGGAGTCCCTTGTAAATTTGCGGACACAATAAAATTTTACTCGAGTCTGATTTTCACGCAACACTGTGGATAAATTTTCAAAGTAAATATGACCAGCTCTCATCATGCTAAGTGTTATGTTCCTCGATCTACAAATAGACTCGTGGACCTTATAAATATTGTCTTAACCAAGGCTAATATGGGCAATGTGTGTGCTCCTGTTAAGACTGAATTCATGGTTAGAAGAAGGGGTGTCTTTTAGGGAGCATTTTCCTCGATTAGCATTTCTTTTTTCATATCTAGGTGTGACAATGGTGGGGATGAGTAGTAGGAGTTGGGGCGTTGTTGCGCGGGGGTGGAGTTTCGGTAGGGTGTTGTGATATAATGTTGTTTTGCAGTCTAATGCCCTTGATAGGTGACTTTGGAAGTCGATGAGCTCAGATGTCTTTACAATTAGTGTATTATGTTTATGTGTTTGACTCGAAGAAAGGAGGGGAAGGGTATGAAGTTGAATATTAATAGTTTGGCTTTGAATAAAGTGGTGCCGTTAAATGTATCAGTGTTTGTTTGACACTTCTTGGCGAATCTAATTCCTACTAGAGATAATATTTTTAAAAGGAACATTCTGACTATCTATGCTCAACTTTGTATCTTTGCATTGATTGTGGCTTGTTGAAACATCTCATCTTTTCTGTGTGTGGATGGTCACACAAGGTGTGATATGGTGTTCTTAAATAGTTAGGAGTGCAATGCGCTTGTGATTGCTCATGCGCAACAATTCAGCAGCTTATAGGTTTCGACTTTTGAATTTTAGGGATTCTTTTAAAACTATTTGGTTAGCGTCAATTTGGATGATTTAGAAAGCTCGTAAAGTTTGGTTATTTAATAATAAAGCTTTTGATGCGAACACAATGGTTTCTCAAATTAAAATTCATGTTTAATGGTGGCTCAAGGTGGAAGTCAAGAGTTTTGCTTGCGCTTTTGACTTATGATATATTAACCCATTGGTCTATTTAGATTTGTGAGATATGTAATTTCTTGTTTTTGGCTATGTTTTAGTGTTTCGCTCTTTTTGGTATTGTGAATGTTAGCTTCTAGAGTATGCAAACTTTGTGCTAATTTAGAGTGTTATTTTTAAAATAATTGATTATTTGGTTGATTCAAAAGAAAAATGTATAATCCATTGATTTTTCGCGACTATTTGGACCAATGTCACCAATTAAATACCGCATCCCAATCCATGTTCACCGTGAGAATCTTAAAGCTACAAACCTGAGTTTTTGAGGTGACATAAATTTCACGTAAAAGTAAATTTGGGAATTTAGATTGTTTGAATATTTTAGATCAAAATTATTTTTAAGTGTTTAATTATTAAAAGTAGTTTTAACATGTATATATAATATGAGAAAATATGATATACACTGAAAGGGTAAAACTATTTACACAACCATTCAATAACAGATATATATTCCCTCAAATTACTCCATTACTTCATCTTTAAAAAGTATGAAATGGAAAAATAGACAATTCTTATTAAATATCAGTGTAAAATATTGACAAAACATATCCATTAAAAATATAATATTACAGAAAGTTTAATTGATTTCAACTCAATTAAAAGCTACACAAATTATTTACTCCATATTGGGTCACTACACAGACTTTCTTAAAAATGGGCCTCAATTTTTTTTATAGGATAGTAGTCATATTAATAAATGAGGTACAAAACATAAAAACTACTAACTTATAGGATTGTAGTAGTATTAATACTCCGTATTTTGTGGTTATCCATTAATTTTTTTTTTATGTTATTTATAAGGATGTTCTTTTTATGTTATTGATGTTTTTTACAATTTAAATTGAGTATGGCTAAATTGCACTTTTGGCCCCTTAAGTTTCAAAAATTTGCAATTTTGGCCCCCTATATTTCAAAATAGCAATTTTGACCCCTTAAGTTTCAGTAGTTGCGATTTTGGCCACCTATGTTTCAAAATAGCACTTTTGGCCCCCTATCTTTACTCCTTTTGTAAAAGGTCAATTTTGATCGAGTCAAAGTTGATGTGGCGAGTCACTTAAGTGACTCAGCTGCCACGTCAGCAATTTTTTGTCATCTTATAATTAAAAAAACTAAAAAAATAAAAGAAAGAAGTCACTTGCTTTAAATTTATTCTTTCACTAACACACATATATAATCTCAAATCCTAAATAATTAACCTAATCCTTGGTGACATTTATTCAAAAGGATTTCTCAATATATGTAAAAAAAATAACCTAATCCCAAATCCAAAAAAAGGAAACAATGGAAATTGGAAACCCTTTGTGTTTTTTGTTATGTCATTTTGATTATGTTATTTTGATTATGTAATGACTTTTTATATGTAATGACTTGATTTGTTATGTCATTTTGATTTAGAAAAATGTCTTGAACTTCTATTTTGAATGTAATTTCTTATATGTAATAAGTTTGACTTGTTATGTCATTTTAATTATGTTATTTTGCCTCTACAGTTTATGCTTAACATGTTTATATATTATTATGCCACATCAACTTTGACTTGGTCAAAATTGACTTTTTGCAAAAGTGGTAAAGACAGGGGTCAAAAGTGCTATTTTGAAACATAGGGGGTCAAAATTGCAACTTTCTAAAACTTAGGGGGCCAAAAATGCTATTTTGAAACATAATGGGACAAAATCGCAACTTTTTGAAACTTAGGGGGCCGAAAGTGCTATTTTGAAACATAAGGGGTTAAAATTGCAAGTTTCTGAAATTTAGGGGGCCAAAAGTACAATTTAACCTTTTTTATTTATTGGGGATCTACTTTTAATATTTGACCAAATTTCAAAATAGTCGGAGCCAATCCCAACTAAAAATAGTTGCTTAAAAATGGAAACTTGTTTGAGAGTTCCTACTGTGAAATCAAACAAGAATTGGCAGATTGTTAAATAAACGCATTTCTTTTGACGAAATAGTAAATATCAGCTAAAATGCATATGCGTACACACATATGCACATTTATAAGGTATAAGATCCGAACTCTAATAAGAATATTATATCCGTTCCTAAATATAAGACTCTCTTGAGATTTTTCTTTATTCTTTTTTATAAGGCTCATTTCAAATTTACAAGTGCATTGGTTATTTATTTACCAACATACCATTACTTAAAGTGCATCTTTTTTCTATGTATAATAAATATGATCTACACACAACATTAACTAACTCTTTCTTTTCAAGGATAACATTGTAAAAATAATACAAAATATCAATACAAATTATCAACAAACTTAATAGCATAATAAAGTTTCTTAATATCCGTAATTATTTCAACGAGTCTTATATTTAGAGTAAGAAGCAGTATTATCAATATTGTTAGTTAGGGAAATAAGTATACAAGCTTTTAGTTATATTAATTTATTGTATAAATACTTCCATCCAATAAATAATTTGAATAACATAAAATAAAACCATTATCAAACCAAAATATGAAATCCAAAAACCACACCCATAAACGCTAACGACAAACTCCATGTAATAAGAATTTCAAAATTTGTTACTCCCTCAAGCTTTCCACTCACCATAACAAACTCGCTTGGCATGAGTGCACTATACACCGAAACTAGAATCCTCTACACTACTAAACAACGCTTCTACTCTGCAATACTCCACCCCATAAAATCTAAGACGTTGAAAATCACACGTGGACCAATCACAATTCATAACACACAGAATCTCTATGCTCTCTCGTGTAGTGGACCCATTTCCGTTCACGCTTCTTCCTTGTATTTGGCGGGTATATAAGAAAGAGATTTCAGAGATAATCGCTTTTTCACCTTTCTTTCTCTGCAATTTTCTTCACATTTTCTTCAACTTAACAAATTTTCAAGTTACAGACAATTTTCTTTCAACTCCATAGCTAGAAAATGTTTTACTCACATCAACTTCTCGCTCGAAAAGCACCACTCGGCCAAATCTGGTACTCAGTTTCACATCTGCATTTGAATTTGAATTTTCTCACATGCATTTTCTTCAAATTTTCAACTGCATTTAGAATTTCGTCGCATTTTGTGCGTTTTGCTATTGTTACTAAAATGAGAAACTATAATCGCTTTTCTTTGATGAAGGATGGCTGCAACTATGCATGCTAAGATTAACAGAAGGAAACTGAGTAAGCTCAATATCATCAAGATCTGGTATCGTAATCACTTTTTTCATCGTAATCATTGTTTGTTGATAATTGATTTTTTTTGTTTTTGCTTATTCTTATACGATGTCGTTTTGCTTGTTTACAGTGAAGAGATTTTGAATCCAGCGATTCCTATGGCTCTGAGACTTTCTGGAATTCTCATGGGTACGTACATTCACACTCTTTCTCTATTTGATACTTTTTTTGTGATTCTATTTAATTGATTTTTTTGCTTTGAATAGGAGGTGTTGTGATTGTTTATGAAAGAAAAGTGAAGATGCTTTATGGTAAATTTTTTGATTCCTTGTTTTTCATGATTAATTATTTGATAAAATGTTAAATCGATGACGTTTCTGAATTCTCACTATTTTTTGTTTCTTATTGCAGATGACGTTTCACGTCTTTTGGTATATATATAATTTAACTTCTACATTTTCTCTTTTTATGTTTTTAATTTTAAATGTATTCCAATTTTGGTATATGATTTCTTTGAATTTGATTGTGTTAGGTTGAGATTAATGAAGCATGGAAAGTAAAGAGTGTTCCAGAGGCAGATCCTATAATGCTTCCTAAAAGAAAATCTCAAGCTAAGTATGTCAAATTTGTGTTAAGTGATAATTATTTTCAATTTTAACTTGTTCATGGTTTGAAACTTGATGATTGATCTTAACTTAGTAGAGAAAACGAGAGAAAATATTGGATAAACGTGATTATTGGATTATTAAATGAATCTTGAATAATTAGAAGCATTAACCATTGGTGAAATTAAAACTAACATTAGGAACCATAGGTACTGCAACAGGCTTGGCTATAAGTAAACCAGTGTCTTGTAAACTTCCTTTGACACAAACAAATTCCTTTGGTTGATTTTGCAATTTCCAATCCAAGTAGTAATGAAGATCCCCTAAAACTTTCAGCCTGAAATTCTTCATAAGGACTGTATGACCTTAATTTTGTCTCCATTCGGACAAGTTAGGATGATATCATCCACATATACAACTAAAATTACGGCGGAGGCTCTTTAGCCAGTAGAGAATAGGGAATGGCCTTGAAAGGATCGCAAAAACCCAAATTGACTAATGGTAGTACTGAATTTTTAGTACCATTGTCGTGAAGCTTGCCTAAGGCTATGTACGGACTTATTTAATTTGCAAACAAGGTTCTCTCCCCTTGTTTGGATAATCCTTACGTAACTGCATGAATACTTCTTCAAGTAAACCATAATTCAAAAAAGCATTGTTCATATTTAGTTGAAGAAAATTCCAATGTTTCAGAGCTGCAACTGAAAGTAGGATTATGACAGTGGTAAATTTGGCTAGTGGTGAAAAAGTGTCTAGAAAATCCACCCCAACTTGCTGAATAAACCCTTGTGCAACTGGGTGAAATTTGTATTTTTACAATGAACCATCAACCCTATATTTGACCTTATAGACCCACATACATCCTATGGACTTCTTGCCAGCAGGTAGAGGTTGCAAAGTCCAAGTATGATTAACTTCCAGTGTTGCAAAGTCTCTACTCAGGCTTACTATCTGCTTGATGGTAGAAACATGGTTACTTGAATGGGATTCCCTACTAAAAGGTCCCTTGTTGTAATTATTGGATAAACTTAAACTTGATCATTGTCAATTGATCTTTAAATTAGAGAATTTTTGTCGCCAATATTTTCCGATGATCAACGTCAAGTTTCAATACTTTGATAGATTGGAAAATCATTATGCAAGTTTCAATTACATTTTTCTTTTTCTTAATTTGATTTCCCTTTGCTATGTGTTATAACATTTTGATAGGAGAGCGGCAATTACTTTGCCAGATAAAGAACAGATGACTCTGGAAGAAATTGAACAGTCCCTTCAGTCCAATCCAACCACTACAATGGGGTTCCAACATAACGCTTATTTTTCTATGGTATATAATTAATTGCACAAAAGTGTATATACTAGTAGCATTTAAATCATGTTGAGCACGTAGCACCAAGCAATTTAAAGTAATATACTAATGGAAGCTTTTCCTATATAGAAACTGTAATCAATTATAATCTAGTTGTGACTTGCTATCAAAGAAATAAGTTTCATGATGATCAAATGTTTAACTGTGTTATCATGATTTACTTTTCACCTTGCCATTTACAAATATAAAACACTGATGGACTACATTAACTTCCATGTCTTACAAGAGTAGCTGGTAGAGTATTCAGGGTCTAATCACAATTACCTAATGGATTTTCTTCAAAACTGAAAATTGTTGAAATCTTGGCAAACAAGGTTCGGCTTATCTATGCTTTTCCTTATGTTGCAGCAACTTGATACTATGGAGTTACCTGACATTGGTAATGCAGGAAGAGAGGAGGAAGATCTAGGGAATAATCACCATCAAGGTTTTCATTCTTGAATTTGCCAAATACATGTCTGCATTCTGTCTAATTGCTCATATGCTGACACTTTAACTTTCTCAGCTGCTCCGGAGGATATTACCATACCTGACTCTTACCAAGCTAATACGGATCAACCCAATCGATTTGATAGGTTTTTGGCTTGCACCATCCTTCTTTTGTATAGTTGTGTTCTTCTTTCTAGCAATATTTCATTTTGTCATTTTAATTTTAAGCTTCATGTCATGTATGTCATAATTGAGATGCAGCTGTCAATATTTCCATGTGTCAGAGATCAGTGAACCATCAATGCTATTAGCTGATTCGTAAATAATAAGAAAATGGTTTATTATTATCATCATTTACCCGTTTGTTTTTGTGAATGCTGTGAGACAGGTTTGATAACGAAGGAGATGGTGAAACACAAGTGAACGTAACTTCAGGGGATTATGGTCAACTTCCATCCGTGCTTATACCCTCCCCACCTCCTCCGGATGACCCAAAGAGAGGTGAGTAGCATATCAATCACTCGACTGCTTCTAAACACCAAGACTTTCAATATAGCTGATTGTTTTTCCATCCCCTCAATTGCATTTCACGGTTCTTTAAGCCATATTTTCCATATGATGTACCTTACTTACTATTAGTGTTGAGTTGAAAATGGGTCAAATTTGTCAGGCACTCATATACCTGCTAACAGTTTTTATTTTTTTTATCCATAGCTGCTAACAGTTTAAATCCTTCAAATAGTGTTGAATTGGGTACATACACAAGAATTAAGTACTTTGGGTTTGTTATGTTTAATGCATTCATTCTTTTGTCTTTTACATTTTCAATATAGGATTTTGATTTTATATATTGTGATTATTTTTTGGCCTAGAGAGTCTGTTTAAGCTTGTAGGTTGCCATTAAAAACTTTTGGTTTCGATGTTCGTACCAGAGGATTCCCTTTCTACATGAACAAAAGTGTCTTGCCAGGCATATATTTAAATTCTGTCACTGATATAACTATTCTGCAGATGATATGATTGAAGACCAACATCCTGAGCCCCCGATCATTCCGCAAAATAATGACAACATGAATGCTAGAAAGGTACTATAACTATAATAATTTATCTGTTCAAAGAACATTACGATATTGTGAAAACAAAATGACCAACCACATAAGTGCAATGCAATAGGAACCTCAAAGGCGAGGGCCAACTAAAAGGAAAAGAGGAAAACCAATACAATTGGACTGTGAGCAAACTGTGATCGCTGCTTCTACATACCAAAGCTGGCTTAAAAACCCTTCTGCTTTAGTCTCGAAAAGAGGAGGAATGAAAAAGGTTTTCAATTGATATTCACTATGCATCTAAAAATCCTTTGCCGAAGATTTAGACAACTATATACTTACAGTGTATTACTGCTTCTCTCAGTTGCAGCGGCGACATGATATCATGTCTTCAACTAAGATAGCTAACCTCATGGAGGTGCCTCCTGGTGCGCTGAAGGATGACTTATTTTCAATTGTAAACAAAAATATAGATTATACAGCACCTATTCTTGACTTATGGATTGAGAGCACTCAACCACCCCTTGATTCACCTCCAGGTCTGTGTAGAGTCTCTCTCTCTCTCTCTCTCTCTCTCTCTCTCTCTCTCTCTCTCTCTCTCTCTCTCTCTCTCTAATGTAACAAACATCATTATTTTATGCAGTTAGGATTTCATCACAGAATCCTTCAGAACCATCATCTACATCACTTCCAGGAGTTCATAATAATGACTTCGCAGGATATGTTAGTCTCAACATCCATCTTTTTTTTTCCCTTCCATATTTTAGAAGGATAATAACTCCAGTCCTGATAGAATCTCCAAATATGAAGGGTTTTGAAGAAATTGATGGTAGGCTAGACAATCTATTTACTGCTCCTGTAGAGAAGGCGCGGACACAGATCCTTGAAAATGGTTTGAGAGTACCTTATGCTACTCCCCACACCTCATCAGGGAAATTTGGTATTTTTCATCTTTAAATGGTTACCTAATCATTCATTTTTCTAAATTAGTTGTTTACATGTATGCCTATAATAACTAACATATTAAGATGCAGTTGTTCCTTCAGACGGATTTCAGGGAGGGGACAATGCATATTCCATCCCAAGTACAGCATCTGAACATGGTCTTTCCTCACATTCAGATTTGGAGAGAGGAAGGTAATATAAAAACTGAATTTACCACTTACTGACTCCATTTAAATGACCATTCCATCTTGATATTTGACTTGTCGAATAGAGATGAAAATTATAGTCTTGTTAAAAGAACTTGTCAAGGATTGATGCTTGAGAACTATTAACAGACTCACAAAGAAAACACGCCGTTCATCATCTGGAAACAGCAGTGGGGGGCTTCATACAGTAGCTGAGAATGAAAATTTCACAGATGCAAATTTCAAGTTACATAGGCTGTCTGACATTGGTCCAACACCTGATCATGGTAGAAATATTACTTGTTGAGGCTTCTATACTATTCGAAAAGCCTAACTATAGTGGTAAATTCTTTATCCACTTAACACAAGTTTCTTTTCAGAACTTCATGTGGAGACAGGACCCACTCAAACACAAGGAAAGGCTAATCATCGTAGTGACGAGTTAACTGAATCAATCCATGCGTATGAATCTTTTACGTACCTACATTATAAAGGATTGATTTTTTATTATAACAATGCATATTTATTGAATTTTGTATGTTACAGTCAGATGAAAACATTTTTTGACACCCCTGGAGGTCCTCAATTTGAATCCCTAGATGTCCTTGCTACTGGAATGACCAGAAAATTAGCAGCACTACTTTTCTATCAAACTTGCGGTATCATAACTGAAGAGTCCTCAACGTTCTTACCAGTTATATTAATATTTTACTAATGATTAGTAAACAGATCTGAACATTCCTTGTTTCACTATTTCTGTGCATAGTTCTTGCTACCCGTGATGTCCTTAGAGTGGCGCAGATGGAGCCTTATGGGGAGATCATTATCTCTAGAGGATCAAAGATGTGATGAAAGTTTGGCTTCTCTCCAATTATGCAGGTTTATTCTAATAACTTTTTCCTCTTCATTGAAGTATTGAACCTATAGAGCATTACTAATTAATTGTTTATTGTTTATCTTTAACAGGTGAATGTTGATATTTAATTTAGGAAAGGACAGTGATTCCTCCATACATATACAATCATTAGTTACTACATACTCCTTCAAACATAACACAGCTGGATTATTATATAGCATAGCAACCACTGGGATTTAAAATTTTAAAATATGTTATCATTATTACTAGATAGTTTGGATTATTGGTTATGCGGTGCCTAGTGAATTTCCTTGAGCATTATGTGCATATTTGGATTCAAACTTGAAAGAGAAAAATGATTTGATTATCATATGGATTGATTTTGACATGTTTGGTTAATTCAAAGTAGGTTTAATATTTTACTTATAGAGTGCTGATTCTAAAATAAAGTTGAGCTTTGTCTATAAAAAAATTGAGATTTGAAACCTGTCTTTAAAATCAATTTTGAGGTTCAAATTGCTGCTGTTTGTTTTTAGGCTCAAATTGTTACCAATTTCTTTTCTAGGCTCAAATACTAGCATATTTTTAAACTCACTTTTCTTAGGCTCAAATTTTAAAATTACATGAAAAACCTTGTATAACTTCTTCGATTTCTCGATAAAAAGAGAAATAAAAGAAAAATAATAAGAAAAAAATATGTATTAGAAAAATTAAAATTTAGGCTTTTAATGTGTACTATACAATATTTAAGAAAAACTTTTTGCTTTAAATTATTAACAAGTGTCTCACGGGCAATATTTAGCATTCGCCAAATAATATAAAAGCATGAAAAAAAGTGGCCGAGAAAGTTTGAAGAAGAGACTAGACTTTGTTTGGTAAAATTAAGTTATAAGTTAGCTTATAGTTGAAAAGCTACTTGATAGCTGAAAAGTTGGTTTATAGCTAATAACTGATACCTTATAGCTGAAAAACTAGTAGATTGAAATTAAAGTGTTTGACAAATTTAACTGTTATAAGTACAAAATGACATAAAAGTACATGGTTAGTGGTTAGAAATTTTATTTTTTTAAATAAATCAAAATAATAAAATAAAAATAATTTAAAAATGGAATAAAATGTAAAAAATTATAAGCATAAACCGATACGGCCAACTTAAATTAAAAAAACGCTATAAGCTAATAAAAAAATTAATTACCAAACACGTTCATTTATAAATTATTCTAGTATAAAAAAAAGTATCTTATTGAATTTACCAAACAAACACTAAATTAAGTTTCCCGTAACTTGTAAGTGGTTTCGAAGTTAGTTTTAAAACCTTTAGTCAACAAAAAATATTTCATCAAAAAAAAATAAATTATAATATATATATATATAGTAAATTTTAATACAGTCATCAAGTGGTCTATAGTGGACCAGTCACGAATAACATTATAACGAATACGAATTTTACAAAATCCACCGTTGGATTGAAAGTTTATATCATATAAATCATCTATAGAAAAATTAAAAATCATTTGATATGTTATTGAGACACATCAAGATTAACGGTTGTTAAATAACATAAATCCTTATGGGTCTCAATAACATATCAAATGATTTTCAAAAAAATTTAAAAAATTTATGGATGATTTATACGATATAAACTTTCAATCAAACAGTGAATTTTATAAAATTCATATTCGGTAGATCACTTATCCACGGTGGACCACTTGCGAAGGTGGTCCATCGTAGCATTAGCCACACACATATATAGTTTTAACACCTTTTGTCCTAAGCACCTTATATTCAGTTTTCTTTATACAAATTAACTTTCGTCAAAAAAAAAAATTACACATTAACTTTCATCAAAAAAAAAATTATACATTAACAAAATGTAAACGGACAACAAGCTGCGCCCCTAATCTTTTTTAAATAGCAAAATTCAATCTTTGATAAATTACATCCTAGACCTAAACGTCACGACATTACAATGAATAACAAATCTAAAATTCCACAAAAGCCTTTTAGTACTTGGCTTGCTGATTGAGTTTTTAACTAGTCAAATAAGTTATTATTATTAAACCTTTTTCATTAAATAAAATATCAATCGTTACCATTTTTTTTAATTTAGAGTTCATATTTTCTCTTTTTTAGTCTATTACCATGTAACAAAAAAAAAAGTCTTTTAAATTTAAATTTGTTAACCAACAATGAATTGGTCCAAATGGTACGTGTCTTGGTCTTCTTAACCATGTAGTCGGGGGAGTTTGATTTTCAACTCATGGATATAAAGAAAAAAAAATCAGTTGGAAGGGAAGAACTAACGGTAGGAATTTTGTACCAATATTAATATTATGGTAACAAAAAAATTCAAATTTGTTAAAATATATTTAAAACTTTAAATTTAAATAATTTTCCTTAGTTTTTCAAAGTGTTAATACAAGAAAAAACCAAATTAGCAGTTTCCCACTATAACAAAAAACAACTGCGTGTTTCCTCATCGAAAACTTCCATCGTCTTCATCCATGGCCGTTATCAGCGCACTAACGGCAGTAATCGCCGTAACTTTTCTAGCTTCAGCATACGCCGGAGACACAAACAAAGCATTCTCTCCGTGCACAGACACACGCGTTAAGAGATCCGACGGATTCACTTTCGGACTCGCTTTTGCATCAAAGGATAAATTCTTCTACAACAATAACAATAGTGTTCAGTTATCTCCATGTGATTCTAGACTCTCTCTTTCTAATTCCAATTCTCAGATCTCTTTGTTTAGACCTAAAGTCGATGAGATCTCACTTCTCACTGTTAATTCCACTTCTTTCGTTGCGGTTCGTTTTCTGTTACTTTATTTTGTTTATGAATTTCGATTTTGAATTAGTTGGATTCAATTAGGGTACAGTTTCTTCAATTAGTTCAGATTTTAGTTGATTTATTGATTATTGATGATTGACTGAAAATATACTCTCAAAACCCTAGTTTTAGTTTACTTTGGGTAATGTAGGAATGAAGTTTAATCTTTGTTATAGAATGCTAATTAATTGTAAAATATTCCATGAACTATAATTTTTTTTAATCAATGAGGTTTTGGGGGTGTGTTGATTGAAGTTTCTTTGTTTGAGTGAAAATGTTTGTTACATTATTAGTTTTTGATTTTGGCTATGGTTTTTCGAGTTTTTAACCGGAAAATGGGGAGTTGGAGAATTTGGACTTGAAATTTACTTCATTTTGCTGCATTTGTGTACTACACAGAAACAAGGCATGATGGTTGAACTGTTGAAGTGAAGCACAACTAATTTACAATATAAGTTTTGGAGGCATGGGAGTCGGTTAAAATTGATTTATGAGAGAAATGTTAAGATCAGAATGTGTTTATCTAACTCCATTTTCAATTTTATTGTTTTCCACATTCCCATTCTCGACTTGCTAGGATAGCAATTGCTTTAGGCTCCGCTTGGGAGATTAAGACGAAATTTATAAGAGGGTAGGGATTTAGCAAAAAGGAAGGAGGAAAGGGAAAATGAAAGAACGTCAGTCCCCCACTTTGAATGGGATTTAATTTTCTTCATAATACAAAATCCTTATAATATGGGTAAACTCATAATGTATTGTAGGAGGGTTTTGGAGGGTTTTGATAAATTCTTCAAATACTTTTCATCTATTTGTTATCTCAAAATTAAAAGTATATTAATCATGTGTTCCGTTCTCATTCTCTACAAAAACAATCAAATAAGGTGTGAGATTTGTCTCTCCTGCCCTCTTCCCAAAGTTCTCCCATTCCCTCCTCTTCAAACTCCCAAACGGAGCCTTAGTTTTTATACCAATCAAGTGCAAATTTGTATATTTCCCCAATTGAGCCGGTTAGGTTCTTAATGCTTGCCTTGTGGTGGTTAATTTCATCACCAGTTTGGTTAACTTATGCCTATTTGTCTCTTTGTTTTTAAGTTTTGTGGGATTGTATATTTGTTGTTGGCTTGTTGCAGGACTCGTATGGCTATATGGTTGCATTTGCTGGTCGGAAATATGCAGCAAGGTCCCCTCCTGCTTTCGTTGCAAACAGTTCATATACTGTAACCAGTTTTACTCTTGTAAGGAGATTTTTTTTCCTCTTTTTAAAAAATCTTTTCAATAATTGTGGATTCTTTTTGTATTCTTGTAGCTGTAATCTTTATTAAGAACTACTTGAAATCTTAACCCCTGCAGGTTCTTGAGTTTCAGAAGGGAAGGCTGCAAAATTTGTATTGGAAAAGAGACGGGTGTTCTAAATGCCCGAAAAACTCAAAAGCTGTCTGTCTTAACAATCAGGATTGTGCAATACCAACATCTAGTTGCAAGAGCCATGGAGGACCTGTGGATTGCAGCTTAGGTATACAGTTGGCATTCTCTGGCACAGATAAACACCTCTCAGCTCTCAACTCTTGGTATGAAGTGAAAAACCTTCGCCAGTACTCACTCTACGGCCTTTATTCAAATCTGAGAAACTCACTAACTAGCCAGTATGATAAGTTCTTCTAATTTCTTTTAGTTCAGTGGTTAATTTTATTTGTTGCATTCTGTTGTGATTTACTCATGTTTTTACTGTACCAACTTCCTACTTGTTCCTTTCTAAATACTCCATTTGTGAGAACCTAGAATGATTGTGTGTACATTTGTATATCAAATGTTATATTTATTATGCTGGATAGTCCTTATGAATCTGTATTTAAATGCGGTGAACTGTATTTGAGATGCCAATTAGTGCAATTAACCCTTCAGGTTTTTGTTTTTTAAGAGTAATTAACCCTTCAGGAAGTCTTAGTTAGATTCTGCCTATATCTGGTCTAACTTTATAAAACAAACATAAAAAAAGAGAAGCAAAAATATGAATAATGCTTGATGCTAGAGGGAAGTTGACATGCATTATTCTCCTACACAACATACATTTTTTGGCCAGAGATGCAACATTGTCAAGACTTATGACATGGGTTAGATAGTCTATTATTTCAATTGGTACTTGACATGAATTTGGTTTGGATAAACAACTTAATTAAGCGCTTACATGATAAAGTATTTATCACGCTAGCACTTATACAAACTATTTCTATAGTTAAAGAGAAAATACTGTAAAATTGTTTTTATATGATCTATAAATTGTTTCTATAAGCTATCGTAGAAACCTTATCGAAATATGCTGAAAATAGTTTATGAACATATAGTAAGATGTTTTCACAAGCTTCACCAAGCACTATATCTAGTGCTTATTTCTGTAGATAGGCTGTTCAGTTGTTCATAGACAAATCTGAAAGCAACCATGATGGTGAGTATTATTATTAAAAACATTGGAGGCTTGCTCAAGGTGGACTTTATTTCGGCATTCACTTGTCGGTGAGTATACATGTAATAAGAGATTAGTCTGTCTTCTGAGAGGTCACTTAATCTAGAGTTTACACCTCAACCTAGAGGAACTCGAGACCCGGCACCGAGAGAGAGATTAATTTGTATGGGTCTATTTGTTGAGAATGTGCGTTACTAAAATACAAAACAGTAATCAAATTTTAAGATGTGGCTAATGCCATTCCCTGGGACGAATTGGATCTGAATATGACAATTGCACTCTCTTTTCCGTTCTCTTAATCCTTGCAAAAATACATCTTATCATTGCTACTATACACCAAGTGAAGTGTTGCTAGCTATCATTGAAAGTATTTTAGTAATTTCCACTGAAAAATGTGAGGTGCAATCATGTAGACTACCTAGCTTAGAAATCAATATTAATTATTATTGGTGTCTTATGACATCAACTATATATAGTTGACGAACTCAATGATATATCTCCCCAACCCACTAATTTTCTTAGAAAATTGCTTTTTTCGCCCCTACCATTTGCTCCCAGGCCCCCCTGCATGACCCATTTGCCCTTTGATGCATTCGGTAAGACGTTACCAAATCAAATAAATTTCGGTACCTAGTTACCGAACTCATGTCACGTTACATAGTTGGCGTGATTTATAACAGAAATATACGTGTTCGGTAGCTTTGTACCGAAAACACGTATTTTTTTAAAAAATTAACAGTTTCGGTAGCTACGGGCTGAACACGCTTAATTTCGGTACGCAGCTACCGAAACTGGTCTATATAGGGTCTAGCTGACAGAGTTGTACTTTCATAACCTCTTCAACACACAATCCAAATTTTTGCGATCTAGGGCGTTTTTTGGCGTTTCATAGGCAAGAAATCGACGTTTATTCATCCATAGAGGGTTCCTACACTGATTGGTTGCCATACAACAGGTAATAAGCGCTTTAATCCGTTTATTTTTCGAATTTGCTTGGTTTTGCTGTCAATAGATTTTCTGGTAAATCGCTACCGAAATGAACATTTTTCGGTAGGTAGCTACCGAAATATACCCTTTCGGTATATAGCTACCGAAGTAGTGTATAACTTGCTGTTTTTGTGTATGGTTGATAGCGTAGGTTTTTTGTAATGGCTGAACCTCCTACTATTGAATTGAAACCAAACATTGATGAACCCGACATACCTGTCGTCGTTCAACCCAATGCTCTCGTCGTTCAACCCAATGTTGTGGAACCCGATGACGAACAATCTAATGTTGTTGTTGACACCGGCAAATATTTTGTAAATTGTGAAAAGATGAAGGTGCGAGATGTCATGATTGATTGGTGTAAACGACAGGCTCTGATCGCTGGATTTTCTATTGTAATTTGGAAATCAGACAATGGGGCTTATAATAGGAAAAAGTTTTTTATATTGGGATGTGAAAGAGGTGGTGTTTACAAAGAAAGGAAAAAGAAATCAAAGAAAGAAGACACAGCTACGAGGAAAACATTGTGTCCGTTCAGGCTGCGAGGTTATTATTTGGCATCAGAACAATGAAGTCTAAGTGTTGTGTGTGGTGAATATAACCATGAGATGTCAAAAACATTAGAAGATCATCTTCTTGTTGGACGCTTAAAACCGGAGGAGAAGGAGTGTGTACGCGAGTTGACTAAGAATTTGGTGGCGCCGAAGAACATTATGACGATGTTGAAAGGGCGAAATCCAGATAGCAAGACAAATATGAAGCAAATATACAATGCGCGCCAGAGGTTTAAAACATATGTTAGGGGTGAACTCTCTGAATTGCAACATCTCTTGAAGTGTTGTGAAACTCACAAATATTTTCACAAGTGTAGAACAATTGGTGACTCCACAACTATACAAGACATTTTTTGGGCACATCCTGAGAGTATTAAATTGTTTAACACTTTCCCGACTGTTTTGATGATGGATTCAACGTACAAAACAAACAAGTATAAAATGCCTTTATTTGAGATAGTCGGTGTAACGTCAACTGAGGAATCGTACAATATTGGATTTGCCTATATCGCGAATGAAAAAGAAGATAATTTTGTATGGGCTCTTGAGACATGTAAGAGTCTTTTGATAAGTAAGGAGACCTTTCCGAAGGTCATTGTCACCGATAGGGATAAGTCATTGATGAATGCTGTTGCAAAGGTTTTTCCGAATTCAACTGCTTTAGTGTGTCGGGTTCATGTTTATAAAAACGTGAAAGCTAAGTTTAAGGCCCTTTGCAAAGCAAAAGACGAAAAGATGTTTCAGTTACTTAAGACACTCAAACTTCAATGGAATTCAATTGTAGATTCGACTTCAGAAGAGTCATATACGACTGCAGTTGTTGATTTCAGGAAAGTGTTTGAAAATTTTCCAAATTTTGTCATATATGTTGAAACTACAGTCCTTGATCTGGTGAAGGAAAAATTTGTGAGTGGATGGACAGACATACAGTGTTATGCACATTGAGAACACTACCACCAACAGAGTTGAGTCACAACATGGTGCGCTAAAACAATATTTGACTGATTGTAAGGGTGATTTGGTCAAGGGTTGGGAGGCAATAAATCAAATGGTCCCAAACCAGCTGACTAAGATAAAGACGTCATTTGGACAGAGTACTACTGCTGTTGAACATTATTTTAAAAATCATTTTTTGTACATTAAGTTGGTGTATAACATCTCTCGACAGACCTTACACTTTATTCGGGGTGAAGAAATTCGATCACGCGATTGCGGGAGGAATCGAAAAAAGTGTGGTTGTGTGATAAAGAAAACATATGGGTTACCGTGTGCTTGTTTAATAGCTTTGAAGATTGAAAAAAAGCTACCTATTAGACTAGATGAGGTTAACACTCATTGGAAGAGATTACAGATTGATGAAATTGTTGATGGTGAAGTTGACTGCTTGCAAGAGTTTAATGTAATTCAGGTAACCGACATAATTATTCACTTTATATTTTAAACCAGAACATTGACTTTCATGTTTAAGTATTTAAATAAATATTTTTGTTTGTTTTAGGAACGGTTGAAATCATCAGATCATAGTATGAAGCTACAAATCAGGGATCAATTGCGTCTGATAGCTTATCTAGAAATTACATCATTGACTCCACCGATCAAGCAGGTAGATACAAAAGGGGCCAAAAAGCGGGGAAAGTCAGCTAAATGCAATAGTTCAACCACCAGATCTCCATCTTATTGGGAGTACATTGATGAACAATTTCCTGACTCTCAAGCATCACAGTCAAAATCATCGAAGCCCAAAAGGAAGACTTCTCGCATTGGTAATTTGTCTCCTAATGTTTTACCTTGCCGTTCAATTAAATACATGGAGTATATGCCACTCTTCATGCATTCATATATAGAGGATATTATTGATGTTAAGGGTGACGGTCATTGTGGATTTCGCGTTGCTGCAGAGTGTTTTAATAAGGGTGAAGAAAATCAAGGATTGGTTCAGACTAAACTAATTAGAGAGTTAACCATGTTTAGGAAAGAGTACGAAGCAATATATGGTACTAAGGAACGATTTGAATACATTTTCAATGGTTTGTACCCTCCAAAAGTTATGCCTAAGAGTGGAATTGCCCCAGTAGAGAATTGGTTTACATTTCCAGATATGGGGCATATCCTTGCAACCGCCTACAACCGCGTTGTAGTTGAATTGACTACTCATCGTATTGGTCAATCTGAAACCTTTTTTCCAATCCGCGGTCGTCCACCATTGGATCCATCTTCACGGATTATTTGTGTTGGTATGGTTCCAAATCATTGTGTGTATGTAAAATTGAAGTCAGGGTGTCCACTGCCTCCAAGTTGCAAGGAATGGAAAACTCATCGGGCGCCAGAGGCTGAGACTTGGGAGGATAAAGGTGACATGGAGTTGGAGACGAATAAAGATGATCCCATTATTGGCAGCTGACTGTTCAAGCAATTCATTTGAAGATGCACCAAAGAAATACGGGTGGAAACAATTGAAAGATGATGATGATGTGCGTTCCATGTTTAATCAAATTTTAATTGATCCAAAAGGGGGACGTTTGTATGCTATGTTAAATTAAGCTAATTTTATGTCTTCCGATGTTTTATGTTATGTCTTTAATTTCAGTGTAATGTGTTTAATTCATGATGTTTCGTGTTTCATTGTAACGTGTTAATTAAGGATGTTCCGTGTTTCATTGTAAAGTGTTTCGTGTTTTATTGTAATGTGATTGAAAATTGGACAGGTATTAATATCCGAACTTGTGTTTCGGCGTGGATTTGGTAAATCCATGTGAAATTACATGTTTAAAGCCTTGTCGCACAGATTAAACATGAGTTCGGTAGCATTGTACCGAAATAAGTGAATTTTGATTATGAAATTCACTTATTTCGGCGCAAATCTACCGAACCAATGTCCTATGTCAACAGAACATGAGTTCGGTAGCATGTTACCGAAATAAGTGAATTTTGATTCTGGAATTCACTTATTTCGGCACAAATCTACCGAACCAATGTCCTATGTCAACAGAACATGAGTTCGGTAGAATTGTACCGAAATAAGTGAATTTTGATTCTGGAATTCACTTATTTCGGCACAATGCTACCGAAACCATGTCGTATGTCAAACAGAACATGAGTTCGGTAGCAAGCTACCGAAATAAGTGAAATTTGATTCTTGAATTCACTTATTTTGGCACAATGCTACCGAAACCATGTATTAGTTGTTCGACAAAATTTTAAACATTGACGTTCACATGGATTTACGAAATCCACGCCGAAACACAAGTTCGGATATATTAACCTGTCCAATTTACAATCACATTACACATGTTCACACATCAATTGCAACATTAAAACAGTCAAAATCACAACAATCTCCAAAATCACAACATTAAAACAGTCAAAATCAATATCAAAAATACGAATACGAATATCCAAAATTACATAATCATCGCAACATTTTGTGCGTACCAAAATACAAATCTCCAAAATAACACATCAATTGTTTAATACATACCAAACTAAAATAACATTAAACTAAACTAAACTAATCTTCACCAGATTTCTTCTGCTTCTTCTTCTTCTTCTTGCTTCCTTCACCAGAATCTCACTTCCTCTTTACTGGCAACGAATATGTCGCCACAGGCTCCAAATCTCTAACCACTTTCTTCAGTACTTCCCTAGCTTCTTCCAAAGTCAACTCACCATCAAGTTTTCCATTCACCTCCTCTATGACCATCCTACATATCTTAAACACGTCTTGTTTGTCAGCCGCATTGTCCTCCTCAATCAATACTTCCAGATTTGCAGGTCTTGCCGGATTCCCTTCAATTGGTGGCCATAACTTCGGATGCGAAACACGATAAAACCATGCAATGTATCCGGGTACGGTTTCAAACCCATTTTTTGCTCTTGGCCCTCTCATTTCTTCGGTGACATAGTTCTCAACCATGTAGTTAGCAAATGCTACACCAATTGTAAACCGATTCAGACCAGCTTTTGCAGATTCATCAGGGTGTCTGGGAATAGACTGGACATGTCCAAATTGCCTTAGGACACGCTCAGGCAAATAAGGACATATCATAGCACTTCCACACATAATCCAGCCACTGTACCAACAGATATCTTCAAACGGCCAAATATGTCGGTGATCCTCATACGGTCTAAACGTGACTTCGTCCACTTCCATCCTATCCAATGTCGTCCTATGCTCATCCGGATATTTATAATCTTTCATAGGCAAATATTTAGCGCAAATTGGATCCCGGTGCCTATACTTTTCACTAGCCCCTCCCCCTCCGAACCTTTTGAAATGCTCATAAATCCACGCCTAAAAACAACAAATTAACAATAAATAAACCTTTTGAAATGCACAAAATGATTTAACAACTGCATAGATAAGATAATGAAGTCATTTTAAATAAATTAAATTTATATACCTGAAACATACAGTTGTACCCTCCATGGTTTCCACATCTCGGCTTAGTTGCCTTCTCCAAGTAATTATACAAATATGTCAGCCCAGAAGCACCCCAGTTCCATGTGTTTACCAAGCTGAGATCTTGCAAATATGTCAGGAATATGACATCCACATACTGCATACTTTTGTTGGTGAAAATGGTTCCACCAATCAAGTAGAGCAAAAATGCTCGTATGGTGCAATCCCTATAATTTTGCACAACTTCCTCCTCTTCCTCTTCCTCTCCAGCTTTCAACGCTCGCCTCAAATTGGCGCGTATATGTTCTCCAGCATGGGAAACCCGATATGTGCTCCTTTCATTTTCTTGAACTCTGCCCTACACTTAGCTCTAGGGAAGTTCAGATACTCTCGGCACATATCTTCACATTCTTCCGTTGTGCACGAAGTTCCAAGGTGGTTGAGCATTTTACCGGTGATGGGAATATGTAGCAAGCACGAAACATCATCCAGAGTTATCGTTACTTCACCAATCGGCAGATGGAAAGTACCGGTCTCTGGTTGCCATCGCTCGGTAAAGGCCGTCAACAATCCCCAGTCAAGATTATTGTAATTGGTCTTCAAAAGTGGTTGAAGTCCACTAGCCTTAACAACATTCCAAAACCAATCCAGCTCCAGACTTCGGCAATGTAAATTCATTAATCTTCTTTCCGTTGTTCATGCACCTCAAATACCTCGTTTTACACTGCACAAATTCAATGAAAATCAGAAATTAAGAAATAATCACAAGTTTAACAAATTCAATGCAAATTAATTAAAATACGAATTTACCTCTCCTCTCCACAATGACGCAGCAACATGCTTTCCAAAACTCGGCAACAACGACAAGTCCGTTGGACCACCAGGGTAACTTGAAACTTTGCCTTCACCGACACGTGGTGGGTTTCTTCCTTGTGTTGTTCTTGTAATTTTTTTCCGTTCTTTTTTTTTGTGGTGGTGGTGGTTGTGGTTCTGCTTGTGCTTCTACTTGTTGCTCTTGCTCTTGCTCTTCCTCATCCTCTTCCTCTTCATCTCCAAAATCAAAAAAATCACTCAAATCGTCTTCATCTTCTTGCTGTTGCTCTTCCAATCCCGGTTCAGTTTCAACTTCCATTTGTTCTTCATTTTCATCTTCAGGCTCCTCCTCTTGAGCTTGAGCCGATCCAGCAACTACAACATTTTTTCCCTTAGCCCGACTTGGAATTTTATCGACATTCAAGTGTTCTCTACGGGCAGAGCCATGTGCTTTGCTTACCCTACCAGCTCTCGTTCGTCCTACTTCATCTGTCATTCCTATAACAAAATACATAACATTTTATATCAAAATTTATAAACCATTTTATCATTCGGGCATTTTATCAAACACTTGGTGGAAATAAATCAGTTGGAGCATTTTTATCAAGCATTTTATCCAGGCATTTTATCAAGCACTTTTACAACTACTTTATCATTCAGGCATTTTATCAAACAGTTGGAGCACATTAACCTAAATAGAAATCCAAACCCTATACATTAATTAAATTAACATTCCAATTTTGTGGAATCAACAGATTAATCATAACATGATCAAAATATAATCAAGAACACAATCAAAAGCAAGTAAATGAGATAGGTTAGTTCAAATTCTTACTTGTTCAAGTGAAACAATAAAAGCCACGAAATTTTAATCCTCTAATTTGCGAATTCTAGTGATGGATGAGTTGTTGTGAACGAATTAAACCTTGTTGTTGTTGTTGACCTTCGAATTTGCGATTAGAACCCTAAAATCGCTCTTGGACTCTCTCAATTTTGTGTTTTGCATAAACTGATGAAGGTTTGTTCAAGTTACTGCTATATTACTATCGTTCGGTAACTAGGTACCGAAATCCCGCGTGTTCAGCACGAAGCTACCGAAACCACGCGTGTTTGGTAGCTTTCTACCGAACATATATATTTTTTAAATTTTTGCATCAAACTTGCTGCCAGACAGCGTATTTTTAGCCACTTAACATCCCTTCGGTATCTAGGTACCGAAATTATACTATTATGGTAAAAAGGTACCGAAGTGCCCTGTGACTAAACTGAGGGTATTTTGGGATTTTTGGGGGGCCTGGGAGCAATGTTAGGGGCGAAAAAAGCAATTTTCTTTTCTTTATTGGTGGTTTCGTGACAAAAAAATAAGTATGTTATAGGCCTGTCTTGTGGGAAATTTGCTTTTTAGGCCCCCCTATATTGCTCTAAAACCCTCCGTCTTGACCAAATTACCCCTAGTCAATTTCGGAACTTACGTTCCGAAATGACTTTTTTTTTTAAAAAAATTGATATTTCGGATCCTAGGTGCCGAAATGGCCTTTTTTTCAATGTTTTATATATTTCGGCACGTAAAATTCGAAATTAGTTCATTTTGGCACGTAGGTGCCGAAATTAGTTAAGTTTGGCACGTAGGTGCCGAAACTAGTTAATTTCGGCACATAGGTGCCGAAATTAACTAATTTCGGATTTTACGTGCCGAAATTAGTTAAGTTGGGCACGTGGGTGCCGAAATTAAGCGTTTTCGAATTGTAACTGCCAAACCATCCAAGATCCAAAAAAATTAGAGGTATTTTTGAATTTTTGAGGGGCTTAAGAGTACTGTAGGGGGGCCTAAAGAGCAAACTTCGTCTTGTGGTTGGAGAAGATTCTATGGCTGATTTGAAAACTAGAACAGATTCGAAAAGAAAATCTGATTTAGCAACAGGTGCGTGGGTGGAATGGAAATAACAAAGATTAAGAACACCAATGCACTTTGTTAATATCTACGTGAAATTTCCCGTGGTTTGCAGATAGCCTCATATCCAATGGAACCATTTGAGAAATATTTGGAATTTTGGGGGATAGTAAAAGTTGAACCATTTGATAAATATAGGCCAAGTAGGAGTCCTTTAAGTTTCGCATTTGTAATCGTTGGGTCTTTTAAGTTTTTCAGGTAACAAATATGTTCTTTAAGTTTCTAATTTGTTGCAATGTTATCCTTTTAGTTATCTTCCGTGATGCCCAAACAATTGAGGCTCAACTGAAAGGGAGGATAACCGGAAGAAGAGTAGCGTTGCAATAAGTTAGGAACTTAAAAGGATCGATTTGTTAGCTAAAAAACTTAAATGACCTATTTGTTACCTAAATTTATTTATTTTTGGTTGGTAGACGAAATGGCAAAGCCATTGGAAACTCACATGCACAAAGTGGAGTGACCAGGGATCGAACCGCGGTCATAGCGTCCGACACACCTAAAAAATTTAGATGACCTAACTATTACAAATGTGAAATTTAAAGGAGTCATGAATGCATTTGACCATAAATATAACATGTTTATATTATATTAATTTTAAAATAGTTATCATTGATGGGCATAATTCTTTAGCTTGGGCCTTATTTCTTGACAGTAGTGTGAATACTCCTTGGAACTGGACAACCTTTTTTAGTTTTAGTGTTTCGATTAATACTTTGTGGTAAGATCAGAATGAGCTAGTGTATAAGCAAGTGCCAGAATTGACTATTTCATATTGCTTGCGAAGTTCGATCGGTTATTGAGAGCATTGTGAAGCCTCTTGCTTATATGGATAGACGAGGCTCCATTATTCCTATTTGATGGGATCGTCTGCCGAACAACTATAAGTTCAATGTGGATTGTTCATATAATAAGTGGAATGCCATCTCGACCTATGAAGGATTACTTAGAGATTCTCATGGCAATCTAGTGCATGGTTTCTACTATAGACTTGGCCTAAGTAACTCCCATGGTGCTGAGATTTGAGCTTTGATCCATGCTATGCGGACATAATGATGTAATCTCTGCTCTGCCTCAACCACGTTATTTCTTAAACAGACTCCACTCTTATAGCAACAGTTGTTCTTAAATCAAATCACCTCCGTTACGTATCTTAAACCATTGCTTTTGTGAAGCTATTGTGCTTCTGAAACTCTGATTGGTCTGCTTCTATCACCATTGCTTTTGTGCAAATATATTAGCTAAACATGGACATGATGCTACTGAAGCATAGTAATAATTAAGAATGATGCTCTCACTAATTTTTGTTGTTGGTAGAACAAGCAAAATACCAGTGCGAGGTAGAAAATTTATTTAAAATAAAATAGGCTAAGTTTCAAAAACTTTTGGTCCTCACTAAATTGCACTTTTGAACTTTTGGTCCTCTAAGTTTTAAAAACTTACGATTTTAGCCCTCTAATTTTCAAAATAGCACTTTGATCAAATCAACACTAATGTGACAAATTACTTAAGTGACTCAACAACCATGTCATCTATTTTTGCCATTTAATAAATATAATAATATAAAAATATATATTTAAATAAAAACGATCTGACCCAGTTGAACTCCGATCCCACCGGTTGAACCTTGAACCAGCAAGTATGCTGGTTCAATGAGCTGTCTGGTTCTAATTACCCGAAAAACATTTTTTAATAAAGAATTTTAAAAAACAATTAACATCTATGATTTCGTTAAAAAAAAAAAAGTTTAGACACAACTTTTTATTATATTTTTTAAGTAAATATATTTTTGTAACCTAAAAAATCATTGTACTCAAACGCAAAGCACTAATTGGAATTTTATATAGAAACCGGGTATTGCAGAACCGCCGGTGTTAAAAATATGTTGTTATTAATTTTCGCAACTAAAAATTTAAACTGGTTTTGTCCCATAAGTCATAACTCAACTGGCAATATTCTGAAATTGTTAGACCGGATGTCGTAACCCGGGTTTGAACCCGAGATCTCACAATTATCTGAGTTTAATTTCAGTGGATTACCACTTCATCTAAGACACAAAAAAAAAAACTTCAAATTGGTTTCCTTTTGGATCAACCAAATTTGCACAGCGATTGATTTGGTCGTCAAAATCAGTGGCAAACATTGGATTGGTTGTTTTTGTTTTGTTTAAGTTCTTGAAAATGATGAAGATGAAGAACAATACAAGGAAGAAGATGAAGAAAAGTAATACAAAATTAAATGTTGGTGGTTCACAGACCATAGAACCACAAGATCCAATTGATGGTTGTTTTTTTACAAAAATAAAATAATCAAATGGTTAAAATTAAAAAAACTAATGAGTTTTGTTGGTGGATCCCTTATGATGTTGATACACTATAATTTTGAAGTTAAAAATTAACGGAAAAGGACCAACTTAACTAAGGAAGATACAATTAAGGGAACAAAATATAACAACAATTAACAATCAGTGTGCTTAATTGGATTCTTGATTTTGTAAAAGCTGGCAAGTAGCATGGCTATTTTTTTTTCTTTCTATTTTAATCTATAAGTGAAACGTGACAATAAGTGAGCTTAATTCAATTATTGATTTTGTAAAAGCTGCCAAGTAGCATGGCTATTTTAATCAAGTTAGCTCCTTTTAAGCATATGTTTATCTATTCGTTCAAAAATATATATATATATATATATATATATATATATATATTTATCGATTTAGATGAGATGACACTAATCTCTTCTAACTAGAGTAAGCAAAATTTGAGTCCCACAAAATCTGAAAAATTAGTCTCTACCGTGGTGTAACACATAAAGGATACCACGTTAAAAAAATTTGAAATAAGTTGAGTACAAGTTGTACTCAATTAAAACATAGTCAAAATGCAGCAAAACTAATATAATCACTTTCTTGAGAGTAAACTCAAATCAAAAGTCAAAATGTAGCAAAATTAAAATAAAAGATATCAAACTAATATAATCACATTCTTGAGTAATAAAAATAAGGCTTTAATGCAGTTTTGAACCCCCTATTTTGAAAAACTTGAACTTTTGATCCTCTATTTTAAAAACCAACATTTTGATCCCCTATTTTGAAAAACTTGAACTTTTGATCCCCAATTCAATTTGGTCAAATTTTTGCTGATGTGTCAAACTTGTGGATGATGTGGAAGTGTTCACGAATGATGAATCAACGACGTGATGATGAATCAAGCGCCAATTGGGAGGGAGAAAACAAAGTCAATCAACGATTGAGAGGGAGAGAACAAATTGGATTGATGTTAATTTACTAATAACTGATTTTGCTCTTCTTAGGGTTCCATGATTTGGAAACCAACTTTGCGTTCATACTCTATTTTTGATTACTGCGTACTTTGTTTTTTATTACTGATTATTGATTTTTAGTTATATTATAATATATAATAATAATAATAATGTAGTATCCAAAAAATTATTTGATTTTTTTGTCAAAAAAAAAAATTTGATTTAAAAAAATTAATGAAGTTTCAAAAAAAAAATTGATGACATGGAATATGACATGTCAACATGGACACTGCCACATCATCAACAAATTTTACATAACGGCAAAAATTTCACCAAATTGAATTGGGGGATCAAAAGTTCAAGTTTTTCAAAATAGGAGAATCAAAAAGTTGGCTTTTAAAATAGGGGATCAAAAGTAAGTTTTTCAAAACAGGGGGATCAAAACTGCATTAAAGCCTAAAAATAAAAGATATCAAACTAATATAATCACATTCTTGAGAGTAATAAAAGATAGCAAAACTAAATCGCAACGCATCGTGACCGCATTAGGAGCCGCATAAGACGATTTTAGTTCGAAGTTTTTCACCATATACTATAGCTATACCTTAACATAATCTTATCAACTCAATTCTAATAGAGATGGAAAATTAAGAGACTCAACTTCCCTACAAACATAGATGTCCAACATATAGCTATACCTTAACATAATCTCAACTAAAACAAGAGCTACTAATAGAGGGAAAAGGGAGAGAAACCATTTCCTTACAAGTAAAGATGTGTTCAACATATGACTTAAGCTATTGTGTTCATTACACGACGGCGCACATTGATTTCCCACACATTAACAAAGAAACCATTTCCCTACAAGTATGGATGTGTTCCATATAGCTTAAGCTATTATGTTCATCCAAGAAAATTAATTCAAATTTGATTCCCCACACATTGAACAAAGAAACAATTTTGGCACAAACATAGATGGGTTCAACATATAGCTTATAACTAAAACTATTATGTTCATCCAAGCCAATCTCTCAAAAGATATTTCAAATAACAATATATCTATCATCATAAATCCATAGAGAAAATAAAACATCAAAACAACAAATCCTAATTCTCCACCTAAAATAGAGAAGTTCCTTTGCCCTTCTTGTCACCACCAATCTCAAAATGCTTGCACCTCTGTATAACAAAAACACAAATACATAACTACAAACAACCATATCAAACCACAAAATAACATTTTTCTTTCCTTAAACTAACCTTGATTGCATGTTGAGAAACATGTTTGCAACCCTGGCATTGCAACCTCAGAACAATTTTCTTGGTGGTTTTTGCCTATTCAATTCAAATCAAGCACAACCCAAAATTACCAAATTTACACTTCAACTAAAAAAAAAAAAATCAAATTTACAAAATAAAACAGTGAAGAGTGTTGTTACCTTCTTGTGGAAGACGGGCTTAGTCTGGCCACCATAACCGGACTGTTTACGATCGTAACGACGCTTACCTTGGGCGGCTATGCTATCTTTACCCTTCTTGTATTGTGTAACCTTGTGAAGTGTGTGTTTCTTGCATTGCTTGTTCTTGCAGTAGGTTTTCTTTGTCTTTGGAACGTTCACCTGAAAAGTATTAACAACAAATACAATAAGCTTAAGAACTGTTGTTAACGATTTCGGAAGAGAACGGTGGAGGAGAAGATTACCATGATGGCGGCGCGTGGATTCGGATCTCGAAGATGTATCTATTGATTTTGTACGCAATGAAAATGAAAACTTGAAGGATATTAGGGTTTCGTCTATGGGCTTTTTCTCTTTGTATGTAAAGTGGGTTTAAGCCCAATTGCATTTTTGTACCCCCATTAAAATGAATAAAAAAAAATTCTTTTATCAACTAAACAATTTCCATAAATCTCTTAAAATATATATGAATAAATCTTCTATTTGGTCTATCAAGTATCTCTCTCACTTTAATTCAGTCCATGAACTATTAAAATATACCAAATAATGCTTAAACTATTATTGATCTGTTAATATAGTCTATCGATTCTTTTTAACACATGAGAGATGATAATACTATTTTAGGGACCATATTGATAGGATTATTAATAGTTTAAGGACTATTTAATATTTATTTTTTAGTTTAAGGATCAAATTAGAGAGAGGTAGATAATTAAAGGGTCAAATTGAAGGTTTATTCAAATATATAGTGTAACAATTGTACTCTTTCAATTGTTCAAAGATTAATAGACAAATTGGTATTAATTTGGATGATGTGAGTTTGTTCGTAGATTCATCTTTTTTCGTTTTTAGTGCTATTGAATTTGTGCTTGTATCTGATGTATCTATCTATTTGAATGAATGAATTTTATGTTTTAGTCAAACAAAAAAAAATAGACAAATTGGTATTCAAAATTGTAACCATCGGTTAGAATAGTTCATGAATTTTAGAATTTAGCAAATAAATTCATGAAATTGTAATGTGTAGTAAATATATTTCCTCCATTAATTTTGACACAGTATTCGGCATCGATTCAACATTTTTTTTAAATAGCCAAAGTTAGCAATTAATTATTAATGTGATTATTCTCTCCTTCCCGAGGACTTGAACGGGATCCTTTTGCACCTTAATAACCTTTAACTATTAGTTCAAACCCGTTGAGATGTGCACCCCACCACACCGCGACATCGATTCAACATTAATGTCATATCAAAAAATTATGTGCCACGTTTAATTCATACATTGCATATTCACTTTAAAGTTGTCAATTTCAGGATATAAATATATTATATAATTTATTTATTGTTTAGTGAAGTAGGATAGTGACAGAAATTTCACCACTTAGATAAATAAGTGGTCAATTATAATTTAAATCCTTGTCCCCCTGCATATTTGAATCTAAATCGCTTGCATATTACAATGCCCATACCGATTGAATTATGTTCGCACAAACACACATTATATCATTTTTATTAATGAATTTCATAAGCAATTTAGTGTTTGGATTAACAATTTACGATACTAACGAATATTTACAATTTTCGACACTTTAAATTTCTAATTTAGTCCGAGAAAAAATTTAAATTACAAACATTTCGTCTATGAACCCAAAAGAGTGATGCAATCCATGTTATTATCCAACTAGTATTATTAGTGTCTTTTTTTCTGTACCAACATTATTCTATATTGCTCAAAGACAACATTAACAGTGAACACATTCCGGTGGAGATCTTTTAACAAGTGCAAACGTTGTTGTCCTCAATAAATTAAGATGTGGATTGAGAGTTCAACAACCAAAATACAAATATGAACATTTTATTACTAAACTTTACAATAGATATCCACTTGGATAGCCTTTGTGCTTTTGGGTCTAAGGCTAACACGCGGCACAGCTTATAATTTTAGTCTTCTCATTAATTACTTAATTATTATTCCGTTCCAAATTATATGTCACTACATTTTTACACCTATTAAAAAATGTAATCATTATTGTATGGAAAAGAGAAATTATGAGTTGATTTACAAAATTGGCCTTCATTTATGGTATTGAAAAAATAAATTGAAGAATTGAAAGAAGAGAGAGTAATAAATAGTTAAGGATATAATAGGAAAACTTGTCTTAAATGCTTCATTGGTAATGTAAAGTGACATATAATTTGGTACAAATTTTTTCTTCAAAGTGACATATAATTTGGAACGGAGAGAGTAAGAGATAATAAATTGAGACATTCCATCTAAATTGACACTACTAGATATCTCAATTGAGCAAAATTTTCATGATCACGTGATCATATAAACACACTTACATAATTTTTTGAAGATTTATTAAAAATAAAATTTTGTAAGTGTGACTAAGAAAATAATATTTGGTCACGTGACCATATAAGAATAATTAATCTCAATCCTATATCTGTCTCCTTTAAAAAAATATATAGATACCGCTAACAACGGAAACAATCAAAGAGAATAACAAAGAAAGCTACTAGGATTTCATAACATTACAATAGCATTCCACACTAAAATAGGGGTTGCTCTGTTATTTTCTTTTTTTCTTCGATAGAATGGATCAACAGAAACAAAACAAACATATTCCCAAATTATTGGAAATTAGACAATGGAAGCCACAATATTGGTATCAAGAGGTGTGTTAAGGAGTTTCACATCGGTTGCAGGATGGCCTGAACATATGATTATAAAGTAGAGACAATTTTTATCTTACAAGTCGATTTTGTAGGCTTGAGTTAAATCCAACTTCCAATTTTAAGATGGTATCAGAGTAGCTCCTATTTTAGTAAGGACTATTATTGTAATGTTATGAAACCCTACTAGTCTCCTTTGTTATTCTCTTTTGTTATCTCTATTGTTAATATGATATCAAAACATCTTCCACAATCTGTTGGGCCGCATGCTATCAGCTTTTTGATGAATCATCCACCATTTATATGTGTGCCTCTAGCCCAATAGAGTTGGGCGGGAGTGGGTGTGTTAATTAAGGAGTCCCACATCGGTTGCAAGATTGCCCGAATATATGTTTATAAAGTAGAAGCAATCCCCAACTTACAAACAGATTTTGTAAGATTGGATTAGACCCAAGTTCGAAATACATCAAGGAAGCAAGAGATTCGAACTAGAGTACAATGGCGACAAATATGAGATTTCCCACCAAAATCCAAATATCAAGTGAAGGCCTCACTCATCATCATATTAGAGGATACTCTGAACCATTTCATGCAAATATCTATGATCAACATGCAAATAAATGTTGCAAGACAATGCAATTTGGTATGTCTAACTATATAAGTGTTTAATGTTTAAGCAATTTTTAAACGACAAACTATAAGATCTTCGATAAAATCTAACATACTTCTGTTCTACATATTCTTAAAGGAATTTCCAATGACCAGACCCCTTGGCTATTTCAGCCGTCTAACTAGGATATCATCTCCGTCTTCTTTTTATGCTTACCAAGTACTAGTATCTACCTTATGAAGATAGGACAAGTGATGACATACATAAATAATTATATATGTGGGGTGCGACCTACTACAATTTGGAGATACTATTAGAAATTGGATTGACACAGTAACTACGTCATGCAGCTACTGTTGTGAACCGTTCAGTTTAAATTAACTGTTAACTGTGTTATAATTAATGTGTAATTTGAATTAATTATCTGATTTCAACATGATTAAAGTAAAAAGCATCATGATATTGCGTGTAATTTGGACATCAGCATATTCATATCCATAAGTACAGTATTACTTGTAATATTCTCTTTAATTAATGGGGGACATAGGATTCCGTTCTACTATAATTTTATATTTTAAAAAATAAAATAACCTTTCATCTTTGAAAAGAAACAAGAGAGTAGAAAACAATTCTTTATCAATGTAAAGCTTCGACAATACTCCATCAATTGGTACAATAGTGTAAGTTCATGGGAAGTGAGCACGTACTTCAAATTTTCTTAAAAAAAAGTTATGAAATAATTACTAATATTATTTGAATTAATTATGATAAATCTTTTATTATTTTAAATTAGAATAGAAAATATTTTATTAATTAAAGTGACAATAATAATTTTAATATGTCTTTAAGAGAATTTTAACTCAGTGTTTTTAGTTTTGGTCGGTCAAAAATTAAATTGGTATCTTGAAATTATAGATAAAGTGACAATAATAATTTTAATATATCTTCCCATTTTTCAATTATATTTATTTATTTATTTAAAATAAGCTATAATCAAGGACGGATAAAAAAATTAATAAGTAGGGTCAAGATCATAGCATAAAAAAATATATTAAATATATTAAGCTATATATATATTATTTTTTTTACATAATATATTAAATTTATTGAAAAGAGAAAGTGTGTGCAAAAAATAGGAATTTATTGGTGAATTAAAATTAAGGTATAATAGAAAGGTAAGGTGAAAAAACACACTTTCTTAATTTGTTATATTACTATTTTAAATTGACACTAATTATAAAAAAACGGAGGGAGTACAAATTTACTTCTTTTGATTTTTTAATCAATACTTTTAAGACACTCATTAGTATTCTTATATAATAAGATATAATTAACAAATTAAAAACAAAGACAGTATCTCCATAATATTTTTCTTGAGGGTGAATATAGCATTGTTGCTATTGCAATTGGACTTAGTTATATATGTGTGTGAGAACATAGCTTAAGAATACAGTAGGCGGATTCAAATTTGATTTCTTTTAGGTTTAAATGCAGTTTTGCTCCTTCTGTTTTGATTAAATCGGAATTTTACACCTCGTGTTTTAAAACTCGGACTTTTACCCCTCCTGTTTTGATTTTTTTTGGATTTTTCCCCTATCATATTTTGTTTATGTGGCAGTGTTGATGTGTAATATTATTTTCCACATCATTAATTATTTATAATTAAACATTATCTTACTTATTTATTTTAATGAAAAAATTACTAAAAAAATTCTAAAAATGAAAACAAAAAAATATCAAGTTAAAAAATCATAAAAATAGTAAAAATACAAAAAAAAAAAAAAATAGTAAAATACAGTAAAAAAAAAAACCAGAAAAATAGTATAAAAACTGTCAATTAAAAAGAAAATAAAAATACCCAAAGTATTCATTATGCACCTACAAAATTTGGGATAACCATTAACATAGTTTTTTTTTACGGAACCATTAACATAGTTATATCTCAAAAAATATTGCAAAAAGAGCCACAATGATAGAATATTATTGCAATAAGAGTCACAATGATAGAGCTTTTATGTTATATTTCTTGTGTTTCTAGTATTTTTCAGGTTTTTTATTATATTATACTAGGTTTTTTTTTGTATTTTTACTATTTTTCTGATTTTTTTTACTATATTTTACGTGTTTTTTTTACTATTTTCCTGATTTTTTTACTTGATTTTTTTTGTCATTTTTAGAATTTTTTTAGTAATTTTTTCATTCAAAAAATAATAATAAAAAATTAATGACATAGAAAATAATATTACACATCACCATTGCCACGTAAGCAAAATTTGTTGGGGGGGTAAAATCCAAAAAAATCAAAACAGAAGGTGTAAAACTCCGAGTTTTAAAACACAGATGGTAAAATTTCGATTTAATCAAAATAGGGGGCAAAACTGCATTTAAGCATTTCTTTTATTTATACTATAGTTTTGTCTCCAACTTGATTAATAGAAGTTCCAAACTTATCTCCAAATGGAGAAAGAAGAACATAGATAGAAAGCAATTATGCATGCTTATCTCATAACATGATATAAATAATCCCCATAAAATTATTATTTATTAGTAAAGAAAACAAACTTGGTAACTCTTTACTTTTTTAAGACGAAATCTCAATATCTGAAATAAAAAAATTAATATATATGAAATCCACTATAATTGTTTTCAGCGTCGTTGAACATAAAAGTTAACTGTGATTAATAATTCTCAATAGTAATTTTATCATCTTAAGCGATTATATTGAAGGAGAAACTTTGTATCTTAGTTTAGCGTTTTTTAACTACTTTAAAGAGTGTTAAGTACGATGTGTCGGGATATATAATTACTAACCTAATAAATATAAAAAAATAATAATAAAAAGTAAAGAGATAAAAATGTGTAAAATAACATGTTTGATTGATTGAGATTTGAGTGTAAGATAAATGTGCATAATGGATTTTAACAAAATGGTAAGCCATGAGAATATGAGACCACTTTGGTTTAAAATATGCTTTTGCGGATTGTTCCATTAATTACATCGAGAGTGGACATTTGCAATATTTGTTTACCTCGCTTCAAAAAGTGATTTTAAATTGATTCTCCATAGAAAAACAAATATGTTGGAAATATATTATTGTGGTGAAATCTCATTATTCTAAGGTATTTTTATGTGAGAGAGAGGACATATGAAGTGAGAATAGTATTTTCATGTGCGAATGATGAGAACAATTATCAACCATTTAATTTATTATAAAAAAATAAATTATCAACCATTTAATAAAAAATAGTGATTCCTTTTTCTTAAAGAAATTACTTTAAGGAAGACTTTGTCTCTCAATTATGGAGTTCATAACTACTCTGAAGAGCGTTAAGTACGGTGCATGGGGATATTTCACTGCTAACATCATAAATGCCTAAAATATAAAATAAAGTAAAGAGATAAAAATGCGTAAATAACTTATTTGATTGATTGAGTGTCTTATAACTAGTATAAGTTTAATATTTATATGCAAATGCTCGCGCTATTTGTAAAGAAAGTAGTGGCCTATAAATTTTTGCCTTGCTCAGCTATTTTTGCGTGTAGTGCGTGATAGTTCTCTTCATGAGTGATCACGGCACCCCCCACGTTTGGCTCAATGTCCTACATTTTGTGGCATAATCTCTAAACCATATCTACTATGTGCAGTTAATACCTTCCATCGTGGCATTCGCAATCCTCTCCCTCTCTATGATTAGTGACACTATTAACATTGAGCACGATCATATGCCTAATAGTTTTTCAATCCTACTGTATTTAATTTGACTGTGTCTAAAGTTTTGACGATTATGTTAGACCTCAGTAGGCTTGAAAAAGATTTCACCTCCTCAAATTCAAATGTGGGTAATTCAACTATCCCTTAATAGCCTATTTTACCAAATTGGATTACATGTAAATTAGTTTTAGATGCAAACACTTAGTAGAAATTTAAAGATGGTAAAAATTCAGAGAGATTGAACGGTTGAGATTAGACTTCACTAATTCATTCATATGTATTATCTTAATCAGTTATATATATTTCAGCTATCAATCAATATTATCACGTATTGTTCGTCGAACTATTCCGTGTCCAGATAATGCCGAGATATCTATTGTACCTATTAACCTTCGATGTCTCGGATTCTCAATCAATACAATAGTATTAAGCTTCGATACTCTGAGTGAATATTAAACTTAAATCTATGTCTAGAATTTAGTATTTAATAAGTGATTACCCTAGTTTTTTGATTCAAATAATATATGTCTATTTCAATTCAAATCTTAAAGTAAAACATGAAAATCAGGGATACCACTAATATTGATGGATAATCTAAAACATATATAAACATGATCAAGATTCATACATAATCATAAACAAGCTACATCTAATGTCAACAAAGAGAAATTTAGCTACCCATTGTCATGGTGAGCTTACAAAGATGAGAAGAAGAGAAGTGAATGAACATCAACACTTGATGTCTCAAAGTTGTGTGAATCCACCTTCAAATTCTCCTTAGAAAACCTAAACTTAATGTTTCTCTCTGTTTCTGAGTGTAAAAAGTGTAAGAGATCCCCAATTTCTTCAACTGATGCCTATTTATATTATATCTAAAAATAGAGTCTCGCTTAGCGAGCTAGCCTTTCTTCATCCTTGGGTTTGCTGACACGTGGGTTTCTGATGCCACTCTCGCTTCATCCTCGCTTAACGTTGTTGGAACAAAATTGGTTTTGATATAATCTCTGATGATTTATAAAGTTTTGATGATAACAAAGTATTAAATGCACAATCAGAGTACTAATATTTACCTTCAAGTGTGCAGGATATACAAAAGAAAAGTATTTTTTTATAAAGAAGATAAGTACTAAAAAGGTCTCATAAGTAGATTGATTAAACAGCATCCGAAGGATTCAGAGGCTATGTCTAATCAAAGGCAAGTAATCCCTTAGTGGCTTGATGACTCTCATAGGTCAGCTTAGCTCATTAGAGGCAATGAAGTTCTTCGTCAAGAAATTCAATACAAGTATCTGATTTTCTTATTAAAAGTGTTGCGCTGTTTAAAACGATAGTCCTTAATAGTGTTTATGCACATTTGATTAAAGGACAAAGCATAGTACACAAACCTTATCCCTTTAGGAGGAGCGTATGTGGCATTTGTACAACATTACTCTGTTTGGTAAAACACGTCCCTTGAAGGACAACGTAGTGGAGGAGCTTTACTGCTTTTGGAGAAGCTATCAAATAGTAAGATCAAGCTCGAAATCTTATCATCTACAACGGTCATCTTCAAATGTCTATATTTCTACTGCCTATAAATACAAGACCTCTTTGCAAAGGATTGACTACTGCACTACTGAACTATTGCGCTACAATTGGAAATTATTTGCACTAAAAAAAAAAACACTCGCACAAGACTAAGTTCTGAACTCTCTGTTTCAATTAGATTTTTGTATAAGTGTTCTAGTCTTAGATGCTTTTGCTTATCTCATTCTATCTTATTTGTTATGTTAGAAAGTCTCTTGCTTTGTGCTTGAGCATTTGAGAAGTCTCTTGTTAGTTGTAACTTCAGCATTTGTGAAGTTTCTTGCTTGTGTGTTTAGCATTAGTGTGTAATCTTTGTTGATTATAGTGAACTCCCTTGGAAATACAAGGGGGCTGGACTACTCTCAATTTGTGAGAGGAACCAATATAAATTCGTATGTGTTCTTCTCTCTCTCTCTATCTCTCTCTCTCTCTCTCTCTCTCTCTCTCTCTCTCTCTCTCTCTCTCTCTCTCTCTCTCTCTCTCTCTCTCTCTCTCTCTCTCTCTCTCTCTCTCTCTCTCTCTCTCTCTCTCTCTCTCTCTCTCTCTCTCTCTCTCTCTCTCTCTCTCTCTCTCTCTCTCTCTCTCTCTCTCTCTCTCTCTCTCTCTCTCTCTCTCTCTCTCTCTCCCTCCCTCCCTCCCTCCCTCCTCCTTACTTGTGTTTATCTAGTTTTTATCCGCTGCTTTTACTCACCAAACTAGATAAAAAAAATTGACTTTAAAAACACAATTCAACCCCCCCTTTCTTGTGTTTTTCACACTTTCAAGCGCAACCTCTCGCATCAACCTCGTTGTAGCGTGCTGCTGGCTTGAACTCCCTGCCACTTTTTTGAAATTTCTCGTTGCTTCCTCGCTACAACCTCACTTAGCGAGCTACGAGACTTGAACAGTCTGCCTTGTTTTTGCTATTTCTCGCTGCTGTCTCGCTTAGTGAGGCAATAAAAAATTTACTTATTCTTTCTTTGTTTAAAATTTACTTCTAAGTTCAAATACCTACAAAAAATGGTTGGGATTTAGACATACTAAACAAAATAGATATGCAACCAGTTCGTATGACAAAATTCGGGAGGATAAAGTGCAACCAGTTCGTATGGCAATGCAGCTTGCAAGAGATATGCTCTATCAGTGGCAAAATGCAAGGCAAAGGGAGGACACAACATGTCATCATGACAACAACAACAAACAATGTCAGACAGTGGCAACCACCACCAATAAGAAAGTGAAATGTAATTTTGATGCGGCCTTATTCAACGAACAACACAAATTTGGCGTAGGTATGTGTATACGGGATGACCATGGTATCTTTGTAAAATCAAGAACTAAGTGGTTTCATGCCCCCCACCCCCACACCGGTAGAAGCAGAGGCATGGGTGTTAAAAGAAGCCATCACTTGGATGGGAGAATTGGAGTTATCTAGAGTGATCACTGAACTGGATTGTTTTCTAGTGGTAAATGCCATGAAGAGCAACTCCAATAAACAATCCGAGTTTAGTCATATTATAAATTATTGTCATAGGCTATTAGGAAATTATCCAAACTTTGAGATAAGCTTTCTAAATGAGGCAGTCTAATTTTGTTGCTCACTCACTTGTGAGGGCGTCAAAATCTTATGCTAGCACTCATACTTTTGATTTGATTCCATAAAAAAAAAAAGATCAAAACAAATATGTACATTAAATTAGGAATTTTCTTAAGGATAACTTGCAAAAGAAATTAATAGATGCCTTAATTAAATATGTAATTTCAGTATTTTAGGCAGTGATAAAAATGTTACTCTCAGAATAATTTGATCCCGACCTTATGGACTTACTATACTTGGATTATATTATCAACCTATTGGATCTTTCCTCCTCTATACCATAACTCTCTCTATAGGCAGTTATTTATCACACTTCCATTTTCATGTTGTTTTCTTTATTTCTTTCTTTTTTTAGCTATAGTTAGTGGTTAATTAAATATTAACTATGTATGGTCACTTCATTTATATAATGTAATATTAGATAAGAAAAGTTTTTATGTGTGATCAGCAAAAAGAATGTAAAACAACATAGGATGATGAAAAAGGAGGCAAATAATGTATTATGTGCCGCAAAGGAGTTTTTGGCAAGTGAATATTGACTTGGGCTCGCATTAAATTGAAAAAAATTTGGTCTCAAAAGCAACTCTAGACGGCTTAAGAAAATGAATCTCAAAGTAGAATCTTCATATAATTGAATTTCAATGGCTCTTAGAGGCAACTTATTAATGGTTTCTTTTATGCAAAATATATATATATATTTTAACACTTAAATGGCCGGCTACAAAAACAGCTCAAACTTGAAGCGTGAAGACATTTAGACTTGCATATAGTGTAGTGTTATTTTTTAGTTGTTGCATAATAGTGTTATTACCATATACCAAAGGGCTAAGGATTGACTTGTGATTTATCCTAGCTAGATCTTTTGTTTAAGTGGTTTTGTTTAATTTCTACTTCCTCCGTATCTTGTTTATAATACTTTTTTTTGGTCTCAAATTTGTATTTAGACTCGGGATCTGATTTAAAAACGAATTAATTTGAGGAACATCAATTTCACCGTCTACTAACGAAGAACACTTTTAAAACTAGAATTTCACTTTGTATGAAACGACTCAATATAAAAAGTGAAACTAGTAAAATTCGAATTTAAAATCTTATGAGGAGCATACTCTAATGACTCAAATGTTCACCAACAAATAATCTATGCGAGTTTGTTTTTTTTTCCTTTAAATCAAAGAGGGCCTAAAAAATTTGATTGTCGGGCCCTCTCCTCGTTTCGCCCGCATGTTTATTGGGATAGCTGCATTCGTTGCCTGCCCTTTATATCTTGGCCCAGGAAACCGCTGGCAACAACATAAAGCAAGGGGTCCATGTAGTGCGTCCGCCCACTTCTTAGTCAACGGGGCAGCGGCCAGCGGGTTCAACATCTAAAAAAAAAAATAGAATCCACTTGAGATAACCACGCCTCTACTAGGCTGCGTGTGGAATGGCCAAAAGCGGACATTTTTGGATATATAATCCAAGTGGAGAGTGGAGTTACGGGAACAAAGGATCGAACCTAGGACCTCTTGCTTACCACCCAAATCTATCACCACTAGACAAAATCTAGTGGCTTAAATTCGCCTAATTATGTTGCTAACTATAATTAACAATTGTGTTTTAATAAATGAAATACATTTCATTATTAATTAATATCAACTCAACATATTTTTTTTTTAAAAAATAGCAAACACCTCAAATAAAACACTTATAATAAAATCGGGAGCAATATAATTTAAAATGCGTAACATAACTAGTTAATCGTAATTTTTTGCCTTTTGGAAATTAATTAATTAATACGGTATAATTAACATTCTCCGTATGCAATGCAACTATGTCAATGTCGGGGTTTAAGTGCTAGTAACTAGTAATTGTGAAACATGCATATGCATGAGTAATTAATTGATAATAATTTAAAAAGGTTAAACAGTAATTAGTTGTACTTTGATGGATTTTTGTTGTCAAAATTGGAATCATTTTAATATATATTACTAGTAATATATTGTGTAAAGTTTTAATAAAAACATGAAGGAAACTAAGAATGATTGACAAGAAAGTCCACTAAACAAAGCTTCTTTTTGCTAGGAGTCACTAGTTAATTAGTTATTGCTAGTTAAACATCATTATATCTAATGCAAACTAAGCTAATAACAATGCATATAAAATACAATTTTATAAAATAATTTTGTTAGAAATAATATAAAATCATTGATGTGACTCTATCATAACAGTTTAAGTTTTTGGGATAAAGTCACATCAGTGGTCTAGAGTTCGATCAGCGCTCCCTTCACTTTCTAATTAAAAAGTGGAATTTAAGCATATGGTAGGTGAACCTATGCATTATCCACGCTTCAAGTCCAAGTGAGCTCTTACGTGAGGGGGCGTGTTAGAAATAATATAAAACCATTGATATGGCACTATCCTAACACAACTTAAGTTTTTGGGATAATCGGTTAATTGACAAATTTATAATCTCTCCTTTTTACATATATAAATTGACCACGTTTTTTTTTACTCTTTTCAGCTTGTTTTCATAAATTCTCTTACACAAACACTTTATATATAGATTATGTGGAGTGTTCTTTTATATTTCTTGTAGAAATAATTTACATAGTATTTTAATTCATATAAAAAAATTATACATTACATAGTATTTATGATAGTATTGATTAATTAACATATTATATTATTTGCTCAAAAGTCACCTAAATTGGGTAAATCGTATGTAATTTATCAAGAGATGTGAACGGTTTAACTTTAAGTAATGAAATCAACTGTTCCATAATCACTTTGAAAGAAACTTGAGAATCTTGAATTACCAAAATCTTGAATACAATAATGAGATTATTCCTAATGCTAATGCTACACACCTCTCCTATAAGTTGATGGGGCAGAAAAAATCAAGCACTCAGGACCACTTTCTTAAATCTTGAAAACTTACCACACGAAGAACACACTTCCACTTGCATTAGTGAGAATAATATAACAATTAAAATATAACAATAAAATCACAACTGATAGCTCGATGAATATTAAAATATTGCTATATGCTTAGAATTAAAATCACTTGTATTATTTTTATTTGTGTTTCCTATTTATTTTCTTAATTAAAAATTTATAAAGTTTCAGTAAAATTAGAGCTTTTTTTAAAAAAAAATGTAAAAATAGAGTTAATTTTGAGGGCGAGCGTTAATTTCTAAAAAGAGAAAAAAAAATTATTAAAGTGTTTTATTTAAGAAATGTGAAAATTATCTACCAAGAAAAAAGTAATATAAAAATGTTACCAAATAAAAAATGAAATATAAAAAAAAAAAAATTAGGCACCAAGAAACTATAGACATCTTTTTGACACACAACTTGAGATTTAAGAGTTTCTACTTTTACATTTTTGAAAGCTTGAATTTGAGGTGAAATTAATAGTAATATAAATGGAAGAAACCATACTCATATTCTATTATTCTAAGTGATGTGTTGGAAAAAATAGAAGAAAAAAAGATTTAAAAAAAAAAGAGTGATGTGTTGGGTGGACAGAAACAATTATAATTTGTTTATATAGTCTCTTTCCTGGTGTATTTTTTACCCTCATTCTTGGTTTGAACATAGAGAAGAATTGGATCAAATTGAAAGAAAGGGGCAACAACAACAATAACAAAAAAGACAAATTATATGGACCACCATTATTGGTGGTCATTCGTTTCTTAAATCTTTCGTTCTTTTTTTTTCTTTCTATTTTAGTCGAACGAAAATCAATTAGGTCATAGTGTAAGTATAGGAATAATACGATAAAATGAGGAGAATTGTGAACTTTAACACTCTAAAAAGTTTGTCAATTGTCATTAGAGTTTTGAATAATTTTAAAATATTGTTCCAATATATATTATCTATATATTTAAGTTATTCACTATAAACTCTATACCAAAGTTATTCACTATAAGCTTTACAATGTGCAAGAATTATCTATATTTCAATTATCTACTTGTAGCAACTATTATTTATCTCTCTTTCAACTAGTCATTTTCTTTCACAAAATTCAAAAATTTATTTCTTCTTTTTAATATGCATAAAATTAAGTGAAATATTTATACATGTTCAAAAAAAGAAAGTGACAAATTTTCAATTACTTTATTATTATTTTTTGGGTGAAACAAATTTGAATTACTTAAATGTTAGAGTGGAATAAGGTAATGAGTGAGAGAGATTTTATAATTAAATAAAAAAAATATAAATATAAATAAAGAATAGAGAAGAACATAATAATAGTAGTGGTATGAAGGGATTTGGCTTCTACTACTTCCATTACACTTGTAAGCTTTCTACTTCCTTCACATTCCTTTCTCTTTCTCTTTCTTTCTTTTTGTGATATGTGTACTTTGTTGTTATTGCTTCATTTAGTAACGACATGACTCCAACCTATTTGGGTTTATATGTTTCTTTGTAGAAACCTATGATATGCTATTGCTACACATTCTTCTCCTTTTATTTTACCACTCATTTTGATATATGTTAGTTCTTTTCTCTCATTTTCATTACTTCTTCTTGTCAATTCTATCATTGATTCATGAGCTTGACTTCGCTACTCTTTACCCTATCTTTGGTATCACGGTGAATATGTCAGGATTATGGTGATTCATTGATTTTGCAGAAGCTATGGAGTTTAGCTTTTGAAAAATCACTGTATATCACCGTAAGTAATTCTGACATATCCACCGTGATACTAAACATACATAAAATATTTTTACTTTTCTCATTATAGTTGTATCTTTATCTTCATTTTCATGTCTTCCTTCACATGTTTTTTAGGCTTTTTAACTTTGAACTTGGTGTTATTTATTAATTTGTTTGGTAACAAGTTATCTATCTTTTCTTGAAGGAAGTTGTTAAATTTGGTAACAAGTCATTGATTTAGATCATTTTGGAATAGAATCAGAAGAGATATGGCTATGCAACCTGTTTACCTTAAAGAACATGAAGGACAGTATTCATCTGTGAATTCAGCTGCTCCATGGTGGAGTAATGCCTTTGGATCACAATCTGTTTATGGAGGAGAATCTTGTGGTCAAATGAAACCATTTTCATTGGAACTTTCCAACTACATAGATCAACTTCCTCCTACTAAGCACTTACCAAGAGGCGTTGAACAATTGTTTGATAAAGGACATCATACAACTAACCAATTTACCATCTTTCCAGGTACTTACTTATTTTGCTTCTATATTGTTTATATCAAATTTCCAATTTTTTATTTGTATTTGGTTTTGCATTGACAAGAATTTAGTTTAGACGAAATGATTTTATTAAGTTGATTCTGGATAGAAATGAGTTAAATGTAACGTGATTTATGTTTGGATACGTTCACGTAAAGTGAGTTGAATAAAAAATTAAATTGAAGACACCAATCGTTAGTTGGTTCAGTGGTGATTGGCGCTGAACTTGGTAGGGAGGACCACGGTTCGATCCCCCGCAACTGCGATCGGGAGGGGGCTGGAACCACTTGATGCCAGAACTGACCCCCGAACCAGATTAAACTGGTGGTGAAAACTAAAAAAAAAAATTAAATTGAAGACTAAATATCTATTGTAGAGGAAAAAACTCCAAACTTTAGTTTCAAATCATAATCAATTCTGGATTCAGAATCAATTTTACTTGAACACGTCCATATATGTCAAAATCAATTTTTCTTGAAAACATTCCAACATGTCAAAATCAATTATACATCTCTAGAATCAATTTTGTCACATCCAAAGTGAAAATCGATCATAAATATCATGGAGCTGGTATCCAGTAAAGAAACATGTCATTGATATTATTTGCCACTTCTTAAAAAGTCTAAATTCTATATAACTAAATAATCATTTTGGTCTGTAATTGTGTCAAACGCTAGCCGTTGAATGTATCAAAATTACGAAAAATACTCAAATGTGTCTTTTCTTAGTGAGTTTAACCTAGAATGTGTCTTTCGTTAGTTAGTTTGGTCCTTGAATGTGTCTTCCGTTTTTCATTTAGTGTAATTATGTTGTGCTAGCTGACTCATATTAGATAAGGTAATTAAAATTAATGATATCCAAGAACAGTTATAAATTCTTACAAGTTTGAAATTTTCCTACATTGGACATTTGAACTCTAATATGTCTGACCATTAAATTTCTCTTTTAGATGACTGTAAGATGTCTCTTGATGCACAAAACCATCAGGCAACCTTATCACTGCAATCATCATTTTCTGCTGAGCCGCATAATCGTTTCGAGCTAGGGTTTAACCAACCTATGGTAAGACTTCTCACGAAACTATCCCTTCAATTTTTCGTATATTTGTTTGTGATGGACATAAACTCATTATGTTTATTACACTTTCCTTGTTAGATCTGTGCAAAATATCCATATATGGATCAGTTTTACGGACTGTTCTCGACTTATGGACCTCAAATTTCGGTTTGTCGATCTTTACCTCAACTATATATTCTCTTAATCTTTATAAATCATATGAAATGTCAATAAATACTTGAATTGGAATTTGTTTTATTTGTGCACAGTGTATATGCTTACATGAGAAAGCCAGAAATCTGTTTACAACTATCTTGTTAGTATTCTTCTAAATCTTTCAAATGTAACCGAGTTGATTATCAAATTTGATGTTAATGAGTTTTAGGCTTTATGAATGAATTTCAAGAAAAACAATGAAATAACAAATATATTATGGCTAAGGATAAAATGAGAATAAAATTCAAATGCAATGAACTTATAGGCTTAAAATTGAGTCATATGATGCAGTGTCTATGTTGAAGTTTTTGCATGTAATCAAGTTCTGCTTTTAGTTATCATTTGTTTATCTGATGCAAATTTTTCACCATTAGTTTATTCATATATGTATCCGCATTCAATAATTAGGGACGTATAATGCTTCCGCTTAGCATGACATCTGATGATGGACCGACTTACGTGAATGCTAAGCAGTACCATGGAATCATCAGACGCAGGCAATCCCGTGCCAAAGCTGTGCTTCAGAATAAACTGATAAAGCGTAACAAGGTATGTGACTATGATTATTTTTCGTCGTGGCAATGTTTTACATCCTGTGAAATAGTATTTTTCGATTAAGCGTTTTTATGATAGCTATATTAAGGTTTTTGTATTGTCTTTCAGCCATATATGCACGAATCACGTCATCTACATGCAATGCGGAGGCCAAGAGGATGCGGTGGTCGCTTCTTGAACACAAAAATTTCTACTGATGGAAATGGAAAAACCGGGAGTGAGATGAACAAAAAAACCGGGGGCGGCCTACAACTGCAGTCCAGTGCTTCACAGAGTTCTGAAGTCCTGCAATCTGAGGTTGGAACTTTGAATTCGTTGAAGGAAACAAATGGAGGCAGTCCAAATGTCTCGGGATCGGAGGTGACTAGCATGTATTCACAGGGAGGTCTTGACAGCTTTGCTGTCAATCATATTGGATCTTCTGTCCACTCATTGGGAGACATGATCGATACTGGACACGGTATCGTCATGCCAACAAAATGGTTTGCAACAGCTGTCACTGGAAGACAGCTGTTGCAACCATAAGATTTAATACGAAAAGGAAACAAGTGGGTTTGGTGCAATGTGACATATTTTGCACCGAAGCCATCCTTTCCGAGACCAGATGAAGAAGCTATGTCGCAGTTTCTTATGTTTACTGCGACAAATTTAGTTCCAGAAGACTACTTCTCCATCTGGTGCTCAGGCAACTCATTCTTGGCTTATGTTTAGGCAACTCATCCTTGGCTTATCATATATTTAGTAGTATTTTCTGTCTTTCTGCACAGACTCGCCGCGGCATTGCTAGACATGCTAATGGCTTGGTATCATGATGCAGTTAACTATGATGTGTCTGTTTGTGTTACAATAAGAACATGCATTCTAGGTTACATGTATGTTTGTGTGTGTGTGTTTAATCTTTGTCTACTAGTTGTGGTGTTTTGTAATGGATTTCTGACTTTATGGATCAATTAATGTATTGTAAGTTGTAACTCTACTAAGAAATGTCAAACTTTTATATCTTATGCATATGGAAATATCTATATTTTATGTTCTCAACAATTTCCAAATACAAAAGTAGGTGAACTTGTTGATAACCTATGAAGCACATATGCAGACACTGGAAACAACACGAACACTAACACGTCAATATCGACAATAATTTGAAAAAAATTAACATAATTCATTGTAATCATAAGTGTCGGTGTCATGTCAGTGTCAGACACTGACGCATGTGAGACATCAGGATGCCTAATATAATAAGGAGTGTTTGTGGATAACCACAAATTTTATTAGAAGTTTTACATGAAACTCTTAATTTGGCTGTAAATTCCTGCTAAAAAAATCATTGACAAATGTTTTGAATAATAAGATGAATAAATACATGAAATGCATCAACTAAGATGAATAAATACATGAACTTCTTTAAATTTTGCAAGAACAATTATATCATTGGTAAGTTTTTTAACATGATAGCTTCTCTCTAAAACTGAGAGGTGAATCCAACACTCGTCAACTTTAAATAATAACTCATTACCAACTAATTATGAAATCTCATTAGGCACATCATGTGATGCATCAAACATTTGATTCTATATTAATATACCAAAATCCTGCCGCATGTAATTATAGGCTGCCAACACCCAAGAGAATTATATGCGCTATTAACATCATCAGTTTCACTCTTAACATTAACACCTGAACATTATCATTATTTTCATCTACCTTTTAATTAAGTTGATGCCTCAATTTTTTTTTTCTTTTAGATTTAGGGCGTCATTTTGTTAACTATTGGCACAAAGCAAGTAAGCAACATATGAATTTTAGGTTTGCTGTTTCAAAAGGTGGTTCTTAACAGAACAGGGATTTTGTTTTTAAGTGGATATTACTATTGAATGTTGTTGCTGTTAAGTTTTAACATAGAAATGGAGAAATTAAATGAAAGAAAGAAGGTGCAGAGTAAAGAATGGACTCAAAGCATGGAGAGAGAGAATGAGAAGATTTCAATTTCATTTTAACCATGCGTTTTTCTTTATGTGTAGCTATAAAATCATGCATAATTCATTTCATTATTATTTATTTGGGTGTAACTGAGTTGTGGATTATGTGAGAAACCAATTGTCATAAACACTTTGTACATTTCATTATTATTAATATCAATGTGCTTCCGCGTTATTTTGCTCTTCCACAAATCTGATTATATAGGGAAATTTTGCGTAGTTTCCTAACAACTTGTATCAGAGCCACTTGGTTGTGTTTGCTAATTTTTCTAGCGAATGTATTATTCACACAAATAGTAACTTTTGTGAATAGTGCAAAATTTGGTTGGCGTTACCAATTTTTCAGAGAGGTGTTCTAAAGCACGATGATTCGTAGAAATTTGCAAATACGATCCCGAGGGAGTCAGATTTGAGTCGGAGTAATGGCTGCAAGTGAAGGCAAAGTGAAAATTGAAAAGTCCGATGGTGCGAACTTTAGCTTTTGGAAGATGCAGATAGAGGATTATTTGTATCAGAAAAAGCTACATCAACCTCTCACAGAAAAGAGGCCAGATTCGAGGAAGGAATATGAGTGGAACCTTCTCGATAGGCAAGCACTTGGTGTTATCCGATTGTCCTTGTCTCGTAATGTTGCTTTTAACATTGCGAAGCAGAAGACAACAACTGGGCTTATGAAGGCTCTTTCCAACATGTATGAAAAGCATTCGGCATCAAATAAAGTTCATTTGATGAGACGGTTGTTTACGCTTCGGATGACAGAAGGCGCATCGATTGCGCAACATATCAATGAACTTAATATTGTCGAAACCCAATTAAGTTCAATTGGTATCGAATTCGATGATGAAGTACGAGCATTGATACTTTTGTCTTCCCTCAGGATTGTCATTGAAATTTTTTACGAATAACCGTGCTTTAGAACACCTCTGTGAAAAATTGGTAACGCCAACCAAATTTTGCACTATTCACAAAAGTTACTATTTGTGTGAATAATACATTCGCTAGAAAAATTAGCAAACATAACCAACTGGCTCTAATATCAGTTGTTAGGAAACTACGCAAATTTTTTTTATATAATCAGATTTGTGGAAGAGCAAAATAACGCGGAAGCACACTAATTATTAATAATAATGAAATGTACAAAGTGTTTATGACAATTGGTTACTCACATAATCCACAACTCAGTTACACCCAAAGAAATATTTTTCACAAAATTCCTATACTGGAATTTTTCTTGTTGTAATTGCACTTGTTATTGATGATGTTATTGAGAAATGAATTATGCATGTTTTTATAGCTACACAGAAAGAAAAACGCATGGTTAAAATGAAATTGAAATCTTCTCATTCTCTCCATGTTTTGCATTCATTCTTTACTCTGCACTTTCTTTCTTTCATTTATCAATTTCTTTTTGATCAAAATTGAAGAGAGAGAAATGGATAAATGAAAGAAAGAATGTGAGAAATTGATAAATGAAAGAAAAAATGTGCAGAGTAAAGAATGGACGCAAAGCATGGAGAGAGAATGTGAAAATTTCAATTTCATTTTAACCATGCGTTTTTCTTTCTGCGTAGCTATAAAAGCATGCATAATTCATTTCTCAATAACAACAACAACAACAATAACAACAAGTGCAATGAGTTACAACAACCAGCTAGTTACAAAGAAGAAAATTTTCAATATAGGAATTTTGTGAGAAATATTTAGAGAGAAATATTTCTTTGGGTGTAACTGGGTTGTGGATTCTGTGAGAAACCAATTGTCATAAACACTTTGTACATTTTATTATTATTAATATTAGTGTGCTTCCGCATTATTTTGCTCTTCCACAAATTTGATTATATAGGAAAATTTTGCATAGTTTCCTAACAAACAGCTTATTATGGCAGCCCAACAAATTCAAAATTTGGCTATGTAGAATGAGGAGAAGAAAGGCTTAAAAAATAAAAATGAAGAACAGAATAACATTTTGGTATCTTACTTATGAGTCTTGCCCTTGACTTCCATAGCCGCTTGGAGCGGCAAATTTAAACTCATATATTTTTGATCTACAACTACGGCTGAGATCATAGAAAGAGGGATCCATTAACCATTCTTCCATAAATCAACTCTAAAAAACATGATTTATATTTTTAGTCATCTCCTATAAAGGTTGACATTGAAAGAAAACTATAAAAACACATATGCTTAATACCTTAGGTATGGTGGGCCCAATTAAGTTAGATGGAGTTTTTTCTCTTTTTTTGGTGATACCTTGTAATTACTCGTGGATGTCATCCTAGCTATGATAAGATCGAGGGGGCTATTTCTAGTCTTTTTTCGTTTTGGAGAAAACAATTTTTGAACACTTCGATTTTTAGAGGTTTCCTCGCAGCCTCTTATTTCCTTTTCAACCAAATATTTTTCTACCGTATCTTTTACTTCGGCAATGTTTGAGGGTTTTGGTGTTACACTCTTGATTGCAATTTCTTTCAATTCTTCCATAGATTGTTTTATGCTAAGAACAACGGTGTCCAACAAAAAAAATAATAGTGGTAATGGTGCTGACACTGTTGGAGATACAGAAGATATAGAATTCAACATTGGTAATGGCATGTGCAGTCAGAAAGGGAAAGAGAACTCTAATAATTACATATTATGATATAAGAGTAAAGAATTCAGCACATAGATAGAAACTACAACATTTCATGAATTGTATGCACATTTCCATGGGTTTGCTGTAAGAAAGGATGATGTGTCACGTGATCGTGAAAATAAGATTCTTATGCGTCGATTAGTTTGCAATAAAGAGGGTACTAGTGACGGTCATTTAAGGCAAACTATGTGAATTGGTTGTCATGCGAAACTTCAACTACGCTATGATATTGTTCGTAAAAAATTTAGAGTTTCTGTTTTCATCCCTACTCACAACAACGAATTAACTCCTAAACGTTTTGTTCATTTTATTCCTAACTATCGTAAATTGACTGAGGCGGATAAACAAGTTGTTAATGACTTGCATTCTCAAGGCGTTAGAACTTGTCATATTGTGGGTTTTTTGATGGGTTAAAAGGGTGGTCATGAAGGTCTCGGTTTTATCAGAAATGACCTATATAACTACACGGATCATCAAACAAGGGTTAGAATAGAAGAAGGAGATATACGCGACTTTGAGTTATTTCCAGGGTAAGGCTGATGGTGATGCATCATTTTTTCCAGAGTTTAGTTTTACAAATGATGGATGCCTAGAAAATATTTTGAATTCTCAATAATATTAATGGTAATAAATTGTGAAATTATACTTCTTAGTAGTCAACAATCATCAAACAAATTCTTCTTAGCTGGGTGGCTAAATATAAGTGGACCGATTTTCATTCCTACATTCTCCCAATTTCATTATCTCTTCTACAAACTATTTTGTTTTCAAATTCTTTTTCGATATGGACCACCAACGAAAACGAAAACAAAATGAATATAACATGAAACAAATTATGTAACACCTCCATTATCTAAACGAAATACTAACGAAAAACCTCTTGGAAGGATTTGTTATTCCCTTCCAATGATGGATGGGAATAACATGAGTTTAGTTTTACAAATGATGGATGCCTAGAAAATATTTTGAATTCTCAATAATATTAATGGTAATAAATTGTGAATTATACTTCTTAGTAGTCAACAATCATCAAACAAATTCTTCTTAGCTGGGTGGCTAAATATAAGTGGACCGATTCTCATTCCTACATTCTCCCAATTTCATTATCTCTTCTACAAACTATTTTGTTTTCAAATTCTTTTTCGATATGGACCACCAACGAAAACGAAAACAAAATGAATATAACATGAAACAAATTATGTAACATCTCCATTATCTAAACGAAATACTAACGAAAAACCTCTTGGAAGGATTTGTTATTCCCTTCCAATGAGGCTTTTCGTTAGTATTTCGTTTAGACAATGAAGATGTTACAAAATTTGTTTCCTTTTCATATTCATTTTGTTTTCGTTTTCTTTGGTGGTCCATATCGAAAAAGAATTTGAAAACAAAATAGTTTGGAGAATAGAGAATGAAATTGGGAGAATGTAGGAGTGAAAATTGATCCAGTTATTTAGCCACTTAGTTAAGAAAAATTTGATTGATGATTGTTGACTAATAACGATTATAATTCAAAATTTATTATCATTAATATTATTGAGAATTAAAAATATTTTCTAGGCGGACATCATCCATAAAACTAAACTCTGAAAAGAAAAAACGATGCATCACCATCAGCCTTACCTCAGAAATAACTCAAAGTCGCGTATATATCTCCTTCTTCGATTCTAACCCTTGTTTAATGATCCTTGTAACCCTTGTTTAATGATCCTTGTAGTTATGTTGGTCCTTTCTAATAAATGCGAGACCCTCATGACACCCTTTTGACCTATCAAGAAACTCACGATATGACAAGTTCCAACGCCTTGGGGGGAATGCCAGACATTAAGAACTTGTTTATCAGCCTCAGTCAATTTTGGATAGTTAGGAATCAAATGAACAAAACGTTCAGGAGTTGATTCATGGTTGTATAGAAACTCTAAATATTTTACGAACTCAAACAATATCATAGCGTAGTCAAAGTTTCGCATGACAACTAGTTCGCATAGTTGGCCTCAAATGACCATCACTAGTGCCCTCTTTATTGCAAACTAATTGACGCATAAGAATCTTATTTTCACGATCACAGTGACACGTCATCCTTTCTAACAGCAAACCCATTGAAATGTTCATACAATTCATAAAATGTTGTAGCTTCTATCTCTGTGTTGAAGTTTCCATACCCCTTATATCATCATATGTCAAATCACTGATACATTTGAAACCATTGGAGTTCTCTTTCCCTTGTTGACTGAATATGTCATTACCAATGTTGACTTCTATATCTTTTGTAATTCCAATGGTATCAAAACCATTACCACTATTAATTTCTACTTCATTTGTATCACTTTCTAGATGCACCGCTTCTTCACTAAATGTAGACATTTTAAAATTATAGCCTACAAAAAAAAATTGGTATAGACAACACATAACATGTCAGGACAATTACTATATTGATTATAACAGTTTGATTTTCAAGCTTCAGAGAGTGGTTGGATGCAGGGACGGACCTATGTTGTGGTGTGTGTGGGCTGGAGCCCCCACTATCATTTGGAAAGAAAATATATACTACTATATACTCTAACCGAAAAATCACACATATAAATATAATTTTACCAATTAACTATATGTGTCCACACATAAAATAGAGCTAAACATCTAATTTGGTTTGTGAATGTGTAAGAAGCTAAACATCATTATAGTTTTTTTATTTACCAAAATTATAAATACATTTAAAAATGTTTGTCTTATTTGTTATTTTAGTTTTAGAATTTGTATTTATGTAGTCAAATTAATCTACAAATGTGTTTTTTATTGATCAATTTAGCCAATTTATGATTATTTGCTCCGTAAACAAATAACTCACATTGCAACCCTTCCTAGAAGGTGGATAGAATTCTCCTACCATGATGTTGAGTTCAAACTGATTTTGTAAGTATGGATCGGAATACCCCTTATACTCCCTTTAATAAATTTTTTGCTATATTTAATACTACAATTGCTATATTTAGTACTACAAATTTATATATATGTTGCCCCCACTACTCAAAGTTTCTACGTCCATCCCTGGTTGGATGTTAGACAACATGGCTAATAGTACTTTGTGGAACATGGATGCTATGTGATAGTGTACTAGAAAATATCACTAATAATGATAATAGGTACAAAGATTCTATTGGTATACTGATTCTAAGTGACTAAAGTAGTCTCACTGATATAGATTTATTTGTGTTTGAGTGCACCTGGTGTTACTTATTTTTGGCTTTTTACTTTGAGGTTGTGTTGCTACCATTCATTTGTAAAGAATTCATGAATATAGAAAAATTTACAGCCTGCAAAATAGTGCAGGAGAAAAAAAACCAGAATCCATCTAAACACAAAAACACCACCCCTCACCACTAAGCAAAAACAAAATACAAAAACAAAGGGAAGGAAGCCATATTTTCCGAAATTAATACAAATTTAGATGCCATATTTTTCTTTGTTTCAAATACATGATCCCACACAAACCGAACAGCAGGAAAAAGAAAAAGTCTAAATCCCTAGACCAAACACATTAACACAACTTTAACAATTTAAATAGCAATTCTAAATCACTAATGGAATTAAATCGACAAAGAGTGATTAAAAAATAAAATCAATGTTACCTAGACAACCCGATTATGGAACAAACCTAGCCGAAACAAAATTCTGAAACACAATTGCAAAGAGGCCAATGATGGAGAAGTGATTATGGAGCCTATGGAAGAGGTGAATGAACGTTTGAAGGTTGAAGGAAGGATCACAAGTGAAGCGGCGACTGTGAGAAGAGAATAGTGAAGCAACCACGGCACAAGTGAAGCGGCAAATTGTTTTGGCGGCTGATGATCGTAGGAATGGAGAAAGAAAAGATGCAAGTTTTAATGAAAATTAGTAACCTAAAATATTCTGTCACAAAAAAAAAAAACCTAAAATATAATTAATTGAAAGTAACCTAAAAATATTCTTTAAAAAAATATAACTTAAAATATAATTAATTGAAAATTTGTGATACTTAACTCATTCACATTTGGCTCAAGTGAGTCCATCTACTTGAATATGTTTCCCCTCAAGCAGGGGCGGCCCTCTGCCATGTGTAGAGCTGTCAAATAGACCTCATATTAAAAGGTCCCATTTTTTGGCCCCTTTATAAGTCCCAAAATATTATGCACCCTTTAGTAGATTTGCTTCTATTTTTTTAAGCTCAGCCCCATATTATTTAGTTTGAATCTTGGCCCTCTTATGAGACTCATTATTGGCCCACAAAAATTTAAAAACAAAGTAAAAATATATAAGTGTTGTTCAAAAACTTAAGAACTTTTTTTTCTCGAGATAACTCAAGAACTTTTTTCTCGAAAGAATTTCGATGATTTTTTCCTGAAAACTTTCTGAAAATTTATTTTCTCGAAAAAAATTCGAAGATTTTTTCCCGAAAACTTTCCAAAATATTTTTCTCAAGATAACTAAGAACTTTTTTCTCGAAAAAATTTTGATGATTTTTCCCGAAACATTATTCGAAGATTTTTTTCTGAAACATTTTTCTCGAAAAAATTTCGATGATTTTTTCCCTAAAAAAATTCGAAGATTTTTTTTCGAAAACTATCCGAAACATTTTTCTCGAGATAACTCAAAAACTTTTTTCTTGACCTGAAAACTTTCCGAATCATTTTTTCTATAAAACGTTTAGAGAATTTTTTCCCGGAAACTTTCCGAAATTTTTTTCTTGAGATCACTCCAAAAAAAATTCGAGGATTTTTTCCCGAAAACTTTCTGAAACATTTTTCTCGACAAAATTTCGAGGTTTTTTTCCCAAAAATTTTCCGGAGCTTTTTTTCTTGAGATAAATCTAGAACATTATTCTCGAAAAAATGTCGATGATTTTTTCTCAAAAACTTTCCGAAACATTTTTCTCGAGATAACTCAAGAAGTTTTTTCTCGACCTGAAAACTTTCCGAATAATTTTTTCTTGAAAACATTTCGAGGATTTTTTCCCGAAACACTTTTCTCGAGATAACTCCAGAAATTTTTCTCGAAAAAATTTCGAGGTTTTTTCCCGAAAACTTTCCGGAGCTTTTTTCTCGAAAACTTTCCGAAACATTTTTCTCAAGATTTTTTCTCGAGATAATCCAAAACTTTTTTCTCGAAAAATTTTCAAGGATTTTTCTCAAAAGGTTTCCGAGACATATTTCGAGAAAACTCCAGTGCTTTTTTGCCGATAAGAATTTTTTTCGAAAAAAATTCCGGAACTTTTTTGCAAAAAAAATATAGAAATTTGGTTCCAGAAAAAATTCTTAACTATTTCATTTCCGAAAAAAAAATTGAGAACTTGGGGCTCATTTTAGGCCTTAGGGCCTACTTTTTATTTAGGGGGCTTAACATATTTGAGACCCTTATAAAAGGGGGTCTATTTATACTTATCATATTTGGGCCCCCTTCATATTAGGGTAGGGTCCAAATGTTTTTGGCCCCCTAATTTGACAGCTCTAGCCATGTGCAAGATGTGACATGGCATAGAGCCTCTGAAAAATAAGTGCCTCAAAAAAAATTATAATGCAATAATATTAGTACATTAGGGGTGTAAAAAATAATTATATTACAATATTGTTAGGTCTATACCCAGTTTTAAGTAACTATATTATATTTTGTTGTTATTGTTAGAAATGAATATTTTTTTATGTTAATTGCAAGAATGATTATATTTTTTATGTTATTTGCAATTTAAATCGATGATGTTTTTTTTATAAAAAAATTTAAGTTTTTTTTATTAAAGGGTCACTTTTATATTTTTGCACATAGCCTCCAAAAACTCGGAGACGTCCCTGCCCTCAAGCAGAAGCTTCTTCATCCATACACTTGCACCGCATACAGGAGTCGGGAGCCGGTCGAACCCTCTGATATCATAGTTGGGTCACGAGGGGTAGCCAGATGATCATCCATATTGGGCATAAAAATAACTCTACAAATGAGTTGACACCACAATTTAACCCAAAATCTTAAGATGTTAGGTTTATGGGTTCTCTCACTTATAAAGTGTTCAATCTTCACTTTTTTAAGCAAGGCGAAACTTAACTCATTCGCACTTACCACAACATATATATATACATCAAATGTTGTGATAGAAAATATTTAAGGGATAAAAAATTGTGAAAAATATTTCTAAGGACTAAAAACAAAATTTCAGATATGAGATATTTAACTATTGTGATCCACAGGTGAAGCAATGTGTTAATGTGGGGACAAAGCAGTGTTTGATTTGAGACATTTCAAAAAAATATTAAATATATTGTTTTATTTTTGTCAAATAGTTTAGTACTATAAATTTCACTCGTAAAGTGAATGAATAGAATGACCGGAATTCAAACTTCAACATTCTACCTAAATATATTCACTTTAATACCATAATACTCGTAGAATATATAATTGAATAGAAACTAAAGAATAGTTTTTCCACATATAGAAAAATGAAACTAAAGAACAGTACAACTTTGTGCACATTTTGAGACTTAAAGTACTTAGTACTTAGGTGCCGCGGAGATAAGAACTTAAGGGGCTAATCATTTATATTTAAATAACTTAAAGGATAACATAATATATTTTGTAGAGAATATTCCCTTCTATATTGAACATTTAGTTTTTAATGAAATGCAGGAAGTATGTTTGATTAAAAACAAAACATAATATATTTTGTCACCGATTAGTACTAACAATTTTAGATATTTTTTTAACGGTTATTGAATTTAAGTTGTTTATAAATTCTCATAAAACAAATCGTTTCGAAAGATTTCAAATTGAATTTTTAATGTGAATAATTATATATCAAATTTTACTTATTTTGAAGTCCAATTCTAAATTATCGGGATATATAATTCCAAAAAAAAAAAATTTAACTATAAATTTTTAGGTCGAGAATCTATACATGTCTAAATTATTTAGAAACTTTTTTAAAAAATTTAACTTAAAACTCTTATTTTATTTTGTAGGAACTAAAAATATAATTAACCAAAAAAAAATGAGTTGGGATCCTCTCCGTTTCCTATTATTTCCATTTCTTCCATTACCAAAATTTTTAAATATTTTATGGTGTATAAAAGACATTTTGACCCACTTAATGTCACACTTTTGCATTTATATTTCCAAAACTATATAGTAATGGAAGAAATGAAAATAATTGGAAATGTAGAGGATCCCAACTCAAAAAAATTATCAAAAAACTTGTATATATAAAAAAGACAAAATTATACGAGAGATCATTTATCTTATTTATTTATAATATATTAGTCTTTTATTTTTTATGTGTGTTATAAAAGATAAAGGATTTAAACGAGACAAAAAAATTAAAAAATTATAGTTTTACAAATAAATAAGATAAAAGCATATGATCTGGTGTAATTTTGCCTATAATAAATGGAAAACATAAATAGGTAATTATTGTGTTTGAATTTTGTGAGTTAAACATATATCCATGGCTGCTGGTACTACCATTGTTTCCTCCATCTACCCAAAACCCCAATCTAAAACCCTTAACTTCCCACACACAAAAACCATTTCTCCAAAATCCCTCAATCTTAAACCCCAATTATTCAACAACCCTTTTCCTTTCTCACTCTACTCTCTTCATTGTCTTCCTCCAATTTCCTACCATGATTTCCTACTCACTCGTCGACGTCGTCGAATGATAGAATATGATGATGATGATGATGATGAAGAAGAAGAAGAAGATAATGAAGAAGAAGAAGTCGAAGACCAACCTAGGAGACTCTTTGTTGGAAACTTGCCATTTTCTTTGTCTTCTTCCCAATTAGCTGACCTCTTTGGAGGAGCTGGAACTGTTGTGTCTGTCGAGGTTTCGAATTTTCTTTCCTTTTTTTCTCCTTTTTCAGTTTTTGTATTTTTTTTTTTTGGTATTGTTTGGTTTGGAAATACCCAAAGTAGTTTATTGAGATTGTAGAGTTGTATCAATTTAGTTCCTTGCATTATAGATATTCTTAAATGGTCCCTGAAATTTGAAAATCTTAATCAAATTCATCTCTCTATTGGTATTTGCCGGACTAGAATGACATTAAATTGTAATATTGTGTAGTCTCGGAAGGATAGCTCAGTTGGTAGTTACTAAGTGACATTATTGGAGGGGTTGAACTCCGAATTTCATACTTATCCACACTTATAGTGTGTGAGTCTAGCCACTAGACTACTGGACAAAAAATATATATAATATTGTGCATGAATTTGAAACTATGTGAATAATTTCATTTGTTAGGACCGACTTGATTGACATTTTGCAATTCCAATGATCATTTTGAAATAATGAATGGTGTGGGTTGATGCAATACAAACCTACAATTTCTAGTACCAACTTGAGTATTGACTCTTGATAAATTTAAGATCTTTTTGTGATGTTGTGGTGATTTTGTTTTGAATGTGTTTTTTGCCTTTTTTTGTTTGAATTTGAGCTGTGCAGATTGTGTATGATGACATGACGAATAGAAGCAGAGGATTTGCATTTGTTACAATGGAGAGTGCGGAGGATGCTGAAGAAGCAATTCAAATGTTTGATGGCACTGTAAGTCTCAATTGCTTATTGGCCTGTTTGAATTGGCTTATTTGAGTTTATCTACTAGCATAAGTTTTGTGAGACTGTTTGGGAGAACTTATGAAAACTGCTTATGACAATTTTCATAAGTTCTCCAATATAGCTTATGAAAATATGTCGTAAGATGTATAAAATTAGCTTATGTAAGCTTAAACATACGGGCTTATCCTGATAAGTGCTTGTGCAATAAGCTGCAAATAAGTTGTTCATCTAAACAGGTTCATTTTCATAATATGTATATGATTCATTGGAAAAAAACTGAAGAATACATATTTGAAAGAAGGGTGCAATTTCATTTTATAACCATCAACAAAATATTCTATATAGTGAACACTGAAGATAGAGCTGGACGCAATCTTAACAACAATCTGCACAATTACTTGAACTTGGTTTGTAAATATTTGGTGTTCAGGTTTTAATTAGTATCTATTCTGTTATAGTTGAAGATGGAGGTGGACATAGAGACCAGAATGATATGTTTGGATTGGCTTATTTAAGCTTATCGTATGACATAAATATTTGTGAGACTGTTTGAGAGAGCTTATTAAACAATTTATGACATGTTCATAAGTTGTTTACAACTTATTTTCATGAGATCCACGTGATATGCTTACGAAAACAGCTTATGGAGAAACAGTTTGACTTTATTGCAAAAACACTTGTAAGATAAGCAATTGTGCTATGCGTGCTTAATTAAGTTGTTTATCCAAAAAGGGTGCTTAATCAATTAATCCTGGCTTAGTTGTAAATTAGTTAGAGCCAATTTCTTGTTTTCTTGTCTCATTACTACGGTTTACAGCACTGAACAAACAAGCATATTTCAATTCTAAATTCTAATGGTAATGGATATGATGGTGAACAGGAAGTTGGAGGTAGGGCTATTAAGGTAAACTTCCCCGCAGTTCCCAAAGCAAGTGAAAGGGTACAAATGGGAACAATCTATAGAGGTTATGTAGACAGCCCTCACAAAATCTATGCCGGAAACCTTGGTTGGGATATGACTTCCCAGGATCTTAGAGAAGCCTTTGCTGAGCAGCCAGGCTTATTGAGTGCCAAGGTCATTTATGAAAGGAATAATGGAAAGTCTCGCGGATTTGGATTTGTCTCTTTCGAAACTTCTGAAAATGTAGAGGCTGCTTTGAGTAATATGAACGGTGTGGTATGAACAATTTTTGCCAATTATTAGTTTTATAACTTTTGTTCATCTTGTGATATCTCAATCTAACTATGCATTGGCTTTCTCTGAATGTATAATGTACTGTGTTTTTCAGGAGGTTCATGGTCGGCCTTTACGACTGAAGTTGGTTGTAGATAGTAATAAGCCTTCATCTCCTCTGGCAATTGATCAAAATAAAGGAAATAATTTCGATAACTTGGAAATGTTGTTTGGAAGAAGTAAATGAGGTATATATGTTATCTCCTAATCCCACCCTGAATATGCTTCAATTTTCGTCCAAAGTGGTCTATAGTTGGCTGCACCGTAAAGCCAACTATAGAGGATTCAATTTGGACTGTGCATCAAATATATGTAGATAGTCCTTTTGAAAACTAATAAATGCAGTGATCATATTTATTTGGCTCTTCAAAGATATATGTGATGTACATTAGTCTTTGATTTAGCATTGGGGCACTGATTAGCATTCTCCGTATAATATATTATACTTTTCGTGTAGAAAAATATTATTATACTTTTATTAATTATAACTGTCAATGATGTTGATAAGCATGTTATGCTATTCCTTCGTCACTCATTCAAAAGATGGATTATTTGCATTATTTTCTCATGACAGTGCTTTTATTGGCAACATCCTTGTGGCGATTACGCCATTCTTTCCTCGTGACAATCTTAAGTAAAATAGTATTTTCCTTTTGCCCTTGGCCTATTCACGCTTATTGAGGTTTAGTTTCGTTTTCAACATTATATGCATGAATGAATTAATCACGATTCACGCTGTTTACACGAAAGTGGGAATGAAGTGAACAAAAGAAACTAGAAGACAACAATTAGGGTATGTTTGAGAGTTTATTAAAGAAGGGGAGGGGAGAGTTTTGGAAGGGAAAAAAAAAATGAAGAAGAAAGAGAACTTTAAAATGGGGGCTTTGAGGGTTCATTTTTCTTCATATTACTATAATACAAAATTCCTAATTTAAGGAACTCAAAAATTGTACTAGAATAAAATTTTGGAGAGTTTAGATGAATTCTTCAAATTCAATCTATATTTTTATAACTTAAAATATTTTCAAAATTATTATATTTATCATAAACATTTATTTATTATTCTCTACAAAAAGTCAAAAACACTTTTCAAAAAATATAAAAAAATTCTCTATTTTTTTTCTTATGCCCCCTCAAATCTCACAATCAAAGTTTTAGAGTAATGGTTGTAAACTTATAGAGTGTGTGTGATGTGAGAGAAAGAAAAACACGAAAACCATTGAATGAATTAGTCTAAATTTATTAATTGGTTTTCGTGTTTTTCTTTCTGTCCTCATTTTTTCTCTCAAACCACACGCACTCACAAAGTAATATATTTATTGTTTAATTATACTAAAATATTTACTCACTCTTTGGTAGCACTTCTCAATGCTCACATAATGGTACTTCCAAAATCAAGTTTAAATAACAACAAAGCTAAGGATGGGATTTTGAAATCAATCCAAATTTGTAAACATATACTCCTTTTGATTTTAAATATAAGCGAAAAATTACTTTTCAGATTTATTAAATAATTAATGAATTTGATCAATAAATTTGAAATGTGGTTTTTTGCTCACATAAAAAAATTGTTGCATGCAAAACAATAGTTTCTCACTTTTTAATTTTTTTTCCATTGTTTAATATTTTTCTCAATTATTTTGTCTTTTTCTGTTTTTTTTTTTTAATTAACCTTTATATAGATATTTACAAATCAAACTAAACAATTTTTTCTTCACCGTTAAACATATTAAACATTCTCCATGATAATTTTTCCTTCACCACTTGATCTTTAAACATTTTAAGGCGAGTCTATCCCACCTTAAATCCGTCTAAAATATCCAATTGTTTCAATGACTCCCTCCAAACAACCGATAACGCTGAACAACTAAGAAAATTGATTGATCAATTTATTACGTCCAGACCCCGAAAGTATTAATTTTATAGCTCTCAATTCTACAACCACTAACAAGTGATCAACCAAGGTCTCAACAATTATAACGTTTGAAACGAAGCAAAATCTCCAATACTTTCACTCTGTCTTTGATGATTCTATCACGATGAATATATCACTAAATTGCTTGTCTGGCTGTTTGAGTCAATAAAATCATTTATCCATACATAAATGTTTGGAAAAGTGTAACTTAACTGCTGTTCGATCACATCATCCCCAAGAAATCAAAAGTAAAATAAGAATCAAATAAAGTTGTAATTTAAAAACCACGAGTCATCTTTTTGCAATTTTTTTATATTTTGGTCAAGTAGCTTAATGATTAGAAATTTCACCTTTAAGGTGAATAAGTGGGGTGTCCAGAATTCGAACCCGTCCCCTTTATATATAATGCAATGTCCCTGCCAACTGAGTTAAATTCACGTGGATGTCTGATGTTCAAATTTCGGCTCTTACATATATATGAAGTAGTCTAAAAAATATGCAAATCAAAATAATTCAAGGTTAGACTGAAGTTATATGTTTTCTTCTCAACATGTATGGTTAATCTGGACTTGCTAATACAAATTCTTGATCCAATTTCCATTTGAAGATGAGTAATTCTCTGTCTTTGCAGGTGAAATTGCTCACACACAAATATTGTTGTTGTTGCGGTTAATATACATAAAAATAATAAATAGCCGTGGCTTTTTTTTGACAATAAAAAAAACTCACAGTTATAGTGTTGTATTAATTTTTTTTCAATTAGCTTAATGGCTAGAATTCACCTTGTGATAATAAGCGGGAGATCTAGGATTCGAACTCTAATTTTATATATAAAATACAATATTTCTACCAATTGAGTTATGCTCATGGAACACATTAATCAAATTTTTAATTGATGTTACAACATTACTTGGTATTGGATAATGCAATAATAAAGAAACAATGCAATTATACATTTTTTTTTAAGTATGTCAAAAAAAAAAATTAAGCAATGCAACTATATGTTTATTTATAATAATACAAAATTTCAACTGAATAATGAATAATAAGGTGCAATTTTTTGTACAATGGCATCAACGTGCAAAATAATTGAATTCTTCCCACACATAAACTAGGTAATTCACCCAACCATATACACATAAATTTAATTAACATAATAAAAAAAGAATACCATGAATCTTCTCCTCCAATTCACATACCAAAATGGGATAAATTTCTTGACTAAGTTTTCCTCAAGGTAGATAAAGACCATGACCATCATAAAGGTTCTAGAAATCACCTAAACAAAATACCTCAACTCTCAATCTTCAAACATGTACCAAACCAACCAATATGAAACATGCGACCTATAAACTATTAAAGTATTTTTTTTTATAATGCCATAGTTGTCAAGGCAGCATGAAATTGACTTGACTAATTTATAATGTAACCTTTGAACTAGTCATAGCCACCAAGATTATATTATTATAATATAATATCCCATTTGAAAAATCTCAAATTATTTTTTAAGGACAATAGGCAAAACTATGATCAAGATGATAATCAGAAGAATTATGATGGCAATACAAGTCCATTTTCGGGTATTCTTTTGGTGCTTCCTAGCAACATGCAATTGTTGGACCCCACCTCTAACGTACGAATTAGCACGTGCCACGTGGCTTTCAATATTATCTAATTGTTCACCTTGAGATTGAACCAAAACAGACATGTCCATAAACACTTGGTGAAGTTCCATTAGATTTCTCTCAATTTCTTTCACTGTGTCATGTCTCTCTTGGATTTCTTGGATTGTGTCCATGATGTTTGCTCTTCCTTGTTGTTGGATTGCTTTTTGTAAAAATGTTTCACTTTCACCTATTACATTAAAAAAAAAAATTAGTACTCAAAATGTCAAACAGCTCTAATTATTTAGATTAAAAGGCATAAATGAATGAAAGACAAACAGAGAACACATTGCTCCATTAATTAATCCTTTTGAATAGTAAAATCAATCCTTCCGGAAATCCTTTTTAAAAAAAACTTAATCTTCTTTTCTATTTTCTTTTTAAAATCCTTCCACCTAAAGATACTCTTTAAAGAATTCATCATTAAAATTTAACAACTTATGAATAATGAAACAAACAAAAGTTTTTTTGTTATATACATTTAGAAATTAAAATTATAATACTACAATAAAGTTATGTGAATTGATGAGATATACATACCGGTTGAAATGAGGAGGTCAACGGTTTTGTCATCGGGATTCTCTCCGGTGACAGTATAGTATCTACGTTGTACGGTTTCTCTGTATTCAGATGATATTTGTTGTCTAAGGTCGTTAAAGCTATCCATGGAGTCTTTAAGTTTCTTCCTCAAACCACCCACCACAGAGGTTCTAGTTCGGTCTGAGGACGAACCTGGTCCAGCGCCAGGCAAAGCCCTACTAGCCTCGTTGGACCGGTCAAGTGCCTCGAGCCGAAGTTTAACAAATTTAGCTTTTTTAAGAGCTGAAGCCACATCAGCATCCATTTTGGAGCGAATATCCTTCACAGATTTCGCGCTGTGAAGGGTCTTGCTCCTCTCATGGGAGGCTCGAAGGTTTTCGTAGAGACGATCAAGCTCCTTCAAATCCTCTTTAACTCCTTCAACTTCTTCGAAGAATTTGTCTAGCTGAACACCGCTTTGTGCGCTCGTCGGTGATGACATTTCAATGACATGGTGGTGGTTGTCCGGCGAGACTTGATCCGGGCTGCGGAAGCGGGAAAAAGATCCGGAGAATAAATCATTCATCTTCTTGTTTTGTGCAGGAAAATATCAGAACTGAGAAGGTTTTGTTACTTTTTTTCTAAAGTTGAATATGTTTACCTTGAACTGGATTAGAAAATATGAATGAGTTTTGTGTATATATTTATATGTTATGTAATGTAATGAGGATAATTATGGATTTGGTACTTATATATAATGATGGTTGTTCTTTGAATGATATTGGGTTTGAAATTTTCTTTGAAAAATAATAATAATAAAAAGGTTGAAGTGGAAGGGGGGAGACCGTTTCAAATTGCAATAAGATGCAACATGTGAAGTAAATATGATTATTATAAAGGAATAGTTAGAAATTAGAAAAATATATTTTATATTTGTATGCAATATTGATTGTTGAGCACAAATGGCAAGTTTATAAAAATATTAATTAATATTATTTTTGGCCTTTTTTAAAAAAAATATGTAGTCTAGATTAGTAGTAGCAGACAGGCAAAAGAGGGTAACTGGTCAAAGGAGGTTGGGAGAATAGGGCGTGTACAAATGGCTTTCATGGGAAATTTCCTATCAAGAGTGGAAGTTAAAGGGAAGCAGCCTATAAGGTACTGGTCAATGGAAAGGGCAATATAGGAATAAACTAATAAATAGACGTTGGGAAGAAAATTGATGCTTGCGTGAGAAAATGATTTTTCTTTAATCTTTTTGATAACACATTAACACTTTCATATTGTTGAGAAATAAAGAGGATTTTGGTCTCTAACCCTCACATGTGACAATGGTGTGTGTCTCATGTGAACAATTGACTCGAATTTTTTGATCATGTTTGATATATTAACATGGAGTAGCGACAAATATCATGTTGTGGGCAATTGAAATGGTATTTGGAAAGCTCAAGCTCCGCACAAGACACGTCATTTACTTTGGCGCCTATGTAGAGGTTGTCTCCCGACTCGTGCTCGATTGTTGGGAAGGCGAGTGGATTGTACTCTCAATTGTCCTGTGTGTGATGAGGAGATTGAGGGTGAGCTTCACATATTCTTTAGGTGTGCAGTAGCCCGGGATAGTTGGAGTGCAGCTGGTCTGTCGTCTGTCTTACATAATGCTACGTACCAACAAACTAATGCTATGGATCGTATTTTCGCTGTTTGCAGCAATGAAAGTAGTGATACTGTTGGTAGAGTGGCTATGCTACTCTGGAGCATTTGACACAATCGTAATGATAAACTTTGGAATGATAATGTCCAGATGTCACGTCAAATTGGTAGATATGCTTTTGATGCTTGGAATGATTGGTACTCGGTACATAAGTTACAGAGTAATAATGTGAGCGGGACTACAGAAGCAGATTTGGTAAGGTGGGAGAAACCAGCTCTAGACTGGGTAAAATGTAACGTTGATGCTGCCTTTGTGTCTGGATCTGGAAGGACCTCGGTGGGATTGTGTTTTCGCGATAATAGCGGTCATTTCATGGCTGGTATGACACAATGGCAGCAAACTGTTATTTCATCTATAGAAGGAGAAGCATGGACATTACTTTTAGCAATGGAAGAAGCTAGACTTAGAGGACTGGATCGAGTTCAATTTGAAAGTGATTCGAAAGTTCTGATAGAGGCCATTCATATGCAGCGTAGAGGCAACTCTGAGTTTCTGTCAATTGTTCATGATATCCTTAGTCTTATGTCATCTTTTATAAACTTTGAGGTTAAGTTTGTTAGGAGGCAAGCGAATTTGGTTGCTCATACTCTTGCTAGGGCGGTCAATTCTTGAGCTAGCTTCCATAGATTTGAGAATATTCTCTTTTGTATTGAACATTTAATTTTTAATGAAATGCAGTAAGTTTGTTTGTTTCAAAAAAAATAAACATGGAGTAGATTCTAAGAAATTAATTTGTTGTATTGTTACATCTTAATTTTATTTATTAAGTTTTTGGTTTTCAAAAAAAATGGTATTCTAATAATTCAAAATTCAACGGCGTGATAAGTAAAATTTGATAAAAAATTATTTTAATTCAGATTGTTTTAAGGGTTCATTAACCACTTGAGTTTAGTGTGTTGACTGTATTGTACTTTATTTTGATATGCATATTCATATGTTTATTTGATGAGTTTAATTTTCATTTATTGTCAATACAAAAGTTTTTTATGTTTAATAGCATAATATTAGTTAGAATTTCACTTTTAAAAGTAAATAAGTAGAGTGTCCAGGTTAAATTTTTTCTGGTTATATAATAATATGTTCCTATGATAAATTCGAGTTGGAATTCTCTCAATTTCTTCAAAAAAATGGCAAATGCAATTACTATAGTTTTGATGTAAATCAAAAATATAAATGCATGTCTTTTGAAAATAATTAATATTATTTGTTGTCATTTCTTTTAAAAAATTGAGAGGATTTCTACACGATAAATTCACCGGAACTTTGTCAGTATAAAAACATTGTACACTACCATAACAGACTTTGGATGTATACAATACATTACAAAAGAAAAACACCAAAAACATAAGTCAGTTTTTTTTTACTGGAAAAACATAGTAAGTCAGTTTATTTAGAAACGCAGTGGGTAAAAAAGTAGTGTTCATTATTCTAATGAAACCTACCGTAAGACTTATCTCCAGAATCAAAAGCCAAAAAATTATTATAATGATTGCAGCCCCACCGACCCTAGTATACATTGCTGTTTTTATTACTTAATTAATACTCCTACAGATATCAATATTCATGTAATACAAGAAGATTGAGTAAAAAATTTGTAATACAAGAAGACTTATGATATTAAGAAGTTAAATAATAATTGAGTTTAATGGATACAAGTAGACAGAGTAAATAAACTTTACACACTCAACCAATTATAATCCTTCAAACTTCCAAAACATATTAAAAAAGTGGAGTTAAGTGGGGTGACATGGCGGAAAACATGGTTGTGATTGATCGACAGTGTAAAGTTATTTTACACTGTCTGTGCATATTTCTTTTTCTCACAATAATTTTAATATAAATAAAATTCTATAAATAAACATATTAGTATCTATAAAAAAATATAAATAAATACGTTTATTTTACGTTGTTAAATTCTAACCTCAAACAATACAAGGACAGAGCCTAAACCTATCATAGATCAATAGCAGAGCAAGATTAAACTCAGTCTGCAAATGCTGCAAATTCAGGCTTGGTCTTGACTCTCACATTATAAGGTTGAATTAAGCTCAACTCTCAATTTTTAAGAGGGTTGCTTATCAAAAAAATTCTAAGAGGGTTCGCTTCACCGCTATGAAGATGACCCTTTATATATAAGCCAGTACATAATCTGCACTACTGATAACAATTAAGAAACTACATAGATCACCCATGATTTGTTAAGTTCAGTATGGCGTACCTTCTATATCCAAAAAACTATTTAATGTTGTCATTTTACCTCATAATTGCGGATACAGTTATGATAGTATGAAATTAACATATTCATCGCTTGCGAATAGTTGCAACATTGTGCTGCCTTAGTAGCCTTACAAATTTGTAAAAAGCAAAGAAGATAGTGTATTAAGAGGACTGTACTAGGAAGTATTTCACGAAAATATCAGTCAGCAAGAAAAGCAACTGATCGAAAATTCAAAATTCAGACCAACATATACTTACAGAAAAAGAATATGATACTCAAAATAATGATTCCAAAATTCCTCCTCGACAGACCAATCAACTATTTCCTTTCCAAATTACAGACCCACATTCATCATCCAGCCTTTCCATGGATTGAAATAATAAAACTATTGGTCAATCCATGTTAGTCACACCCTTCCCAGATCCTAAAGACATAATGAAACCAATATTCATAACAGTTTATAGACAGACACTCTTAATCCCTAAGGTTAAGTACCAGTTGGAGGAGGAGGAGGAGACGGGGTTGTCTGCGCTGGAGCAGGCTGATTACCCCCGCCGCCGCCACTACTATTATGTTGCCACGGTTTCACGGTGAAGAGAACCACAAACAAGATGATGATCAGAAGAAGAATAATACAATAACAGGTCCATTTCCTTGTGTTTTTCTGGTGCTTCCTTGCAGTCTGTAAATGCTCAGTTCCAGTGTGCACAAACGAGCTTGCCCTCGCCACATGGCTCTCAATATCGTCCAATTGCTCACCTTGAAGTTGTACCAGTACTGTCATGTCGAGGAACACTTGGTGCAACGCCAGTAGACTCTTCTCCAACTCTTTGACAGCATCGTGTCTCTCTTGAATCTCATTGATTGTGTCAATAATTCTTCCCCTGCCTTGTTCTTGAATGGCTTTCTGAAGAAAGGTCTCACTCTCGCCTGCAAGAAAGTGAAACTCACATCAAATCAGATCAAGAAAAATGTTGAACCTGAACTTAATTAAAACTCAAAATCACTAGGAACATATACTTCACCAACCGGTCCATATCCAACAAATAACAAGCTATCTTTAAAAGCGATTCACTTCACATACTAACATTTTGAAAGACAGTGTTAAGTCTATATGTATCATGCCACCTGAGGCTGATCGAAGGTTGTCGGAGGGTAGGACGAAAAATGGTTCTCTGAAGTAAGTCAATGAGGATTTCATGCATTAACGCAGTCAGGAGTTCGACACTCATTTAGTGTTAAATCTACATGTCTCATGCTGCTGGAGGCTGTTCGAGACTAATGAAGGGTAGGACAAAATAAATTCTCTGTAAGCAGGGACCCCTGCATTCACGCAATCAACAACTCAACATTATCTGATAGATAGGATAACTCAGACTTCGAGTGAGCCTTTTAAATATTTTTAAATCCGATTAACCAAGCTTGAAATCTGAGCCCCCGTCTAGATCAGATAGTGTTTAAAATCAACCGTGTGAATCCAAGAAATCTCTAATTACATGGAATCCAAATCCACCTAGGACCACTCCAAGAGATTTATTCTTACAACAATCATACTAATAACCTCACACCAAGGAGAATGATATACACATTCTCTTCACTTGCATAGCGATAACTAATTCTCCACCAATTCAACCAAGTCCTATATCTCTTCCAATCCAATAATTGAAAGCAAATTTAATTCATCATCATCTCCAAGTAATAAATACACTACAAAGTATCCTCCGCGCACTCAATTGCAAAAACTAATCACTCAGGTAACTGAGATTCAATTAAGGAGTTAACATTTCCCAGCAAATGTTTTTCGATAAGCACTAGTGAGGATCGAACTCAGGACCAAATGGTTGACTTTAGTCAAGTTTCATGAACTGGCTATTTTGTAAGTCAATTCAATGCTAGATGTTAAACGATTCATATAATGATAATGATAAACATAATTTAAAAGTTGATTACAAATTTTCAACATTGAAATTATCATAAACATGTTTTAAAACAAAATTAAGAGATGTAAACATTATTATTACCAGTGGAGATCAACAGATCAAGCGTCTTATCATCAGGATTCTCGCCAGTAACAGTAAAATAACGGCGTTGAACAGTTTCTCTATACTCCGAAGAGATAAGTTCACGGAGACGATTAAAAGTCTCCATAGAATCCTTAAGCTTCTTTTTCAAACCGTTGACCACAGAACTTCTCGTCCGGTCCGAAGACGAACCCGGTCCACACCCTGGCAAATTCCGGTTCGCAGCATTAGATCGTTCTAGAGCCTCCAATTTCAACTTCACCATCTTCGCTTTTTTCAAAGCAACCGAAACGTCGTCGTCCATACGAGAACGTAATTCCTTAACTCCCTTAGCATCGTGAACCGTTTTGCTCTGTTCGTGACTCTTCTCGAGTCTATGTGAAATTACTTCAAGCTCTTTTAGATCGTCTTTTACACCTTCTACATCGTCGAAGAATTTGTCGAGGTTTACTCTACCTACGGTGGCTCCTGGACTATCTGTCATCTCAATCACATGGTGGCGATCCGGTGAGACTTCTTCGCTACGGAAGCGAGAGAATGAACCGGTGAATAAATTGTTCATTATTTTATTTTTTTGGTGAGATTCAGTTCAGAAATGATGTGAAAAATTATTTATAATGTGGAGTAAAATTTGTTATGAGTAGTGAGAGAATGAGAAGAGAAAGACTCTGAAGTCAATGGGTTGTTTAAAAATGATGGAGTAGGGTATAGATAATGGGGGGGGACCGTAGGTGATAGTAGCGCGTGTGTGGTGTGTGCTGGCGAAAGAAGAAACTTCGTTTGGATTGGGAAAGACAAGTTGAAAGTGTTAAACTACGGACGGAACCGCGTTGGATTGGGTGATTATTGATTAATGATACTGTTGATTTTGTATATGTGTTTTCTATGAACCAATTTTTGCTTAAGCTTAAAGAGAACTTTTCAAACGCGGATTAATGCTTAATACGCTAGGGAAAAACTACTTTTAAGGTAAGATTATCATTTTACTCGTTTATCCAAATCCTATCCAAATATATGTAACTTTTCATTTAGTGTATGTCCAAATTTGGATTGTTTATTGTAATTGTAACAATTGTGTATTTTGACTCTTAAAAAGTGATATGATGATTTTGATTTTTGTATAATAATTTTTTATATAGCATTTCATTAATTAAAATTTGGTAAATATGCGGCCGCCTTATGGGCAACCTCATTTAATTAAGGGTTTGTCTAACATGTGCAACATTGCACATGTTAAAGCAACTAAAAGTAGTAACTTTGTATTGAAAAATAATAATTATTTGTTAAAAATTTATTCATTTAATGTAAAATACACAAGTTCCAATATAAAGTTACTATTTTAAACTTCTTAACATGTGCAAGTTTGCACATGATAGAAAAACCCTTTAATTAATAATAAACTTAATTCATTTTATTAATTAAATGAATCTAAATATATAAAGAGTTTGTCTAATATGTGCAATATTGTATTTTTCTTTTACACAAACACAATTAACTCATTTCATTAATAATAAAAGGTTCAATACAATGAGGAACATTGTTAAAATAAGTGCGACTAGACCAAGAAACGGCCGCCCTAACTAATGTGCAAGCCGCCATGTTCTCTTGTTGCTTTGTGAACTTAACCTCAAAGTTCGTATTACATTGTAACAATAATTTAATGGATGAAATAATAGAGCTTCACTTCAAGTTTCCTTGATGCTTAGCTTGTAAATGTTAAAGCAAACAAAAGTAGTAACTTTTTATTAAAAACAACAATTATTTATTAAAAAATTATACATTAAATATAAAATTCACAAGTTCCAAACACAAACTTACTTCTTAACATATGAAATTTACACTTGATAGAAAAACTCATATATAAAGGAATCAACTAAAAAAGATAGCAACCAGTTATATAATTAATAAACCGTTCTAGCTAAACTTCACATTGAAGTTGAAAATAATAATAATAATAATAATAATAATAATAATAATAATAATAATAACAACTTAATATGAAAAATTGTAGTTCTAAATTTAGAAGTTCAAACCTCCTAGAAAAACTGCATCAATTACAATTTTAGAATCATTTTTAAAGATAACATTATGTGAATCACAAATAGTTTCCTTCATTGTCAGGTCTCTCTTTCAATTGTATTGAGTCTCTCTTAAATGAAATTAAAACTTGTAAGAAAAATTGGATCTGAATCCTCTTTAGCCGCCATTTCTCTCATATTTTCATTACGTCACCATCTCAGCTCTCTCCCTCTCCCTCTCCCTCTCCCTCTCCCTCTCTCTCTCTCTCTCTCTCTCTCATGCATGAGATAATTCAAATCCAGAAAAAATTTGTTGCAATAATCCCGAATGCACCACCGCCAACCTATTACACTCATTGAAACATACCAACTTGCATCAACATTACACATTAAACTGGCCAATCTCATTCAACAGTCACAACTTTAATGGAACATTTTCTAGTTCAATCCAAGAAGCTTTCATAAGCTCCACCATTCTCCATTGAATTATCATAAAAATAAAAAGACTAAATTGCATATTTAGTCCTTTTTGTTTATTTTAGGTTTAAGTTTGGTCTCAATGCTACAAATGGACTAGTCTATCCTCAAGTAATAATTCTCACGTAAATTAGTTCGTATCCACAAGGATCGTGCCAATGCTACTAGTGTTGTTTAGGAATCGGATAGATTTGCATTCGCTTATAGTTTGGAAGAGTTTGAATTGAAATAAACATAAAGTAAAATAAAAGATATAAGAGAATTTAGATGAGAAAGATAGGTCGAGTGATTTCAAATCCCCCTACTCAAGCTTAGCAATTTGACATTATATCTCTTACTATTCTTTTTATTATCCGACAAATTAATTCATAAGTAGTAAAATGTGCTTTCACATACTAAAGTTACCTTATTGCAATTGAAGGTGTGGTTGTATGCGCTAGAGCAGGTTGATTACCCCCACCGCCGCCACTACCATTATGTTGCCACGGTTTCACGGTGAAGATAACCACAAATAAGACGATGATCAGAAGAAGAAGAAGAAGAATACAATAACAGGTCCATTTCCATGTGTTTTTCTGGTGCTTCCTTGCAATATGTAACTGCTCAGATTCATCACACATAATCGAGCTCGCACTCGCCACATGCCTCTCAATATCGTCCAATTGCTCACCTTGAAATTGTACCAGTACTATCATGTCGAGGAACGCTTGGTGCAACACCAATAGACTCTTCTCCAAGTATTTGACAGCATCGTATCTCTCTTGAATCTCATTGATTGTGTCGATAATTCTTCCCCTGCCTTGTTCTTGAATTGCTTTCTGAAGAAAGGTCTCACTCTCGCCTGCAAGAAAGTGAAACTCACATCACATCAAATCAAGAAAAATGTTGAACATGAACTTAATTAAAACTCAAAATCACTAGGAACATGTACTTCACCAACCATTCCAACCCAACAAATAACAAGCTATCTTTAAAAGTAAGTGATTCACTTCACATTAAAATTTTGAAAGAATGTGTTTTGTGTTAAATCTACATGTATCATTCCACCGGAGGCTGATCGAGGGTAGAACGAAAAATGATTCTCTAAAGTAAGTCAATGAGGATTTCATTGATTAACGCGCAGTTTGACACTCTTATGGTGTTAAATCCACGTGTCTCATGCCACTGGAGGCTTTTCGAGACTAATGGATGACAAGACAAAACAAATTGTCTGCATTCACGCAATCAACAACTCATCATTATCCAATAAATTGGACAACTCGGACTTTGAGTTCGTTTTTTAAAATATTTTTAGATTCGATTAACCAAACATGAAATCTAAGCTCCAGTCTTGGTCAGACAGTGTTGAAAATCGACCGCGTGAATCCAAGAAATCTCTAATTACATGGAATCCAAATCCAACTAGAACGTTTCTCCAAGAAATTTATCCTTCCAATGATTAAACTAATATCTCACACTAAGGAGAATCATATACACATTCTATTCACTTGCATAGCAATACACTAATTCTCCACCAATTCAATGAAGTTCTATATCTCTTTTAATCCAATAATTGATAGCAAATTTAATTCATGATCATCTTCAAGTAATAAATACACTACAAAGTATCCTCTGAACTCATTATTTTGTATGTCAAACACAATGCTAGATGTTATGAGATTCGTTATTTCGTATATAATGACAAACATAATTTAAAAGCTGATTACAAATTTTCAACCTGAAATTACCATAAACATGTTTTAAAATAAATTAAGAGATGTGAACATTATTATTACCAGTGGAAATCAACAGATCAAGCATGTTATCATCAGGATTCTCGCCAGTAACGGTAAAATAACGGCGTTGAACGGTCTCTCTATACTCTGAAGAGATAAGTTCACGGAGACGGTTAAAAGTCTCCATAGAATCCTTAAGCTTCTTTTTCAAACCATTGACCACAGAACTCCTTGTCCGGTCCGACGACGAACCCGGTCCACAGCCTGGCAAATTCCGGTTCGCATCATTAGATCGTTCCAACGTCTCCAATTTCAGCTTCACCATCTTCGCTTTTTTCAAAGCCACCGAAAGGTCGTCGTCCATACGAGAACACAAATCCTTAACTCCCTTAGCATCGTAAACCGTTTTGCTCTGTTCGTGACTCTTCTCAAGTCTATGTGAAATTACTTCAAGCTCGTTTAGATCGTCTTTTACACCTTCAACGTCGTCGAAGAATTTGTCTAGATTTACTCTACCTACGGTGTCTGTATCAATCACATGGTGGCGGTCTGGTGAGACTTCTTCGTTACGGAAGCGAGAGAATGAACCGGTGAATAAATTGTTCATTATTTTTTTTGAGATTCAGTTAAAAAATAATGTGAAAATTAAGTTAATTATAATAATAAAATTTTGTTATTATAATTAGAAGTAGTATACTATAATGAGAAGAGAGGAGAAAGACTCTGAAGTCAATGGGTTGTTTAAAAATGATGGAGTAGGGTAGAGAGAATGGGGGACCGTAGGTGATAGTATAGTGAGAATGGATTTTATTTTATAATAATAAATTTAATTCATTTTATTAATTAAATGAATCTCAATATAAAAAGGAAGATTGAGAAATCATAACAGTTGCATGTTGTGTAAGAAATAGCAATGGTGAATTTATGTGTGCAAAGACAAGACAATATGGTGCAAGGCTTTCGATCATTGAAGGTTAAGGCATGGCGCTGCTAGATGCTGTACAATTAGCTACCCAAAAAGGATGGAATGGTTAGATAATAATATTAGTGAGCTTATGTTATTGGACTCATGTTTTTAAGTTTGTAAATTAGTCAATTTAGATTTTCTATATATTTTCTGTGTAATTTTTATATTATTGAAACCCTAATTGTTACCTTGTGTTGTCTGCGAACATTATTATTACCATAAACTTGGAGTATAATTGTGTTTTGGATGCTACTTTCTGGTGAGAATGTGTGGCATATTGGATATTTGGTTTACTAGGATCAAGTGCTACTTTAGCGTGAGTGTTTTTGCAGGGAATTAGCTTCTTACGGTGAATTTGTTTAAATGATTTTATTTTCAAAATGAAATTATAATACGAAAAGTTTTGGAAGAAACCATTGGAAAGAAAGCAATGTTATTAATTATGATATTATTGAAATCACAGTCGTCACTTTGTATTCCAACAACAAGGGAAATTCTGAGTTTGGCTACCTTATCTCTAATATTAAGAACAACTAGTATCCAGACCCGTGTCAAGCACGGATAAAAATATGTTTGTTGATTTATTAAATTATAAATAATATATTCTTTTTAAACTGAAAAATTAAAATTTTAATTGCTAATAAAAGATGAGTAATGACAACTACAAAAATATTTACAATCTTATATAATTTAATAATTAAAATAATACTGCGATAAAAACTAACCGTAAAATTTATGTATAGTGGCATAAATTTTCTTAGGGAATATTCATATAGTTCATATTTTTTCTTTTTTTATTAAATTAAAAATGTGTCATAGTTATTGTTTCTATTTTTGGTGAGGAAGCTAAAAAAGTCAAAGAAAAAAAAACTAAAAAGAAAAACTATTTACAAAAAAAAAAAATATATAAGAGTTACTCTCTCAAGCCAATGTTTCTCTATATCACACACTTAGAGAGAGAAATCAATGTGCATTTTAGATACCGACTTATTGACTCATGCTTCTCCTCCCAAAGACGTTCGTGATCTTCTTATATAAACGACGCAATGTTGTTTCTATTGGTTTCCACTAAAAGAATTATAAAGTTGATGGAAAATAATTTCTCAATGGATCGAATATATAGAAGAGGCTTTAATGTTTCCTAAAAAGGCTTTGAGGTGAATATGAATTACAAAAAAAATTGTCCGTGTATGAGTAGGAATATATATAGTGGCGGAGCCAGGAATGTTAGAGAGCCTGGGCGCAAAATTTTAATCGTAAGCGGCAAATTCACATGTGACATAATATATAAATAGTTATAAATCGAAATAAAAGAGGCTTGTCATTTTGTCAACAAAAGAAGTGGTAAAATCACTTAAGAAAAATCAATTAAGAAAAAAAAAACTTATGCGAAAAACACTTAATTAAATAAGCACTTATGTGAATAAGCACTTATTTAAATAAGATTGAATAAGTACTTAATTAACTAAGTACTTGATTAATAAACACTAGTTTAAGCACTTAATCACTTAAGCACTTAATTGAATAAACACTTAATTAATTAAAATAGCTTTAATAAGTATTTATTTAAATAAGCACTTAATTGGTTAAGCAATAATTAAAGTTAAAAAAAGAGTCACAGAGGGTGCCAAATTGAAATTGGGTGTACTGAAAAGCAATAAAAAAAAGAACCAGGCCCAAGCCCAGTACTGCCAAAAACCAAACAAAAACACTTGATTCAGCGCGGTGCTGATCTATGGTGCGTGATACAGCTCTGCTATAGGGGTCTTCTGATCTATCAGACGACCATGATTTAAAAATTTCAATACAGATTTGTACCTTTAGATCCTGCATAGTAGATCCAACGGTCACGTTTTAAACCTGAATCTTCATCTTCTTCCGACCACCATTCTGCAACTCCGGCACGGTGGTTTCACCACAGGAGTTTCTATCTGGATGTCAAAACGCGAAAACGAGTATACTATTTCACTTGATTTTTTGCACTGAACACGAATCTAACCTTAATTTTTTCAATAGATGCTTAAATTTTAAATTCCGAACCAAAATTCTCAAGAACACCAAAATTAATTTTGGCTGAGCCTGGGCACTGCCCAGGCATGCTAGGCGGTGGATCCGCCACTGAATATATACAACCATATAAATAACAAAAAAATTGCTTCCCATATTAATATTTAAGCAGAAATATAGGTTCTCGTTGAAATTTAAAAAAATAGTCTTCTTATTAATATATATGACTAAAAATAAATATTCCGTAAAAATTATAAAATAAATAGGTATTTACAAAAAAGTCCTCGTATTATGTGAGTAAAAGAAACAAATTCTATGTTTTTACAAAAAAGAAAGTCCTCGCAACCATAATATCTAAAAAAGAACACTTTACAATAAACAATATTTTACCTTACCTATAAAGGGAAGCTTTAGTAGCTCTTAGGCCTCCATTTTGCTTATGTGGCATGCTTTATAAAGCTTCTCATATCTATTTAAAATTTCTTCCACAATTTATTTTATGTGTCCATTCATCCTCCAAAATAATTATCTATATGTTACAATAATAATGGCTCCCAATAACTTTTTTGCAACAAAAAAAAAATTAAACAAAAGTGATACGATTTTAAAATAGTATGATATAACATAAATTATTAGCAAGGGTAACATATAAATTAATAGTAATAATGAAAAAGAAAAAAAAAGATCAAATCTTAAAAGGAAAATGAATATTAGATATATGTCCCTTCATCTTTTACACTACTAAACATAAAAAATAAGCCATGCAATCATCATAAATATAATTAGAAAAAGGTTACTTTAAATAAATAAACCAAGTCAAAAAATTACCCCAAAATATTTTTTTCATGCTTGACCAAATAAATAAATAAATTTTATTCAAAAATACTTTAGTTGTATTGTTTATTCATTAATATTTGTGCTATTATTATTTTTATAAAAAAAAGATCAAATTTTAAAAGGAAAATGAATATTAGATATATGCCCCTTCATCTTTTACACTACTAAACATAAAAAATAAACCATGCAATCATAAATATAATTAGCAAAAGTTTACTTTAAATAAATAAACCAAGTCAAAAAATTATCCCAAAATATTTTTTTCATGTTTGACCAAATAAATAAATAAATTTTATTCAAAAATACTTTAGTTGTATTGTTTATTCATTTATATTTGTGCTATTATTATTTTTATAAAACATAACTTTGTCACATCAACCTTTAACCTACCATTCTTTCATATTCCTTAACTCTTTTTCTTAACTATGACAAATAAATTTATCCAACAATCTTTTAAACTATTATCTTTTCCCATCCCTATCCATTGTGTGTAGTATAAATTTGAGTTTTCATCATCACTTTCCTCAAACAACTATTGGATTGCAGTTTTTCAATTTTGAATAGGTTTTATATTTTTCCTCTAAATCTCTTCATCTCTTCATCTCTTCATAATTTATTAGTTTCTATATATTAACTTATGTTACTCTTACATTGTGTGAAAATGTTAGACATTTTTTTTTTCTATATGATGTTTGTTAGCCTACTTTTCTAACTTTTTTCTTATTTTTTATTTTATTTCAATTCTTAAGGTAGATGTGACAATTTTTTTAGGTAAATTAGGAGAAGAGAATAAAAGATAGACTTCTATTTTTGTCTTTGTTGCATCATTGATTCTTAAGAAGTCTATAAAAAATGATAATTTATATGTAAGTATATATCTTTGAGTGCATTTCCACTATGTTATTATTCACGGTATATACCGTATTCATATGTACCAAAATTTAATTTTTGTTCTTCATATGTAAATATCAAACAATTTATTTTTTTGGACAAACTAATTTTTTTTTATTCTTCATTTGTAGTACATTTCGTGCTTTTAACCCAACCCAAGCGGAAGAAACTTATTCAATGGTCACCGCTAACCGCTTTTGGTCCCAAATCTTTGGGGTTGCTTTTTCCAATAAACGTTGGTTACATTTCTTTATGTTATTTGTCCCAGTAACGGGTTTATGGATGAGTAAGGTATCAGTTTGAAGACAATTTTTACATATTACTCTGGGCAACAATATCACTTATTTTTTCAAAGAAAACATACTAAAAATTCTTTGCGATCACACAATTTTTCATTTATATTCAATTAAATTTGTAAAACCACAAATCCACCTTCATTTGTAAATTACTTACATTAATAAGAAAAAACATATTTGAGAATATGTATGGCCACGAAGATCAATCTATACCCACAAGATCAAGAAAATAATACACAAGGTCAAGAAATATAATTAGGTACCATTAATATTAATTAAATTATAATTTGATTTAAGGTTATGCTGTGTGTTAATTTTTTGGTACATTATGAACAATACACATTCTGAAATACTAAAATTGTTCATTTCGATTTAATTTTTTATTACTAATCTTTCATTTCCGTTATCGTCACAAATATATCATCTATAGTCCTATAATTTTTTCCCATAAAAATATTGTATTAATATGTAGGTATATTTGATTAAAACTTAAAACTTTCGATTTTTTATTAATTGATATAACCTATTTATTTTTGGAATACAATTATAAACAAGGGAGTATTAGAGACAATTTGGTGGGGATGACTTACCAATTTCTCTTAATTTATTAAATCTAAAATTTATTTATTTTGCAGAAGTTAGATTTAATGTCTAATGAATAGAGAAAGAAACCGCCCATATAAAAAGCTTTCCAATTTCTAAATTTTTAATTAAATCTAAAATAGTAAAAAACAATTTAGTCTAAAAAAAATTAATGCATTATTTTATTTATTTATTTTTATAATAAAATTAATGCATTATATTATAGTGAGTTGTATTACACTATATAAAATTAATTTTTTTAGTGTGTCAAATTACTATTATTTTTTGAATCATGTCAAAATAATATTCAGTGATACAACTTCTTACAAAAGGATATATCAATAATGAAAAAATTAATTAAAAGGGATATATCAACTAATATATAAGATCTTCAATTTTATGTTTCGGTTATGTTAATCTGAAATAATATTCTTTTTTTAAAATAATATAGATAGAGAGAGACATAAATATTTTTATAAAACCATTAATACCAAAATAGCCACATAATTATCATGATTCTTGGAATTCTTTCAATATTCTTTTAATATAATAATGATAAAAAAAATGAAAATACGTCACTAAAATATATATATATGCTAAATAAACATAAAAAAAAAAATTTATAAATAACTATTTGCCTTTGAAGCATAATTCTATCAACCCTTATGTAAAATAATTTTTTTGTGAAAGAAACTTTTGAGATAATCTTGAGCTATATCTAATACTCTTTGTCAAAAAAAAAAAACCTATTTAATACTCTGTTATAATTTTACACCCTTAATTATGTGTTAATAATATTAACCTTGGAAAACTTTCAATTCACAAACTTATCATCTATTTTTAATTTTTTTAAAATAGATATCATATAATTAAATTAACAATTGCTTATAATAAACAAAAATATGATTGTAACATATATGTAGAACTTTGTGGATATGATTTAAGAGTGCTCCTCTATATTATAAAAAAAAAAAAAAAAGAGTACTCCTCTATAATAAAAGGGTATTGCATTTTAATAAGCACCACTAAAAAAAGACAAAAAATGAGGGGACAAAAAACTCATAAAAAAAGAAAAAGATAAAAAGAATTGAATAGAGCATAGTAAAAAGAAGATAAATAAAGTCACTCATTAAAACCATTCTGAATTTTTGATCAATAAAATATGAAGTATAATTATATCAAGTGATCACACATATTTAAACATATTTACATGCAACATAATAAGATTTAAATAATCTTATATCATAAAGATAGGGTCTATATGTGTTTTGAAATTCACTAAAAATTCTAAAATTATTACTTTGATTTAAATAATAGTGCAACTATTTAAATAAAATAAATACATATTTTTTTTTTTTTTGGTCAAGTAGTCTAGCGGCTTGAAATTCCACCCTTAAAGTGAATAAGTGGGATGACCCGGGTTCGAACCCCGGTCCCCTACATATATAATGCGGTGTCCAACCAATTGAGCCAAGCTCATGGGACAAATAAATACATATTCTACAGTGTTAAAAAATGTTAAAGTTACGGCTCAAAATATATTTATAAGAAATATAACATTTTTTTTAGACAAAATAATAAGATGACATGCTAAATTCTTCTAAAATAATAAACTTTTTTTTACTTGAGCCAAATAACTAAAACTAAATTCAAATATATGCAATCATCTTCCAAACTTATATATTGGCAACAAAAAATATTTTAGTATATATTATAACAAAAATAAACTAAATATTTGAGTATGTATTGATCGTTTAGTTTTTAATGAAATGCAGTAAGTTTGTTTGATTAAAAAAAAAAAACTAAATATTCAAGCAAATATTATTAAATAAGAGATAAAAAACTAACAATAAGTTTGAAGGGAAAACAAACCAAAAACAAAGGACAAAGCAAAAAAAAATGTAAACCAAACAATAGACTAAATGAATCGGGACAAATAAAGTCGGGATAAAATTCCATCAAGTGAATATGTGAGAAGAATTTCAAAAGAACGAAAGAGAAGTAAGTAGAAAAATTATTTGGTGCCTTAAATTGCATCAAAGGGAGTAAACAGTTACACTACTTGATATGTAATTTTCAAAAAACGAAATCACGTGATAAAAAGTACGTAAGTATGCATGTCTCAAACTCTTATTGAAAAAAATAAAATAAGGGATATACCTCAAAAATAAAAAAAACAAAGTGACATGTGACTATACAATTACAATATAAAAAAAAACTAAAATCTTATACGATTACACTACTAAAATAAAGAGAGTTGTTATATAGTGCGAACTCATTAAACACAAACGCATAACGAATCACGCAGGATGTTCACTGTAACTGCTTTTTGCATTTTAAAGCAAAATAAGTAGATCAGGATTAAGAGTGATCCAATGATTAAAAACCATTCATTGAATATCGTTAAAAACAATTTCGCACTAACAAACTTTTTTCTAAAATAAAATATGAAACATCCCTTCAAACTTATAAAATATTAGTATAGGAGATCTATTACATTAAAATATAAACAAAACTACGATATAAATCAATGAAAAATCTCATATTTCTAAACAACTTTTTATTTTTATAGACATACTAATATTAAATATAATCATATTTTAAATTAGTATTTATCTTTTAACTATCTGATTATACCTATTACAATTATTATTTTTCATTTAAAAATTAAGAAAGAGAGGTAAGTAAAAAACCTATTTAGTACCTTAGATTGGATAGAACAGAGCAATCAGTTATGCTATTTGATACGTAATTTTCAAAAAATGAGATCACATGATAAAAAAAAGTATGCATACATGTATTCCTCCAACTCTTATTGAAAAAAAATAAGGGATATATCAAAAATATAAAGCAAAGTGACTCCTTTTCAAAAAAGTGACGTGATTATACAATTGCAACTCATATAAAGAAAACTAAGATCTTATACAATTACGCTATTAAAATAAAATATGATGCATCCCTTCAAATTTATAAAATATTATAGGAGATCTATTATATTAAAATATAAACAAAACTACAGTATAAATCAATGAAAAATCTCATATTTCTAAACAATTTTTTTAATTTTTATACATAAACTATTATTAAATATAATCATATTTTAAATTAGTACCTATCATTTAACTATATTTGATTGTACTTATTACAATTATTATTTTTCATTTATAAAAATATTTTAATCGAACCTGTGCAACGTACAGGTTTATTCCTAGTGCATATAAAAACATCGTTCATACTTCATAAAAACAAATTCTATAATAAACCGTAAATATAATTTAGCAATCAAACAATATAAAAAAATGAGTTTGTTGAAAAAACACTTATATTCTTTTCCATCATTGCCATTTCTATGGAAAATGGTAGTTTATTTGAACCAAGATCCTTAATATACCACAACCTTACGACTCGAACCATTAGGTTCCAACTCTCTTTATTGGCATTTATCGAAGCAATGGAGTCACATGATGGAGCCATGATATGTTTGCTTTGATTTTGATGAATAGAATATAACAATAGACAGACTATTTATAGGTGTAAAAGATCGGACTAAAATGTAATATTAGGCCATAAGCATAAGTAATATTCTTTGAATTCTTTTTTTTTTTTGTACTTTATAAAATATTTTTTTGTTGCAGTTGAATATAAAATATTTTTTCGTTGCACTTTAAAAACAACCGAGATATCTAAATTATATAAATGGTCAATTCTTATTTTTCACGTTACTTGAATATTTTATATTCTATGATTTTTTGTTGTTGTTGTACTTTAAAAATTACGTTTTTGTTGTACTTTAATTTGATCAAATAAAATTAATAGTGGTCAACAACACAACCGAAAAAATAGTGTGTGTATTATTATATTTGATTAAATTAATTACAAAAATTTCAAAAATAACAAAATCACAAAAGAACATTGATTGCCAAAACGAGACTTAACTTACACTTGATAGATCTCAACATCTCCCATCAAGTGTGAATTTCTCTGTGTGCACAATCTGATACCATTGTTGCCTATTGAGGGGGAGCCTCACTAGTTGGTTCAATATATTGGCCTAAGAGCAACTACACAAGTGACTTTGATACCACACTTTCATAAAAAACTTTAAGATATTAAATTTATGAGTCTTTTTGCTTATAAAATATTCAACCTCAATTCTTTCGATTAATGTGAGATAAATAAAATTTAATGAAAATTTATTTTTCTCAAAACTCTTTTTTTAATAATGAAAATATAAAAAATCATTTGTTTTTTTTAATAATGAAATTCATTTGTTTTTTGTTTATATTAATTAAAATAAATAAACATAAATAGAAACCCCTCTTATATATATATATATATATGAATATAAAAATAACCCCCTCGTATGTGAAATGAAATGACACCATTAGAGGTGAAAATAGGTTAGGCCGAGCTAGGTTTTGTCAAGGCTGAGTCTGGCCTGTCAAAAAATTAAAGGCCTGAGCCTGGCCTGTGGCCTATCATATGCTTATTTTTAGGCCTGAGCCTGACCTTTTGGAAGCCTGACATAGCCTATTAGCCTGTTTAAAAGTCTATTTCACATAAACATATTTAAATAAATAATTATATTTAATTTTAAATATACTAATGAACAAATAAATCAATGAGAGAATTTGACTATATAGAACATCATATTTCAATTTTAGTTTATAATAATATATTTATATATGTGAAAAATTAATGTGGATTAATAAACTTGAATTACTGAAAAATTTAATAGATTATAATTTAATCAAAGTACAAATTTTAATATATAATAACAATGGATGTAAAAATATTATTCATATTTACTTAAATAGACCTATAAAGAAACATTGACATACTCTATTTAAAGAAATAAGCGACCTGCCCTGAGCCTATGTATGCTAAGCCGTAGACTTATGTAGGCCGACCTAACCTATTTTCAACTCTAGACACCATTTCTGAAAGTAAACAAATCCCACTAATGTAACAAAAGAAAAAAAATTCCACTAATTGAAGAAATGAACATTTGCACTGCACTATTCTCAACGCGTTGCAATTCACACTAGCAAAGTGCATTACTCACAACACAACCATAACACGTTTTGCTATGTTCCACTCTCCACTATCTCCTCTACAATAAATGCTTCAATGCCTTTTTCGCCCTAACAACTTTCACTTCCATCATCACACACCCAATCTTCTCTTCTCCATCCCCCGAATCACAACTTCCCTCATGTCCTACCGCCCTAACTACCAACGCGGTGGCCACAGAGGCACCTCCTCATCCTCCAATCGCGGTGGCGGCAGAGGCCGAGGCCGTGGTGGAGGACGCGGTGAACAAAGATGGTGGGATCCTGTTTGGCGTGCTGAGCGTCTTAGACAACAACAAGCAGAGGTACATTTCAAATAAATTTTTTTTTTTTCATTGTTTTGAATGTTGAATGTTGAAGTTTGTTCAATAGTGTTTTTGAATTGTGATTTGATCAATTGCATTGTTGATAATTAGGGTTTAATTTTGATTTTAATTTTGTGAGTTACAGAAGGAGGTTTTTGATGACAAAGAATGGTGGGATAAGTTAGGGAAGATGAAAAGTGGAGAGGAACGAGAAATGGTTATAAAGCGTAACTTCAGTATTGGAGATCAACAAACCCTAGCTGATATGGCTTATCAACATGAACTTTATTTGTATGTTCATTAAAATGTTTTGAATCACTTGTTTGTTCATTTTACTAGGAATTTAAATGAAACCATTTTTTAATTGTATATTTCTAAATTTTATGTGTTCATTATGAGTTATTTCTTTATGAGAAAATCAATCAATAATTATTGAATTGAAATCAATAAGTCCATTAAGCTAGCTTATAAGCTTGTTCGATAAAAAATGAGATGTGTTTAGTAACATGCTTCTCTAATTAGCTTAGAGGATTTTTTGAGATGTTATTTCAAGTAGCGTTTGAGCTTATAACTTTTTAAATTTTATCCCATTTTTACCCTTATTATTTTCATTTTATTACTATTTCTTTATTTTTTTTAAAATATAATAACTACACGCTAACCATGTACTTGTATGTCATTTTGTACTTACAACAACTGAATTTGTCAAACACTTTAATTTCATTCTACTAGCTTTTTAGTTATAAGTTATCAGCTACAAGCTAGCTTTTCATTTTACCAAACAGAGCCATAATCTTAATGATATACTTCCACATGCACAATAAAAAATTCTTCCTTGTTGAAGAAGACTTTGCACTGAGCCAAACTATACAGCAAATAGACTTGGTTTGGGTTTACTACTTATGAGCTTTAATTAGTATGGCTCAGTTGTTTTTCACTTCTTTTATGTGCATGTTGTCAATATGATGGCAGTAATAGGTTAACATCTAGAACGAACATGCAACTGTATTGTGCAGCATAACTTTCCGAGTTCTTGACAGCAATTGAATATGTGAAAATAAAAATCATTTCTGTCATTGCATACAATACACACTCGGCATTTATTGATTCTACTTGTGAATATCTAAAGCTTAATCTGATATATACATATCTTTTGATTTTGTCTAACATCTTTGATTTTTACTTGCGCAAAGAAAGCCATGCATATAATAAGGGGAAGGCTCTTGTTGTTAGCAAGGTTCCTTTGCCTGATTACCGTGCAGACCTTGATGAGCGTCATGGATCAACACAGAAGGAGGTGGACTATACCTACTCTATTTCAATGTCCGATTACCAATTTCTTGTTGGAAGTTTGCTTATATACTAAGTTTGGTTTTCTGCAGATTAAAATGTCCACAGACATAGAGAGGAAAGTAGGAAATCTTTTAAATAGCTCACAGTCAACGGGGACAGCAGCTGCTAGTTTGCCTTCTGTTTCACCTGATCTGGGACATAAACAATCAGTGACTACTATAAAATCTGCTTCTTTACAGAAGACTGATACTTCAAAGGGGAACCTCAGTGTTGCACTCAAGGAAAGGCAGGAACTGTCGCAGGTATTGAAGCATTTAGTAGAAATTTTGACCAAAAATCTAGTATCTTTTGTTTGCATCTACTGTACCATTTATTTGACTGCTTTATGCTGTATTTTACTTACATTGGGATTGGAAATGTGCAGGCAAGTGATAGTTCGAAGGAAATGAAATCATTTAGGGAGAAGCTTCCAGCATTTAAGATGAAGTCCGAGTTTCTGAAAACTGTTCGAGAAAATCAGGTGTGTTACATAGTTTATTTACTTGATTCATGATGCTTTTAAGAAATTATATCTTTTGATCTCCATAGAAATTTAAAAGAGGGAAGACTTTGTTGCTTGATATTTAAGTGGAATAAATTGTTAATATGATGCACACTGTTTGAACATATTTTGATGCTTTGCTCATGTTCATTCTATGGTTCTAGTTATAGTTTTCATTCTAGAATAGAGTAAAATTTGGCCGGTGTTATTGCAGGTATTGGTAGTTTCGGGAGAGACAGGCTGTGGCAAAACAACACAGCTGCCACAATTCATTCTGGAAGAAGAAATATCACATTTGCGCGGGGCTGACTGCAACATAATTTGTACTCAGCCTCGTCGTGTATCTGCAATATCTGTGGCAGCCCGTATATCTGCTGAAAGGGGTGAAACTCTTGGCAAAACTGTTGGATACCACATCCGTCTTGAAGCAAAACGTTCTGCAGAAACACGCCTTCTTTTCTGCACCACTGGTGTATTACTTCGGCAGCTGGTAATATTAGATTCCCCTGAAGCTGAATATCCTGTTTTTAAGATTTCAATTCCAGCTTTAATAAAATTTAGACACTAAATAGATATTGGAGTCTTATTTCACAACTTAAGCTTTTGGGAGAGTTGGTGATCAACATGGTATTTGAGGCGGAGCATCTATAATCAACTAGTCATTAAATCTTTTCTTGCCATACCCCTTTTTTTTTAAGCTAAATTAGCCCACCCAAATTGGCACCAGAGAGAATCGAACCTGAGACTTTAAGGAGGAGCACACTCCCAGGTCCCAAGCCAATACCACCAGACCAACCCAAGTGGGTTTTCTTGCCATACCCATTGATATAAATGAAAGTTGAATTTCAGTATAAGGTAGGATAGACACTTGCATTGAGCCCATAAGAATCTTGTGTCGGGGTCGTTTTAGATATAAAAATAAATCACGAGTGTTCACTTAATAACAACTTCACATAGTTGATTAACATTTTCTTCCCTGCAGATTGTGGCAGTGAGCAGATTGTGGTAGTGGTGCTTGTATAGATATAGAATATAAAAAAAAGGAAAAAAAAAAGAATATAATAGAAAATAAAATTCATAGTGAGGAGGGGTTGAATTAGTTAAGTATTTAAATGATTATTGTTACTAAATATTTTAAATTTGAATAGGTCCAAGATCCAGAGTTGACTGGTGTTAGTCATTTGCTGGTGGATGAAATTCATGAAAGAGGTATGAATGAAGACTTCTTAATTATAATTTTACGCGACCTTCTTCCCCGGCGTCCAGATTTGCGCCTCATTCTAATGAGTGCCACAATCAATGCTGATTTGTTCTCCAAATACTTTGCAAATGCCCCAACAATGCACATACCGGTATTGCATTACTTTTAAATTTCATGTTATTGAGTTATATTTTTATTTATTTCAATGCGCTTGTAATTCCTTTATTTTATTTGGACATATGTGCCAGGGATTTACTTTCCCTGTGGCGGAGCACTTCCTAGAAGATGTATTGGAGAAAACTAGATATAGCATCAAGTCGGAGTGTGACAATTTTGAGTGGAATTCAGGGAGAAAAAGGAAACAAGATTCTAAGAAGGATCCTTTGACTGAAAAAGTGTTTGAGGCATGTATACTTTATATATCAATCCATGTATTGACAGTCTTCGTGATTTATAAGATACTTTGAACTATGAACTCTTTTATTTTCATCATGCCCATTGCATGGAATTAGGGCTTAATAAAATTATTTACCCCACTAATTTTGTTTCATGGGTCAAGTTGAATGTTGTATTCCATAGCATATGTGACATTTGTCTTATCAATTATCAATGTCGTGCTATATTTTTTTTCAACATTTTGCATTCAGTTAATGGTAGTTTCTTAGTCAATATGGTGTTACTGTTGGGATCAAAAGATTTGTTCTTTTAAAGATCCTTTTTCATTGAAAGGCAATTAGCAATTATCCATGACCGACACTCTTTCTATTAACATTATCTGAAGGGTAAATTTTTTTTGTATGAAGGGTAATTTTGATAACAAACAAGTGATTTTGGTTGAGTGGTGCAATTTTGATTGATGCTCTTTCATTCACATGATTTTTGGTGTGTGATTTGTTTGTTGTGTTTGTTAGACTGTTCTTTTGGTGAAGTGTGGTGGGTTGGAGGTTTATGGAGTGAAAGGCCTTCGTATAATATGCTTCTCTTTATTTGTAATAGTCTCTCTCTTCTAGTAACATTTAATAACATCTTTAATCATTAAAAAAACCAAAACATGATGAAATTTGTTTAGATTTAATGTTCTAACCTTTGGAGCTAAAAAATTCGTAGTCCTTTTTTTCCTTCAATTTGGATGAGTTACATACATTATGTTTGTTGAGAGTTTCTGTTTTGTACTCTGCTACTAATGTTACTTATGAGCTCATCCCATGTCATAATTTGTTTTAGAAGTTCCTTGCCATCATTGCTATATATATAAATATATAATATAATTTAATGCTTGAATGAATAATGCTTGCCCATCTTCTCACAGGACCTTGATGTAGATACTCACTACAAAAATTACAGCTTGGGTGTTAGAAAGTCTCTTGAAGCTTGGTCAGGCTCAGAAATTGATTTGGGTCTGGTATGTATGTAAACTATTTCCTAATTTTTTGAACAGGCTACAATAGTTTAATATTATAGTTTGTGCTAGATATGCTAATGAATCTAGATTAACATTCTAACAGTTTGCTATTCGACTTTCCTCTTTTTCAATGAATTGTGCATTCTATGTTCTCGGTTGCAATTGTTGTTTCATTTCTTACTATCTTCCTTACTCGTGCGGCCCTAAGCTTAATAATTGAAGTTCTCTAAGTTTGTTGAATCAGTTTTAAGAGTGACTGTTTCATTTTGATTACTATGATGTTTAAGGTAGAAGCAGCAATTGAATATATATGTTGGAATGAAGGTGGTGGAGCTATTCTTGTATTTCTTACTGGATGGGATGAAATATCTAAGCTACTTGAGAAACTTGAAGGAAATAACTTACTTGGAAACCGTAGCAAGTTTCTAATCCTACCAATACATGGTTCAATGCCTACCATCGACCAATGCGAAATATTTGACCGCCCTCCCCCTAACAAAAGGCAAGCATGTTTCTTTTTCTAATTTTGCTCCATAGGCCGATTTTTGTTGTGATAATATGCTTAGAAATATTTGTGAGGAATTTGTGTAATCATTGCTTTGGCGTATAGGTAAATGTGACTTAGAATGATATATAATAATTTGGAACCTAAACAAACATGCTGGACCTTAAAGGGGAACATGTGAATGTAAACTAGTCAGGCAAATTTACTTGACTATATTGCTTTGATAGTAATAATTTGGAAGAAGGTTGCAATATTTTCAGCTTTGCGTGACTTGAATTTGTCACCTCTTAATCACACAGTAACAATTCCAAGTTCCAACCATTGTAACAAGGTTCTTGTTCATTTGACGGGTATACCCCAATATTCATAGCCTAAATAATTGGAAAACCGGACTTCTTGTTTTAATACATTGTTGATGCAATTGACTTGATGCTTTATGACATACATTAGATGTTTAAGTAAAGATGGTGTTTTGCTTGCATATTTATTTGAGTTTGGTACCATTTTAGCATCTCCGTTTAACGTTGTTATTTTGCCATTGCAGGAAAATTGTGCTAGCGACAAATATTGCTGAGAGTAGCATCACCATAGATGATGTTGTGTATGTCATAGACTGTGGTAAAGCAAAGGAAACCAGCTATGATGCTGTAAATAAGCTTGCCTGCTTGTTGCCGTCATGGATTTCAAAGGCTTCAGCACGTCAGGTACTGAAGTCGTGGAACATAACTTTCTAACAGTAAGGTTTATTGCTCTCATTTAGCATGTGACTCTTCAGAGGCTGAGCTTGCAATATATCTGATTCTTGTAGTTGCTGAATGATTAAATGTTGTCTTTACTCCCCCTCCCCACCAAATCCTAATATAAAAGGCAAGAACAGAGTATGAACATGTTACATGCTATGTTTGCTTTTACTAACCCAAAGATTATTTCAGAGACGTGGTCGTGCTGGTCGAGTACAACCTGGAGTCTGTTATAGATTGTATCCAAAATTGATCCACGATGCTATGCTGGAGTATCAGTTACCTGAAATTCTCCGAACACCTTTGCAAGAGCTGTGCTTGCACATTAAAAGCTTGCAGCTGGGAACCGTGGCATCATTTTTAGGAAAGGCACTTCAGCCGCCAGATCCTCTTGCTGTTCAAAATGCTATAGAACTTCTAAAGACAATTGGGGCATTAGATGACAAGGAGGAGCTTACTCCACTGGGTATATTGTGCTAAACATGTTTGTCTCCTCGAGCTATTTAGTCTTACGCTGTGCATGATATCTGAGTTAATTTGTTCTTTTCAGGTCGGCATCTTTGTACTGTACCTTTGGACCCAAATATAGGGAAGATGCTTCTCATGGGCTCTATATTTCAGTGCCTCAGTCCTGCCTTAACTATTGCTGCTGCTCTTGCTTACCGCAACCCATTTGTCTTGCCTATAAACAGAAAAGCGGAAGCTGATGCTGCAAAAAGATCTTTTGCTGGTGACTCTTGCAGGTTGGTCATTTTGTTCGAGAAAGTGTTCCCTTCTGACTTTTCATTCAAATTTTACTGCATTAACCGTGCTTGTGCCTGCATAATGATAAGTATATTTTTTGATTCAGTGATCATATTGCCCTTCTTAAAGCTTTTGATGGATGGAAGGAAGCAAAAAGGAACGGGAGTGAAAAGGAATTCTGTTGGGAAAACTTCCTGTCCCCAGTGACCTTGCGGTTGATTGATGATATGAGAACACAATTTCTCAATTTATTATCCGACATTGGATTTGTTGACAAGTCGAGGGGTATCAATGTAAGCCCTTGTCCCATTTTTTCCAATCTTCTCTCGCAATTTAGTTTGTCATTCTTGAACGAACTTTGGATAATTTTCTTTCCGATTTACTGATTATATTAGTCTGGGTACTTCTCTCATTTTCTGTTTACCTCTGAAAGTCAACAACTAAAGCTTATGGCTAAATTCTGAGCAAGAGCGTGAATTTTATCAATCTTTATGCGTATCTCTGCAGGCTTACAACCAGTACAGTCATGATTTGGAGATGGTTTGTGCAATTCTTTGTGCTGGGTTGTACCCTAATGTTGTGCAGTGCAAAAGCAGAGGAAGACGATCAGTATTCTACACTAAAGAAGTTGGGGTGGTTGAGATCCATCCCTCTTCTGTTAATGCTAGGATTCATCTCTTCCCTCTGCCCTACTTGGTGTATAGCGAAAAAGTTAAAACAGGCTGCATCTATGTTAGAGACTCTACCAACATTTCAGATTATGCGCTACTTCTATTTGGTGGTAATCTCGACCCTAGCAAAAATGGTGAGGGCATTGAGATGCTTGGGGGTTACCTTCATTTCTCTGCTTCCAAGAGTGTCATTGAGTTGATAAAGGTAATTTCTCCCTCAATCTTTTACCAACCAAATCTCTGATGCTTTTCCTTTATAACTGGTTTCCGACCCATGCTTTACACAAAACAATCTCATGCTAACTCGATGTGCAGAAATTACGTGGGGAGCTTGACAAGCTTCTAAACAGAAAAATTGAAGAACCGGGTTTTGACATTTCTGGTGAAGGAAATGGTGTTGTTGCTGCTGCTGTTGAATTGCTTCATAATCAAGTCATGCGATAATTTTCTTTAAAAAAAAAGTGACGCGATCATTCATTAGCTATTATCATTAAGTATTGACGATTTTGATATAGATTTTATTAATTGCAATTTGGCTGGAATATATATGTGGGATGACTATTTTTCTTCGGTTAAAAAGGACATACAATACTTGACAAGGGAAGGAGGAAGGACATAATTTTCTGTTACATATCAGATTCCTCTGACAAAGGAAACTGAGTATAGAATTGGGTCACATATACCATTAGTAGAATATTTATCTTAGGATGTCATACTTCTATTTTACTAGATTATTATGCTTTTCGATAGACTTCCCCAGATATTTTTGTAGAAGTTACATTAAGATGCACTGATTTTAATTCATATTTAACTTCTTGCGCTCAAGTTACTTAATAGGGTTTCATTTTGAGCTTTTATATTTTCATTTTTCAGCTCTTTTTTTCTTATGAACTTTATTTTATTTATTTTTTATGGAATTTAGTTATTTATCACTGTGAAGTGTAAGCTCTTGAAGAAATATCGGTGTTTTTTTTTTTTTTTAAAAAAAATTTATGTAGCATGTGTATGCTTTGTTGCATGACAAAACCATTTGGAGCAGAGGATTCTCTCAATTTGAAGGAAAAATTGAGGAAATAATGTGGGCAGATCACATCCCTCCATTTCATACAATAACAAATCAAAGGTCAGAAATTAAAGCACATAAAACACTGTCGTTTTACCTCTTCTTTTTTGCTACCTTTCCAGGTTCCACTTTATTTCTTTCTTTCTTTCCATTTTTACTGTTTCTCAAATTCCACTGCAGCTTCCGTCAAAAATATTCCACTGCAGCCAGTCAAGTTGTCGTTGACCGTATTTATTACTGTCACCATCGCCACCGTGCTCCACTGTTCGGCGTTGTAGGTGTTACCTCCGCCATCACTTTCATTGTTGTCGTTATCGTCATCGTGGTTACAGTTAGTTGTTACCTCCATTGTCGTGCTGCCATGTGTGGCGGCATCTGGTTTCAACCTCGCGCTGCCATGTGTGGTGTGGCGGCCTCTTTGCCGGATGTCCATCGCTGCCACATTGTGCAAGAGAAACAAATCGCATCAGCAGTAGAAAGGAACAAAAGGAGGGAAAAAAATCACGTGAAACATTATTTCCATTGATTTTTAATTGTGGGTTTTTAATTGTGTCCATTGATTTTTAATTAAATGAAATAAAGGGCTGAGATTGAACATTATTTCCTCAATTTTTTCTTCAAATTGAGAGAATCCTCTCGTATTTTTCTGTATGGGAGGAGAGATGAGAGAAGGGAGAGAGTAGAAATAACATAAAATTGGGGGTGAGAAATTCAGGAGTAATGTGCACGTATAAAAATATTAGCAAACGAGAAAAATGAAAGGATAAGCGAAATGTAAAATCATAAAAAGAATTATAATTACAAGAATCCTTAAGAAGCTCAGGTTTCTTTTTTAATAATCCTTAAAAATTTGGTAGGGTAAGATTTTCTTATCACTAAAAATCAACTAATAAGTCCAACAAATTTCTTTAAAATCAACAATCAATCCAAATTATAATTTTTTAAAATAGAACAAGGCTTTTTCATTAGAGGTAAAAAATCTTGAGTTAATACTACTCTGTACTTACATTAAGTATAAATGAATTAGACCGTTAGACCGTCTTAAGTGAATATTACATGACTTATTTATATCGCATTAAAAATTTAACTGAATACCAAAACAATTTAATTTCAATTCAGTACTTCTTTAAAAACTAATTTTTGAAATTTATATAAAACTAATTTTTCTATCATACAGCACATCAATAAAAACCATATCATATCCTTAACAATAGAATATCAAACCATAGAATATCATATGTATCAAACAAGTAAGTCTTGCATCAAATTTGCAAACACTTATTTCACAATAAGTACTTATTTAAAGGTAACAAATAAAAGTCACAACTCTCAAACAAACATGTCTAGAAGATAATAGTTGTTTCATGCATAACAAACCAACTTTTCTTTTAAGATTTATTAGAAGTTTATAAAGAAGGGAAATGGCATGAACGGAAGCACTTAAGATGGTGGTGGAATTGTTTTCTGCATAAACAATCCTTCTTTTTCTGAGAGATAAGTATAACACGAAATCAACAGCTTCACAAGACGCGCGGAAGGTTGATTCTGAGAACCTGCCAACGTGTTCAAAGCTCGGGCTACTGCATAATAGCGTTCTGGTAGAACACAAACATAAGCCATACCAACATGATCTGACAGAATTTTCTCAACAATGAAAGTAGCAACCTGTAGCGATAAACAAATTTTATTAGGAGATATATTAATAAGTAACTAAAAATAGTTCAAGTGACTAATTGGCCTTGGCCTTATTTATAGCATAGGTGCTTATGAATAAACTATTTCTATAACACAAGATTAAATAAACTTTTTCTGTATAATCTGTAAATTGTTTTCATAAGATTAAGCTATCCTGAAGAGCCAATGGAATTAAGCTAAAATCAACCTATGTACATGTCATAAGCTGTTTTTATAAGTTCTCTCAAAGAATGTCACAACTCACAAGTATTTACACCGGTAGATAAGTCAAAATATGGAAATCAACACATACCCATAGTTCAAAGTATTAACCAATGTATTTGAACACGCAGTACAATAACCACATAATGCAGTTACAAACTCAAATCTTGTGATAGGAATATCGACCCTAGTAAAAATGAATGCAGATTCCATGCAATTGCAGCCTTGCAGGTTCCTGCTTTCGAGCAGCCGGTCCGACAGTATAGATTTCCAGAAGATTATTTATTGAAACTAAAAAACTAAGTTTGAAATCTACATTGTCCGATCATAACCCAACGACCAGTGATATAGATGACTGCGTGAATGCAGGTTACTTTCAGTTGCAGCGAATCCAAATTCTATACAAAGCAACCTATTATGCCACTTCAAAATGATTTTGTTGAAACTTCAAAGTGTATTTTTTTTTTTTTACTAAAATCGTTATGGTGTGATTCTGCTATTTGCACCGCGAATCCAAACATTTATAGGAGATCAATAGTCCTGTCCACTTACTGCTACTAACATTTTCTATCCCATAACAAACTAACCAATAATTACTAACATTTTCCTAAAGAAAACTAAGGAAACAGAAATCATATTGTAAAAAATAAGAATCGAAAAACTTACAGTTTTTGACAGTTCTCTGCCAACTTCAATACTTTGTAGGCACAGCGGCATGACTTCACTTGACAGAAGAAAATCTATGGCTTCTCTTGTCTTAACCTGTGAATATCATGTCAATTGGTGTATCAAAATGAAGGTTCTTCTTGGAGAAAACGAGATATCGGAATTCGTTAAAAGTAACTATAAGGAATCACAACATGAAGATTCATTAAAACTAACAAAAATATATATATTTTGAAGAATTCAAGAAAAAGAGAAAATAAACTTCCTAATCCACTAAAATTGGATGAAGATGAGTGAAAAAAATTTACAAATGCAACATCTACTGAGATTTGGGAGATGCTTTAAATCTCTTTCAAACGAAAATACAAAGTAAATAAGGTGAGGATTATGGAATTTGAAAATCGAGGAATCCAAGAATTTTGGAGACTATGTCGAATCAAAAACTTCAAGGATCATTGCAGGTGTATGAGGAGAAGTACAAGAAGAAGTGATAAATCACTCGCAAAAGTTATGAGGAAGGTGAAATCTCAACAAGAGATCATTGACAATGATTTAAAAAAAAACTCAGTATCTAGCCAAAGGAAGGACCGACTGATCCGAAGGTTTTTTCACTCTGTATGGACTAATCCACTAAAATTGGCATAAGAGGGAATCAAACTTGAGATTTTGATAGGACATTGACAATGATACTTTAACATAATGTATGATAAATCTCAAAACCAATTATACCATTGCTATAAGTTTGACAATTAAGCTTCAAAATATAGATTTACAACAAGAACATCATATAGGCAACAAGAATATCATATAGACAAATTGTTAGCAACGTTAAAGAAAATAATTTCACAAAGTGCACACACGAGCATGTCATTTATGTCCAGATAATATTTTTTTTTTTTGAGATATCTTGATTGTGTTCAATCATATATGTGGAACTTCGCAGAGTACAAAAAAGAAATGATCAAAGAATTCAAGATGATTGATAATTTGATATTGGATAGATGTAATGCTATTTTATTTTATTTTTGGGAATAATATTTTATGTTAATGGCATATTAAGGTATATCCATATATGATTTTTTATGACGATATTTTTGTCACACTATTTTGGTATTTAAACATATTCTCTTTCCAACACAAATTTCAACATGAAAAAAATATTCACATAGTAGTCAAGTGTAGCAAATACCTTCACTGTGGCAGCAATGACTCCAAGAGTAGCAAGTCTCAAATCCTCATATGGTGCCAACTTGTATGATGGGCGAAGATAGGGATACAAATATAGAGGCATGTTAGCTGCAAATAACAAAAGGTAAATGTGAATTATGAAAAAGACTAATTTGACGTATTTTTGAGTTTATGAAAATAACTTATACAAATAAATAAATTTTTATGTTAATTCATAACTTTTTACTGATAAAAATCGTATTTCTATAAACTGTTTTTTTATAAACTACATTCGAAAAACTTATAATAATACGTAAAACTTTATTTATTTGCATAAACTGTTTTACATAAGCTTAAAAATAAGTCAATCCAAACGAGCTTTAATAAATTTTTTCTTCAAATGTTGTATTTTAATAAGCAAACACCATGAATCCATGATAATATAATATTAAAGAATTCACCTTGTATTTAATATCACCAAAACAATAAGAAATTTAGAGTAATTAAAATGAATAAGAAACTTGACATTACCTTTCAGAAATGGTATCTTTGTAACAGGGTGGGATGCCATGCACTTTAACAAAAATATGATAGAAAAATGTTAGAGGTGTTAGTTTTTATATTTTCCATATATATAAAACAACTAAAACAACATAGAAGAATGTATAATGTTTGTGTGTGGACACTTTTAACAAGATAAGAAATTTGTTGGGACAAATTTATCTTACCTGAAGTAGGGCAAGAACATTGCATACTCGAATTGATTGTGCATGAGTAAGATTTGGAGTTGAAAGTACACGATATATTGAAACTATTTCCTATAAGAAAATAAAAATGTCACTTCATCGTGAATGTAGGACAAGTAATGAAATAATGTAAGAAATTTACAAGAATGACGAGTGCAAAGAAAGTTGACAAGTAAATAATATATAATTAAAGCTATTAGCATACCTGTAAAAATGTTGCAATAATACCAAAAGAATTCCACAATAATGGTGCGAGTTCTTGAAATAAATCAGTCATCTGAAATATAACAAAACCAAGGAAAATAGAAATTCATGTGTTAAAACTATAGTGTACGAGTAAGGCTCTGTTTGGTAAAAATAGCGGTTAGCTGATAAGCTAGCTTATAGTTTTTAACTTATAAGTTAAAAGTTATAAGCTACTTGAAATAGCATTTGAAAATAAGCTATAAGTTAGTAAAATAAGCTATAAGCTCATAACAAAATAACTGTTACCAAACAGAGCTTTTAGGCTATAAGCTATAAGCTCGTTTTGAAGTCTTACCAAACAGAGCCTAACCATTGTCAAGTACTAACAAGATTATAACATGAAAAATCTAAAATGAAAGAAAAACTTTATGTACAATAGTAATCAAAGTTTTCTTAGATATAGATTCAATGCAATCAACCATTGCTGCAATCAATGATATCTATCATTGTATGATTTGCAAAATCACATCTATTATATCTTATGACTTAGACTTGCAAACAATATGGATGAAATGAATTATTTATTTTAGTGATTCTGGGTCCGATTTTGTGTTAGTTATCCTCATTTCATATATTAATTTCTTCCTTTTTCATCATATCAACTATATCAATCTCGGAAAAGAATTGCCTGCAATTGAATTATAAATGCAAGGTAATGTTGTAGAGTTTTTTTTTTTTTATAATTTATTTAAATAATAATATATATTTTGTGAATACTGTGTCTGTGTGGGCCTGTAATTGAATTTCAACTGCAGATAATACACATCCAACAATCTCAACTTATTTCATTATTCTTCTAAGTCTCTTTTTCTTTCACCATTTTCCATCCTCATAAAATCATGTAGTTTGACACAAAAATTTCTCATGAAATAAAGAATGGTGCAGTATTTATCAAATCCTAGCTAGTCCAAGAATGTAATGTAATACATATAAGAATATTTATTCACATCTAATTATATGTGATTAACATACATGAATACCGAAATAAAGCTTCAAATAATTAGGGATGACAACAGGTAGGGTCAGGTGCGGGTTTGACACTTCCTAAACTCACACCCGAACCCAAACCCAAAGACTGTTTGGGTGGCAAAACAAAATCCACACCCACACTCATTGGGTTTGGATTTTTCCACTCAAACCCAAACCTGCAGAATTGAACATACATAATTAAGAACCCGCAACAATCAGCGTGAATTACTGTAATTTTTTTTTTACTATCTATGAAAATATAAACTGTCATCCTATAGATATCTCTAACATAGTATAAAAATGTGTACTGTGTGAAGGAATGGGTGAAAAAGAAAAACCCTAATTTTACACTTATATATACATAGGGCTAATTAGGTAATTTAACATATATTTGGGTTGGTGTTGGTTTTGGGTTCGGGTTTGAGTGATCCCAAACTCACACCCATAGTTTCGGGTGTCACCCGAACCCAAACTCAAACCCAGTCAACTCGGGTTTCGCCCGTTGACTTGAGTTTGGGTGAATCTCGCGAGTTTGGATTTTCCTGCCATCTCTACAAATAATATATATAAGAAATATTAAACCCTAATTAAGTTTTATTTTTCTCACGATACAAAAAATTTAGCTTTTTGATTGAACTGCAATTCAGATCTCATCCTAATTCTTACTAAACAGCAAAAGATAATGTTAAAATTGAAACCAAATATGGTTGAATCGAGTCTAATAAAAGGGTTTAAATGGGGTTAGTATCACTACATTGACAACTGCAATTCAGATCTCATCCTAATTCTTACAAAACAACAAAAGATAATGTTAAAATTGGAACCAAATATAGTTGAATCGAGTCTAATAAAAGGGTTTAAATGGGACTAGTCTCACAACATTGACAGGGGCTTACATTTAATATAATGTTTGACAAATTTTCGTGAAGTTTGATGGAATATTATCTTACTTGTGGGTTTAGTAAAATATGTAAAAAATATATAAAAAACTGAAAGATGGATTGGTACAAACCTTGGAGAGCACATTGAGAGCATTATCCCGTAGATCGGGATTGATCAGTTCAATAACAAGACGTTTTGCGTACATCATCCTGGTGGAATCAGTGCTGGAGGCACATACACTAGGATTCAATTCATCTTTCTTCATAGAGGGTGATTGAGGGGGGAAATTCGCCATTGATGGGTGAGATTGATATGATAATTGTTCGAATTTATCACTTGGATTTGAGTTTTATTTATCTACGCAATGATGTAATAATGTAAGTGACAAAATGGTGAGCGAGCAAGTGTGCCAATATGGAATGACAATCCAACACGTGTTCTACATGCCATTTGGACTACCAAGTCACTATACACTATAATAACATGAGGACGTCTATGTAGTCTCACGAAAAGAAAGTTGAAATTTAAGAAACTAGCATTGGAAATTATAGCGACCTTGACATTATTGTTAACTTTCTTATTATTTTTTATATTTAGGTAGGCTTAAAGAAAGTTGAAATTCGAGAAACTGGCGTTGAAAATTGTAGCGACCATGAACTTTTGTTAATTTTTTTATATTTAGGTTTAAATTCAGTTTTGGTCCCCTTATTTAATTTATTTTTATTATATTTTGGTCTCTCCATTATAAAAATAGTTTTTGTGTCCCCTATTTCAAATTTTCATTTTACTTTTGGTCCCCCACCCCACTTTGAGGTGAATTTTAATGATGTGGCAAATGTCTTGTGGATACAACAGTTATACATTTCATTATTCTTTATTCTTGTTTCGGACTGGACTAAAACCCAATTATACCAAAGACCCAATACACTTTGAGTACTAGAGTGCTAACATTCTTGTAGACACATTTCCCCTGCATGCCCGAAGCTCTTAGCCATCACAAGCAACACTTTAGCCTCACTAAAGGTGTTGTTCCGTTCTGCCCGCTTAGAGTAGTGACACCGTCTGTGGGCTTATAGATTTCACTATAAGTGCTTTGAATCCCACACTACCCTCTAAACACTATATATTAGCATTTTCAATGTCGAAAAATTACACAGCACTCTATGATATCCACCATCTCTGGAAGAGTTTTTGTGGAAACGAGAGTCCCCCAGACTCTTCCAAACAACAAACAATGGAAATAAGCAACCAAATATTAATAATACCAATAATAGAATTTGAATAGGGATGTCAATTTGCATTTGTTAACGGAGTTCCCTGTATGGATTATCTGTTTAGAGCTTCAAAGTCAGAGATTTTTTCTCTGCGAAAATGCAGGGAAAAGTTCCTCCGAAGACATTTTAGGACGGGGATCGAGGAAGTACCCTACGCCAACGCGGATTCCCCGAGCCCAACCATATTATTTAAATTATATGAATTTACATGTTTTTTAAATTATTTTTTAATTATAAATAAAAAATAATAGTTAATATGCTAAAAAATTAAGAGTCATCATTATAGTGATCATCTCATTTTCTTGTTTCACTATCCAAGTTACCCTAAAAAAGTGTACTAAATACATATACCGTGTACACACTAGCTACTCCTCTTATTTTCTTTGTTATTGATGCAAAATGTATTTTTATTTTTTAAAAATGAGAGATGCAAAATATATGTATTTTTTTTAAGGAAGAAATAACATGTTATTATTGTCATGCTTTTGATCGAAAAATATAGAAATTTTGTTAATTTTCGATGTTTGTGGATCTCTGTGGGTACTGTAGGGATCTATGGGGGTGGGGAATAATATTCCCCCGTGGCGGAGATCAAGGATGGGGAACAAATTTGGAGACGGGGCGGGGAGCGGGGAAGCATTCTCTGTTGGAATAAGTTTAGCTATGCAACTACACCATTGGAGTTTTGATTATAACAAAACATGAGAGAATAATTTTGTGCATTAACTATTTTGCAGAAAATAAGAAAGAAAAGTTGATTCTGAGACACCGAACAAAAATGATTCTAGACTCTATACATAAAGACGGTGAACATCATCACTCTTAACTATAGGTAAAGAAAGACTTTGAATGAGTGAAGTTCTAGTCTTCATCACTAGCACCGGAATACATACTCCGACCATAAAAAAAAGGTCAAATGTAAGTAGTATTTTTTGCTCAAAAGATATATTTATTTAATCGGTTATGCTAAACAGTGTTTTCGGAACACTTGGTAAACATAGTAAAATAGGAAATAAAAGATAAAATTAATGCTGATAAGATAACTTTTTACACTTTTAAGGTAACAAATTCACAAGTTCCAAGACATAATTTCTTTTTAATATGCTTAATCATTGTCTGGACACTTTAACATTTTTCTTATTTAATTTTAAAGAATGCTATTTTTTGTCCTAACTCCTAATCACCGGGCAAGAAAAAAGAAAAAAAGAAAAAGAAAGTATAATATATTTTTATTTGGAGAATGCTAAATAATGCGCCGGGTGCATTTGTTAAACATATTAAAATATAGAAATTTTATCTTAAAATGCGTGCATTAAATATCGCAAAAGTATAAAAAGTTATCTTTTCGATATTAATTTAAAAATTTAATTTAATTTTTATTTTGACTAAATTTTATTTTTTATTTTATGTAGTTCGAATGCCCCAACTCTGATGACCGAAAAATCACAGTGCCAACGACCAAACACCGAATTCCCCAGCTCTCTCATCTCTGAATGCTTCCATTTCATGGAGTTCAGACCTCGTAGTTACAGAACCGAGAATCAATCTCACGCGCTTCCTCGTCTACGCGCCGATGCTCATCCTCTGTCTCCTCCACCTCAACCACTCGCACAGGTCCTACTCATTTCTCCTTGTAGTATCACGATCATGTTTATTCAGTTCACAGATTCGTTATTTGATTTCGTTGAGTTAGGTTTTTAGATAGTTCTATCGGTCTAAAATAAGCAAATACTACCTAAGAAACGTTTATTCAATGTCCTTGAGGCGAGTTATTTGAGCATAGTAAACAAATTCTGTAGAATCTGATGTAATTTTGATAAATGTTCGTAATTGTAATTATGAACTGCAAACTAGTAGCTTATGAACTGTAAACTATTAACCAGTAGCTTATGTTTGGATGGAGGGTTTTAGAGGATTTTGAAGGGAAAATTTTGAAGAGCTGAGTTTAAATTTGAGACTAAAAACAGTTGAAAAAATAACATTTAAGTGTGAGTTAACTTAGTTTTAGAAACGTTTTATAAGTTCTTTAATTTTGAAAAACAATAACAAAATCTAATGATCTATGAAGCACGGACACAGACACGAACACCAGACATAAGTGTAATGATCTGCGCTTCCCGGACACAGATACGGACACCGGACATAAGTTTAATTTTAGACACAGACACCTTTAATTTGAGAAAATGATGATATAATTTAGTGTAATCATAAGTATCGGTGTCGTGTCGGTGTCGGGACATGGCTAATATGTGGAGTGTTCGTGCTTCATAGCTAATGATTGAACTCAAGTTGGTAATGAGGTTCATCTAATTACAAATCGTTCGGGAGAATCTGAGTTTGATTCTTGGGTGGAATAATAATCTTTGGTCAGCAGTATTTACTTATCTCTCTGCTGAACTTCAGATTATCAAAGCCCCCTTCCCTTGAGAACCGAAAGGTTGACACACAAAGAAAAGACCCTTCATCCGGATATACCCTAAGTAAATGCAGTTTAATGCTTAGTAAAATAACAAATGGGGGTGTAGATTTTTTTTGTAGAAGGGTGATTTTCAGGTTCAATTGTTGTGATTACGTAGAACTTTATAGACATTGCATTTGTGAGTTGTGACAAACTGACAATCTTCAATTATCTGTTGATATTCCTTGTTTAGGTTAATGTTGCTGTGGATGGTGGAAATGCTGATTTCTTTGATCCACTGAGAGGAGGAATTGACAATGATGCAAAGGCTACCCCTCCGGATCCCGAAAGCTTGAGTGAAGTTTCCGGTGATCAGCCAACGAAGGAGTGGACCTCTTTCAGGAGACTACTAATGCAGAGGTTTCCTGTCTCAAAAATGGTTTCACTTTCTTCAGTAAGTTTCACTGTATTTCCTTTTTCTGGTTCGTATAAAATTTTAAAGAAGGTGCTATATATATGGCAGTATCTGAGGATAGCTGAGGTTAAATGTAGTATGTGTCATGCAAGGGAAGCATATTTTGTAATGATAATATAGACACTTCATATTGAATTTGAACATTCCTAATTGCCAGCAGTTAGATTTACATATGAATTTCGATCCTGCCAGTGAGTTAGGGTCAACCGCCATGGATTTGTCTTAGAATTGGGAGTTGAGCCTAACTCAACTTGACAGTACTGACTTGTAAGGTGAGGATTGCCTCGACTTATAAACCCATGTTCAAGTCATCTCACATCCGATGTGAGACTCTTAACAATTTGGATAAGACCTCCTGCAAGGGACATTCTTTCTTTCAATGTCTTTGTTGGGGCTGGATATTTTTCCATTACACAAACAAGTATAGATGCTGTCTGACACTGTTCATTGGTTTCTATGCGAGAAAAACACTGTTTAACTGGCTGCATTAATGGATATTGTCAAATATTTTAAAGAGGTTTGCCTATCATTAGTAGACTTGCAAATGTTGTGAGTACGTGTTGTGCAAAAAGTAAAGCTTGACCAAAATCACTTAAATTCTTATTAAGTTTATGTAACTCCTTACAGGTATTTTTGAATTTCATATTTCTAAATTTACTCTTCAGCTCTTTGTCTGAAACATGGTATATGCTAGGTAACACTTCCCTTATAACTAGCTGTTTACCTGACGCTGTTAGAAAATTTTACAATTTTTGAAATATTATTACAAAGGGTAAGATATAGCCGTTGTTAGTTACTATAATAATATGTTGAATGAATTACCTTTGATATTCTTATAGACTAGATCTTAACGTAAGCATCAGTAAATAATCAGTTAATCAGTTGTATTCTAAAGCCAGTTTTGATTCTTTATCTATAATCCTTCAGTTTCTTCATTATCTAATTATTTATTTTTCAAATTACAGATGCCTGATGTTTTAATGAGAAGTGGAAAATGTATGCCAAACTGTCAATATCTTTTACATTGGTTTTAATGTTTTGTCTTTTATTTATCATCATTTAGTTATGTGACGTCCCAATTTTCAGCACATGACAAATCTTCAACAAGTATGCACTTGGAGGAACTAGATGATCCACAAAAGTTTGCAGACGAGGGTGTGAAGGTGATTACTTGGCAGGAGTATGTTTCTCGACTACATGAGCTCAAAGATGAAATTACCCGTTCTTGGCTTGGTGATGACCGCGTGACATCCTTAAAGTTATCTATAAAGGTGACCTTTGGTGTATTTAATAATTTATTTTGCAAATTAGTTGTAAAAGTTAATTCACTTTTTTTTTGCAACCGCGAAGAAAGATAACATGTTTGTTTTCTTCTAGTTGTTCCATTTAGCTAAATATATTATATGTATGATGCTCATTTAATTGATTAATTTGAAGGTTTTATCTAGTAGGTTGTCAGCTATTTGGTCCATTTTATATGGTATTTTACTTTTTTTAGATACTCTAAAAGAAGTTAGGATAGGAAAATATGAGATGCTTCTTTTACTGTTAATAAGTGCTGGATCAGTTTTACACCGTCTACAGATAGGACATAAATAGTGCTTATAAATAAGGCTTAGGGAGTCTTAACCTTACATGCTGGTTTTGTGAAGTTGAATTAGTCTCTGAGCCCAATTTCTAAGACTGTGTTAGAGCTTGTGCTAAAATAAATTCCGTTGTTGGGCAGCCGTGTTTGTCCTTGCTCTAGGCCCAGGGGGTTTGTTTGATAAGTCTCACACCGCCTAGAGATATATATGACTTAAGTAGTGTCTGTCATCCTTTGGTCAAGTTCCTGGTCAATTGGAATCAAGTCCCAAAGGGTTGACTCATAATACTGATTGTATAAAATTATGGTCCATCCATAGACAATTGAACAGTATGCTAACTTTTATATGTAATATGTTTAAATGTATATTAGAATTTTTTTCTTCATTTTATTTAATATACCTCAACCTCAGTGTACATGTAGTCTAAAGTTTACAAAATTCGTTGTACCTTGTTTTTGGTTGTATAATATAGGATACGGACAATATTCATTTCAGTGTCTATTCAACATGATCTAGTTTTTCTGTACTTCGTATATAGGTATTCTGCTTGGTTGCCCTTATCTATAAATCCTAGGTTAGAAAACCTTCCTTGTGTAACCTGTTCAGGTTAGGGTGGTTCTTGTTGCCTGGTTATATGTTACCGCTCTTGGTTTCCCATTTTCAGATAATATAGGGATTGAAGAGCCCTTGTAAACTGATATGATATTTTTATATTTTCTTTTCCTGTGCTTTACTCACATTCAGTAATATTTTTGTTTTACAGAGTGCAGATCTTGTTTAACTTTTTTTTTTAACAATATTTTAATTAAATAGAAGTAGCTTTCCAGTTGACTAACTCATATTCTACTAACTTGAGACTGAGTGATATGATGATTTCTTTTTGTTTCTTATCTCAATTGTGTTGCTAATGGCTGACTATGCACATCTGAAAATGATTATTTATTTGCAGGTTGCTAAGCTTATGGTGGATACATCAGTATTCGAGTTTTATCCCACTCTATTTGTGCTTGTCACAGATATCATGGACATGCTTGGTGACCTGGTTTGGAAACGCATAAAGCAGAAAGCAGAGTTTACTGAAAATGGAGCTACACTCTGCAACTTGGCAGGTACTTTGTCAATTTAAATTGTTTACACACATAGCTGGTAGTAATGTAATTCAGTCAGAACAAGCATCTGTCTTGTCTGCAGCATCCTTATAATTTTTCAACTTAACATTTTTTTATGCTTATGTTTTGAAGACTTGGTATTTTGTCTTTTAACATATTAAAGCACGTTAATTTGTTCAAACTGTCCTCTGTTAACTGGGTTGTTTGGTTCCTATTTTTTAATTAATAATGTATATCCAGAGTGCATTTCTAATATTTAATAGTCATTTGTAAAAACATGGATGGTCAGGTTCCCGGTCAATTGCTTTGAAATTCTTTATTTAAGTGTAGACGCACCTAGCTATGTTTCAGCTGGTTCAATAAGACTGATGTAAGACTGATGCCAGCATAGTGCTCAGCCAAACTAACCAGAATCAAATTAGTAATACTAATGTTGTCAAATAGCGGCTATAGCGTAGCGGAATTTGAACAAACCGCTATTGTACCACGATCCGCTATTTAGTGCAAAGTGTTGTCAAACAGCGGCTACATCGATGCTATAGCACTGTAGCATAGCAAAATTTGAACAAACCCCTATTTTCTGCGATCCATGATTGATGACATCAAGTAATATTTGTTTGGACCTTGTCGATTATTATTGTTTTCGAAATATTATGATTTATGGAGAGTTTCTTTTGATAAAATGCGTTTAGTAGTTTTTTGTTTGTTGCTTTTAAAATGCCATTGCTTACTAAAAATAGAATTCTCAAAGGTGCATGGGTACAGAAATGACATTATTATTATGATAAAAAATGCAACAGTTTCTTTATTATTAATACACAAATATGGAAATGTCTATGAAGTTGAAATTGTAGATGAATAGAGTATGTATATTTGTATATGATTATGTTAAAAACTAAAATGAAATTGATCTATCTGACTGTTCCCCATCTCCCATGTCCCTATGTAATTATTATGGTTAGCAAGTATTTGAGGGTAGGGACTATTAAAAAAAAAAAGGATATACCAAAAATACAAATGCATAGGTATCAGATTCAAATGTTATTACGATAAGCTGCCATTGTTGGATATCCGTGCATCATAGAGAAGTGCACATATGATATATGATTTGTGGAAATGCCGTTTAGGATATTTCTTATTTGGGATGGATTATCCAATTGAAAATATGTCCTAACTTAAATAAAGGCCCTCACCATCTCAAACAAAAAAAATCACCAAATATGTTTCCATTTGTATCACATTTATTGAGACTACTTTATACGCCATATAAACTGATGATTTGCAGGAAATAGTTGGTCTTGATGTTGCACTTTTTTCCTTAAATATTTTATTTGATTTGCGTAGAAAACTTTGAAGCAAGTGATATCTGTGCCGATGCCAAAGAAACTTGCTATAATTGGTTCAGCAAAATTGGTGCTGTGCAAGATCTTCTTCCACGCATGTGAATTCCTTATCCCTCCCTCTATTTAATTTATTTGTTCTAAGCTTTTTATGATGGATTTAAATTTCTTCTGTTTATGTTGGTTTGAGACTTTATGATGCCATCTTCGCCTCTATTTTCTTCATATATTCACAATTAGAATTCATATCAATTCAGTTTTAATATACTCGTCATTGCTATGCTCTTACAAAAATCATAGCCATCTAAATTTCTGCAATCTTAAAGCTAAACCAAACCCAATAAATAGCCACTCTTCTTTGCTGGTGAAGCACATCTTTGTTATATATATATATAAAATCTGTGGGTGAGTGCTAACTGCTTATGCTTTTGGGATAATCTGGTTCTTGATATTGTAGCAAAGCCTCTTTGATGTACATCTTTGACATTTGACTATTGCTCTATTGTTTACATGTGTTACAAGTCTCATATTGGACGAGATACTCTAAAAAAGTGTTTATAAGTGGTAGACATCCCTCGCCTTACAACTAACTCTAAAAAAGTATTTATAAGTGGGAGACATCCCCTCGCCTTACAATGATGAGTTTTGCCCAATCCAAATTCTAAGATGGTACTAAAGCCTGTCTAAGAAGGTAGGCTTGCAAACACTAGATCCTGAAGTGAGAGGACGTGTGAGGCAATAGAGAAGTGTAGCCGAATTGACGCAGTCAAGGTTTGGATGTTGGAGGTGGGGAGAGAAAAAAGGAATATATGGAGAGGAATAACAGAATGAAGTAGGAAAGAGTTTGAATGGTGTCTCGGATATGGTAGAGCAAAGAAGGGTTTCATCAAGCTTACTTCCATAAATTTGTTTAGTAGCTTACAGTGAGTTGTTTCCTTAACAAATCCATTACTGCATTAAGCAGCTTAAGCTTTTGTGATAATTTTTTGGATTTTAGTTAGAAATTGGACCTATGAGGTGAATAGTTGTAAAATACGTGAACTTTGATTAAAAAAAGGTTGGGCTGGCTATATTTTGTAGGAGATTTTTGGGCAGTGGTATAGGGCTGTTATTTGCAGATATGTACTTTGTTGTGGAGTATCGTCTTCTTATAATTAACTCAAACATGTGTTGGAACCTCCCATAGTGTTAAAACAGGAGATTGTAAGCAATGTGACAAGCAACATTTTCAGAAAACTATTTGAAAAGTTTATTAATAACATTTGGAAAATCGCTGCACTGAAGATTGCTTCTTACTGAATGCCATGTGTTGACTGTTTATATGAAATTGTACAATAGTTACTTGGAGCTGGCAATATTTCCTTGCTGGCGTTTTCTGCTTGACCGGCCTACAGACAGTCTCCAACGCTTGGTGATGATGACAAGAGGATTAGGAGATCCGGTGGCATCAGCATATTGCCGTCTATATATGGCTCACTGTGCTCTGAAGCTTCCATCACATGATATAGGTATTTTAGTTTATATTGTATGTCAATTCTTAGGATGTATAAAACATGTGAACCAGATGGACCCTTTTAATTGTGAAAATAAGATCTGTATGTATCCAGAGATTTTTTGGTCTGGCTTTGCATATATAATATTCAAAATGCACTAGCTCCCTAGAAAACTGCAATACAAGACCTCAATGAGATGTTACATATGCTCTTTGTTGTCAATACACAAATACTTTGGTTTTGAAGTTTTTGTTTTCCTTCCCTAAATTACCAAATTTTATTGGCCATTGAGAATGTCATCCATCTGCTGGTAAATACTTTATTTTATTAACTATTTCTGATTAAGGAGAATCTACAAATCTGGATTATTTCTCTATACTCTTTTCTGTGTTAAATTTTGTGCTCTTGTTTGTTTTATGTGCTCTATAGCTGTGCTTGGTTGCCTATGAACGCTTAAGTGACTATTTGATTTCTATTTCTATTCGTTGTTTTGATTTACCATTTTCAAATTTAATTACAAAATGTTAGCTTGTTTCACTTTATTTGATGTTTTCATAGTTATGTATAGAAAATAATGAAAAAGGTTTATTTTAAGAATTATGCTAGCAACACACCATTTAACACACTCTTTTTAACACACTCTTTCTAATTGGTTGAATTTCAAATGGGTCCCACCAAATTTATGTGGGGCCTACATAATTTAGTTGGATCCATTTGAGTTTCAACCAATTAGATAGAGTGTGTTTTGAAGAGTGTGTTAGAAGGTGTGTTGTTAGCACTCCTCTTATTTTAATTTCTATTTCCATTCTTCGTTTTGATTTACCGTTTCGCATTTAATTACAAAATGTTAGCATGTTTCACTTTATATGACATTTTCACATTAGGAAACAATGAAAAGAAGGTTTAGTTGTTTTCATTGTTTTATTATTTCCAAATCCTTATAATCAAATAACGCAGTGAAAACGCATGGTATTTTTATAATTAAAAGTGAAAACACTAAATGCATATAGAAAATGGAAAAGAAGCAAGCAAAAACGAAAGAAGCCCTAATTTTCTATTGTATCCCTTTTTCTCAATCGAATGCAAAGGTCACCACCAACTTTACTCATTGTGCAACTGGAACAGGCTATCTTGTTACATGTGTGAGTGATCTCAGAGTTATTTTGACGCAAATCTTAGCTACCAATGAAAGTACTCATGGAAATTTCAAAATTAACAAAAAGTTGCAAATCAGTCTGATGGAACCAACCATTGAGTATATTATGAAGTGTATATTTAGTGGGTTATCTCAGGTATGTGATAAAGTTAATTTTAATGTGTTTACTTGTTTTGGACAATATGACGTGTTCCTAGTCCCATACAACTTTGTTATATGAAGTATATAACTGCAATTTCATTGGTTGGTGTTGTATAATTAGCAAATATTTTATTACTAGAAGCAATCTTTTATTTTTATTAGTAATATGTATTCGGCCCATGAGCCCATTAGGTTAGAATAGCCTATATAAACACATTTGTGATTGTACGTTATTCATAACTTGAAATATAATAATATTAAGTTTTCACATGGTACCAGAGCTCTCGTTCTTGAGGGTCTCGCTTCCGCATAAAAAACCCTAGCCGCCTTTATTGCGCTTTTTTCCTTCTGCCTTCATTGCAGATTTTTTTCCTGTTCAATTTTTTTCCCTGGTGCGAAATCACTGTTCACGCGAGGAGTCTAGATCCACTCCATTTCCTTATGCTTCATTTTGTCCAACTACCATGTGGCAATGAAACATTTTAATGGTCCAGATTTAACCTTAGATAAAAACCAAGTCTCGCCTCTTGTTTCTGTTCATCGGCATCTCGCCACTCTCCGTCGCCACACACCATCTCGTCTTTCCAAACCAGTATCTGTCCAGCAGTCCCGCCGCCATCACACTATCTGGGTCACTCGCTTATCAAAAAAACAAAAACACTATCTGGGTCACTCGCTGATATGGGGCCATTGAATCACCGTTGTATCACCTCAACGCATTCACTGAATCACCGTTGTTTCACTTGGATATTTTCAATTTTTCCCTTTTTTAGTTTTAGGGTTCAACATCTGGAGATTGAAATTAGCTTCTCAAAGGTTTAAGCAATGAATGAAATTAAAATGATAAGTTATGGCTATTTAATTCTATTGATTTTATTTTATGGTATAGTTGTTTAAATCCATTGTATTGTATTCAACTGTCGTGATGGATTTGTTCTGCGTTTCTGATGTTTTGCAAAGACAGCCTCCATCTTGCCGTCACTTCCATCCTCCCACCTCGTTGTTCAGATTTATACAATCCTTTTTCATCTTCTTTTTCTATTACTTTACAGCTTTTCAACTTTAAAATTGGTTATAATCAATCTTCAATGGAAATATGGATCTATGGAAAGATGTTTCAACATAGAAAATCTTGACAGAGATTTGTTTCTAGAGAAAGATGGAAAGTTAATTTGTTTTGACAGCGAAACAGTACCTGTAAGGAGAAGAGGGACTGCATTTTCTCATCCAAAAAAATATTGGACCTTGTTTGCTGTTTTTGTTCTCCTTATTAGGACAGTCAGATGACATCAGTCAATATGTCAAAAAAAGGATTTGTTCCACTCAACCAAGATGAAATAAAGAGGTTGAAGTCTTTTCTTAGTAAATTGGAGACACCAACAATGGTTACAACTTCTCTGGCATATTCAGGTATGTTTCCGTTTCCACTTTCTCTTGGTAAGTCTCAATTTTCTTTTGGATATAATGCTTCAGATAAACCCCAAAACCAATATCGGATACTGGATTCTGGAGCCACTGATCACATGACATCCTTACCTACACAATTTTCACATATTCACCTTGTCCCAGCAACAAGAAAATATCCACAACAGATGGTACCCTTTTATCTGTAGCCGGCCAAGGAGATGTCCAAATAAGTCCATCTATAATCCTACGAAATGTCCTTTATATTCCCAAATTGTCTACTAGCCTAATTTCCATACAAAAACTCACAAAAAACCTTTCATGTAATGCTATTTTTTATGACAATGCTTGTGTTTTTCAAGATAAGCATTCGGGTAGGACAGTTGGAAATGCAAGAGAATGGAATGGTCTTTATTACTTGGATAGCCAAAATCTCCCCCCAAATCCATTCAACAACAACTCATTTTTTTCAGAATCAATTAAGACCAACAGGGAGAAGGTCTTTCTATACCACTATCGCCTTTGTCATCCTTCATTTAGAGTCATGAAACAGATATTTCCTTCCTTTTTTAAAAATTTAGATGTTGAGAGTCTTTGTTGTGAGGTGTGTGAACTTGCTAAACACAAGCGTGCCTCTTTTCCAGTTAGTAACAAAGTGAGTACTTCTCCATTTTATTTCATCCATACTGATGTGTGGGGTCCATCTAATGTTCCAAATATATCGGATGCTCGATGGTTTGTAACCTTCATTGATGACTGTACTCGGGTTACACGGGTTTACTTACTAAAACAAAAGTCTGAAGTTACCTCTGTGTTTCTACATTTTTTCTCATTGGTAAAAAACTAGTTTGGAGTGAGTATTAAGAGGGTTGGGTCTGATAATGCCAAAGATTATTTCAATCACGGACTTAATTCTTTTTGTCAAAAAGAGGGTATTATTCATGAGTCCTCCTATGTTAAAACACCCCAACAAAATGGGATTGCTGAGAGAAAAAATAAGCACTTGTTAGATCAAACACGTGCTATATTATTCCAAAACAAGGTTCCCAAGCAGTATTGGGGAGAGGCAGTTTTAACCGCATCGTATCTCATAAATCGTATACCTTCTAGTGTCCTTGCCTCTAAAACTCCTATGGAGGTTCTATCCTCATTTTATTCCGACGTGTCCACCTTTTGTAATCCCGTTCCTAGAATATTTGGGTGTAAGTCATTTGTCCATATCCATAGTGATGGTAGATGGAAACTTGATCCTAGAGCCTTAAAGTGTGTTTTTATAGGGTATTCTTCCACCCAAAAGGGTTACAAATGTTATCATCCACCGTCTCATAAATTCTGTCTCCCGAGATGTCACCTTTCATGAACAAGAGAGTTACTTCCATTACTTACCCTCAATCCATGGGGAAGGTCGGAATGTGCTTTCATCCTGACCAAGACCGAATTCTCATTGTTCGTGAATTTGCCCGGGCTCAAGTAAGTCTATTACTCAAGTTACTTGTCACCTTAAATGATATGATAAGAAATGAAACCTAATAAACTGGAAATTAACTATGGATTTAATCAATAAAGATTAACTTTGATGCACTGTCATCATAAATTTATTTACACTTTCAACCAAACATTAGTCATCCTTCAAATGACTTTTCAGGTAGATATGATTAATGTCAAATTTTGTAATAATTCAACGATTATAATTGATTAACAATGTAAAAAATCTTTACACTATCATTGCATATCAATTAAATCCGAATTAATATCGTAATTAATATTACAACATGACATGATATTTTGTAAGTAATTTAGAAAATAATATTACATAACATGGTAATAAGATGTCATGAGACATTTATGTTAAAAAAATTATAGAGTTAGGTTATGACTATTGAACTAATTAACTTTAGTGTGAATTGATTTCTTATTTTTAATTTATTATAAAGAATTCTAATAATGCTATCCAAATATGTGGGTAGGAAAAAGATTTTGAATTATGTTAACAGCTTGAAAATTGTGGTAGGTGAATATCATATGATTTGGTATCATTTATAACTCTTTTTCATCTATAAATTCAGGGCTTCCCAAATTGTTATAAATTTTTTGGGAACATCAGACACAAATACAGACGGGTTGGCAATGTTGTTCCTCCTCCTCTAGCATTTGCATTAGGGAGGAAACTCAAGGAAACATTAAAACAATTATTGGAGTGATGGTGAAGATCTCGAACTCTTACTCCGAAGATTTCTTGTGATAAGAGTGATAGAATCGTCAACGAGCCTATATGCACGCGATTGATTACCTTGGTGATATCTCAAAGCCATTCTGCGATAGCTCACATATAGGCTCGTTGACGATTCTATCACTCTTATCACAAGAAATCCTTGGATTGTAAGAGTTCGAGATCTTCACCATCACTCCAATAATTGTTCTAATGCTTCCTTGAGTTTCCTCCCTAATGCAAATGCTAGAGGAGGAGGAACAACATTGCCAACCTGTCTGTGTTTGTGTTTGATGTTCCCAAAAAATTGATAACAATCTGGGAAGCCCTAAGATTATAGATTATTAGAATTCTTCATAATAAATTAAAAATAAGAAATCAATTCACACTAAAGTTAATGAGTTCAATAGCCATACACTGACTCTGTAATTTTTTTACATAAATGTCTAATGACATCAAAATATTTAAATATCATGTCATGTTGTAATATTAGTTACGATTTTAATTCGGACTTAATTGCTATGCAATGATAGTGTTAAGATTTTTTACATTGTTAATCAATTATAATCGTTGAATCATTAAAAATATTTGACTTTAATCATATCTACCTGAAAAGTCATTTGAAGGATGGCTAATGATTGGTTGAAAGTGTAAATAAATTTATGATGATAGTGCATCAAAATTAATCTCTATTGATTAAATCCATAGTTTATTTTCAGTTTGTTAGGTTTCATTTCTTATCATAGCATTTAAGGTCACAAGTAACTTGAGTAATAAACTTACTTGAGACCGGGCAAATTCACGAACGGTGAGCATTCGGTCTTGGTCTGGATGGAAGCACATTCCGACCTTCCCCATGGGTTGAGGGTATGTAATGGAAGTTGGGAAATTCCCTTCCCAATCCAGACATCATGCAAGCCTGCATGTACACCAATTAATCCAAATGTAAAGTTGGGTAATGCAGAAGATATTGCGGTTAATAAGGAAATGTATCAAATTTTGGTCGGCAAACTTATATACCTATCACATACTAGACCGGATGTTGCTTTTGTTGTAAGCTTAGTGAGCTAATTCATGCACCAACCAAAGGAGATTCAATTACAAGCTGCACTCCGAATTGTTCAATATTTGAAAGGAACCCTAGGTAGAGGGATTTTGTTCAAATGAAATGGAAGTGCAGGACTTGAAGCATATATTGATGCTGACTATGCAGGATCAATTGTGGATAGAAGATCAACTACAGGATATTGCACTTTCTTAGGAGGGAATCTTGTGACTTGGAAGAGTAAAAAACAAAGTGTAGTATCCAGATCTAGTGCTGAAGCAGAGTTTAGGTCAATGACACAGGGAATATGTGAATTACTATTGCTGAAAAGCATCTTGGAAGACTTGAGGCTAAAGAGTGATGAACCAATGAAACTCTATTGTGATAATAAATCTGCTATTTGCATAGCCCATAATCCTGTGCAGCATGATAGGACCAAACATATTGAAGTTGACAGACATTTCATCAAAGAAAAATTAGATAGTGGTCTAATTTGCACTCCGTATGTCTCTTCCCAAGGCAACCTTGCAGATCTTCTAACTAAGGGGCTGAACAACAATAACTTTGAAAGAATTGTTTCCAAGCTTGGAGTGATCGATATTCATTCACCAGCTTGAGGGGGAGTGTTGTAAATAATTAGTAAATATTTTATTACTAGAAGCAATATTTATTAGTAATATGTATTCGGCCCATGCAGTGTAGTCAAAATCGCGAGCCGACGCGTGAGATCGTGCGATTTTACGAACTTGCTGGGTCTGGCCGAGTTCGTTCACAGGAAGAATTGCAAATTGGTGGGAGCAAATGGGATCACCGCGCAAGGTCGTAAAAGCGGTAGAATCGTGCGCGTCAGCCAATTCTGTTCATGCACGTTCCATTCTGTCGGCGAGAAGTAGTCTGTTGGCAGAATTGTGGTAGTGGGTCGGGTTTGTGACCCAGTTCATTAAGAACGATGCTGCCTCTTCAAAAAACACTAAACACGTGTAAGGCTGCGATGGACAGTTTCTTACTCACTATAACCCGTAACCCCGCCTATGATTTGTCCATTGCATTTATGTCCTTTTTGTTTTTTTAAAGGTTTTTTTTTTTGTTTTATTTTTTAAAAGGGGGTTATTTTTGTTTTATTAAACATTGTGATTTAAAATAGTATGACACAAATAATAATTACCATGAAAGAAAATATATTATGCTATAATATTTTTTAATTAATAATAAGTATATACACTTTATTTATTAAGTAAGTGTTTTGAAGAGTGTTTTCACTTATGCATATTATTTTTTATTCATATATATAAAAAAGTTATATTTATATTCAATTTTAAATTTGGTAGGATCTTACGATCCGTGTTACGATTCACCGATTTACGATCTTGTAGATCCTTCCCGATCTTATGTAAGATCTCGATTTTGACAACCTTGGGCCCATGAGCCCATTAGGTTAGAATAGCCTATATAAACACATTAGTGATTGTACATTATTCATAACTTGAAATATAATAATATTCAGTTTTCACAGTTGGTATGGTTGATCTCTCATTTTGAATTTTGCTCGTGCTACTCAAGAGAAAATGCTGGTTGAAACTGTGTCAAATGTGCATATAGCTACATGTTTGGGGTACTTCTCATTATTATAATGGAAACTTAAGTCCTATGTCTTAATCTTCAATAAGAATTATTGCTTATCTTTGAAATAACAGGCAAAAAGTTTGAAATAAATTTAAAAAAAAAAAAAAAAATCTGATGGCTAAATTTTACCTGCTTTTCTCCCGTCTTTATCCTCTGTATTATACTGATCTAAGTGTCTTTACTACTCTCAAGAGACGTGTTAATGAAGTTTTATCAGAGCTTGGATTGATGAAGAATCAACAGAATTTTGGGACTGTTTCATGTGTTTCGATCGTTCTTCATCATTTACTGAAGGAACTCCCTATTGAAGTAATCAGTTCAAATGTTGTGCATATCCTTCAACTTATTGAGTTTAACAAGGATAATTCCTTTGATCAGGTTTGCATTTGCAATTTCTATTATGCCTTAAATACTTCTAGCACACATTATGAAATTATTTACTATATTCTAGCTACCTTCTTTGTGTCTGTTTTTCCGATATGTTTTTTTAATGCTCTTTTCGGTAATACAGCACCTTAATTACAGATTGCTTGGGTTCAGGCTGTATGAAAGCAAATGCCCGGTTGACATTGTCAATGCCGTGTTAGATAAAGTTATGCAGGTATTTAGATATTCCGAGTCTATCTTGAGTTACATCATTACTTTCTTTACAATTGGATACATTCTTTGTATATTTCTATCTCTTTATTTATCTACACCATTGGGGAAATGCCGTATTTTCTTTTGTTGTTTCCTCTAGTGGTGGGCAAGCATGGTGCAGGGGGATGTATAAAAGAAAAATAGAAAGAGGAAGTATATATCAATGATAGGAAATTCCCTTATATGGCAAAATAAAAATATATATGATAACAGAAATAGAGAGGAAAATAACAAGTAGAATTATCTCAAAAAATTTAAAAATAAGAATGAAAAATACGGCCTTTAATCCTTTTTTATGTCTAATGAAGATAGTTGTTCGAATAAATTAGTTACTTTTTCCTGAAAAATAATTAGTGAAATGAAAAGTAAAAAATGTGTTTTGGCTCTTGGTTGGGCCATACTAAGTTGTGTGTATGCATGTATAGACTGTAGGTTGAGCCTGTTAAGAGTACTAAATTGGATGAGATAAGGCCTGAAAATGAGTTTATAAAGAGTGGCACCCCTCACCTTATAACGGTTTTGTAAGGTTGAGTTAGACCTATTCCAAATTCTAATATGGTAGCGGAGCTTATCCCAGGTCCGTTAGGTCACCTGATATCACATCACCGCTATCGGGCCACTTTGGTCATGTGCTAGATGCCCAGCACTAGGTGTGAGGGATTGTGTTAAGAGTCTCACATTGGATGAGATAAGGCCCGAAGATGTGTTTATAAGTGGGGGCTGTCCTCACCTTATAAGCCGGTTTTGCAAGGTTGAGTTAGACTCAAACCAAATTCTAATAGAGCTATATTAAGCTGTCTCTATTTCTCTTCTCTCTATTTTCTGTTTGTGCACCTCAGTACTACATATAGACTGGTAAAGGCAATTTTGTATACTAGTAATTAATTAACATCCCTTTCCCAACTGTTGCAAATTGGTGAATTTGGTTACATTGTTGTATATGGACCCATATTAAGGGAAGTTTGATGAGTTGAGGAAGTGTTGACTCCTAAAATTAAGTGTCATAATTGGGGGTTGATTCTATTTCTAGGTGATGACTGCAAAGCAGTCATATACTGTTTTGGCTAGTATACTATTAATATAAACCTTGACTATTTAAAGCTTAACTTGTTTCTAATATTTACTCAAAACTCCCTGATTTTAAATTCTAACATACCAGAGGCCCCTCTTATTTGATATCAAGAGGGGATGTGTGTGTAACCTAAACTCAGGGCAGAGCTAAGTTGTTTACTTTCCATCATAAAGAATGAGTTCATATTTGATCATATATCGTGGTAATTTCAACTTTTGCAATTGTTTTTGCATTTTGGTGATTTTATTCTGAGCTTCATTTCTAAGCATATTTTTTAGAGTCATTTTTCCTTCAGGTGTTTGATATATTCTCTAATTTGACTGCAATTTCAGGTTATTACCCAGTACGAGAGTCTTGATGAATTTCTGAGTGTCGTAGATGCTTATGCTGATCTTATACTTCAAAATCACATGGTATGTTTAGTGAGTGGCTACAATCAGCCTGCTGTTTCTCCTATAAATTGTGAAAAAAAGTGTTCTAATGCCATTTTTATCTTTATTTGTTGAGTGCCAGCTCTCTTGTCCATTTTACAGGGTTAAGATTATTGAGGCTGTTATGCATTTGTAGCTAGGTAGTCAATCCTGCATAGTGGCGCAGAACGACCTGCCCCAAAAATGGGATAGTGTGTAGTGCCAGTGGGATGATCACTATTTGATTAGTTTTTGGACAAATTACATGAATAATACTACAAACACATTTCATGTAAACTTAAATAAGTAACTCAAAACTCATAATTAACAATAACAAGTCATAAGCCGTGATCAAAACATACACTTAAATATTAACAAAAGTTAAGTTGAAGTAACTAAACAGAGAGGTAAAAAACAAAAATACAAAAAAGAAAAGAAAAGAGAAACAATAACAAAAGAGAGGTGGAAAAATAAACATAACAACTAGGAAACAGAGAGGAGGAAAAATAAAATAAAAAACAGATTAGGAAAAATAAAAAAGCAGAAGGAATGTAGGAAACAAGTCTGAAGGAAACTGGAAACAAATGAGAGGAGAGGAGAAAACAAGAGTATGGTGGCTTGCGGAAGCTGGACAGTGGCGTGTGGCTGCTGAAGGGTGAAGTGCGGCTTCTGGAAAGTTGTGCACTGCGGCTTGCAGAAAATGGGAGTCAGGAAGCTCGCAGAAAAGGGAAGAGAAATGTTCTCAGCAATCGCAGAGGAGAGAAGAAGACTAGGCATCACATGCGATAACCTAAATACACCACTATAATATTGTAAACTTTAATGGAAATGGGAGGTTTTCGTCTAGTCTTCAACATCGCGGAAGATAATTCTGTGATAAATGCACTCCACCACGCGCCATACATGATCGCTTCTGTGGTGGCTGTACCCTTAATCTGCACTGCATTGCCTTTCCCGTCATGGATAGCTGCCACTCTGGCATGATCGCGGCGCTACGTACCGCTATTAATTACCTAGATTTGTAGTAATCACCTTTTTTATTTATTTCTGTGGCTGTTAACATAGTACTTGTTGGAGGTTCAGATATTTTGTTTTGAAACTATAATAACCTTGAGTAATGTGCCATTAATTATCCTTGAAAAGCAGTGACAAGCAGGTAGTAATATCACAATGGATTGGAGTTTGTGTTTGCTTACGACATTGATTTTATGGTGCACTTTTGATTAATTTAGACAACCTCAATTTGATTCGCATTCTATGCTACACATTGTTTTTTTCTTTTAAGAGAGGGAGGGTGAGTTATGCAGTTTGAACTCTACCTCGATATTAAAATCTTTGTCAGAGACTACGGCCTTGTTTGATTCGTATTTCTAAAAACTGTTTAGTTTTCAAAAAACTAAAGAGCACTGAAAAAAAGTGTTTGGTTGATTGTTTTTTACGGATTGTTTTGGAAACTGCTATTAAATCATTGATTCTAGAAAGTAAAAAACAGAAACAGCTTTTAGATGTCTTATTTTGTTTCTGAATGATGCAAAAGTGAGGTGGCAAAATTGTAATTGGGTACTTTCATTAATTATAATTTTGTAATAAATTTAAAAGTCTCATCATTCCCGTGTCAGTGAGACATTGTTGGTAGGCAAGAAACTCACAAGTTTTCAAAACCAATCTTTTTCCTAGCAAACAAGTTTCTTGTTCATTTTATTTTCAAAAGCTGAACTTAAACAAGTTTTAGAAACAGTTTCAAAAACTTTTTTTTAGCATAAAAAACACTAGTTTCAACCAAGACTTGCGTGAAGCTGTAATACCGTTCCTATCCGTAGTTGATAGTGACATCTGATTTTTTATAATGTAAATTTGATGCAGGAATAAAATAGAATGAAATAGAAAAGAATAGTAGTAGAAGAGAAAACCAAATTATCTTGCATTATATTCCTTGTGACTCATAATGACTTATGTTTAGCAAAATTAAGGAGATACAAAAGGGAATATCAGTAATATAAGTGTGGAGCAAGGAGAGATTTGAAACTCATTATGGGTGATTAATATAAGTCTCAACTTAGCAATTACGACATCCATCCCTACATGTAACACCCTCTTAACTAATTCACACAGATTAAGAAAGTTGGTTAATTTAGTTTGATGCATTAAGTTTGTTAATAATTTGTTATTATTCCAATGTTACCCTTATAATTATTGAGACCCATCATCTCACTCCTCTACCTAATAAATTTTCCACTAGTCGGTTTGTATTGGGACTCATCTCCCGCTTCTTTTACCCAATCCTTGCAAGAGAGAGATGGCAAAGTAATTAAGGGCATTTTAGTAAAAAAAATTATTAATGCAAGAGAGAATGTGGAGGGGGCTTTACAAAAAAGGACAGAGAAATTTTTCAAAAGACTCCTGTTACTGCTTTATAGGGAAGGTAGTAGCTGTATCACTAATATATTTTTTACAAAGCTGATTCTTGGTTTGAGAAATTAATCTAGATCTAGATGTTCAAAGCACTGTAATATATATGACAACTTAAAGAAAATCCATAAAATATTTGAGATTTATCTGCTCCTTCATGAATTAATTGTTATCCAGTTTAGGAGCCAATCAAACTACTCGTCACTCTCAAATAACTTGTGGGAAAAACGTCCAAAACTTTCTTTTGTAGTATTTCCTCTAAATACTCTCATTTATGCCAGGATAATCATTTGGACATCATTTTGAGAGGCATTTCAGAGCGTGCTTCGAATGGAGGAGTTACAGTAGATGAAATGTCAAGCTTGCAATCTCTCTTGGTGAAGCTTCTTTCTCATTTTGAGCGTCTAGAAGATGTGTTTTGTCTGGTATTTTCCTATAATATACTTTTGCCTACTATCATCTTTCTGTCTTTTTTGTTATTCATAAACTTCAAAACATGACCTGTAAATGCTATTGGTGATTTACTGTTGTCATCATTTTGTAGAATCATTTTCCTGAAATCTTAGATGTAATGCATGGGAAATCACAGGATGTTGTCTTTTTGCACATCCTTAATATGGCGACGAGGTACTATTTATCACAAACATTTTGTTTTACTTTTCTTCCTCTCGTTATTGGCACTCATGTGTCACTTGATTTTCTAGTACATACACATATTAAGTGTTTGAGGAAAAATAAAATTTCAACTTTTTTCATTTGGTGGCCACTTTCTAGTATATGTATAAACACATATTTTAAGGAACTATGTATTATTATCTGTTGAGCAGGAGTGGTCCTATTAGGGATACTACAAGCATACAGTTGCTTTCTGAAATTTCCCAGACTCTACATGATAATATGGAATTTATGAATGTAAAGGATGATGATAGCCAAGTGGCACATTCAGTATCTCGCTTTGTGCACATGGTAACTTTTTACTTTGCTAACATTCTTTGGCTGTGATAAGGTTTTTGCCATGGTTATTGTTTGTTGAGAATTTCCGCCAATTCCTAGGTAGATTATGGAACAGAGATGGAACGCCATTTAGCATTTCTGGTTGATTGCCGAGCAACTTTTGGCAGATTCAATGAGCTTAAGGTTTGTCCTTGTTTTGTTTCAGTTGATGTATGATAAAGTATACTTTTCATAAAATATTACAAATGGCATCTGAATTTCATATTGTTCAACAACTAGCGCAGTAGCGCATGTACCTGTGTGATGCACGGGTAAGCTATAGGCTTAGTAATTCTTATTTAGGGAGCCATTCTATTCCTGGTGTAACCAAATACTGGAATAGGAATGGTCATTCCATTCCAACCCACTATGCCTTTCCATTTTTAACACAACCAAACACCACAATACGAATGGTCCTCTTTGTCCTACCCACTCCAATTTCATTCCAATTCCTTGAAGACAATTCTGTGTACCAGACATGCTCTTATAAGTATAAAGTCTAAATGTCAAATATTGTTTGTAGAGTTTTGGAAGAAAGAAGTAATGTTTGGAGACGCTTTGTTTGCAAATAGTCTGGTAAAATATATTGTGATATATAATCATTCTTTCTTGCAGGAAACTCTCGTTCGCTCTAGCAATACTTTAGCAATTCAATCTTTGAAATGTGCTAAGAAAGATCTGAGTTTTTTCAAGTCCTGTGTCACATTTAGCGAAGTCACAATACCTTCTATCTCTGGTCAGAGACAATTTGATCTTTTTCTAGAGACTGCAGAGGTTGGTATGAGTGCTTTTGGCACATTAAAGATGTATTTACTTTTGTTACATTTATTCATGATTTATAGTTTGAATTTTCAGGTTGCATTCTTAGGGGGCTTGGTTTCTCATGTAGATGGATTGATTAGTTCAGGAATCCGCTGTTTGCATACCTTTGACAGAGTTGATGGTAAGTTTATATGTAAAACATGTAAAGTAGTCACCGAATCATTCTGGAAGTGCTAAGAACCAATATTTGAAAATGAATGCTATTCATTTGTTACATGTGGCATGTCTGTGGGAATTTATTTGATGCTAAATTCTTACATGCTATTATCAAACAGTGTTACAGTGCTGCTCAAAATGTTTTAAGAACAGTTATCACAAGTAAAACTTACTGATGTTGCCCAAACTATGAATTGCTCGGTTTTTTATTTTATTTTACTAGCTCAAGGTGGAGCAGAAAACTCAATAACTTGGGTGTCATCATAACTTTCTTGTATTCCCTAGGTCTTTTATCTAACGATTTGAAAGGCATTGCATCCAAACCTATTTATATGAACTTAATAGATCTTTTCAAAATACCTATACCTATAAAGGTATTAGGAATATAAGCATCAATGTATTCTGTTGCAATTAAGTTCATGCATTTGGGTCTTGGGGCATCGGTGACCAAATCTCGATACCCAATGTGTTATGAGTTTTGGTTCAGCACTTCCAAAATCCCAGAAACTGCCTTCTGATTTTGGACCTGCCTTCCTCCAAGACACCTCTGATTTTCAAACCCACATTCAAGAGCCTCGATCTGTGCTTCCATCCTTCATATCCATGAAATGATCCCAAGATCTTGTGCTGTTATGACAGTTGATAGAACTGATCAGAAAACTAATTTAATAACTGATGACTTCCTCTTATTATATTAAATAAAGAGGAGTGATAGCAACACTCTCTAACACTCATTAATTGGTTGAAATCATTGTGGGTTCCTCACTTTGGAAATAGGTCCCACATTAAAGTTGTGTGACCCACATGAGTTTCACCCAATTAGAGAGTGAGTGTTAGAGAGAGTGTCGAAAAGCGAGTGTTGCTAGCACTCCTCATTAAATAAATTCTGTCAACAGTCTTGCAACAGAGAGATGGAGAAGAGAAAGTGTAATCGCCAATAACCAACCAATAACAAAATAACTGATCCCTTAACCCATCTCCTAACCTCCCTTTTATAATTGTAGAACTGCTGCCCTGGGTCCACTTGTATTTATGGGCTTCCTCCTAGAATTTGTCTTTATAGTAGGAGGTATATTGCTAATAGATTTCCACTATTCTTTTCTGACAGGTGCTTTTATTTAGCGTCATCCTTTCCTATCATATCTTTTCATTTGGCTGCTTGTATCAGCATATTTGTTTAAGTGCTGTGATTAAAGTGCACTGACTGTACCACCATGGCTTCTTTCTAATAGAATGTTTATTGTAGTAATCTAGATTGCATTCTTTGCATCCAAAAATAATTGACTGTTGTTTAACTCATTTTTGTAGGCTTTCGAACCCCAGCTGATGTTGAAGGACTAGTTTCGTCTATTAGAAAGCTGTGTGGCTTCTTAATTATGGTCCCAGGTTAATTTTATTTCAACTTTTCACATTGGTTTCATTGAAACATGAAAACCTCCTTTTTGAGTGAGGTCTCCCGATTGTAATCTGTAATATAAAGATCTGTGTACGGTCTTGAGATCTATAGCCCGTTCTCATATCTATGTGTACTTACATTGATTTTCTTCAACTTCTTTGAAGGTAATATTAGTCTACCAGTCACCTATTTCCCAAATAACTTAATTACATTGATCAGCTCCCAATCATGGTCAGTTTTCTTTGGAATATATTGATAATTTAAACATATTCTCTCCTTTTCCTTTCCAGATCTTGTTTGATGAATGAATTGGAAATACCCTGCAGGTTTGACCCAAAAATGAGAACACAGATTTTTTCTGCTATCCTATTATTATTGACAACTTTGTCACAAAAGATTCTGCCATATCATGCAAATGCACAGGTATAGCCTCGCCTTGCCTTATTTTGTATTTGTAAACAATGATTAAAAGCAACTTTTAAAATATGATTACATCATGGACAAAACAAATGTTAATTTTCATAACGAGTATTGAGAAAAGTCATGTCGGTTTCTTGTGCGTCTAAACATCATAGTAATGGGTATAATATATTTGGTTTGTTGAAGTTACAGGGTTTTAGATAACGAATGTGGGAAGAAAAAGAACAAACAACTTTGACCTGTTTATTATAAAAAAAAAAAAAAAAAACTAACCATTAATCCTTATTTCTACTAAATACTATGTTAGAGTCTTAATCCTACTAAATACGGAGGAAAATATTGGATTGTAAAGAAAAATGGAAAGAAATCCTAGGATATAATCTAAATGTTCTAAATTACTTAAGTTTGTGTTCAGATTATGTATTTGAAAATTTCAAAGAATTGAAATTTTTAAGAAATCCAATTACATGAATTTGCAAAATTCCTTGTTTGAATAAAGTGATTAAAGTGCCTTCATTTACAAAATTTATTGTATGTAGTTTGTATTATTTATGTATCATAATTTCCAGAGGATGCATTATTTTTCCCTTTACAGATACCAGGCAATGACATGTTATACTATGGGGATTCATCATACAAGGAAGAACTTGTTTCTTTGTCTAAGGTTGTTCTTGACAACCTACTTTGTGCCGTCCAACAAGAACCTTCCCAGGTATCTTCAGTGTGGTTAGTTAACATTGTTTGAGTTATTTGACAAATTTTAATTTGTACTGAACTACTCATTAATATGCTATTTGAAGGCTGCTCGAGGAAGTATGGCACTTGAAGCTTGCAATTGCATAGCATCATCTTTCCTGGTAAGATGCCGTATGATGTTTGAATTCAGCTTTCTATTTAATACTTGTAATCAATCTATTTATTAGTGATGTGGGAAATATTTAAAATTAGTGTACTCTCGTCTCTCTACTATACCTAGTGTGTAATTTTGATGTGAATTGTTACAATTAAAACTCTACTCATTGTCAAAAAAAAAAAAAAAAACTCCAAACTTTCAAATTATCGTTTTCTATTCAAAATGTCCACAGATTGATCTGTACCATATAATGTAGCAGGATATGGAACATTTCCTTGATGGGAATTTTCATTCTTTTGTAGCATAATCCAGCTAGTATTCTGTTGATCAATCCAAGTTAAAGTCTTTATACTTTGTTGTTGTTACAAATTCAAAATAAACGATAAAATATTGACCCGCAGTGTTTATTTTTGCAGCTAAGCAATGAATTATCATCTATTTGCCATACACTAATTGGAACTGCCAAGTCATGTTTGAGTGCCCAAGACCGATGCCTCCAATCAACTATTCAACTTGTAAACAAGCAATTGCCAACTTTTGCAGGGGCCATGGTGTCTACTTCTGTATGATTTGTATTTGTCTGGTCACTACATTGTATGGGACTAATTAGTTTGAGTCTTGTCTTTCCCTCTTTATTTATTAGGGAGAAAGGTTCATTAATTTCAAGTTACTATTTACCAAAACATCATCATCATCGTCGTCAGTTTGGTTTTTGACTCGGTATTGTTCACGAATTCTAGAAACTAACAAGTCTATGACAGGTAACATGTCAGGCCTAGGTTTTGATAATTTAACCAGGTTTGTTTAATTACAAAATAAGCTTTCATTGGTTTCAAGTTGAAATTTGAAAAAAGAATGGCTAGATCTTGATAAATAAAAACTTATTTTTCATTAACATGTAAACAGATATAAGATATAGGGCATGTTTGTTTAAGTTATTTTCCGTTTGTTTACAATCATAGAAATCTATTTTTTTTAGCAAATTAATTTTCAAAAAAATAGATTTTGAAAAAAGTTTTTCATTTTGAAGGAAAAATAGATTTTTTTACTAAAATGATTTTTGAAAAAATCTAAAACAAACATATGTAAAATAAAAAAATAGATTTTTTTGCCAAAAAAATCTGAAACAAACGGCCATAGAGTGGACGCTCATCATGCTACCATAATATATCTCACAGCTAAAACATCTTTTGGAGGATTTTTTTTTTTTACACCTAAGACCATCTCCAATGGAGCTTCCCAAGTTTGAGATCTTAACTGGATCCTACATGTACACATCACTCATTTATTATTTTTTAATAATAGTTCTTAATAAGCACTCAATCTCTCTAACCCAACACCTCTTCAAAAGTTCTAAATGGGTCCCGTCAATAACTTCACATCACAATAACTTATTATTTAATAATTCATATTTTATACTATTAAATTAATTGGATTATAAAATTACAAAATTAATATGTACTATTTTTTTATAATTCAAAATAATAATTAAAATTCGAAAATTAATTTAAAATAATATTACCAAATTTAAGAATTACATAATTTTAAAAATAACTATATTAATTAATCATTTAATTATTTAATTATTAATAATATATAAAAGTAAGCGGGTCCCATAAAAAAATATATTTTAATGAAAATTAAAATGGGCCCAGAGGAGAGAGAAAACTCTTATTTAAGAATCGGTTCCTATTAAGAATTCAAAATTGTACTGCTCCAATGGTAGATCTTATTAAGAACCGGTTCTTAATAGTATAAGATCTACCATTGTGGATGCTCTAATGGTACACATTGCCACCCTTATAACTTTGTTAATTGATTGAAGTTAACAGAAGGATTAAATTGAACAACATTTTATTAAGGCAAAAATGAGTGAATTCAAAATATTGATAAAATAAATAGTGAGGGATGTATGTGTGGCTCCCTGGCGTCTTGCCAGCTTTTCAAAAACTTCTCACTTATCTCTATTAGTTTTCTATAAAGTTTTGTAATTTGATGTATTAGTAAATAGACCTTATTAGTTTTTTACTATTAACAAAATATCTGACATTTGATCCAACAAAAAAACCAAATCTTTGAGATGCAACAATCACAAGATTTGTCATTGTACATAGGTCTTTATGACATAGCTAATTAGAGATTTCTATTTCATAAAGATAAAGAAAAAAATGAAAAAAGAAAATTAATTAAACGGTAGGACAACAAACGGGTTTCCTTTGGTATTCATGGACCATAACTTCTTTATGTATGAGTTGAAAATAACTATCACAAAATGGTAGGACAACAACCATAATGAAGTGAAAGAACTAGAGAGAAGGACTTCGGAGGAAGGAGTAATAGAGAGAGAGAAAAAGAATAGAGAAATTTTGTTGGTTTTATTTTAAGGATACTAATTACACCGTCCATTTTCAGAGTGTTCATCTAAAGTCTGAGCTTTTTTTTTTTCATATGAATTGACCTAACATAAGAAGTGACACCATAAAATTCAAACATAAGACTTTAAAAGAAGTAAACTCTAAGAACTCAAATATTTACCACTTAGCCAACCCATGTAAGTTGAGATTTTTTTTTAAGAGCATTTTTTAGATAATTTATACAAACATTCCAATAAGCCAAACCTAATAAGTATACACTTAAGTTGCCCAGCGCCTCGTATCGTCCTGCTTTTAGACGAATCCACTTGAGTTGGTCTTGTGGTATTGGCTTGAGACCTGAGAGTGTGCTCCTCCTTAAGATCTCGGGTTCATTTCTCTTTGGTGCCAATTTGGGTGGACTAATTTAGCTTCTTCAAAAAAAAAAAAACATCCTGCTTGGGGCGAGGCTAAACGGGGTGGGCTTTTCATCTCGTCCTGCTTTTAGACGTACTTAATTAAGTGGGGCGAAGCTAAACGGGGCAGGTTTATCCATATTGCCGCCCCTAATAAGTATACAACAGATGCCTAAGTGGCAATAGTTAAGTGGTATGAGTTTTTTTTTTTTTTTTATAAGCAGTTAAGTGATATGAGTTGATTATGTTTATGTATAGTTAAGTGACATGAATTGTAGTTATATATAAATCAAAATTTTAATTAGAATTGGACGTTACAAGGCAACTAGACGTTTTAAAAGGAATACAATAATCCAAACCTTCAATAAAACGTAAAGAAATAGACATAATTGTATGTCAAAGAAATCAATATATCTCCTAACAACCAATGAATCTTTATTATTAATCATAAAAAAAATAATGATCACAAAGAAACGATAAGAACGATGATAATAATACATGTTTCTCACCATCTAAACGCGTGCTATCAATGTAAAACCAAGAATAAAAGCCTAAAACACCACCAAATCCCAATTAAATAATCCACCCAGAATCTATCTATAATACTAAAAAATAAAAAATAGTCCAAAATCTATAATCTATAATTATTCACCTAATCTAACCCACTCTCTTCCATCCTTTCTTTTCAGTATCCCGTTGGAAAATCACACTTTCCATAACCTGCAACACAAATTCACTTACACAATTAAACTCTTTCACTAATGCAAACATTTTAATTACACCCAAAAATATTAATATTAACATTGTCACTCAAAAAAAATTGCAAATACTTACTAGGAGGTTGAGTAACAACATAAGCAGCACCACCAAAATCGCACGTGCCAGTACCACGTGACATCTTCTGATAATAACTATTGAACGCATATGAAGCATGTGCCTCCAATGTATTAGGATTGTAACACGTGGCACCCGGTTGAATTGCAGTACAATCAGCCCCACCTTCCCCACACGCATAATCAAGCGCGTGTTGTAACTTCTCCTCAGAATAACCACCATTTGCCACACACCACGTCTTCCCACTATTCCCCGCCGTTGACACACCTCCGCCACTCACCGGAACCTGACTCCTCCCTGTTCCTGCTGCAACCGGAGCCACCGCAGAAGATGATTTATTAACCTCTGACACAATCAACGGAATATCATAAACTTTTTTTTCACTCGGATAAAATAAACCATAGTTTCTCTCCGATGTTGGACCTGTCTTTTGATTCTCGTTAAAAAGAGCAAACAAGAAAACATTAAGTGGATCCTTAGGTTTTAAAGGTGTTCCACTTCCACTCAAAACTCTTTTAACTAAATTTCCATTATACGACGCCGCATTGTCTTCACCGGCTCCAATCTCATTACTATCACCCAAAGAAGGCCAACCTGTTTCCGAAACGGTTATTTTAATGTCGTTATATTGTAATGCTGACATGGCAGCATTAACCGCGTCAATTTGCGCGTCAAAAAGATTATCATATTTTAACCCATTACCGGAATCAACAACACCGGGGTTTTGTTTAAACAATGCATAGTCTAACGAAATTGTGTCTGAGTTAGCGGCATACGCAAAAAAAGGGTATGCGTTAACCATTAAATAAGAACCGGTTTGACGGAGAAATTCTAACATAGGTTTAATAACCGGTTCGATTAATTCGGTTTTGAATGAACCAGATGAGGTTGGATAAGAAGATTGTAAAGCGGAGAGTGCAATTGGGGAAGAAATTTTAATGATTTTGTCGAGATTATTTTTGACAAGTGAAGCATGAACGTTTTTCATAGCGGGTACGAGGTAATTTGTGGTGTTATTTGGGTCTACGAAAACTTCGTTACCAACAGCAATGGCTTCAATTTGAGTTGCGGGGTAATAGCTTATGATGTTGGTTTGAATCCATGTGTCGGTGTAGGATTGGTCGGCGGCGGCAGCAGAGAGAAGCTCGTTGGGCATGGCGACGGTAACATTGATGCCGGAGTTTTTTAAAGCGGTTAACACGGTGGCTTCGGTGTCATAGAGCTTGACACGGTTGATACCATGTGTTTTTAATAGCTCAACAACCTTTGATGGTGTTGGTAGGTCGTTTGCTATTCTACCGTAGTTGATTCCTACCGATCCTGCAGCTTCTGAAGAAACACACACATGTACAAAAATAACATGTTTTAATTTCAAGGTTTTGATAATTAAAGAACAAAATATATTTTTTTTTACGTTAATGAAAGAATAAAATAAAATAAAAAAGAGAGTTAGAAGGAGATGTATGTATTTACCTGATGATGATGAGAGTGAAAAGAGGAAGAAAAAGAAGAATGAGAATGCAAGAGAAGAAGCCATGTTTGTTTCTAAGCAAAGCATGCAGTTATTATTTTCTTTGTTTGTGGGGAATATGGTGTATTTATAGAGTGGATGGTATGAAGAAAGAGTGTGCACTTTTCACGTAAGGGTGGTGGTGCGACCCACTTTGGACACCCACTCACCATCACCAAGTTATTATTTCTGTCAGGATATTAGGTTAGAAAATTAGTACTCCGTCCTTCCTTTATTAATTTTTTTTTTTGCAATAATTAAAATTTTTATTTTGTCAAGTAGTCTAGTGGTTATAAAGTTTATAATCAGGGTTTAAATCTCGATCAAATTATATTGTCACTTTTGTAAAGTTTTTTTGTTTTACGCATGCATTCAACCAAATCAAATTATATATATTGTTGCTTTTATAAATTTGTTTTTAAAATATCATTCTAAATTTTTATTTTTATTTTGGTCATGTAAATATCATTCTAAATATTACATGTCGCAATTTGATTGAATGCATATGTAAAAAGATTTGTGCTGTCAATGTATACAAATTAATTATTTAATTTAATTTATATTATTACAAAGTATCTTTCTATTTATTTTTACAAATTATCTTTGTCTAATATTTGCAAAGTATCTTTATTTTATTAAATTTGTGTAAAATTTAATTTTCACTTGTTAATACTTAGAAAATAAATATTTCAAAATTTTGTAAAAAAATATTAACTAAAATTTGTGAATATAATAGAAAGATTGTGTTTTGTTTAGGGAAGTTATGGTTAAATCTATCTAGGTTGGATTTCTTTGGTATTTGGTATGCATACGGAAAGAAAATTGTAGATGTAGAAACAATGAAAACGATAAATAACCAAAGATTTGATAGGAGGAAGTAATTAAGTATCTTAGGTCACCTATCTTTGGCTGTAAACGTGTGAACCGTTTTGTTATGTCGACTAGAGGGACACGTTATTATTAATCACTGCTGAAACGGGAAGAGGTTATGTTTTGTTTGTTGTTGTTGCTGCTTGTCTATATCTAACTACATCCATCTAATGCTTATTAACTTAAGAATGAAACAATGACGGATGGTTGTGGACAAATCTGAATTGGGCTGTTTCAATCCAATTATTTTGTTCAAATATGAACGTTGGACTTTGCCTCTCATGCTTGATTTGATGTTCTTGGCTTTTTCTCTTTGGCTAGGTCTTTTAAAAATAAGAATATAAGAATATATAATAACTCAATTAGAATTTATTTTATTATCCAAAAATATTTTATACTTTCTCCGAGTTTGGTTAACAAGGTTTTTTCCTAAGAAGCATGTTGACAAAGCATAAATGACACACCCACACATAGGTATCGGCACCTTACGGCTATGTGCCTAAGATCCCCTGAAAGATACATTCTTCCGAGAGAAAGCAAAAAAATTGGAAAAAAAAAAAAACCTACGCTTGTTTTTCTCACTTCGGAAAGATTTCACTGTATTTTCTTATGATGATCTGGTCGAGAGAGTACCATACATCGGTGTAAAAGATGGAGTAGGATTTGTGAGGTTGGTTATAGTAAGGCTTAGCCAGAAAGTCTTCTTACCTCTGTAATTGAAGAATATAAGAAAAAAAATGACTTTCTAGACCTATTGAATAAAGCATGTACCTAGACTATAAATAGTTTAGATACATGAGTCTTGAAGGAGTACTGACAAGTGTTACAAGGACATTGTTTTTTAAATTTATTAAATAACTAATATATATATATATATATATATATATATATATATATATATATATATATCAAGTGAGATAAATTATTATTGTGAGTAGGGATGTCAATGGATATCCGTGGAGGCGGATAGTATGATATCCGTGTCCGCTCCGTTGGATAAATACGATATTCATATCCGCTCCATATCCGTGCGGGTATCCGTCAAGCGGGTAATCCATGGATTTTGAAGTATCCATGGATATTCACAGATATCCATGGATAATAATTTTTTTTTAAAACAATTGTGATTCTTGTAAAAAAAATTATTTTAATTATTTGAAATAAAAAAATTTGTTTATCTTCTTTATAAAGAAACAAGAAAAAGATGTCCCATAAGTCCTAGCTCAACTGGCAAAAATGCCGAAATTGTTAGGCCGGACGTCGTGACCCGGGTTCGAACCCGGGATCTTACAATTATTTGTGAGTTTAATTTCAGTGGATTACCACTTCTTCTAAGACCAAAAAAAAAAAAAAAGAAACAAGAAAAAGATTATTATCACATAATACCATTCATACATTTCACTTTCAATTTAACAACAAAAGCCAACACATTTATTTTTCTTCTTTTCACCAAAATATAATAATATCCATACATTTCTTTTTAGAAAACATTTCATTCATTTCATTTCTAATCAAAACAAAGTTCATCACAAAATTCTATAAAGAATTAAAAAGGCTCTTATATATTTGATAATTAAGAATATTTATATAATATTCTTATTTACTAACGGGTATGGATATCCGCGGATACGGATACCATTAAATCCGCATCCGTATCCATTAACTATCGGGTAGTTGAAATATCCATTTATCTTACCCGTGGATATCCATTAAACTATCCGCTCCGTGTTCGTGGCGGATTTTATCCGCGAATATCCGCGGGTATGGATATTTTTGCCATCCCTAATTGTGAGAGATGAGAGGGTTGATTTATAACCATTTGATTAATATCAATGGTTGATATTAAATTACTCATTAAAAGAATGCATGTGCTTGATCATCTTTCTAACACGCGAACTTTTCATCTTCCTCACTTCATTTTTTTCTCTTTCATGAAGGACAGTGAGGTGACTTTCTTCACCCCTAATTGATGTTCTATTTGCATTTTCTTTTGTTGAAAAATTTACCACCCTTTCTATCCATCAAATACTCCTCAATTCTCAAACTATCTTCTCAATTCAATTGTGTAGTAGTTCAATTGGTTTTCACATAATATATTGAGGGTTTGTGAGCCTTTATGGAGGCAAGGCAATTTGAGAGACAAAATTGAAAAATTAAATGGGGATTTTGATGCTGGTAATTGTAATCAATTGGAGAATGATGAATTGGATATTGAAAGTGGGATCTTTTTTACTTATACGACAATGAGTAAAGTGAAGATGAACAAACGTGAAGAGCGTTGCGTTGTTTATAGTTTCAATGGACAATATGATGATACATGCCAGAGAAGATTCATAAGGGGAAAGGGATGAAGGAGATGATGCAGTTATAAAAGTGATGTTGATTATGTTATGAATTCTTCCTACAATCGATCGAATACTAACAATTATCATAGTAAGCCCTTATGTATGCTCACTGAAATTGGAGTTCACTTTTGAAAACAAAAAATAAAACATTGCATAATCGTCTACCGGAAAAGTTGATGATGAAAAATTGTGTTTTAGTTGTTGAGTTTTAGGGTTGAATCTTGAAGAAGGAAGATGAGAGATAGGAGGGAGAGAAGTGTTAGTCACCGACAAGGGAGAGAGAAGACTCTTCAGAAAGTGAAAAGATTAACTACAATTTAAAAAATGAAAGATCACCAAAAAGATTAATTCGATGGCTAAGATTTAACTCTCTCACCCTCTTATCTTGAAACTCCTCTCACTTGAAATCTTCCATATATATAGGGTCAGAATCAAATGATATCAACTTGTTTGACACCAAATATTACAACTCTTAATAATGTTTTAGCCGATATAAATTTTATAAAGGGTAAATAGGGTTTTACTCCTGCAAAGTATGCGAGTTTTGGTTTAACCCCTGCAAAAAAAAAATTGGATTACCCCTCTGCAAAATGAAGATTCCTTCAATTATCCCCCTCTATTGACAACTAGGACATGGAATATTCATTTTTGCTGATGTGGCATGTGTAGGTGGCTTTTATTTTATTTTTGGTTAACATATTGCCACTTAATAATTGTATTTAAAAAAAATTAAATTGACATTTTATTTTTATTTATTTTGGTTGATAATTGACATTTTTTTTATAAAGCAGCAAAAAATAAATTTTTAAAAGTAAAAAAAAAAATTGTTTCTGATTTTTTTTTTAAAAAAAGATTGTCATTTAAATTTTTTTTTTTTAAAAATGTCAATTTTCAGATCTTTTACTTCAATTATTGAAATAAAAAAAAAGATCAATTTTCTGATTTTTGTTTTTTAAAAATGTCAATTTAATTTTTTAAATAATTGAATTTAAAAAATTAAATTGACATTTCAAAAAAAAAATTAGAAAAAAATTAAATTGACATTTTTTTTAAATAATTTTTTTTTTAAAAACCAGAAAAAATTTTAAATGACAATCTTATTTTAAAATAATTGAATTTAAATAAAGGTTGTCAAAACCGAACCGGCCGGTCGGACCGGGAACCGACCATGCAAGCGGTCAGGCCTGAAAAATGAGCAGCAATCGAACCTGTGAGAAAACGATCGAACCGGCGCGTAACCGGGAAAAACCGGTGAACCGGGCGGTTTGGCAGACTTGAAACAAAATAAGAAACGAACAGGAAAAGGAAAGAAATAAAAACAAAATGTCATCTTTGCTCTTGATTTAATCTTGTTATTCGTTATTTTATTAAAAAGAAAATTAGTTATGTATTGTAATTTCTTTCACCTCTTTGTTTTTCTGTATTTCTCTGAAAACACAGTATATTTAAATCAACCAATATTGAAGAGTTAACTATCAAAAGATTTTCTAAAAAAAAACTATCAAAAGAGTAGAAGAAGAAGAAGAAGAAGACGAGACAAGTGAAGTTTCATAAACTAAACAAACCATTAAAGATTTAGAACAATAGGAAGAGAGCAAAACAAGGCACTGTGACGGCTGGTTATGCTTTGCTTTCCTTGGTCATGAATATTAGGGTTACGGGAGATAAGAAAGTGAACTTGGGTTAAGAATGTTTTTTTCTTTCTTTAATGCCCCAAACAAAGCGTTAGTATTTTTTTAGGATTTTTAGTAACTTGATTACATGAAATGTTATTTTTTTTTACAAGAATTACATGTAATAATATTACGTATAAGTATTAAAAATACCAAATAACAAATTAAAAAGTACAAAATATTTAATAATGTGAAATTAATATCATTTTAATAGTATAAAACTCTGAATATTCTGTAATTTTTTGTTCAATATGTTTTATGTATATTTTAAAATATATGCAATTAATTAAAAACGGTCTGACCCCGGTTGAGTCCAAGCATGCGATCCACGGCTCAAATAGGAAAAGAATTCAGGCTTCCTCCTCCAAAGCCTTCAGTAACCAATGAGTATCAAACACAACTTGATCAATTGACACAAGCTAATTCTCATGCTTCAAACATCCAAAAAGACCAAATTTCAATACTTTTAGGAAGTAAATTGCACTAACCACTAAGGGCTTCAGCCCATAGGTACCAAATTGGAGTAACAAGGTTTTGGTATATCTCAATAACCTTCACAATGAACTACACACAAGCCTGTAAAAGTTACTTCATCGTAAAGAATTTGAAACCAAATTTTCACATTTATCTTCATATAAGCAACCTTGAAGAGTACTAATTTCCATCCAAAGTTGAATGAGCAACTCATCATGTAATGCAATGTGTGTCATGTCTAAAACAAAATTGTTTGAGGCCTTCCAATTTCCATTAAGCAACATAGATTGATTCCAAAATGGAGCCAAAACAATAATTGTCACTTGTGCAAGGATAAATTCACATAGGGTTACTTCTATATCAAATCAGTCATGCACAATACAGTAAAGCTTGTGCATATGAGATCCATGTTCAACACCATACACAGCTAACCATCAGAAAAAACAGCTAAAAATCTTCAACCTCCATATAAGAGTAACCAGAGTTATGGTAGCATGGACATAACCAACAATCTGGTTTCAGCATGATGATAAGTAACCAACAACCAAAGTGTACAAGTTTTTAAATCATTGCAAGGCTCGCCATCATAAAATTCCACAATTGCAACAATAGTAGAGGCAATAGCTAAACAACAAAGTTGCTTCCAAATCCAATCCCTTATTTTGTGGATATTCAACTTTCAACAATTTAAATTGTTACAATTGATAATTCAAACAAGTCCATTTTAACTGATCTGATGTAAGGCTACAAACAATTAACAATCAAACAAGCTTGAACAATAATGCAGAACTAACTTCTATATTTGCCTCCCTCAAACTCATAGTAAGAGCATTCTTAGTATGAGTTTGGAAAACAAAAACCAAACAAGTTTGAACAATGTTGCAGAACTAACTCCAAATCACGGTCCAAATGGATAAATTGGTAGCAAACAAATTCATAACATTCATTAGCACAACAAGATTATTGTAAAGGGATGCTTGAATCAACATATCATATCAGTAAACTGAATTACCAAGAATTCAACACACAAAAGAGATGATGACCAAGAGCTACAATAGTGAGGATGTCGAGATTCACAATAATTTTCAATTAAAACTTCACCAATATTAGAGAAATTACTAATCTGTTTGCAAAGAAGACTTCTAACAAACACCTTATGCGCAAAATATTCATAGGCAGTAATTTGCAGGAGTCAAACTTTCCTCCAGGATCTAATACAGTGACGGCGAATTCACCGGGAAAGTCAACAGCCAACATGATAACCAAACAAAAAATTAATGGTAAAGAAGATGTTAAGGTTATCGTAACACCAATCGTTGCGACGAAGATGAATACGGTGACACCACCGGGATCGAAATTGAAGCTTTATGGAGATGTTGTTACAACGATGATGTGTTCAACTATCTTCTATAGTGTCGTCACAATGATTGTAGAAAAATCTTCTTAATTTTCCAAATCTAGTGTTTTCTGATTGCACATCGAATTAGTTTCATAGATTGAAGGAAAACAATCCAAGTCTCTAATTTTATTGGATTCTCCCTCAATCAAAGGCTTGATTGTCTTGATCAGAATTACCTGATCCATTTCCATACCAAATTTGTGACTGAAACTTCCAAGGTGAACTCGAAATTGCTCTTCTTCAAGAATGCAGAACCAAGATTCACGTCGTTATCAGTGGTTGAAGCAGTAATGAAGTGAAAATTTACAATACTGAAGTTGCAGTGATGACAGAAAATGGAATGAAAACCAGTAAAAAAAAAGGTGTGTCATACCCCATTTTTTGACCGATTGATTTTGTTCGGCGTTTAAAACCTTCTTGCCCTTTTTGTCATTTCTGACGAAATTTCGGCAGAGAGGTATTTTAAAATACCTCATTTGTTGTTTCTTTTATATTTATTCTTTTATCTATTATTATTATTATTATTTTTTATTATTTTTTACCATTATTTGTTATTATTATTATCTTCATTTTTTAATTTATTTATTTATTTTATTTTCTGTTTTTTATTAATTTTCGTTTTTATATTTATTTAATTTAATTATTTTGTTTTTATTTTTATTTTTACTTTGTCCTTTTTTTTCTGATTAAAAAAAAATCAGAAAAATTTGAAAGTCAACTTTCTCCAACAAGCAAAGGGACATTTTTCTGCAGAAAGCAGAAGGGCAGTGTACCTGTTTGTCCAAACTCAGATCCTTGTTCCCTCTTTTGAGTTTTTCAAACCCTAGGTTTGTGTATATAGTGAACAGGAGTAGAATGAGCAGAAAAAAAAAGAATTGATCAGTAGCAGAAACACAAAAAATTTGCCCTTTTCCTTTTTTTTCCAGAATCAAATCCGAAAATCCAGAACAAAAACAAATCAAAAATCATAAACAAAAAACATCATCATCTTCCTCATTACAGAACCAACAATCTTCAATTCCTTTTTTTTTAAAAATCCAGAACCGAAAAAAAAAAAACAGAACAGAAAATCAAAACTCATAAAAAGATCAAACCTTCTCCACATCACAGAATTTCATCAACAATCCAAACCCAGATCACAAAGTCAGAACAAAAAAACTTCATCGTTCATAACCGAAAAACCCAGAACCCAAAACCGAATCGAAAATAGAAACAAGGAGAGGAAAAAAAATCAAAAATCGTGAAGAATAGAAGAAGAATTAAATCAAAACCGATTCAGTTTCGAACAAACCAAAGGTTGAATCTCTTTTTCTGTTTTCGTTTCGATCTAGTCTATGGAGAATTTGTTTGTTTATTTTGGGTTTAGATTTGGAATTAGGAAGTGATTTTATATGAATTTGATGTTAAAAGTTTTTGAAAAGGATGAGTTGTGGTGGTTTTGAGAGAGGAGGCCGAAATTGAGAGAGAAGGAGGTTGAGAGGTTGAGAGAGAAAGAGCACAGCGGCGGCAGCCGCAAGAGAGAGAAGAAGAGAGAAATTGTGATTTTTTTTAGGGTTAGGGCTATTTATACCCCAACCGATCCGGTGTGCGCGTGTCCATCGCAGCACACCACGCACCCTCTCATCTCAGCCACTGATCTTTATCAGATGGCTCATATCTTTCCTTTTTAAAATTAGATCGGGGCCGTCTGATCCATCAGACGGCCAGATTTGATCCTGACCTTTTTTTGTTTGTCTCTACACAGTTGGGCCCTTGTTGGGCTGGGTTTTACTATTTCCCTGTTGTTCACACCCCTTTTTATTTTCGTTTTAATGTTCACACCCCCCTGTTTTTATTTTATTTTATTTATTTTTAGCTTATGAGATAAGTGCTTTTGGCATAAGCTATTTTAGCTATTATTTTAGCCAATCGAGCATGATGTTGAGGCTTATTTATTTTTCTATTTATTTGATATTTAGATTTGTTAATATTATCTAATGTCTTTGTTTATTTTTTGTTAATTAATTTTATTTTAAAGCTTATGAGATAAGTGTTTTTGGCATAAGCTATTTTAGCTATTTTTTAGCCTTGTAAAGCATGATGTCGAGGCTTACTTTCATCTTTTAGTTTCGTATTTATTTATTTATGCTATTTATCCATGCATATCATATTTATTTCATTATATCCATTTATTTATCATTTTTTACCTTTATTTTTGTAATATCGTTATTATCACAATTTTGAGTATTTATCGCTTATTAATTGCCGCTTATTTTTGTTCTTGAATTTAGGATGTAAATAGGCCAAATGTAAACTCTAAATAAAAGTGCATAGCATACCCCCTCTCTTGCATCATTTCATATTTATTTTCTTGCAAAGATTTTAGAGTGTGATTAGGCCAATGTACTCATATATGAAAAATTGCATCTCATGCATTTTTTTTTTTTTATCGCATTCCATCCATATGCGTAATTTTAAATTCCGAGGGAAAAGACACCGTTTTGATCAAAATATCATCTCGGATTGTCTTCGCGACTAATTTGCTTATTGCGACGTTAGTATTATTTTTCGCGCTACCTTTTTATTAATTTGGAACCCAACATTCCAATGGAAATAATTAATCACTTTATTCTCAAAAAATGAGGTCAACACCTCTTCAAAAATCAAAACAATTTATTCTCAAAAAAGCACAAAAATATTTTGTCATCATACATTTTCAAAACGTTGGACTTTAAACCAAACGTTTCTTTTTATCAAAAACCTTGGAATTCAAACCAAGTGTTCTTTTATCGCAAAAACCTTGGAATTCAAACCAAGTGTTATTTATCTCGTTAAAACCTTGGAATTCAAACCAAGTGTTCTTTTTCTTACAAAAACCTTGGAATTCAAATCAAGTGTCTTTTATCACTCAAACATTTTCTCAACAAACCTTGGATTTTAAACCAAGCGTTCGCTTCTCATTTCATAATCAAACTTTAATCAATTTAACCATATAGACTTTCTTCATAAACTAACATCAATCAAACTCACATTTTGCCACTTTTGGCTTTTAGTCTTTAAAACCATTTTTAAAACTTAAAAATCAAACAAACAAATTTACTCGTAACTTTTATCCCGAACTACGGTGGTTTGATCCCTCGGGTACGTAGGCATGAGACTTGTCTCTCCAATCAATAAAATCAACAAAAACATTTTTCTTCTTTTTCATCACTTTAAGCATTTTTTATCACTACTTTAATTTCCCACTTATACCCTTTTTACAAGCAAATAAAATTAAGCGCAAAGTTAGAATAAAAACAAGAGGTTCCTATAGAGTACTATAGATACTTAGGGTGCTAATACCTTCCCTTCGTATAACTAACCCCCGAACCTTGTTCTCTAAAAAATAGGGTTTTTTTTTTCGAACTTTTTCCCTTTCCCTCGGATAAATTAAAGATCGGTGGTGGAATATTAAATTGTGATTCGAAGTTAATTAATAACTCGATATCCAAAAATCACCGCGACAAAAATGGCGACTTCACTGGGGACAACCAAGCGGGTTGAACCAAACTTGTTTTAATCTTTGTTTTGCGCTATTATCTTATTGCTTATTTGTTTATATATGTATATATGTTTTCTTGGGATCTCTTGAGTGGTGAGATAAGTCCTAACCCGGGCTTGAGAGACACAATAAGATAGGATGGGATGAAATCATAGTGACATGTCTTTAGATTATGAAGCACATGTGATATGATCCCGCTCGGTGGAGGCCTCACGACGGTAGTACTCGTCGTCATGATAAGTCATGATGGTGTTATTACTTTCAATGTGAGTGTCCGGAGAAGCCGAGGACCTTTAGATTACCTTTAACCCATCTTGGCCTTTTTTTAGGGCGTAGTGCGGTGACTAATCAAGAGTAAGTCTTGGATTTAGTTGTCACGCGAGACTACACTCAAACGAGATCATTTTGTGAATATTATTGGAACGAGAGTAGTCACGTAATCCAGTGGTGTTCATGAGGCGGTTGATGACTTTGGGAACTTTGTAGAACCCGTCATGCAGGTACAAATAACCCTAGTACTCACCATATGGGAGGGCTTTTTACCCTTAACTCCATCATTACGTATCCCAACCTTCCGGTTGTGTTATGAATCATTGTAACATAATCATGCATCCATGCATTCATTTCATCATAAGAAAATCTTTTTCGAAGGACCTAAGAGAATTATTTTGTAAACATCGCAGATTATGGACCTAAAGAAAAGGAACACTAAGAAGTACAGTTTCAAAGGACCAGACCTTTCCCGACTAAGAGAGCTAGGATCTCTAGTCCCTTTCCCCGAAGATTTCCAAAAGCAATATGGGAAGCTTTTGAGTATCCTCAATACAAATGTCGAAGAAGGGGCTCTTAACACACTTGTCCAGTTCTACGACCCAATTTATCATTGCTTTACTTTTGTGGACTATCAGTTGGTCCCTACTCTAGAAGAATTTTCATATTGGGTTGGTTTGCCGATCTCGGAAAAGGTACCTTATACCGGCTTGGAAGAATTTCCCGCACCTTCAGCTATTGCAAAGGCTTTCCATTTGAATAGTTCTGACATAGCCTATAATATCACTAAAAAAGGGGGATCTCAAGGTTTGACATCCAATTTCTTATTCGGAAGGGCGTTTATGTTTGCTGAAAAGGGGAGTGTGGACGCTTTCGAAGCTATCCTCGCTCTACTCATCTATGGGTTGGTGTTATTCCCCAACGTCGACTACTTTGTTGATAGTAGTGCTATCCAAATCTTTTTGGGAGGAAACCCTGTTCCTACCTTACTTGCGGATGCCTACCATTCCATTCACCATAGAACTCAAAAGGGTAACGGACTTATTATTTGTTGTGCACCATTACTATATAGGTGGTTTATTTCGCACCTACCTCAGACTAGTCGCTTCAAAGAGAATCCAGAAAAGCTCCGTTGGTCCCAAAGGATTATGCCTCTTACTTCGGCTGATATAGTTTGGTATAATGCCGCTTCTGATGTAGGAGCAATCATTGACAGTTGTGGAGATTTCCCCAACGTGCCTCTTCTTGGCATACGAGGAGGAATCAGTTATAACCCTACTCTTGCTAGACGACAGTTCGGATATCCCATGAGGGATCGGCCTGAGAGTGTCCTTTTGACCGGCATATTTTATTCCAATGAAGAAGGGAGCCAATACATGAGGAAAGAGTTTGCTCGGGCTTGGTACAATGTCCATAGGGAAGGAAAGAATCAATTAGGAAGGAAGCTTGGTATTGTCTCCGAAGAATACACAAAGTGGGTAATAAGTAGGGCTATAGAACGCGGGATGCCTTATAGTTTTGAAAAATCATCTTCTGCTGATGCGTCTTCTTCTACCACACCACCTTCAGTTATCCCATTTGAGACTATAGATGAATTCCAGGAACTTTTGACTAAATTGAGACTTGAGAAAGAAGCGTGGGAGAGAAAGTTCCGAGAGTCTGAGATTGAGAACAAAGAGTTGAAGGAGAAGTTGAAAGAACAAGAGAAGATGCTCTCTCTACAAAGTGGTCTGTTGGCCGAGAAGGAAGATATGATTAGGGTCAAGGATGCCTTATTGAGACAAGATAGCAAGAGGAAGAAGAGGCAAGGGGATTTATTTTCCTCTGGCTTCGATTCACATTTTGATGGCTAGTTGGCTTCATGGAAATTGGATTTAGTTTTGTTTTATGTTTTTATTTTGTTTAAAAAATGGTTGTAACCTTTGAATTATTAATGCAATTTTTATTTACTTTTCCTTTTCTTGTAAAATGTTTACAAAATTATTATCTTAAAGTCCTTCGAAAAAATCTCGCATATTTTAACATGACATATTCATGCACCATATCATATTCATAAGTTTCAAAAAATCGAGTCTCATATTCTTTCTCTCCTCTCTGTCCCAGTTAAAGTGGCCCGACGACCACGCCCACAGCCATCTCGCACGTACAACACTCGAGCAAACAGGAAAAAGAGAATGGACCAAGTTGAACAAGAGAATGTTGAGCTCCATGGGGAAGTAACAACGCTCCGGGCTGAAGTAGAAAAGCTAACCGCCATGGTGACATCGTTGGTGGCTGCGCAGAATCGGCCACTAACCCCTCCTCCTCAAGCTACAGTCATCTCTGAAATCGCCTCTGCCCCGGTTCCAGTGGTACCCGTCAACACACATCAGCATGTCATGCCCGAAGGTTATCCTTGGGGCATGCCTATGAATTTTAATGAAGGGCTTCGACCCCAAGTTCCCGAGGTCCCCACTCATACTTTGCCACATGCTACTGTTGTTCCCCAACCTGGGACGACTCTTCCTCAAGTCACTATGTGTGTCCCTTAGTCAACAATGACCATTCCAGCATCCGTAGCTCACACCGTTCCTTATGTGAGCGAACCAGTCTATCATGCGGAGGATCCAGAGACTTATGCCCGTATGGATAATCTTCAGGATCAGTTTGATAAGATGCAGCTCGAGATTAAGGCCCTTCGTGGGAAGGATTTGGTCGGCAAAAACGCCCATGACCTTTGCTTGGTACCAAACGTTAGGATCCCACCTAAGTTTAAGGTCCCCGAGTTTGAGAAGTACAAAGGAAATTCCTGCCCTCAGAGCCATTTGGTAATGTACGCCCGAAAGATGTCCACTCAAACAGACAACCATCAGTTACTAGTCCACTACTTTCAGGATAGCTTGACAGGTGCCGCTTTGAAGTGGTACATGGGCTTAGATGGCGCCAAGATCCAAACATTCAATGATTTGGGCGAAGCTTTTGTCCGTTAATACAAATACAATCTAGACATGGCTCCAGATAGAGATCAACTTCGAGGTATGTCTCAAAAGGATAAAGAGAGTTTCAAAGAATACGCTCAGCGATGGAGAGAGATTGCCGCTCAGATTTGTCCACCACTAGAAGAAAGAGAAATGACCAAGATTTTCCTAAATACTCTTGACTCATTTTACTATGAACGAATGATTGCTAGTGCACCCAGTGATTTCACTGAGATGGTAAACATGGGAATGCGACTTGAAGAAGGGGTCCGACAAGGACGTTTGGTCAGAGAAAGTGTTCCGGTCAACAGTACGAAAAGGTTTGGGAGTAACTTCGCAAGGAGAAAGGAGTCAGAAGTAAGTATGGTGGCCCATGGACAGCATCAACGACCGTATATGGGCTACCAACACGTTGCAGCTGTCTCACCAGTGCCTCAAAACCCGCCTTACCAGCCACAAATGACCCAAAAACCACCTTCGCACTATCCACCACTTTATCAACAAAAATATCCTCAACAACCATACCCACAGCAACCACAAATTCGACCACAAACTCCCCAACAACCCTACAATTATCCCAATCGCACCCAGAGAAATCCATCATTTGACCCCATACCCATGAAATATGCCGACCTACTCCCCGCCTTACTCGCCAAAAATTTTGTCCAGACGAGACCACCTCCACCTGCGCCAGCAGTACTACCTACTTGGTACCGTAGTGACCTAACTTGTGCCTTCCATCAAGGGGCCCCTGGCCATGATGTAGAACGTTGCTACGCCTTCAAAAAAGCTGTTCAAGAATTAATCCATAATAAGGTGCTGTCCTTCAAGGATGAAAATCCCAACGTCCGAAACAATCCGCTGCCCAATCACGGGTCCTCCGTCCATTTTATCCAAAGTTGCCAAGAAACAAGCGCCATTCTCAGTATAAAGGATATCAAAACCCTGTTGGTGCCCATTCACAGTAAGATGTGTGAAGCAAAGTTGTTTAGCCATGATCATGCAACCTGTGAGGAATGTTTGAAGAATCCTCAAGGTTGTTCCCGAGTTCAAGAAGACTTTCAAAAGTTGATGGATAAAGGAGAATTGGTAGTTACAAAGAAGAGCGAGGATGTTTGTGTCATAGTGCCGGAATTCAATGTCTCTGACCGTCTCGAGATGATATATAATAGTGGAGAACCCACAGTTACCCCGCTAGTGATCTGCTTGCCAGGGCCTATGCCATATACGTCCCTGAGAGCTGTGCCATATAGATATGATGCCACCATGTTGCAGAATGGGGTGGAAACACCTATTCCTCCTTTGATATCCGTGGACAATATTGCTGATAATAGCAAAATACTGAGGAGTGGGCGTATTCTTCCGGGAGTTGTTCAAGGAAAGACCGGTGGTCCTGTTGAAAAAACACAAATTCCTGACTCTAGTGGGACTGGTGAAAGGGTGTATGAAGACTCAGATGAAATTTTGAAAATGATCAAGAGAAGTGAGTATAAGATCGTGGATCAATTACTACAAACCCCTTCCAAGATTTCAATTTTATCACTCTTAATGAATTCTGATGCGCACAGAGATGCACTAATGAAGGTCTTGGACCAGGCATATGTCGACCATGACGTAACCTTGGGCCAATTTGGTAGCATAGTGGGGAATGTCACAGCCTGCAATAACTTGAGTTTCAGCGACGAGGAACTCCCTGAAAAAGGAAAGGATCATAACTTAGCATTACATATCTCGGTAATTTGTAAATCTGATGCCTTATCCAATGTGTTGGTGGATACCGGTTCATCTTTGAATGTAATGTCCAAGTTTACTCTCGACAAGCTCGCATACTGTGGTGCGCCTTTTAGGCCGAGTGCATTAATCGTGAAAGCCTTCGATGGGTCAAGAAAATCAGTAATCGGTGAAATAGACCTACCCATTTCAGTTGGTCCCTATGAGTTCCAAATTACCTTTCAAGTCATGGATATTCAAGCTTCTTATAGTTGTTTGTTGGGACGACCATGGATTCACGAAGCGGGGGCGGTGACTTCCACACTTCACCAAAAGCTGAAATTTGTGCGGGAAGGAAAATTGGTGATTGTGAATGGAGAGGAAGCTTTATTGGTGAGTCATTTGTCGGCTTTTTCTTATATCAGTGCTGATGATAGGGACAGTACGTCTTTCCAGGGGCTTTCTATTGAAGAGAAAAGGTCGAAAAAGGGGAAAACATTTATGTCTTCTGCAAAAGATGCGCAAAGGGAAGTACAACAAAGGTCACATCTGAAATGGGGGAAGTTATTACAAATGCCAGAAAGAAGACACATGGAGGGTCTGGGTTCTGCTCCGTCTACAGGAACGGCCAATTCAAATAAGGGTACTTTCGTCAGTGCCGAACCGATTCACACTCCACCAGAAACTAATGCTATCATTGAAGACAAAGTTGAAGAAGAGCAGCTTTCTTTCGTGATCCCAGGAGGAATTTGCCGCAATTGGGTCGTTGTTGATGTCCCTTCTGTCACTCCTCTATCTAAGTAATATGTTTGTCTATTTTTGTTTTCCAAAAAAAATCCTTTTGTCCTGCCCAAGGCAAAAGCGAACGCATGTGGGGCTTTGTTTTGAGCTTCAAGTATTTTAATGAAATTGTCGTTTTTATCATGACTCTTGTTTTGTTTTCTTTTTATTCTGGAAAATGGTAACACAAAAAAACCAAAGTATATATTTTATTTTCCTTCTACTTCCTAGCTTTTAATCATTTTCCAAAAAGGTTTGCATTCTTTTATTTAATAAAATCAATCATAAATCACATGCAGATTAAGCATCAATGAACCCGTTGAACACAATGTTCCTAGGCCCTCTCCCAACTTTGAGTTCCCTGTTTACGAGGCTGAAGAGGAAGAGGATGAAGGGATCCCTGATGAGATCAAACGACTATTAGATCAAGAGAAGAAAGTCATTCAGCCTCATGAGGAAGATGTGGAGTTAATTGATTTAAGTTCCGGCGAAGGAAAGAAAGAAATCAAGATTGGGGCATCCTTAGAAGCATCTGTCAAGGAAAGGGTGATCGTTTTACTCAGAGAATATGTTGACATCTTCACTTGGTCATATCAGGATATGCCCGGTTTAGATCCCGAAATTGTGGAACATCATTTGCCTCTGAAGCCAGAATGTCCTCCGGTAAAGCAAAAGTTAAGAAGAACTCATCCGGATATGGCCCTCAAGATCAAAGAAGAAGTACAAAAACAAATTGACGCTGGTTTTCTTATTACATCAGAATATCCTCAGTGGTTGGCTAACATAGTACCGGTTCCAAAGAAGGGCGGCAAAGTCAGAATGTGTGTTGATTACAGATATTTGAACAAAGCTAGTCCGAAAGATGATTTTCCTTTGCCTCACATTGATGTATTGGTCGATAACACAGCTAAATCCAAGGTTTTCTCCTTCATGGATGGTTTCTCCGGGTACAATCAGATCAAGATGGCAGTTGAAGATAGAGAGAAGACCGCTTTCATTACACCTTGGGGCACTTTATGTTACAAAGTAATGCCTTTTGGTCTAACAAATGCGGGTGCTACTTATCAAAGGGGCATGACCACCCTTTTTCATGACATGATGCACAAAGAGATTGAGGTATATGTAGATGATATGATTGTCAAATCGGGTACTGAAGAAGAGCACGTGGAGTATTTATCGAAAATGTTTCAAAGGTTGAGGAAATATCGTCTCCGTTTAAATCCCAACAAATGTACTTTCGGTGTTAGATCCGGAAAGCTCCTGGGATTCATTGTTAGTCAAAAGGGTATCGAGGTAGATCCAGACAAAGTCAGAGCCATCAGAGAAATGCCAGCTCCACAAACAGAAAAGCAAGTTAGAGGTTTCCTGGGTCGACTAAATTACATCTCTAGATTCATCTCCCATATGACTGCCACATGTGGGCCGATTTTCAAATTACTTCGCAAAAATCAAGGGATTGTTTGGACAGAGGACTGTCATAAGGCTTTCAACAGTATCAAAGAGTATTTAATGGAACCTCCGATCCTTATCCCTCCAGCTGAAGGAAGACCGCTCATCATGTATTTAACCGTGCTAGAGGAATCTATGGGTTGTGTGCTGGGGCAACAGGATGAAACCGGTAGAAAAGAGCACGCAATCTATTATTTGAGTAAGAAATTCACAGATTGTGAGTCTCGATACTCCATGCTTGAGAAGACTTGTTGTGCTTTGGCTTGGGCTGCCAAACGTCTCCGGCATTACTTGATTAATCATACTACTTGGTTGATATCCAAAATGGATCCAATTAAGTACATTTTTGAGAAGGCAGCTCTAACCGGAAGAATTGCCCGTTGGCAGATGTTGTTATCCGAATACGATATTGAGTACCGTACCCAAAAGGCAATCAAGGGTAGTATTCTTGTTGACCATTTGGCTCACCAACCAGTTGAAGATTACCAGCCAATCAAGTTTGATTTTCCAGATGAAGAGGTCATGTATTTGAAGATGAAGGATTGCGATGAACCGGTGTTTGGCGAGGGGCCAGATTCTGAATCCCAGTGGGGTTTGATATTTGATGGGGCCGTTAACCTCTACGGTAGTGGAATTGGGGCAATCATTGTTACCCCCAAAGGTGCTCACATTCCTTTCACTGCGAGATTACAATTTGAATGTACTAACAATATTGCAGAATATGAAGCTTGCATCATGGGCATTGAAGAAGCTATTGACTTAAGGATCAAAAACATCGACATTTATGGAGACTCAGCTCTTGTGATTAATCAGATCAAAGGAGAATGGGAGACTCGCCATGCTGGTTTGATTCCTTACAGAGATTATGCAAGACGGTTGTTGACTTTCTTCAATAAAGTGGAGCTACATCACATTCCTCGTGACGAGAATCAAATGGCCGATGCTTTGGCCACTCTATCTTCAATGTACCGAGTTAATCACCGGAACGAGATACCAACCATCAATATTCAGTGCCTTGAGAGACCAGCATATGTGTTTGCAACCGAGGAAGTGGTGGATGACAAGCCTTGGTTTCATGATATCAAGATGTTCCTTCAGAAGCAAGAATATCCCCCTGGGGCATCTAGCAAAGACAAAAAGACTCTGAGAAGGTTGTCCAGTAGTTTCTTCCTGAATGATGAGGTGTTATACAAAAGGAATTTTGATATGGTCCTGCTGCGGTGTGTGGACAAACATGAGGCTGATCTATTGATGCATGAAGTACATGAAGGTTCATTCGGAACCCATCCTAATGGACACACAATGGCCAAGAAAATGTTAAGAGCCGGCTACTATTGGTTGACGATGGAGTATGATTGTTACAAACATGCCAGGAAATGCCATAAATGTCAGATTTATGCGGATAAGATACATCTACCGCCAACTTCTCTGAATGTTCTCTCTTCTCCTTGGCCGTTCTCCATGTGGGGTATCGACATGATTGGTCGGATTGAACCAAAGGCTTCCAACGGACATCGTTTCATCTTAGTGGCTATTGATTACTTCACCAAGTGGGTTGAGGCAGCGTCTTATGCCAATGTGACCAAGCAGGTGGTCGTACGTTTTATCAAGAACCATATTATCTGTCGTTATGGTGTTCCTAACAAGATTATTACAGATAATGGGACAAATTTGAATAACAAAATGATGAAAGATTTGTGTGACGAGTTCAAGATTGAGCATCATAATTCATCTCCTTACCGGCCTCAGATGAATGGCGCAGTTGAAGCTGCAAATAAGAACATCAAGAAGATCGTGCAGAAAATGGTGGTCACTTACAAAGATTGGCATGAAATGTTACCTTTTGCTTTACATGGATACCGTACTTCAGTTCGTACTTCGACAGGGGCAACCCCTTTCTCTTTAGTATACGGCATGGAAGCAGTACTCCCCGTAGAGGTTGAAATCCCATCAATGAGAGTCTTAATGGAAACTGAGTTGGCCGAGGCCGAATGGTGCCAAAATAGATATGACCAATTGAATTTAATTGAGGAGAAACGCATGGCGGCTTTATGTCATGGACAGTTATATCAGAGAAGAATGAAACAGGCTTTTGACAGGAAGGTTCGGCCTCGTGAGTTCCGTGAAGGTGACCTTGTGCTCAAAAAGATTTTGTCCTTTCAGCCGGATTCTAGGGGCAAATGGACGCCTAATTATGAAGGCCCGTATGTTGTCAAAAGAGCTTTTTCTGATGGTGCTATGACTCTCGCAACCATGGATGGTGATGAGCTCCCGCGTCCTGTAAATGTCGATGCAGTCAAGAAATACTTTGTCTAAAATAAAAGAACAGCTCGCTAAGTTGAAAACCCGAAAGGGCGGCTTAGGCAAAAATGAGCGTCTCGGTGGGCTGAAAACCCGAAAGGGCGGTCCAGGCAAAAATTAGAGACATAAACAGAAAATAATATCCTGATAGGTCGAAAACCTGAAAAGGCGATCTATGCAAAAGTTAAGGAATAAGACAAGTAACTGCATCGGATCAGGCATCACTTACTCAGAGTACCTCGGTTGACAGAATATCTTTGGCTTACAACATTTTAGACTGCAAGTTCAAAGTTGTTAGGGAGAATAGCGATCATTGTGTTCAACGTACCTTTCCCACCCAATTACCATTTTTCATCTTTGTAACGACCTGTGGGGTTGTGCTTTTCGCCAATCGCCACTCTTTTAATCAAATTCGAGCATGTGCCCTCTATTTAGAATTCAAATTTATTTGCAATTTTGTTTCTCCCTCTCTCAATTTAAAGTACTTGAAGCAAAAACTCAAAAAAAATAATAATTTAAAGTTTTTTAGTAGTTCTTTTTTTTGAAAAATATAAATGGCAAACATATTTCTTAGATTCATGAGTCATACAAGCATATATCAACATTGTTCCGAAAAGCAGAGAGATTCAACAAGGCAAATATGGTCATTGCTAAAAAGCTCGCTAAGTTGAAAACCCGAAAGGGCGGCTTAGGCAAAAATGAGCGTCCCGGTGGATTGAAAACCCGAAAGGGCGGTCCAGGCAAAAATTAGGGGCAAGACAAAAAAAGAAATATATTCCCGGTGGATTGAAAACCTGAAAGGGCGGTCCAGGCAAAAGTTAGGGATTTCAAAAAAAAGGAGAAAAAGCAAAAAAAACAACATGACTGTTGAAACAAGACCATGAGAAAATATTCGGTTTCAGTATACAAAATGGCGACTTCTGCCAAACCTCTGACCGATGGGCTTTACCCCAAGAAGCAATCACTATTAACATGGATTGACACACCATACCGGGTTCTACCCCGAGGATCTGATTAATTTCACCTATAGCGATGGAGTCCCCAGCGGAGAACTACAGAGTGGTTGTACGGATACGTCGGCCCAATGCTCATCTTACCTGATCCAACTTTTATCTCATCCAGTCATGTACAAATATCATTCAATCATACATACATACATACATACATACAATCATTCACATATGTATACATACATTCATATTTACATACGACATGCAAACAAAATCATTCATACATACTGCATTGACCATCACGTGTCCTGCTTCAATACATCAAAAAAAGAGTCATCCCCAGTGTATCTGGTCCAGAGATGTCTCAATCAATCATACATCACAAAAAAGCCATCCCCAGTGAGTCTGGTCTAGAGATGTCTCTATCAAGCATATTTCAAGTAGCAGGTTTTGTGAACAAACAACTGCAAACTTGTGGATAATTTCCCAAAAAAAAACGAGTCATCCCCAGTGAGTCTGGTCCAGAGATGTCTCCATCAAACATATTCAAAGTAGCAGGTTTTGCTAACAATCAACTGCAAACTTATGGTTAATTTCCCCAAAAGAAGTCATTTCCAGTGCGTCTGGTCCAGACAAATACATATTCTTGTCATGTCTCGCTCTCCCACAATGTCAGCAGACAATTTATTTCCTCGATGTGTCCTTACCATCCCACAATGTTGGTAGACACTGCCTTTACTTGTCCTTACCATCCCACAATGTTGGTGGACACTGTCTTTACTTCTGTCCGTACACAGGACTTTATCTGCTTATGTCCACACACAGGACTTTATTGCTTTCCGTCTTTACTTCTGTCCATACACAGGACTTTATCGCTTTCAGTCTTTACTTCTGTCCGCACACAGGACTTTATCACTTTCAGTCTTTACTTCTGTCCGTACACAGGACTTTATCGCTTTCTGTCTTCATCACTTCTGTCAAATAATCTTCATTGCATTCAAACACTTTGTAAATATAACACTCATAAGCATAACATTCATAACATCATATCATAGCATTTTATGGTTTGGTCCGGTCAAAAAATGGTGTACTCTGTATTTAAGTCTCTTCCATCGTCGAATCAAAACAAAAACACCATCAAAAATCATCTTTTTCTTTTTATCTCCGATGGAAGAAACTTAAATAGGGGCATCTGTCATATCCCATTTTTTGACCGATTGATTTTGTTCGGCGTTTAAAACCTTCTTGCCCTTTTTGTCATTTCTGACGAAATTTCGGCAGAGAGGTATTTTAAAATACCTCATTTGTTGTTTCTTTTATATTTATTCTTTTTTCTATTATTATTATTATTGTTTATTATTTTTTACCATTATTTGTTATTATTATTATCTTCATTTTTTAATTTATTTATTTATTTTATTTTCTGTTTTTTATTAATTTTCGTTTTTATATTTATTTAATTTAATTATTTTGTTTTTATTTTTATTTTTACTTTGTCCTTTTTTTTCTGATTAAAAAAAAATCAGAAAAATTTGAAAGTCAACTTTCTCCAACAAGCAAAGGGACATTTTTCTGCAGAAAGCAGAAGGGCAGTGTACCTGTTTGTCCAAACTCAGATCCTTGTTCCCTCTTTTGAGTTTTTCAAACCCTAGGTTTGTGTATATAGTGAACAGGAGTAGAATGAGCAGAAAAAAAAAGAATTGATCAGTAGCAGAAACACAAAAAATTTGCCCTTTTCCTTTTTTTTCCAGAATCAAATCCGAAAATCCAGAACAAAAACAAATCAAAAATCATAAACAAAAAACATCATCATCTTCCTCATTACAGAACCAACAATCTTCAATTCCCTTTTTTTAAAAAATACAGAACCGAAAAAAAAAAACAGAACAGAAAATCAAAACTCAAAAAAAGATCAAACCTTCTCCACATCACAGAATTTCATCAACAATCCAAACCCAGATCACAAAGTCAGAACAAAAAAACTTCATCGTTCATAACCGAAAAACCCAGAACCCAAAACCGAATCGAAAATAGAAACAAGGAGAGGAAAAAAAATCAAAAATCGTGAAGAATAGAAGAAGAATTAAATCAAAACCGATTCAGTTTCGAACAAACCAAAGGTTGAATCTCTTTTTCTGTTTTCGTTTCGATCTAGTCTATGGAGAATTTGTTTGTTTATTTTGGGTTTAGATTTGGAATTAGGAAGTGATTTTATATGAATTTGATGTTAAAAGTTTTTGAAAAGGATGAGTTGTGGTGGTTTTGAGAGAGGAGGCCGAAATTGAGAGAGAAGGAGGTTGAGAGAAGGAGGTTGAGAGGTTGAGAGAGAAAGAGCACAACGGCGGCAGCCGCAAGAGAGAGAGAAGAAGAGAGAAATTGTGATTTTTTTTTAGGGTTAGGGCTATTTATACCCCAACCCGATCCGGTGTGCGCGTGTCCATCGCAGCACACCACGCACCCTCTCATCTCAGCCACTGATCTTTATCAGATGGCTCATATCTTTCCTTTTTAAAATTAGATCGGGGCCGTCTGATCCATCAGACGGCCAGATTTGATCCTGACCTTTTTTTGTTTGTCTCTACACAGTTGGGCCCTTGTTGGGCTGGGTTTTACTATTTCCCTGCTGTTCACACCCCTTTTTATTTTCGTTTTAATGTTCACACCCCCCTGTTTTTATTTTATTTTATTTTTTTTTAGCTTATGAGATAAGTGCTTTTGGCATAAGCTATTTTAGCTATTATTTTAGCCAATCGAGCATGATGTTGAGGCTTATTTATTTTTCTATTTATTTGATATTTAGATTTGTTAATATTATCTAATGTCTTTGTTTATTTTTTGTTAATTAATTTTATTTTTAAGCTTATGAGATAAGTGTTTTTGGCATAAGCTATTTTAGCTATTTTTTAGCCTTGTAAAGCATGATGTCGAGGCTTACTTTCATCTTTTAGTTTCGTATTTATTTATTTATGCTATTTATCCATGCATATCATATTTATTTCATTATATCCATTTATTTATCATTTTTTACCTTTATTTTTGTAATATCGTTATTATCACAATTTTGAGTATTTATCGCTTATTAATTGCCGCTTATTTTTGTTCTTGAATTTAGGATGTAAATAGGCCAAATGTAAACTCTAAATAAAAGTGCATAGCATACCCCCTCTCTTGCATCATTTCATATTTATTTTCTTGCAAAGATTTTAGAGTGTGATTAGGCCAATGTACTCATATATGAAAAATTGCATCTCATGCATATTTTTTTTTTTTATCGCATTCCATCCATATGCGTAATTTTAAATTCCGAGGGAAAAGACACCGTTTTGATCAAAATATCATCTCGGATTGTCTTCGCGACTAATTTGCTTATTGCGACGTTAGTATTATTTTTCGCGCTACCTTTATATTAATTTGGAACCCAACATTCCAATGGAAATAATTAATCACTTTATTCTCAAAAAATGAGGTCAACACCTCTTTAAAAATCAAAACAATTTATTCTCAAAAAAGCACAAAAATATTTTGTCATCATACATTTTCAAAACGTTGGACTTTAAACCAAACGTTTCTTTTTATCAAAAACCTTGGAATTCAAACCAAGTGTTCTTTTATCGCAAAAACCTTGGAATTCAAACCAAGTGTTATTTATCTCGTTAAAACCTTGGAATTCAAACCAAGTGTTCTTTTTCTTACAAAAACCTTGGAATTCAAACCAAGTGTCTTTTATCACTCAAACATTTTCTCAACAAACCTTGGATTTTAAACCAAGCGTTCGCTTCTCATTTCATAATCAAACTTTAATCAATTTAACCATATAGACTTTCTTCATAAACTAACATCAATCAAACTCACATTTTGCCACTTTTGGCTTTTAGTCTTTAAAACCATTTTCAAAACTTAAAAATCAAACAAACAAATTTACTCGTAACTTTTATCCCGAACTACGGTGGTTTGATCCCTCGGGTACGTAGGCATGAGACTTGTCTCTCCAATCAATAAAATCAACAAAAACATTTTTCTTCTTTTTCATCACTTTAAGCATTTTTTATCACTACTTTAATTTCCCACTTATACCCTTTTTACAAGCAAATAAAATTAAGCGCAAAGTTAGAATAAAAACAAGAGGTTCCTATAGAGTACTATAGATACTTAGGGTGCTAATACCTTCCCTTCGTATAACTAACCCCCGAACCTTGTTCTCTAAAAAATAGGGTTTTTTTTTTTCGAACTTTTTCCCTTTCCCTCGGATAAATTAAAGATCGGTGGTGGAATATTAAATTGTGATTCGAAGTTAATTAATAACTCGATATCCAAAAATCACCGCGACAAGGTGGATCGAAAAGTACAGTGTAAATTTCTTTGTGAACATGAATGAAGGAATCCTCCGGTACCGGTACAATGGCGGAAGCGGAACGTATTCCAGGTGATCGAAATCAAGGCTCTGATACCATGTTAAGATTTCCATGGTTTGGAGAAAATGGAGAGAATCTTAGAAAATCTTCAAGATAGTAGAAATCATATGGATTCGTATTTGATAAAAGATGATGAAAATATTACATTGGTTGTTCTTATATAGAGCAATGTTTGGATTAACTAACTCCAACAAACTATTAACTAACACTAATGGAAAGACTAACTAAAGCGAGTTTTGACTAAAAGTCTATATTCTTAACAATCATCATTCTGAAGAAAGTAATAATGACTGACATTACCATCATCTACATGATTTGTGACCTTGTATCCAACTCATGACACAATTTAATTAGCTCCAATTAAACGAAGGTCGTTGTTCATGCGTTGCATGAACTGAGTAAATGTTTGTGACGGATCAAAATAAATTTCCAGTGATTTGGCACGTAGTTTCACCTCATATCTCACAAAATGTTGTCTAAAGTGTGACATGATTTTATTTATTTCAAATACAGGGTTTGAGGTATCGATGTGAAATGGAGATGCATGTACTTATAGTGCAACCCATTAAAAAATCGGTTAACAGTGGGCCAAATATTCACACACACACACACACACATATACAATGCAAGTAAAAAATGGGCCAAAACAAACAAAAATACTTATACAGCCCATGAAAAATATTGAACATAAAATTCAAAATACATAAACTATACATAAGTTCCATTAGGTAGCCATGGTCCAAAATATATTACATAGTTTTACCATAAGCTAGCGTGCTCAGCTTGAATACAACCTAACATATAACAATTACTAAACACAAAAAACATAAGTAGTTGATGATGATAATCTTAATTAGCCAGCGCACCCATCATTAATACAAGTCAAGATACTAACATTCTTAGTCAAAATACAACATTAAACCCTTAAGCCGCCCCAAACATGCATACAACACCTTTAATTTAAACAAGACAACTTCAAAGGCTCTCTCCACTTCTCCTTGAGAGCACATTCTTTGTTTCTTCAAGTTGAATGTATTGTCACGGTCAACATTCAATTGTACCTAGCACTCATTGGCAGTTGCAACGATCATCTCCCTACATTCGTTATGAATTGAGTATCTGCATTACAATCTTCATCCTCATAACAGTCTCATCCGTCTAAATGCCAAAACATAAATTAAAAAAAAAAGTTAATAAATAGATGTCTCGGATTAGGAAAACTAAACCTTATGTCCGGTCATAACCCATCAACTTTTGGATGGGTAAGAGCACCCCGAAGCGCTACCTAAAATATACGAATGTATGAGAGTATAGTATAGATAATTAAAATGATAACAATTGTGTTACTTACCCACCAATTACTTGATTGTTAAAACAAACTTTAAAGTTAAAGCCACCTAGACCCAGTTACCCATAGTTAGAGCTGTCAAATGGACCAGCCCGGCGGGCCAACACGTATTAGTGGGCTGGGCTGACCCGATTTCTATATGGGCTACCAAATTCTAGCCCGGACCAAGCCCTATTGGGCACTGAAGCCCGATGGGCTAGCCCAACCCATATGATATTTTTTTGCGTACACCAAAAAGGATCAATGACACAACTGTCAAAATAAACACCACATTAAACAATCATCAAATCAACATTCGTACAATATATATCTACTAGATAAACATCCATGCACATCCATGCATGAGTAAGAATATTTGTGATAATCAAAATATATTACAAAATAGTTAACTTTTGACTGACACATCTGTAATTCATAAAACTCGAGAAGTAAATGACTAAAAATTAATATAATAGAAGAATTATTATTAAGAATTATTTTTTTTTAAATTAGCGAAATTTTATTAAGTGGCAAAAATGCACAAAAGTACAAGCAGAAGAGGTGCTACCACACGAATACACCTAATAGTGATACAAATATGAAGCAAAAATCAAAAACAAAATTAAACAATGCAACTAATTTTGTGTAAGCAAGCAAGTACCTTATATAATTAAAATATATTATAAAATAGTTAACTTCTTGAAGACCCTTGAGCACTTGGTTCAGCGTACAAGTTTATCTCCTCTACATCTGGCACATTTGTAATTCATAAACATGAGAAACAAATGACTAAAAATTAAACACAAATTGAAAATATAACAGAAGAATTAATACCAAGTAACAACAGATTACCAGAAGGTCCAATTTCTTTAAAACCATACTACCAATTACGTGTACATATAAGGGCTTGCACAACAATAGGGAGTAAACAGTTCCTATATATACTTATTCAAGATACGACCTCCGATGCTAAATGTTGATTCAGAGGCCACTGTTGTATTAGAATGCTTAAAATGTCGCAAGCCATTATTACAAGTTGCAGAAATTTAGCACTATTTAACTTCCAATATTGAAGGATACCTACATCATGCATTTTAACTTCCATTATTGCAAGTTGCAGAAATTTAGCACTATTTAACTTCCAATAATGCATTTTTCATCCAAATATATTTCAAGTTTAGACTTGCCATCATTTGAAATCTTTTGTATCTTTTCTTGATGGTATTCCTAAAATTAGACATGAAAAACTATTCAAATTAGGCTTGAATGGAAAGTTAAAGTAAATTAAAGTAATAACATAAATTAAGTTACTAAAACTTGCCTTCAAGAATGATGTCTTGCTCAATGGTTGGACTGATGAGTGAGAGTGAGTGTTCCTTGATGAGCTAGCAAAAGATGAGTTTGTTGAAACCGTGTTTTTATATGCATTAAAGAGATGATACAAATCATCCTTCACTTTTTTTACCTTATCTTCACAATCACTTGGATATAGTTTCTTAAAGTAAAAGTTCAAAAAGTCCAACTTTGATGTTGGGTCAAGAATATTTCCAAATGCAAGAGTGGTTGAATATTCACTCCAATACTTGTTAAACTTCTATTTCATCTTTATAGCCATATCTTTTATCACACCGTCTTCACTGTTTAAATTTACATTCAGTTCCATCTCTATGAGTGCAACTTGCATGAAGTATAAGTTTGAGGATGTGAAAGATGAACCATAAATTAAGTCTGTGATAGTATAAAATGGGGCCAAGAACGCACACATCTTCTCCGCTCTTTCCCACTCTTCAATGTTTGGACAATGCCTATAGTTCTTATCATTATAGCTTAAGTTAATGAATGCACGTCGAAATCTAATAGCACTTTCAAGCATCATATTAGTTACATTCCATCTAGTAGACACATCCAACCTCAAGAAACCACCTACTACATTAGTTAGATGCACCTCTTCAATAGATTTCCTAAACTCCCTCAACCTCCCTTCTAAGGCCTTCACATACTTAACACTTTCTCGAATTTTATGTAAAGCATTCCCCGCCACCTTCAAACCATCTTGAACTATGAGATTCAAGATGTGCGCACAACAGCGGACATGAAAATGTTTACCTTTACATAACAATGCATATTGCAAATTTAGTCTTTCTTTCAAAATGGTTATCATACTATCATTGGAGGAGGCATTATCCAATGTCAGTGAAAATATCTTACTATCTATCCCCCAATCCTTAAGAGCACCAAGTACCTTTCCATATAATTCCAACCCTGTATGAGCACTATCTAAAACACAAAATGAAAGCAATTTACTATTTAACTTCCAATCTTTATCAACATAATGAGCAGTGACTGCCATATAACCTTGTGTTGTTACAGTTGTCCATACATCAGAAGTCAGACGAATTCTACCTGGAATAGATGCTAACTCACTTCTTAGCTTTTCCTTTTCACTTAAAAACACACTCGTGCAATCAGCTCTTGCAGTGTTTCTACTAATTGGTAAAAAATCAGGATTTAATATTTTGTTTGTTGCATTAACCCCATCATACTCAGCAAAATTAAATGGAAGATTGTGTTTAAAAATGCTTCTAGAGAGCGAATCTCTATAAGCCACACTATCAAATTTCCACCGCTTCAAAAAAGTTGCGTTATTATCCAACAAAATTCCCACATCATGCTGGTTTTGAGTTGGGGGTTTAAAAATATTTTAGTATGACAATGTAAGTGACTGGTGCCACCACCACATGAGAACAGACCCCCACATTTTTTACATTTACATTTTTATCCCCCATCAACTGTACCAATCTTTGTAAAATATTTTCAAACCTTTGATGAACAAACCCTTGTTTTCCTAGCACCATCTTGCTTAGCACCAACTTCATCAATTTCAACCGGAGGACCATTTAACATCACCAAATCATCATCTTCTTCCTCATCAACAATTTTGTCTTCCTCCTCATCAATAATTCCTAAAATTGAAGCAATATTATCATTCATGACTACAAGTACAACAATAATTTTTTTTTAATAATAATATGAGAAACTACCAAGCTCCTCACTCTAAAGTCTAAATCTAAATAGAACCGATTTTATCAAGTCCTGAACCGCTACACCAGAACCGAAACAGAGAACTGATTTTATTAAAATATTAAGCCTCACTAAAATTTAAATCAAACACTAGTAAATGATGAAAATTTCTTTTTTTGTTCAACCAAATTTTATTAAAACTCGTTAACACAGGGATAGCGAAAATGAAGAGGACGAAAACGAGAACGGAGATGAGGAATGATGTACTCACCAAAAATGAGTTTAGCGATTTCAATCTAAGAGATGAGAGGGCGAGAGTTTCGATCCTGAAAGAGAAGGTTGAGAGGAGAGGAAGATTAAGGGAGAGAGCTTCGATCTGATGATGGTCTTTGAAAGATGGTTTTCTTTGTGTGGTGGCCGGTGGGTATTGAACAGAGAAAAGGGGAAATTTTCATTGTGTTTGGAGATAAGATTCTAGAGAGAACAAAAAACAAATGAAAGAGTGAGAGTGGTGGATCATGGATGGACGTGTTTCATCAAGTGGTGGTGATTTTTTTTTTTTTTAATTATTTTTATTGGGTGGGTGGACCGGACGTGTGTTATTTTCTAGATTTTTTAAATTTTAAACGGGCCAGCCCAAAGCCCGGTGGATAAGTCCAGCCCGATCCATTTGTCAATTGGGCTAGATGGGCTGGGCTTAAAAAGGCCCGCCTATTTTTTTAACAGCTTTTTTACGGCCCAACCCGAATCCATGGGCTAGTGGCCCGATCCATTAGCCCGACCCATTTTGACAGCTCTACCCATAGTCCAGAATAAATACTATTTTACAATGTTAAAAAAACATATAATTTGGTTTATTATTTTGTTAATGAAACAAGTAAATAATTATTCATCTTTAATTATCCTGTGTTCGTAATTTGGAATTCCACGTGGCTCAACAATTTCCCATTCTTCAAAGTTAGGAAATGTGCATAATGGTACGTCGCCATTAAAAATATATAGTGTGAGGGCTTCAACCTATATCAATGTTAAAATTTAAACAAAGATTAAAATTTAATATGTCATATAGTTGAAATATATATATATATATATATATATATATATATATATATATATATATAAAATAAATTATTGTTTTTATTGATGTTGAATACATACAATCGAATGCATTTTGGTGTGTCTCATTTCAATGGCAGAATCAACCATATTAGTATCTATATGATATAATTTTATATCCTCTATGCGGATCACCATTAAGTACCAAAGTTGATAATCATGATCTTCAATAGGAACATATATCTACATATATAAAGTATATCTTAAATCATACAGTTTAGTTATTACTAGTAAATATTCTTAATTTGTAAGCAAGTCATAGTAAGTTTTACCAGTTTGAGATTGACAAAGTGTGGCAAATAAGGGTCACGAAACAAAATCTCCAGCTTTTCCTGTTCATGACATTCCAGTCATCATCAAACTTAATGGCTGGCTTCGTCCCTTTATCTTGCAAAGGTTGAAACAAATCCTTGCAATAAAGTATGTCTTCCATTCCGGGATTCAAAATGGAGTAGTTTGAAGAGGTTAACTTAATCATCGTTGATGATCCCGTTAAGGTTGACACGTCATCCATTGTTAAGAAGTTAAAATATGTGGTAAGCCGATGTTCTGATACCACTTGTTGGAAAAGATAACACTTAAAATGCCTAATACAAAACCAACATATTATTATCCTATGATCACACTTTTCCCACACTATAACAACAATAATAACCGTTGGTGTTTTGTATGTTGGTCTCATTTTGCATAAACAAGTTCTAGCAAGATGTTGGACCAGATGCTGTATCATGTCGGTACAACATCTGTCGTGCCAGTGTTTCTCGCATATTTACACGCCATATCTTTCGAAGATTCGCCTGAAGAATATATCCACGTGACTTGTGTGCCAAGGCGCGTGTTTTTCTCCTAGAACCAATAAAAATGCGGTTTTAGGGTTACTTGTCCCTTAAGATGTTACAACATTTAAGGAAACAAATATTTAAAAAATATGTAAGCTGGACTTTTTCAACGACCAGCTATATTGTAAAGCCCAAAACGAAGACCTAGCCCATGCTAACTCAGGGTATATATATGGGAAGACTAAAAACCTAGAAGACTACTGAAGTCGTCATTTGAAGAGGTTTTAGGGTTTGAGTCTTGTTAATTGTGAGCCTTTCTTGTGTCTTCTTGATGCAAGTTTAAGACTGTGTTTGAGTTGTAATTTGTGTAATCTCTCCTAAGCTTTTAAGTACGGAGAATGTTTGTTTTTGGTGAGTCAAACCATTCTGTTTGTATCGTTGTTATAATCACAGGGTGTGTGATTGAGAGGAAGTGAGCCGGGGTCTCAGACTTAGGAGTTCCTAGGTTGAGTTAGCACGGGTATAGTCTAGGAGATAAGTCGTGAACTTGAGAAGATTGCTGAGGGCTTTGATCTAGATCTATTATAGTGGATTCCTTCCTGGCTTGGTAGCCCCCATAGTAGGTCGTTGTTTACGCCGAACTGGGTCAACAATATTCTGTGTTCTTTACGTTTATTGTCTGTTGTTTTATTTGTTCATTTATTGCTACTGTGGACACACACTATACCATTTGTCTTAGTATCACGCTGGTTACATACGACAAGTGCTATATCTTCTGTCATAACATTTGTCCCCAATAGGTGTCAGAATTTCAATAACAATAGAGTAATAGTAATATCTTTACTGTTTAGTAAAAAAAATAAAATATCTTCAACGTAAGTGAATGAAAATGCAAAAATGATTATTACAATTTTCACCAACACAAATAGTGGTTTACACTTTATTATGGTTTTTATTTCTCAAAAGGATTTCTCTCATGATGTGATTGATGATGTTAGAAAATGAAACAAAATGAAGTATTTATAGTGAATGCATGTGTATAATGATCGACTATGATATCAAGAGAAAATTTCTCTTCCTTCCATAAGTTCACCAAATAATACTCACGTACTTTTAATTCCATTTTTTATAATTATTAATGTTTCTCCTTCTTTCTCTCTACACATAAAGAGGAATTCCTTTCAACATGTACTAGGCTTAAATGCAGTTTTGGCCCCCAAAATTTCAGAATTGCTTGATTTTGACCCTTCAAGTTTCAATTGCTCGATTTTAACCCCTTAAATTTTACATTGCTTAATTTTGGCCCCAAAGTTTATCCTCTTTTGCATTTGCAAGCCTCTCGTTGATTTTTTTGACTAAAAATTACTTTATGTGGCAGTTTAAAATTTTAAAAATAAATGACAAATTCTTGTTTTTTAAAAAATAACTTATATTTTTTTTTTGTTTTTATAGTTTATAAAATAATTTTGTTATAAAACAAAGTTTACAATTTTTTTAGGAACTATTATTTTTTTTTAAAAAAACAAATTTTAATTTATTCATTTATTTTTAATACATTTTTTAAAACAAATATATTTAATTTACGAATGTTTTTTAAATGGCACATAAACAGTTATTAGTTAAAAATGTCAACCGGTTTTAACAAATTACAAATACAAATACGGCATATTTAGTGGCCAAAATCGAACAATTAAAATTTAGAGGCACAAAACGGGTAATCGTAAAACTTAAAAAGTTACAATCAAACAAATAAAATTTGAGGGTCAAAATCAAACAATTGTGAAACTTGAGAGTCAAAATTGCATACCCTATGAAATATTTGGTTTTTTTGGCAACGAAGCTAAAAAGAAAAATAAATAGAAAAACTATTCACGTATGAATAAGTTCCCATTGTGTCGTTCCTATAAGAAGATCACCAACGCTTTCTGAAGGAGAAGAATGAGTCAAGAAGTCGACATCCGAAGAGGTCCAAATTTTAGCGAAGAAATCTGCACATTATTCCCCTATCTAAGTGTGTGAAATATTTGGTTTGAGCAAGACTTATTTTTTTCCATTATAAAAAAAACGTTTTTTTTTTTTTGAAAAAACAAACTTAATTTTGTTCTTTTGAAAAAAAAAACTTAATTTTGTTTTATTTGACAGAAAAAAAACTTAATTAAAATCATGAAAAGTAATAAAATTCCCTTTCCCTCCTCCTCTCTCTCTCTCACAGAGGTCGGCGACGATCCACGAAGGAGAAACAAAGTCTCCATAACACTAAACCCTAGAATTTCAAAATTCACACATTCCTCTTCTCTCAACCCCCAATTTCCAATCTTCAATGGGTCGACCCGAACCATGTGTCCTCTTCGCTCATACCTTCGTTCATACCCATCTCGATGAGTACGTTGACGAGGTATTCATTCATTCCCCCACATTCGATTTGCAAAATCCTTTCTTTTCTCTTCTCAACTTGCATTCTCAGATTTTCAATGTTCGTTGAAAAATTCAACAAATTTGAACTGTTTTTCACTGATTATATTGTTTTTGAACTTGCAGGTAGTTTTTTCTGAACCTGTTGTAGTTAGTGCGTGTGAGGTTTTGGAACAGAGTGCAACATCGGTTGCTCAAGCAGTACCACTTGTTGGGTATGTTTTTTGTGATAAGTTGTTCGCTTGGTGTTGAGAGTTTGATTGTTGCGATTAGTTTGAATTAACTTTGTACTAGAGCTTCTCCACTTAAGTACATTCACAATTTCATAGTTTTAGGGATTGTTTAGATTTATCGACGACTAACATAAACACTTGTTAGACTGACTTTGTAGGAGAGCTTATGAAAACAATTTGTAGGACATGTCATTCCTTAAGCTATTTTTAGGATAGTTTATGAAGGGCCCGTTTGGATTATGCAAACAGCTTATGCAATATAAATTAGGTTTTATGCTATTTTATAAGTTCACACTAGTGAAAATTGTATTTTTATAAGCTATTTTATCATAAACTACCTTGACAAACCTATAAAAATACATAAAAATTGCATAAGCTAAAAAATAAGCTAATCCAAACGGGCCCGAAAACAATTTGTAGCTTATATGAAAAAATAGGCTTTAATTTGTATGTTGTTTATAGAAATAGCTTATACATAAGCACTTATATGATAAATGCTTATGCTATAAGAACTTAATATATACGCAAAAGTCTGTATAAGCATATAGATGTTTATGCAATTTTTTTTTGAAACGGTGTTGATGCAAAAGTTAATGACAGAATATGTGTAAAATTTGAAATGAAGAAGCTAATTTCAACTTTTATATGAAGCAATTATTTAAAAATCTTGTATTTATCACATTTTCCCCCATGCTTGTTTGTCTTTAATTAATTAGTTTAAATAGCCCCGGAGACTGTAGATCAAAGGAATATCCCAAACCTACTACTCCTATTTATTGACCGCAGGTCTACAATATTCCAGTACAGTAGTATCCGATAAAATAGAATGTAGTAGAAACAAAGACAGGGAGCACCCATCACCTACTCATGCTTACTTAACAAGCAAACTTTTTCCTTCCGAATTCTGAGTAATTTATCTAAACTGGGTTGTAGTATAATTTGTGGTTAATAGCTTGTGCTAGTTTTAGATGACCACATATTATGTAATATTGTAATGTAGAAGACCACTTTATATACTGGCCTGGTGTTGCTCATGCTTTTGTCCATCCAATGGATTGTTTGTGTTTATGATTTTGTTGGGTGCATGTTGAAGATTTTGAAATCAATTAGTTTATTGCTGGAAACCTTTTCAGGGCGACTTCACCTCCATCATTTGCCATAGAGGTGTTTGTTCATTGTGAGGGAGAGACGAGGTTTAGAAGACTTTGCCAGCCTTTTCTCTATTCACAATCTTCATCAAATGTATTAGAAGTGGAGGTATATATGAACTTTTATATGATGTTGCAATAAATTTGCATGTTATTATTTATTAACAATGTTAGGTTCCTTGTTCCGCTAACTGTCCGAGTATTTGGTCGTGTTTTTATTTCTGTTGGACTTGGTCTGCTATGCAGTTCTTCTGTTTTTGATTTTTTTCACAGTTTTGAAAAATGTCACAAAAAGTAAATTTTTATGTGTATGACAAATTTTTATGTCTCAATTTTTTTTCATTTGATAAAAAAAATCTTGATGACTACCCTATTTTCTTCATTAGTGTCCTTGCTTATTATGTCCTCATCAGTTATGCTCTGTAAACATTGGTGCTTTGGAGATTTTTTTGACCTGAGTTGCACAAATATATTAAGTTTGGTTATTAGAATTAATGGAAAAAATTATCACAGTTATGATATATGTATGCATTTGTTAATATTATTGATTATTGATTGGATAAAGATTCACAGTGGATGACTTGTCTTGTGACTTGTTAGTAATTTGCCCAAGCTTTCAAACTTATACTGTTATAATTTTTCTATTTAAAATATTTACTGTAACAAAATTTCCAATACTTGTTTCTCTTTCTCAGGCTGTTGTCACTAGTCATCTAGTTGTGAGGGGCAGTTATCGTAGTTTGAGCTTGCTTATATACGGGAATACAGCCGAGGATTTGGGTCAGTTTAACATTGAATTTGATGACAATGCATTGACTGATCTTGTTGATTCTACTGAGGGGAGGCTTGAAGACCTGCCACTTGCATTGCATTCTAATAATTTTGCTATTGAAGATTCACGTTCTTCTTTGAGTGTCTTGTCTATTCCAGTTCCTGTAGCAGATATTTCTCTTGAAGTCAAACTTTTTTTACAGTTGATGTTAAAGATTTTAGAATTGTCAGAGATTGGGGATAATGAACATATTGAGGACGATGGACATAAAGTTGTAAGTACTGTAGTATCGGCAATCTCTTCCTACATTTCTGGTGACATATGTGAATCAATCAGTGGGAGATATCAGGTAGGGAAGAGAGGTGAGAAGTTTGAAGAGTTGCATAATGTTGTTAACAAGGCAAGAAAAGAGCTCACTGTTGTTTATAAAGTTTTTCGGCAAAAAATTGGGAGTGAATCCTCCGAATGTTCTGAATTGGAGACTGAAATATTGGACTCCAAAACACTGGTGGATATGTTTAACCAGATTAATCATTTCAGATGGCACTCTTCATCTATAGTAGATCACTTTCTTTCTCGGGTAATCTATTGTTTTCCTTGTACTTGTTGTATACCAGAATCTGCCTATTAGTTGAGAAATTTAGAATCATATTAATTCACTCCCCCCTTATTTCTTATATGCTTCTCATTTTGTGTTCGTCTTTTTACCTGCTAATGTGTCCATATGCTTTACTGCAGAGTGAGCATGCTCTATTAGGATTGAGCATGGCTTATTTACTGTGTTCTGGTAGGGAGAGCTGTTTTCAGTTTGTTAATAGTGGGGGAATGCAGCAGATTGAAATGTTTTTTTCCAAGGATGGCCAGAATTCTACTACTATTACGCTTCTGCTTCTTGGTGTAGTAGAGCGGGCTACTAGGTATTCTGTTGGATGTGAAGGCTTTTTAGGTTGGTGGCCTCGGGAAGATGAAAGCATCCCCTCTGGTGTCAGTGAAGGCTATAGCCATTTATTGAAGTTGATACTGTCAAAACCTCGGCACGATGTTGCCTCTCTTGCAACCTACTTGCTTCATCGTTTACGATTTTATGAAGTTGCTTCAAGATATGAGGTATTGCATTCAATGAAGGCTCTTGATTTGAATGTTTATTTTATTTTAAGGACTTCATCTTCATCTTGTGGTAATTAAATTTTTGCCAGTCTGCAGTTCTGTCTGTGTTGGGAAACACCGGTACTTTGACCAAGGTAGACGTTACTTTGAATATGCTCAGTTCTGCTGAAGTTCTGCTTAGAAAGCTCCTGGTCAGTTTTATTTCAATAGATTGTAACTTTTGTAGTACTTAAAACGAGTTGTGAACAAAATTTAATTTAATTTTTTCCCATACAACTTAGGTTGATCTATTTGGACTTTGTAGTGATCATTTCTCTATGTAACTTCGAAATAAGATTTTTGTTATTGTTTGTTGACAAGTACTATTGCAGAAATTGATAAACTCACGTGGTCCAATTGAAGATCCTTCTCCCGTGGCTAGTGCAAGTAGATCATTGATTACCGGTCAAACAGATGGATTGTTGTCGTATAAAACTACTTCCAACTTGATCAGCTCTTCGAGTTGTTGCTTTTCAGATTGGGATATCGATTCACATTTATTGGGTCTGTTAAAGGTATACCATTAACCATTATACTGTTCATGTTATTATTGCTAATTTTTTATCTGCTCAGGTTGGGATACAATACAACTTTTTAAGCATCATGTGCGTGTATCTCTTCAGTGCAGTCTTTTGTGCCTTCTTGTCTGTATATATCAGTATAAGAAGATAGTGTTTTAATTTGAGAACAGGGGGACTAATTTCTATGATTATAAATGTTTATCGGGCCAATGCTTATACTTACTCATGATCACATGATCTTGGATGCAGGAGAGGGGATTTCTTTCATTATCGACTGCGCTATTGTCATCATCTGTACTGCGTGGGGAAAGGGGTCATGTCATGGAGATATTCATGGATGTTACATCATCTATTGAGGCCGTGATTCTTTCATTTCTTTATTGTCGCTCAGGTTGGCTACAATTAACATATGCACACACATTGGCTGATCTTTTTTCAGAAAAACTAGCAAAAGAGATATAACTATTTGAATCACTTTTCTCCAACTATTGTAGGCTTGATATTCCTATTACAGGATCCCGAACTTTCTAGTACTTTAATTCGTGCTTTTAAGGGTGGTCATCACAGCAACAAGGAAGATAGTATTCCACTTCGATATGCTTCCGTTTTGATATCAAAGGGTTTCTTTTGTAGTCCAGTGGAGATAGGAACAATAATTGGGATGCATCTAAAAATGGTTAGTGATGCCCCCAAAAATATTGTCCTCACACCACTTGTTTACTCATTCCCTCCTCTTTAATGTTTGTTTATACCTAATTGCGACAATTTTCATATTTGGTCTAGGTTAATGTGATTGATTGTTTGCTTTCATCAAATCCACAATCAGAAGAGTTCTTATGGGTTGTGTGGGAACTGTCTGCTCTCTCAAGGTGGTCATTGCTGTATTTTTTTTCTCTTTCCGAAATTAAAGCTTAACTATTCGAACATTGTTTGAGTTGTTAATTAAACCTGGTGATGATTTATAGGTCTGATTGTGGGCGCCAAGCATTGTTTTCTTTTGGAAATTTTCCAGAGGTATGCACAAAAATATACTTCGACAAACCATAATAATGCGGTGGTATAGACTTTTAGGCCACTTAATGGATACTATTTTGCAAAAGTAATATATTCATGGCATGGCGTTTGGTCTTCTTTTTTTAATAAATTTTTTTTGAATTTTATATTTTACCTGGAATTACGCTTTCTTATTATTTACCTGAATAAAATTGGTGCAATTACATTTTTCACTTAATGCGGTGGCATAGGCTTTTAGGTCACTTAATTGATAATATTTTCAAAAGTAACATATATCCATGATATGATGTTTGGTCTTTATTTTAATAAAACATTCTGAATTTTGTATTTTACAAGGAATTACGTTTTGTTATTATTTACCTGAATAAAATTGGTGGCAATTTCATATATGTTATGCTTAACAGGGCTATTATGTTGCATAAAAAAAACAGGGTTATTTGTCCTTGTTTGCGGGCTGTGTGCGCATGTGCAGATGTTTCTTTTATAGATGTAGTTAATTAAAAGGAGTTTTTTGTATATTTGCTTAGACGGTTTAGTATATGATACATTGCTTTTTATACTTATAGTACTACGACCCTTTCATTTTCTGTAGGCTGTTTCCATCTTGATTGAAGCATTAAGTTCTACCAAGGAATCTGAATCTGGTGGGAAAAACAGCGGTGGTCAAGTCACTCTGTTACATTTATACATAGCAGTGGCATGATTTCTTGTTCAGTGATCTAACCTGCTGGTTCTTATTCTGCTGATTTCAGGATCTTCACCAATAAATCTTACAATATTTCATTCAGTTGCTGAGATTATTGAAGCTATTGTTACCGATTCAACATCATCATCTTTGGGCTCTTGGATTGGACATGCTATAGAACTTCATAGGGCTTTGCATTTCTCCTCTCCAGGTTCTAACAGAAAAGATGCCCCCTCACGGCTGTTGGAATGGATAGATGCTGGTGTAGTATACCACAAACATGGGGGTATTGGTCTCCTACGTTATGCTGCTCTATTGGCTTCTGGCGGAGATGCCCAGTTAACTTCAACTAGTGTCCTAGTTTCAGATTTGACTGATGTTGAAAGTGTTGTCGGAGAGTCTTCCGGTGGCTCTGATGTTAATGTCATGGAGAATCTTGGAAAGCTCATATCTGACAAGTCTTTTGATGGTGTTACTCTTCGTGATTCTTCTCTGTCACAGTTGACAACAGCATTAAGGATTTTGTCTTTTATTTCTGAGAACCCGGTATGTTATAGTCAATTTTGAATTGGTTCACGGGTAATTATAAATCCTCTCTTATGACAGTTTGTCTATGCAGACTGTTGCTGCGTCTCTCTATGATGAAGGTGCTGTTACAGTTATTTATGCCATTTTGGTCAACTGCAGATTTATGCTTGAGAGGTCCTCAAACAATTATGGTAAGTTAATTACTATACTTTGTTATAATACCTCACATATATGGCTAGATTATGACATCAAATATGGTGAGACTTTCCCTACAAAATATTTGGTATGCATTACTTTTCCGTATATCAGGATAGCTGCATGATAGACTTGTACTTTTTTGTCATTGTTTTCCAGTATTTATGAAACAAAATGTTAATTTTGTTTACTAAGAGAAACTTATGTAAAAAAATTGATAACCCATCAACCACATAATTAAATAAATTAACCAACATGTATTTCATTAATCATGTACGTTTTAGCGGGTTGTGAAAGTATGTCAAAAATTGATTAGCCATCAACCACTTAATGAACTGCATTAACCATGTATTTGTCTGAACAGTAACATACGTTGATGGGAGTACAGTGTCATTCATGTGTCAAAAAGACATTTTTATTTTCTGATTTGTGTACATTTTGTTCTTTTGTTTTTGGACCATCACCTCCATTACTTGTACTCCCCGTCTGTTTGTTTTAATACAACTATTTTATTTTGTCCTGTCAGTAGAAATTCCTTATTGCTATTTATTCTTTCTATAGCTTGGCAAATGAATTTTTCCGTGTATTTGAACAGATTACCTTGTAGATGAGGGTACAGAGTGCAATGCTACATCGGACTTACTATTGGAACGCAATCGTGAGTTGAGCATAGTTGATCTATTGGTTCCTTCTCTTGTGCTACTGATTACACTTCTGCAGAAATTACAGGTATTTCCTCTAGAGCTTCGTAGTTTTCTTATGTGTAGACATTTGTTTCAAACCTTGAAATTTTTTTATATTTAGAATGTGATCGTGTATCATGCTCATCAAATGGTTATTGTAAAAAATATAAACAATTTGTAAGGTTGTGGATTCATTATCACATGTTGATAGGTGATTATGTCTCCAACCCAAAAGCAGTGTAAACTAGTAATTACAGAGTTTTTCTGTACCAATGTGTTTTGGTTTAAATGACGGAGTAAGACATTTATTATTTGAAAATGGCCCTTCTCTTGATGTGTTGTGCAAATATTTTTTTTAATAAGCAAATAGATGAGGCTAAAATGTGGCTTTTACAGTATTATTCCACCGTCTGACTGTAAATGAAGAGCTTAATAAATGAATCTGTTAATGGAAACCATTATGTAATGCATTCTTGATATAGAATTGTTTGATTGCATTTTATAGGAAGCAAAGGAACAACACCGAAATACAAAATTAATGAATGCTCTTTTAAGAGTACACAGGGAAATAAGGTACTCTAGGTTTCCTTTCTCTTTGCATCTGATTTGATAATCACTCTATATTCTTTTAGTTGATTAAATCTTGGTCATTTCAGCCCCAAGTTAGCTGCATGTGCAGCTGAGTTATCATCTCCGTATCCTGATTATGCGATTGGTTATGGAGCTGTCTGTCATTTGATTGCTTCTTCCCTTGCCTTTTGGCCAGTACATGGCTGGAGTCCAGGTCTTTATCACACCCTTCTTGCCAGCGTTCAGGGTACTTCATTGTTGACTCTAGGTCCAAAAGAAACATGCAGTTTGCTCTATCTTTTGGTATGCTTATTCCATTTGGACTTTAATTCTGTTAATTGTGTTGATGCTGTTATTTCATTAAATACTTCATGTCAATTTGTGGTCATTCCATTCATCAAAACCTTGCTATTTTTCAATAAGGTTATTTAATTGTTTATATGAATGATTTTTTCTTTCATACCTGTTTTCTATTGCAAGAGTGATTTGTTTCCTGAGGAAGATATATGGCTTTGGATTGGTGGAATGCCTTTGTTAACTACACGAAGATTGTTGGCCGTTGGAACCCTATTAGGGCCTCAGAAGGAGAGACATGTGAATTGGTATTTGGAATCTGGACCCCTTGGGAAGCTGGTTAGCCAGCTGGCACCACACCTTGACAAAATTGCTGAGATTGTACAGCACCATGCCATTTCTGTATGTAGTTTCTGTTTGTGGTGAATTTACATTTTCCAATACGGTGTAGACATTGTTGGTGAAATACTGAGATTTATGTGAATATTTGTCAATGTGTCATTCTGTTTTTCTGGCAGGCATTAGTGGTCATTCAAGATCTGCTGCGTGTTTTTGTAACACGCATTGCTTGCCAAAATGCTAATTATGCATCTATGCTTTTACAACCATTATTGTCATCGATTGCTAATCATGTTTCAGAATCATCTCCATCAGATAGTGATGCATACAAGGTAAAGATTCTATGATCCCCATTTTTAGAGTTTGTATTTTATCTAGTTTGACATTTTCTCCTTTATTTTCAGGTTTTGAGGCTTCTTGATTTTCTTGTCAGCCTATTAGAGCATCCAATTGGCAAGGTCATTGAACTTTTATTTTTTCTGCCGTTCCCTTTGTTCTTGTTTCTTATTATCATCATGACTATTCTGAATTGTGTAGTTTTATGATTGGCTGTTGGTTATAATAGTAGTTTTGCATAATATAAATCCGGTCTACATTCTCTTTATCAGGGCTTATTGTTGAGACTGGGCACTCTTGAGACGCTAACGAAAGTACTGGATAGATCTTTTGTCTTTGTTGATGTTGATGGAAAGTCAACTACTGATGGTAGAAGTTCTTCAAAGTACAGCTTTGATTTTTTTAGTTGGTGTCTCCCGGTATTCAAGTTTATCATCCTTCTTTTTAATTCTGAAACTCCTCAAAGTTACTCCCGAAGACATGACTTGTGAGTAATATATTTTCTTGTTCGTGTTGTCAGTTATGTTTTGTTCAATATTGAATACTAAGTGATCAATTTTCTGATTGTTTGGCAGTAAATTTTTTGAAAAGATGAGTGACGAAGATTATGCCCTCATTTTACATTATCTTTTGAAGAGTTGCCAGGTGACTCTCTGTTCCTGTCCATACGTACTCTTAGATCTGTTTAGACATGGTGTGGTTACTGAGATTCCCTTCATTTAGATGCCATTCAGGGAAAAGGGATTGCCAAATTTTTTGGCTTAAAACTCATTGTATAGTTTAAATTGCAGTGCTTCTTTTCATTGCTCTCATTATTAACCACAAATTTTGATGTTTCAAGGTCCTACCTGTTGGAAAAGAGTTACTGGCTTGTCTTCTAGCTTTCAAAGAATTAGCTTCATGTAGTGAAGGTCAAATGGCATTTGAAGCAATTCTTTCTGGTATCCACTATAACGCTCGTGAACTTGATCAGAAAGATGATATGGATGTAAATTATAATATTCCTAGTATAGCAGAATGGAGAAAATGCCCTCCTTTACTTAGCTGTTGGATGAAGTTGTTGAGATCAATTGACACAACAGAGGGTTTGTCGCCGTATGCAATTGAAGCTGTTTATGCTTTATCTGTGGGATCTCTGCAGTTTTGCATGAATGGGGATAGGTAATATTTTAGTTTCTTGGTTGGTGTTTCTGATTAACTTCTATATTTGTGCTTATGCTACCTTTTGAAATAACATTCTTTAAATTTGTGTGTTCACTAATATTGAGTTCTAAGAATATCATGCACTCTTTTAGAATGGAACAGACAACAGTGTCACTACTCCCGAAATACAGGATATAAATGTGAAGAGATTAAACCTTATTTGTTCTATGTACGTGTAAGGCTGCAACTTTCCTAGTTATGTTAAAAATGTTCCATTGTGAGTGAACATCTAAAATATGGATGTATTTTTCCTTAATGGCATGGTTAGAATATTAATCTAAAATGATTTCAAATTGGCCATTCCAAGCTCAACATAAACATGTATAGAGAAACCAAGCCTCCTACTAGGTGGATTCAACATCATAGATCAAAAGGCGCCATAATGCTCCATCATAAATCATAGCTCTTGCCAAGCTCTTGAGAAGTCTTTTTTAATAGTTTCTACTACATTTTTTCTTGGTCTTCCTCCACCTCTATAGTAAAATTTTTGATTGTATTTTTCCTTAATGGTATGATTAGAATATTAATCTAAAATGGTTTCAAATTGGCCATTCCAAGCTCAAAATGAACATGTATAGAGAAACCAAGCTTTATCCTACTAGATCCTACTAGATGGGTTTAACATCATAGATCAAAAGACACATAACGCTACATCATAAATCATATCTCTAGCCAAGCTATTGACCTCTTGAGTCTTTTTTCATAGTTTCTACTACATTTTTTCTTGGTCTTCCTCCGCATCTAGTAATTATGTTACCCTCCCTCTGATCTACTCCCTTCGATACATAATCTACAAGTCTCCTCCACACATGTTCAAACACCTAATGAGATTCAACCATGTTCACTACAATTTGTATACCAACTCCCAATAGTGGTATCTGTTAGATGAGAGAAAGTGAGAGGGGCATATGTTTAAACCGTGTGTCTCAACTACACCACAAATATTCTATTATATAGGCTCAAAATCAAATCAATATATAACTAGCGACATTAATTACAATGGAACAAACTAGAATATGCTATTCCTATATGTTAAAGAGTCCCACATTGGATGAGAGATGGCTTGCACACGAGTTTATAATTGAGTGCCAATCTCCCCTCTTGGAGCTGATTTTGTAGGATTGAGTTGAGCCCAATCCATAATTCTAAGATGTTATCAGAGCTTCTTCCAAGATCCGTTGGACCACCTACCATTAGGTTTTCACTATCAGGCCACCTACCATTTATATTCACGTGCCAAGCCCAATAGTGCTGGGTGTGAGGGGGGATGTGTTGAAGAGTCCTCATTGGATGAGAGATGGTCTAAACATGGGTTTCTAATTGAGTGCAAACCTCACCTTTTAAAGTTGGTTTTGTTGGGTTGAGTTAGACCCAACTCAGAATTTGAAGACTATATAAACTAAATATTCCTATATTTAACTACAAACCTTTCCGCTCAAGCTGGAGCATATAAGTCAAATGACCAAACTTGCCACGTATATGCCTGATTCTAGGACCTCGTAGGGATTTTGTAAAAACATCTGCCAGTTGATCATTGGAATTGACAAAGATTGTGACTATGTCGCCTGATAAGGTCTTCTCTTTGACAAAATAACAGCCTATCTCAATATGCTTGGTCCTCTCATGAAAAACTGAATTTGAGCCAATATGAAATGTGGCTTGATTAATCACGTATTAGTGTCATTGCCTTGATTCTTCTCATAAAGAAGATGGAATTAACTGTTAGAATATTATAATTTATCTTTTAATTAATGTCTTTTATATTAATCTCTTAGGTTTAGATTTTATATTACTTATTATTATTATTGTTATTAACTTGATCTGTTCTGAATTTTGTATCCTTATAAATAGGGATTAATATCAAGTATTTTCGATCACACTACTATTTCTGTCATCATCAAAAATATTCAGAGCTTTTGTTACTCTCCTATTTACCTAAATCTCACAAATTCAACAGTAACAAATATCACTTGAAACTCAACTCTCCTTATGTATGCATCTGTTTGTGCATCTATGTGTCTATACATATGCATGCTAGTAATGACCGCCTTAACAAATATTTTTCTAAATTTTTGATTTTTTCTCGACATCACAAGTTTCTTTGTGTTGAAGCGAAGGCTGTGATTTATATGAGTATTTCTCTGCACTTTCTCCTTATATTGTTGTTTGGGACAATCTAGCAGGATAAACTTACAGTTTCTTTGTTGGTTAGTTTGATTTCTGACAGAATTGTCGCATTGAAGTACCTCTTTGGACTTTCTGATGATGTGACAAGATCATTTGACTTTCCTGAAGAGAATTTAAACTACATACTAGATTTGAGTACTATCTTAAGTTCAAAGGCTACCGTGGATGGCTGTTTGGTCACCTCTCACTTGCAAATCCCATTATACCAGGTAAAACTCCATTTCAATACAGCTTCCTGTTTATTATTTTTTTCCTGACTCATTTGTAACTTCTCCTGACTGTTTCTGATGAAGGTTTCTGAGTCTGTGAAGTCATTGTCCTTAGTATTGCAAAGGCCTGTTGATTCCATGGAATTGGGTGATGCTTTAGCTCAAAATGACGTTATAGTTTTTCCAAAGGTACTTCACATGATTGAAAACAGTGTTGAAAAGATCGACGATCATTTTTACGTTGGAGGCCTTGGTGACAAATTTCTTTGGGAATGCCCAGAAACATTACCTGATAGATTAACACAAACAAATCTTGCTGCCAAAAAGAAACTGTCAGCGATGGATGGACCAGTGAGACGAGGTAGAGGAGAAAGTTTTCAAGCTGACGTCTCTACTTTTTCACGTGGCTTAGCACAGTCTGTTTCCTCTGGTCCCACACGTAGGGATTCCTTCCGACAGCGCAAGCCGAATACCAGCAGACCCCCATCTATGCATGTGGATGACTATGTGGCAAGGGAGAGAAATGTTGATGGGGTTACTAATGTAATAGCAGTGCCACGAACAGGATCTACTGGTGGGAGACCCCCATCAATCCATGTGGATGAATTTATGGCGAGACAAAGGGAACGCCAGAATCCTTCAGCAACAGTAGTGGGAGAAGCTGTGGGACATCTAAAAAATGCTTCTCCTGTGAAAGCTACAGATGTAGAGAAGTCAAACAAATCTAAACAATTAAAAACAGATCTTGACGACGATCTTCAAGGAATTGATATAGTTTTTGATGGAGAGGAATCTGACTCTGATGATAAGCTGCCATTCCTTCAACCAGATGATAATTTACAGCAGCCTGCCCCAGTTATTGTTGAGCAAAGCTCTCCCCACTCAATTGTTGAAGAGACAGAAAGTGATGCTGTTGATAGTAGTCAATTTTCTCATATGGGTACTCCATTAAGATCGAACATAGATGAAAATGCCCAGAGTGAATTTTCTTCAAAGGTTTCTGGTTCACGACCTGATATGCCATTGGCTCGTGAATCAAGTGTTTCTTCGGACAGGAAGTATGGTGAGCAGAGTGATGACACAAGGATTGTGAAGAGCTCTGGTGGATACGATTCTGCAACAGCAAATAATTCGTTTCCGGTGTCTGTTTACAATAATCCGTCTGCAACATCTATGCAATTACCAGTTGATTCAAGGATTGCTTCTCAGAATTTCTTTTTAAAGAACAGTCCGCAACATGGTGGTTCTCAAGGATTGTATGACCCACGCTTTTTTCCAAACCAACCTCCTTTACCACCCATGCCACCTCCACCAACAGTCTCACCTGTAATATTACATGGTACCGAGTCAGTGCATGGTCAGTCATCCTCATTTGTTAATTCTCCGGCAGGTGCACGCCGTCCAGTTACATTCCAAGTGAGTAATTTTGCCTTATTGCTCTTTAGTTATTTCCTCCTTTCTGGTTACCGCTTCAGTCTTTAAATAATATTTTTTATCCTGTTTTTGTCTTTCTAAATTCAGCACTGACTACTCTTGTAATTTTTCTTTGCAGGGACAGTCAGATTATTCATCTCCGTTCAACAATGGTTCAACTTCATTTGCATCTTCTGTTCCCATGCCAGATTCCAAATATTCTAGGAATTCTGTATCTTCCCCTAGTGGACCTAGTAGATTTGCTCCTCCTCTTCCTCCTACACCACCTCCTTATGCTTCTAGTCCATATAATTTACCATCTGTCAAAACTTCTGTCTCCCAACCTGCTCCATATAATCAGGCAAGTATTGGGAATAATGAACTTTCTCAGGCAACCATTGCTCCTTCAGGAGCCAGATTGTCATCCTACCCACTAAATCCCTCGATGATGTCCATGGGGTACAATAGGCCAGTTACTATGCCAATGACTGTCTTTGGTAACTCCCCAAATCAGCAACAGAATGAGAACCAGCCAAGCTTCTTGCAGAGCATCTCTGTCCCCCAAGCTTCCTTTCAATCAATGCATTCAGTTACTCAGTTGCAGCCACTGCAGCCTCCCCAGCTTTCACGACCTCCACAACCACCTCAGCTCCCTAGGCCCCCTGTTCAAGCTTTACAGCAGTTAGAGCAAGGCATGGCCATAAAGAGCAATGTTCAAGTGCATGAGTTACAGATGCTGCAACAGTCTCAGGTTTCTTCAATGCAGACATATTATCAAACCCAGCAACATCAGTTTTCACATGAGCAGCAACAGCAGCAAGTTCAACACAGTCAACAAACGGGTGATGCTCAACTGCGGGAACATTCAGATGTTGGAAAGTCATTACAAGAACATTTTTCGTCTCCAGAGGCCATTCAGGTATTTGCCACTTGCCATGCACTTTTTAAGGTGGGATTTGCTAGATTGATAAATTTCATTAGACCTCTTTTTAATCTTATACTTGTACTATTCTGACATGGCAGGCTTTGTTGAGTGACCGCGAAAAACTTTGTGAGCTGTTGGAGCACAATCCAAAATTAATGCAGATGCTTAAGGTTATTTTTCTTGATATTTATTTCACGGATCTTATGTTTTGCTTGTTAGACAAGGAGTCAAGGAAATAGTTTAATTTTTAATGATCGACGTCCAATTTCTCTTATTTTGATAATGTCTTTTATTAGTGTACTTGTGTGTGTGTTTGGTCACAGTTAAAGTAAGCATATACCTATCCATTGGTTATGATATGATTTATGCTTCAAGAGCTTTCAACTAGCATGTAAATCTTTTGCGTGCTGTTTTTTTTCTTCTAATTTTTACTTTTACAAATAATAATAATAATACGGTTTAAATTTTTTGATTCTGCTGATCTGATACATGGACCTCAAGTTATTTCTTGGTTTTGTGCAGGAACAGATGGACCATATGTAGCAGCACAATGAGCAAGTAAAACCGCAGAAGCAAAGCTTTTTGCATAGTTCATATCTGTAAATGTCCTTTCTGTCATTAATCACCCATGAGTGGTGGTGATGTTTGTGCATTAGCCACCATACATCAGCCACCAAAATTTTGTGTTAATATGTACTTTTTGATATTGTTTAATTTATTCTAACATTGATTCCCATTTTGGACGGCGATGATTATGGATGGAGAGTGATTTCTGGGGGAGCTAAGAATGGAGATGGATGTTTAGATCCAAGTAACTGGTCTAGATGTTGGGTGAATGGTGCTGTTATTATGCTGCTTGTTGTATTTAGTACTGTACATAACTATTGCTCTGAAATTTAAAATTGTAACATTCCTTTACGTAGTTTTACATGACTTTGTACATAGTAATTTTATTTCACTTGTTTCAAATAGAACTTAATCTAAGGAACCAATTGCCAACATTCCTTATTATTATGTGGGGAAATTTGTTGGTTATTGGTTATTAAAGCTAGTTATGGTTCAGTTTAATTTGTTGGTTATGTGGGGAAATGAGTTAACTAACATAAATCTAAGGGACCAATTGCCAACATTTCTTATTGCCAATAAATTTGTTGGTTCAGTTTAATTTAAAGCTAGTTAACTCATTTTCACTTGTCCATTCGGCTGTGTTGGTTCAACTCAGATCAAAACTTTTCGGGTATGCTTGAGACTTGAGAGTGGGGATTTTGAAGGCAATTACTATTTTTTATAAAATATTTCTAAAATAAAATGAATACCTTATTTTTCTTTTTATATACATCTTTTTTAATGTAGGAAAAATTGACCTACTATTCAACAAAATTCCAATGATCTTAACCTACTGCAATCATCATCACCCACCCAAGGTTCTTAGAATCGAGTTTTTACCTTAACTCGTTTTGCCTAGGTAAAATTGAAATGTAAAATCGAATCGTAAAATCGTCGATTTTACCTTGTATTAAAATAATATTATATTTATATTTAAGACACATATATACCTATATAATATTATAAATGCATCAATAATTTAAAGTTTCAATTTAATTTAAAAGCTAAAATATATTAAATCATCATAATAAAGTGTAATATTCGTGAACTTGGATCAAACTACACAAATTACCACCAAATCATCAAGCAACATCCAAAAAATTATCCAAAAACAAGAAGGTAAAATCGTCTCAAATGGTTAAAACCTACGATTTTACATGATTTTAAAGATTTTAGAGCGATTTAAATCATGTAAAATCGTTTAAGACTACGATTTTACCCAAAAAGGATTCTACCAGCGATTTAACTCGAAATGATGACCTAGAAACGTAAAATCTATGGTTTTTAGGTTTTAAATCGGGATTTTAACAACCTTGCACCCACCAATGATCTTCTGAACAACCCTTTCCCTGCATCCATAAACAATTCAGTCATTTTCGTCAATCATCACACATCAAACTCACGGTACAAAGGTGGTTTGATCCGAACTCGTCTTTTGCAATCCTTGTACACACGGAGTAACACAAATCTCATTACAGGTGTTTCAAACACGACAACCTTCACTTTTCCGTAATTGTAAGGGTGCTTTCAATCTGTTTGATAATTTGCTTGTGAAGAATGTCCTCAAATCGTCTGATAAATTGTAACAAAAGTGAATTTGATGTAATTTAACAATTTGAATGAATACCTTATTTATGAATAATAAGGAATTTGCTATCATTGCGCATGAGTATTTTATTCTTCAAGTATTGAACACATTTGAGAACTTTTATTCTCATCAGACAATTGCATTGAACCAATGATGATTTGGCAATTATCGCCACAAATCCTAATTTTGTCACTTTTGTAGGTATTTTGCCGTATTATACTATTAACTTAAATGTTGTGAGTTTGTTTACAGATTCACCATTTTTGATTTAGCGACTTATAATTTGCATTGTATTTGATATAATATACCAATTTGAATGAATAACTTATGTTTAGTAAGAGAAAAAATGCATTGAAAATATACAAGTGTGAAAAAAATTCCACATTTGTTAAGAATAAGTTAAATGAAGAGAATTCTTGTAAAAAAACAAAAAAGTTAAATGAAGATCGAATCCGTGAAAAAAGTCGAAATAGGAGGGAATTATTCTTTTCTAGTTCTGCTAAAATAAAGATTGTTCGAGTTATAATGTGGTTTTACGTTTGTTATTATATAATCTATACTATCGAACTAGACTCATTAACGTAAACATCCTCCAACAAACAAAATGCATGCTTGCATATTTTTGTATTACAGATAACAACTTGATATTATGGGGAAACGTCGAGGAGTTTTAGGACTATAGTAGTTAATTAAAACAAGTACTAAATAGTTTTCATTTTAATTTATTTATAATTTTTTTTGGAACTTAATTTATTTATAAATCTAGTATTTTACGAGTATCAATGAAAATCTTAGTTTTACATGATCCGAGATAGCCCATGATCCAAGAAATAAGAGTCAACGAAAAGTTCCGTATAACCATTCATATGAAAGAGACATTCTTTCTTCAAAAAATGCATGCTTACTTAGTTTCCATGTGCCTCTTTCTTGCACAAGAGACCAGCTTGTGTTTAGAGAACTGTAGTATCAATGTCACCACTAGTATTATCATAATTAGATCTACTTCTTACAGTAAAATTCACATAAGAACTGTTGGTGGTGATGATCTTGGCTGGTAGCAATAAACAAGATTTCAAATAAATGTTCACAACTGCCACATATCGGCCTTTTTAGGTTGTCAAAACTCGAAATTGACCAATCGTTACTTGGTTTAGTGGTGATTGGTGTTGAACTTGATAGGGAAGATCATAGTGGGATCCCCCGCAATGCGATTGGAAGAGAGCTGAAACCACTTGATGCCAGAACTGACCCCTGAACCAGATTAGGCGGCCAGTGGGCCGAAACTGGTGGTGAAAAACAACAACTCGAAATTTGAATGCGGTGATTGTGATTGAAACTGCATTGACCATGTTTGACCGCAATTATTCACAATATTAAGGATCGCAGGGCAACCATTTTCATTAATTTGACCACTGTTTAATACTACTAAGCACTACTAATAAGCTGTCCACAAATCCTGATTCAAATGACAAAAATATCGAAATTGCTAAGTCAGATGTTGTGACCGTAGTTCAAACTCCAACTCCTCCACTTATGTGTAAGTTTCTAATAGCTATTGTCATTTCGTTTATTTAAACCAAAATTAAGGCTACACAAGTAGCTCTAAAGAATGGTGACATTTTATTGCTCTTACAAAAAACATTTACAGTATAGTTGTTAGAATTTCACATTTTAAAGTGGATAGGTAAGTCAGGAATTTTGTCGAGAGTGAGTGAGGAATTAATACAATACATGATGATGGTTAGTGACTGCAATGTGGGGTTGGGATGCTACCCTTTTGAAGGAATGTGTTGATATCTAAACACTGTTTGCTGTTGAAAGGAACCTGAAAATTGTGCTTTCGATAGCTTTGCTTCCCCAATCACCCTCATCTCCACCAATATCATCACGCCATGTGTACTAAACACCGACACCTTATGGTTTAGTGGCACACTACCTGGCTTATTTACCTCATGCATGGTCATGTGCATCAATACATACACATTTCCAAGATCATATAATCCATTATCTCATCTCATGTGCACCATTACACTAATAGCTAATTAACCCCAACACTCAATGTGCTTTGGGAACTCAAACTTCACCAATAACAAGTTAGTTATTTGGAAAAATTCTAGGTCCTCACATATAGTATGACTAGAATTTTTAATTAACGACGTTCTCCGTTATAAACTGATTTTGTAAAAATTAATTAGTTCTATAAAAACCTTATATGATATTACCATTGATTCAAATTATCCATCAAAATATCCATGTAGCAAGCTTAATCGTGAATCATGATGGAATAAAGGGGTAATGTTCATGTATATAAACACAAGATAAATAGAATAGGTGAGTTGTCTTCTGAAATGTCTTAACAAATATTTCAAGAGCATTATGAACAATAAATAAGATTGAATGCAATGTTTTCCTTAGAACGAAATTCTTCTCATTTGTTCCTAAATGTCTCTTTTTATAGTAATAATTTCTTCACCTAACGAGACTTTCTTTAGATTTGGATGTTTAGGCTCAGTAAGCTATGATCTGAGATTCATATGCAGTTCGTCTACAGAATACACGGAGTTAAAACACGCGTAGCTTACATCATTCGTCCGTACATATCATGCGGAGTTGGAGCACACGTGGCAAGCCAAGAGGAAGGACCACAACTTTCACTTAGACACTAACCCGAGGTTCAAATGACTTTGCATAGTTGAACTAAGGATGTAGCTCTACATAACATAAATGGTCAAGCTAAAATTGAAGTGCATAAGTTGGAGTTGATGGTTAGGCTGAGTTAGACATGCTGAAGGTGAATCTCATGGTCAAACCAAGCTAGACATGTGGAAGATAAAGCTCATGGTCCAGCTGAGCTGGACATGCTGATGGTGGAGCTTAACATGACTTGAATGATCAAGTTGAGTTAAGCATGCTGAAGGTGGATCTCAACGTGACCTAAATGGTCAAGCTGAGTTAAACATGATTAAGTTGGAGCTCATGGTCGAGTTGAGCTAGATATGTTTGAGGTGAAGCTCAATGTGACTTGGATGACCAAGTTTAGCTAAGCATGTTGAAGGTCAAGCTCCACGTGACCTGGATGGTAAAACTGAGCTAGACATGCTGAAGGTAGAACACAATGTTACCTGGATGATCAAGTTGAACTAAGCATACCGAAGATGGAGATCAACTTGACCTAGATGGTCAAACTGAACTAAGCATGCTGATTGTGGAGCTAATGGTCAAACTGAACTATGCATGCTGAAGATGAAGCTCATGGTGACCTGAAAGGTCAAACTATAGTAGAGTTCACATGGTATGATCCTCCATACCAGTGCACAATCTACCAAGCGACAAGTCTGCCTAGGCGTAGATGTTTGTTTTCATCGGGCCGACTTTTATTGGTCCAGATGTATTATGAAAAATTCAACTTGATGGGTGTATTAGAAAAAAAATGAAGTTTCACATTGAAAATTGACGGTGTCTTATTGGACTTTATAAAGAATGATCACTCATCACCCTGCCACTCAATATTATTAGGATGAGTAAAACCAAATATAATTAGTGATACCTACATTTCATTTGATACTCTCTTTCAAACGCTCTTTATTATTAGTATAAATTTCGGATGTCCTATAAATTTATATGGTGCACATAAATTTCAACCAATAATAGGGAGCTATGAAGCACATACACTAGACTCGACATTGAACATCAACATGAAGGCTTTGGCTAACATGCACCACTTGATTAAGTGGCGCATGGTTCACAAGTTTGTAATTATACTATAACGAATACGAATTTTACAAAATCCATCGTTAGATTGAAAGTTTATATCATATAGATCATCCATACAAATTTTATAAAAAAATGAAAATCATATGTGTTATTGAGACTCATCAAAATTAAGAGACATTCATTAAAAATTCATAAACCGTTAATCTTGATAAGTCTCAATAACATATCAAATAATTCTCAATTTTTTTAAAAAAATTTATGGATGATCTATACAATATAAACTTTCAATCAAACTGTCGATTTTGTAAAATTCGTATTCGTTATAGTAATACTTATAACTTGTGCACGGTGAAAGACTTAATGATTTCTTTCACTGAGAATTGGCCCAATATGAATAGTAATTTGGAAAAATAAAATAATTAAATATAACATGTATTTGCATTGGGCACCAGCCAGATACACCTTTAGTCTGAAGTGTCCATCTATTTACAGAGTGTTAGAAAGAGTAAGTGTTGATATCACTTCTTGTACCACATATATAACTCAACAGTGCAGCACTTTCACTTTCTCTTAACATAACCTCCTCTCTCTTTCTCTCTCTCTCACACACACACACAAAATTAAATACAGAGAGGGATAAAGGGAGATAACATTTTTTTTTCACACAGATGCAGACATGGAGAGTGAGTGGAAAACTAATGAGATATCACCAAATTGTCCAAGATGTGGTTCATCCAACACAAAATTCTGCTACTACAATAACTACAGTTTAACTCAACCAAGATACTTTTGCAAAGGATGCAGAAGGTATTGGACAAAAGGTGGATCCCTCAGAAATGTTCCTGTTGGTGGTGGCTGCAGAAAAAACAGAAGAGGTAATAACAAAAGCTTATTAAGACAACAATCCTTTGATTCTCTCACTTTCAAAAATTCTGACACAATTGGTCATCATTCTTATGATCCTATTTTGAGGACTAATAATATTGTTTCATCTTCTTCTTGCTCTTCATTGGTGAATACTGATAGACCAAATATTGATCTTGCATTAGTTTATGCAAATTTCCTCAATAAAAAGCCTGATTCTCAGAATAATTCTGATCAAATGGAAAAAAGACCTTTTGATCCTTCTTTAGAAAATTCAAGGCTATCAAATGTTGAAGTTGGTACAAGTAGTTTTAATTTGTCTGAAATTGAAATTGGTCTCAAAGGATGTTTGAATCTTAATCCAGAACAATTACCATCCACAGTAACAAATTTTAGTGAGATTGAGAATAATCAAATGTATTGTAGTGAGTTTCATTCTATGGAGATTCTTCAAAAAGATAGAATTGATAATCAATTACAATGTAGTAATCATGATGATGGTGTGAATTTTGAGCTTCCACCTTTACCAGGTGAAGAGGATTCATCATCACATGATCATGTTTTGTGGTCCAATTCTGAAATGATGATGAACCTTCCATTTCAAGTTACTCAACCTCCACCACCTCCACCACTTCTTGGACCTGATCAAATTCATGATGCAGACTTGTTAATTGGTAATTGGAGTCCTTTTGATTTTACAAGGGATACTTCTTTTTCTAGGCCTTGACAAATCTTCACACTTGTGTGTGACGAAAAGAAGTTTAGGTTAGTTGGGTCTCAAGGACTCACTTGAGTCAAGAAAAGCCTCAAGATTCAAAGAGCGCTGACAGAGATACTTATATATTGCCTACCAATGAAGTCCTCACATCGACAACTGGATTAAAACTTAGGTTCTCGTGGGAGCTGAGCTGGATTCTTACCAACTAGACCAAAACTTACGTTGGCCGATTCTCTTCGTGTTGTTGCATATTTGTTTACATACTCATTATATGTAGTTGTGTATAGAATGTGGATTTTGATACTACAAAATAATTTGAAGTTCTACACAAATACAGTTTTTGAGAGAATATAGTAACATACTATATACTAATAAACACATTATAGTAGCAAATACAGTGTTTAAGTTGAGGTTATTTGATCTATTAGCTTAGGATCTGTCCCTTTCCAATTTACAGATTCTAAGATTTGATGTAATAACTTTTGTGGTCCTAATTTCTTGAGCATATCTTATGCTTAAGTTGTAATTTTTTTTTATGTTGATGAATGAATTCTTTTTAGCTTACAAAAAGAAATAGATATGTGATTATATTTTTTGCCACTATTAGAAAGAGATAGATGTGATTGTTTAAGAAAGAAATAGATGTGATTGTTTAACATTATGAAAGAGAGTGATTGAAACAAATTTTCCATATAACCTTGAACAATGTCAAGAAAATTTACATCATTAAGAGGATCCATTCTCAACTAACATGGGTTTAATGGTGGGTTTTATTGATTATGACCTACGAAGCACGCAGGGACGCCTCTACCATTAGACGTGTCGCGGTGTCATGCTTCGGTATTCAACATTTGTACGACATTTGTCTGACATGCATGTGTCTAAAAAATATCATTTTTTCTTTACGGCGAACCTCCTTGGATCGGTGTTCGACACCTATAAGCCACTCGTATAACACGTGTCGGACAAATGCCTCAATTTTATGATTTTCTTTGCTTCTACTCTCCTTAGTTATATTTACAAGGATTCAGATTGAGTGCAGTTAGAAACCATAACTGCATGCAATCATCAGCGAGATTTGAAACGTCCGATTGAGATTAAACGGTTTAGATTTTAAAGTTAGAATTATTACTGTTTTAGAAAATTCAAATTGCATCTTACGGCTAAATGCTGCTGCTGACCACAACCTGGCTGCATGGTCATTGACTACATTAGATCCAATTCCTATTTACAGGGATTAAAGATGTATTGATTAATAATGTTGATCAATAAGAGATTAAAGATATTACAATATTTTTAGCTTTTGGATTGTAAATAGATAAATAAAGGTCAAATACAATATATTATATCTTTAAAAAAAAATCTACATTTTTCCTGTCATATGATCTAAACGAACGAGGAATCCAAATTCTACATATATAGTGTGGCAGTTTTCCATATTATTATTCAAATTAACAGAAGTTACTATTTTATGTAGAAAAACCTTTAAAAAAGAAAGCAAACAATTAAAGAAACTTTTGTTTACATCACTCCTTCTAGTCGTTTTGATAAGAGACAATTCAATTTTTAAATTCATTGAATAACTGATATATTTAGTCTATATTAATAAGTCTAAAAAGTCATCAATTTCTTATATAAAAGACTAAAGAGACTATCAGTTTCAACTTAACATTTACATTTTGTTTTGTTCTTTCAATCTTATATATAATTTCTTAATTTTCTAAATGGCACAACAATGACTGCAACCATATTCAACTATGCTACATCTTAAGTTGTTCCTTTAAACCACCATACCCAACCGTATTTCCTTTAATTAGTTTGATGAGTTGTTCCTTAAACAAAATCTCACTTGTTTTTGTATTAAACCTCTGATTCTCACAAGAAGGGGATCGATAAATCAGAGTTCGGCTGCGAAGTAAGTAAAGTCTGACAAAAGATTGTTTCCACTAGAAATTGAACTTGAATTCTTTCGAATGATTCGTCCCAACGTCTAGGGAAGTCAATTTGATCTGTAAATGGGGATATCCGTAAAAATTGCCTCATTTGAGGACCAAAATATAGAATTTTTTCTATGGGATGAGGATGGAGGAGAAAGTTTTCTAAGAGAGGTTTGGGGAAGGAGACGATCCCCCTCCATGTGAAGACGCCATCCCCAAAATTTTATTAAAATAACATTTATAAATATATATATATATATTTAAATACTTTATATATTATTATGTTTAATTATATTTTCACATTATGTATAATTTTTTTTTTTTTGGAATTGGCAAAATTTTATTAGGCAAACTCCATAACAAGAGGAGCAAAGAAGAAAGGTGGAACCTCCAAAAAGAAACAAAGAAACAAAACAGACCTTAATTAAGGCCATACAGTACAAACTTAGCCCCCCTATACATACAAAAAACAATGTTTATTATTGTCGCAAGACACAATACTCAAAATAACTTCTTAATTTTTGCATTTGTTTTATGATTAAAATTTAATAATTTTTTACAATTATTTGATTGAAAATAAAGAAATTATTTGATACTTTTTTGAGGTTGATGGATCTCTGCAAAAACTGTGAGATCCGTGGGAATGTGGATGGAAACAAAATTCTCTCGGAAGCCGTAAATAAGAATGGAGAACATTTTACATGGTAGAGTATAGAGTAGTAAAATATTTCCTGCTCAATCTCCGCTCAGTTGACATGCATTCCTATCAATCTCATAAAAATCTCAATTTTGCAAATTATTGAATGAGTTTCATTAGTTAAAAGCATCCACCAATTCGATCATTTACTTGAACCTTACAAATATTACCTACTTTCTAAGTATTTCATGGACTGACTAATTAGTTGTCCACAAAAGTAGTTATATTGAAGATGAAATTTAAATAACCATGACAAGCTTATGACAAATATAAGAGTCAGCAATATCATATGCTAATTAATGCTGTTCACAACTAATAAACCTATGAATTAATATTCCAACTCATATGCATGATATAACTGATAGGACATCCAAATTACAACTAGTCTCCATTTCTACTTGATTCACATGGATACAATTTTTTTATATTAATGTTCACAAAATACATTTGACCAGCTTGTACGATAAATATACGGTGTAGGACATATTACACGAGGAAATTCATGAACCACATATTTGGTAGCAATAGTTGGCTTTTAACTTGAATAATAAATTTATTGGAGAATGTTAACATGTGCACTAAGGGCACATGTTAAGGAAGTAAATTTAGAAAGTATTTATTGAAATTAGTTGTGCAACTTATCTCTCCAGCATTAAATTTCTTGCAACATTAAATGCACAATTTCTATTTTAATATATCTTAACATGTGCCCTTAGGGCACATGTTAACATGACCCAAATTTATTTTATATAGTTGGAGAAAAATTCAAAGTTTGAATTATTTTTTTATTTTGGTATAAAAGTTTGAATTTATTTAGACAAATTTATATAACTAGAGACTTGAAAAGCGAGCAACCACCGGCAATAAACTGTGTGCAACACATGATCCAATAAACCCCACGATCGACTTCGACTCTATAAAACCAATGTACTAGTAGCAATTTTATATCGATTTTGCTAACAAGTGTCTCCGGAGCATTTTTTTAAAGGTCTGTTTGCTAGAAGAGAAAAAGAAAAAGAGGAATAAAAATACGGAAATTAATGCATGTACTTAGATGAATTGATTTCCGTGTTTTTATTTCTCTTTTCTCTTTTTCTCTCCTACCAAACAAGGCCTAAGCATTTTATTTTAAAAAAAAAATTATTCAAAAAATTAAATACTACAATTCCAATATGTTAACTTTACAAATTTTCATAAAAATTCTTTAAAAATACTGTTTAAAATCTTAAAGAGCACTAAGAGTACTCGTTAGCATTTGTTATTTTATATTACTTCTTCCATCTGATATACTATGTTTTTCTTTTGTTGAAATATGCAATATGTTTCATCGCATGTTATATTTTATTATTTGTTATATTTATTTTTGGGTATACTATTTGTTATATAATACTCCGTATTAGATTATTATTTATCCAAAAAATAGCAATAATAGATTATTAATTAACTTTTGTTACAAATAGTGGCGGAACTAGGGGTGGTTGTGAGTGGCCACGGCTACCCCTGGAAAAATAGAAAATTACTATAAGAATGTACCGGAGTGTATAATGTTTTCGGAGAAAAGAGATTGACATTGTGTAATGGTCTAGTGAATAGATGTGGTGCCCAAATCCCAAGAGTTCTTGGGTTCAACTCTTGGCAGATAACTTTTATGATTTTTTTTTAAAAGAAAATCAATTATTTTGGAACAAAAAAAATGCATAATTTCTATTTTTTTCTAAAAAAAGCACAACTATTTTCAATTATAACAAGGATGTTTTTTTAGTATATGTGTAATATAATAATAAAATATATGATTTTCTAATGATAAATTTTGCGTGAGTATTAGTTCAAAGTCAATTATTGATTATTTCAAGTCACTAACACACATAGTATTATTTTAAAGTATGTAATTTGATTTATTGATAATTAAATTTTTGTACACAATATATATATATATATCTCAGTGGCAGATCTAAGGCCCAGCATGCCTGGACACGTGCCTAGGCTCGGCCAATTATAATTTTTTTAGGGTTCTTATGTAAATCTGAAAATTCGAATTTTTGAGCAAGAGTTAATAAAATTTAAGTGTATATTCATAATCCTCATGAAATTATGAGAAGAATGGTATATGGTATATTTACATGTCGAATTTGGTGCATGAATGAAAAAAACGATTTTTGAAGTTTTTGTGAGCTTGAGGTTGAAGATAATGAACAGTACGTTTGTGTTAATACATATAATATTTAAGCTGTTACATTACAATAGGCCTATGTTGGTGGCTTGGTGCAATGGTTTGACTTGTTGTTAACATAAGGGGGACTGTGTTCAACTCCAAGCCTCACCACTTTTTTTTAGCCTTTTGTTTTTTTTTTACTTATACCCTTTCACTTTATTTTTTAGCCTTTTGTTTTTTTTACTTACCCTTTATTTTTTAACCTTTTGTTTTTTATTTCATTTTCTTTTATTTATTTGTTTATATACATTACTAAAAATTCTAAATATATATATTTTATTTATTTGTTTTCTTTATCGAAAATATCAACTTTGTTTTCTATGTTGTAATTCTACTTTCTTTCATATGTAGGATCGTGGGAGTTTATGACCTCTACTTATGTAGTTATCACGAATCAAATATTTAGATAAAATCCTTGAAATTAGTTACATTTATTATAATTTAAGTATATATATTAGTTAAAAACGGTCCGATCCGGTTAAATCCCGATCCGAAAAACCTTAAACCAATAAATATTTGTGTATTTGCGGTTAAAATTGTACCAAGACTTAATATTCTCAAAAAGATGAAGGAAGAAAAATGTTATCCCAAAAATTATTCCAATATTTGTTGTACAAATAACACCACTGGTTACAAATATATTTGTATATATTGTTTTGTAAAAATAAATAAATTGTATAATTGTTTTTCAACTCTTTGACTATTTTAGTCAGTACTATTAATTAGAGTTGGTCCTTCTTTAAATTTTTTGCGAACCAAGAAAATGAAACTTCCCTAATCATTTGAATACTATTATTTTTCTTAAGGGCATGACACATGTTAAAATATTTTAATATAAAAATTCTGCATAATTATATAAAAAAATTAATATTTAAAAAGTCAAAATATATAAGTTTCAATTTTTTTTTTTTTTTTTTTTTTTTTATCGTTTTAGAGCTTTCTTATCAATGTGTAGTGTGATTTTTGTGTTGTCTGTTTCGTAGCATCTCATTTTTAAGTGTATCGTTGAAGGTATGGCGCCTAAAGATTTCGAGGCCATTCTTCCCAAAATACGGTTGAACGCTGAATCACATAGTTCAAGGAACCTTACTTAGATTGTTCGGATGGATGACGGGTCATTTTTATTTTTGAAAGTGGTGGGTAAAGTGATAAATTCAAGTGGTTGAGTTACAGTTCCGTTGAATGCGGCTAATGGTCCGTTGTTATATGATTGTATTTGGACTGTTTGGAGCTGGAGTTTAGTAAACTAGTTTTGGTACAAAATGTCACAAGAACTTCTTTGGTCGTTGAGTATTATGGAAACGTCACATATGGCGATGGTGGCAATGATAGGAGTGGTACATCTTTGTTTTGGGGTTCCACAGACTAGAATGTGTCCAGAAATCCAAGGTTTGGTCTTTTAGTAGGGTACGTTAATGTTGGAATTTGGTTTGCGCCGTTTGGTTGTAGGGTTTAGCGCTACTTATGGTAAGAGTCCACTAGAGATGATAAAAATGGTGGTGATCGAAGGTAGGTTATTTCGAATCCCCCTATTCCTATTTGGTAATATGACGTATATTCTCTTGCAATTTCTTTTAAAATCGCCATATTCAATTAAAGATACTCACTCCTTTCGTAGATGAAGTTGGAATTTATGAAACCATTAATTAAGTGCGCGTTAATTTTATAGTCTCTAATCTCGAGTTCAATATTATTATCCCTAGTGCTGGTTAGATTAATTATCACAGGTCGAGATTTAAAAGTCTCAAACTTTTTAGTCTTTACAAAAAATTTCAACAAGTTTCGTTCCCAAGCATTTACCGTCACAACTCTTGGTCTCCTTTTAAAACAACTCATTTGTTTCGAAATTTTGAAATTTTTCCGCAGTAATGTTAATTAGTATATTATAGAGTTTTTGGAGATTATAAAAATCTCAATTATAAAAATATTCAGCAACATTAGGGAAGAAGAATCTCTGCAAAAATCTAAGGTAAGAGGGTGAGTGAGTTCACATATAGGGCCAATGTTAACCATGGGAGTAGTCGATGGGACATTGCCTTCCTTCCTTTTCCCCTTTTCTTTTGAATGTTTTGATTCTTCCATGAATCTTTTAATTGTATTCCGTGTTTGGTGTGCAATTTTGTATTTGATCATTATACATTGTTATGATAGTCTACGTAAGTTTTAAAAATAATTCAATTTGGATTAAAATTTATTTCTGATGTATATGTGTGTGATTGTGTTCAATTCTATGATTATGTGCTAGTAAGTATTTAATTGATTCCAAAATTGTCTAGCTATCCAATGAAGTTGAATGAGGTGTTGACTCATTAGTATTATTTATTTATTCATTCTTGTTTGAATGATATGATTGACTGATGATATGATGATGTCGCGATAAAAAAAGATGTCGTGATAAAAATGATGCCGTGATAAAAAATGATGCCGTGATAAAAATGATGCCATCATGAAACTGATGCCGTGATAAAAGTGACGTGACGCCGGTAAACAAAGATGCCGGGTAATAAATTATGCCGAGAAAAATGATGCTGAGAGGAATGTTTAATAAAATAACTATTAATTAAATTGTTGTGTCTTGTTGTTACGTTAATGCATTTATTTGCTAATACTTTTGATATGTTTGATAGTCTAAATGACGATATGTTGTTTTCTCTATTCTTATGTGTTAATACATTGTTGCCTTGTGTGAATAAATTATAACCCCTTGCTATTTGTGTTGTTTGACTTGGTCCAGCGATTGTGAAATCACAGTATCTAAGGGTTGTCGAGTTTTTGAGTTCGAGAAGCCTGCTCTGATTGTGACACTTGGGAAAGAGTCTTAGAGTCTATGATATTTTATTACTTGTAATCTCATGTAGTTATTCCTCTTTATAAAGACACAAAATTTAGTCGTACTTTTTAATGAAATAAAGTACTTTTTTTTAGTTATTTAATTGTTAAAAGTTTGGGTTGTTACAAATAAATTGTCACTAATAAATATTACAATTATTATAAAAACACAAATATTAATTATAAATATGATATATACACGTTACAATAATGTAGCACTGACGAGTAATTTTGTGATGGAACTAATTTCGTACTTTACAATATTTGACCTATTAAAATTTACTCTATTAATATTTTTTTGCATTAACTTAATAAAAAAGTATATCAAAATTAAATTACATAATGTAACATTAATTAAATTACATAAAAAATAGTCGCGCCGCGTTCGGTACCTACAAGTATTATGCTAGTTTATAAAGATAAATAACTTGTTTTGAAAAATAAAATAAAATAAAAGTTTAATATGTTAGTATGTTACAAATAAATAAGATAAATACCTTTGAAAAAAAAAATACCTATAGTGTAATTTAGCCATTTTTTCTTTCCATAAATAAAAAAATACCTATAGTGTAATTTTTCCATTTTTTTATTTCCATCTCTGCCAAAACGCTTATGAAATCCATTTTAATTCATCAAAAACTTGCGTTTTGCACAAAAGGAAAACAATTAACTCATGGATTCCGCATTTCTTCTCAATTCTTTCGATTCAGCTCACTCTGGTAATATAAATATACCCTTTTTTCTAGGTTTTTTTCATCATTAGCATTTTATTGTTGTTGCGGCAAAATATTGTTTTTTTATTTTTCTTCATCACTTGTTTAGTTCATGTGAGTGGTGAATTTGTTTTCTCAATTAATGTTGTTCTTTTATTGGTGTGGTTTTTGATATTTGATAATGTTTTAAATATGTATTGTTGATTTTGTGTTTTTTTTTTTCTAATCGGTTTATACCCTTTTATGTTTTGAAGGATTTTTGTGTTAGAGATTTGATCTTTTGGATTGATGTGGTTTTAACTTAATGTTTCGATCTAACGTCAGAGCTCTACTTTTCTGAAGTATTGTTCGATTTAAATCTTATATTAGTTCATGTGAGTGGTGAATTTGTTTTCCCAATTAATGTTGTTCTTTTATTGGTGTGGTTTTTGATATTTGATAATGTTTTAAATATGTATTGTTGATTTTGTGTTTTTTTTTTCTAATCGGTTTATACCCTTTTATGTTTTGAAGGATTTTTGTGTTAGAGATTTGATCTTTTGGATTGATGTGGTTTTAACTTAATGTTTCGATCTAACGTCAGAGCTCTACTTTTCTGAAGTATTGTTCGATTTAAATCTTATATTAGTTCATGTCAGTGGTGAATTTGTTTTCCCAATTAATGTTGTTCTTTTATTGGTGTGGTTTTTGATATTTGATAATGTTTTAAATATGTATTGTTGATTTTGTGTTTTTTTTTTCTAATCGGTTTATACCCTTTTATGTTTTGAAGGATTTTTGTGTTAGAGATTTGATCTTTTGGATTGATGTGGTTTTAACTTAATGTTTCGATCTAACGTCAGAGCTCTACTTTTCTGAAGTATTGTTCGATTTAAATCTTATATTAGTTCATGTGAGTGGTGAATTTGTTTTCTCAATTAATGTTGTTCTTTTATTGGTGTGGTTTTTGATATTTGATAATGTTTTAAATATGTATTGTTGATTTTGTGTTTTTTTTTCTAATCGGTTTATACCCTTTTATGTTTTGAAGGATTTTTGTGTTAGAGATTTGATCTTTTGGATTGATGTGGTTTTAACTTAATGTTTCGATCTAACGTCAGAGCTCTACTTTTCTGAAGTATTGTTCGATTTAAATCTTATATTAGTTCATGTGAGTGGTGAATTTGTTTTCTCAATTAATGTTGTTCTTTTATTGGTGTGGTTTTTGATATTTGATAATGTTTTAAATATGTATTGTTGATTTTGTTTTTTTTTTTTAATCTGTTGATACCCTTTTATGTTTTGAAGGATTTTTTTGTTAAAGATTTGATCTTTTGGATTGATGTGGTTTTAACTTAATGTTTCGATCTATGTCGGAGCTCTACTTTTCTGAAGTATTGTTCGATTTAAATCTTACATAAATCCTAATGATGTTGTCCTTTGTTTAAAGACGCCTCAGTTAGTTGAGGAGACTGAATTTGCAACTGGATCTCTCAAGAAGGTAGTGTATTCTTGGCCCTATTTTTGTAACTCTATGATGTGCTTTCTAATTCTCAGAAGAGTCTTCAAAAGCATTTGCACATAAGGATGGTTATTTTTTCAATTGAACTTCAATCAATTATTTTAGCATTGTTTAAAGTTGATTATCTTTTAGGGTATTATTATTATTATTATTAGTTCCATACATATTGTACATCCTTTTCCTCACATAAAATGTGAAATAACTGCCTAAGTTTTTTTTGCGGGATCCGTGTATTCAACAAAGTTGGGTTTGTCTTTTTGAGCTTCTACGCTACATATAAAAAATTTCAATGCATCGGACATCAATACACTGAAGCAATTAATTAATAAATTAACGATTATTTTATAAATAAAAAAACTATCAGTCGATTATTGTATTTCAAAAATGCTAATTTCATAAGAAAAAACAAAAGTTCAATGTTTTATAAGCATTATACTAACTTTTTTACATTTTTTCATAAAAAATTCAATAATGAGTTTATAAGTGATAAAAAGTTCAAAAAAATATAAATTTTATTTTTTTACAATTTTGATAAAGTATTTAGTGATTATAATATTTTAAATGATAGAAAAATGATTTCTTCAAAAAAATATTTGTTTACGTGGTAATTTAATAATATAATGTATTGGTACATTGAAATTTTTCATATGTACGTACTTCCTTGTTTTTTTCATTTTTAGAATTACGCGGAAGGAAATATATCAATATTTATTATTATTGTTTTTTTTTACTAAATCAATATTATTATTGTTGTTATTATTATTATTATTATTATTATTATTATTATTATTATTATTATCCTAGTGACATACTGTACAAATGATCATGGGATTTGGATTCCCTGCAGCAAGGGAATCACACATTTACATGCAGTAACGGATTTCAACCATTAACTTGAGATTAGATGGCTCATATGATACAACAGTAAATCAACATAAAATAATCTCAACCATTAATTTATGATCAGACAGTCAGAATTGAAAATTGCGTCCTGTAGTTACTGCATTAAATGAGCTGTTTCCCTGATCCTGGACTAAAAAGAAAAACATCAAATGAAAAACGTTTAACAACGTTGGACATATTTCCAAGTTTTGGTGGTTATCAGAGGGGTTGCACCAATCAGGTAATCTTAACTGCATTTATTATAGAAAGAAACACAATTGTATATGCTCTCCCAAAAAATCTCACAAGATATTCTTTCTGTGGATAAGTTCAAACAAGTCAATCCAAACAAGTTCTATATCTATCATAATGTAACTTATGTAACCTATGTTTTACTGTTTGCATGCTTAAGGTGTTTCATCAACTAAATGGGCTATTATTGAATATGAAGAACCAGCTGGGAATGTGTTTAAAGCTAATCATCCTGAAGCATTGGGTAAACTATTTAAATTATTCTCATCAAGTTTAGACGCCAACTCTACAACTTCAGTTGTTGAAATACAATCATCTATATCACCACATCTCTCCATTATAGCCATGGATTACAATCATATATGAGTCACTTAAATATGACTCATATATCATATTTAAGTGACTCATATGTGATTGTAATCCAGGGCTATAATGGAGAAATGTGTATTTCAACAACTGAGGCTGTAGAGTTGGCGTCTAAACTTGATGAGAATGATTTAAATAGTATACCCTTTGCCTGGGAAAGTTGAATTCACTAATGGGGGTCCTCCATGATAGGTTTGTATAGCTCTTGGCTTTGTTTCCTTTTGCTGACAATAACCAGCTTGTAAGTTGAGTTATGTCTCCCACAAAAACTCATTTTTAAGATATATCTCATGCACTATGAGACTATTAATACACTCCCTTATGCCTAGCCTAGGATTGGACATTGGAATGTGATTCGTGTAACCCAATAGTGGGTGGTCCAATGAGTTTGAGATAGACTCTCATACCATATTAGAATTTGCATTGTTGTTAACTCAATCCTACAAAACCATACCTACCACGTATAAACTCATTTTCTATCTATATTTTCATCCAATTTAGGATTCTTAACTAATACTTTAGTGATTATTAAATAATTTATTTTTCCAGGGTTTCTCATGAATAGATATAATACAAGCACCTTGCAAGATGATAATAGCATTTCTATACTTTGTGGTTACTTCCGGCCAAGGTATTTCCTATTTGAGAATGTAAGAAACTTTGTGTTATTTAATAAAGGATAGATGTATCGTTTAACTTTGGCTTCACTTCTTGAGATGGGTTATCAAGTAAATTTTCATAACTTATTTCACTTTGGAGTTGAATAGAATCTTGAGGAGAACTAATGAATGCTGGTTTCTTGTTCAAAAGGTGAGGTTTGGTATCCTTGAGGCTGGAGCTTTTGGTGTTTCACAGTCAAGGAAAAGGGCATTCATATAGGTTGCTGTTCTAGAAGATGTACTTTCTTTGATATATGGTCGGTCAACACTGCCATATTACCTCAGATCTTCTTTTGAAACCAGGAAATTGATTCGCTTTGATACTACAAGCATAAAATGCCAAGTGAGTATAAGTTTGAGTAGACCGTAGATGTAACTCAAATTATTTCGAGGGTTGAAACTTGAAACATAGAAACATGTATCTTTCTTATTTCACATACCTCCATGATTGTCCCAGAGGCTCCATTGTCTACAGCTGGGAGTTCACCGATGGTATCTCAAACAGCTAGGGCACGTAATGGGGCACCATTTGTAATACTGCGGACGGCAGCATACCAGACATTTTTTTGACAATTTTATTTTCATCACAGGGGTAGAAAATACATGCGTTGGTTCTGGCAACTTGATTCCTAAGTGGCCAGAACAAATGCATGTATTTTCTACCCCTGTGATGAAAATAAAATTGTCAGAAAATTCCGGTATGCTACCGTCCGCAGTACTGCAAATTGGTGAACTCCCAGCTGTACGCAATGGATCTATTACAAACATGGAGGTATGTCAAATAGGAAAGAAACATGTTCTTATGTTTCAACCCTCGAAATAATTTGAGTTGCATCAACATTGTACTCAATTTTTTTATAAAAAAGTTGAAGAATGGAGAAATTATTATTAAGAGAAAATTTGAATTCTTTCTTTTGAGTTACAAGGTCAAACTTATACTCACTTGGATTTATATGCTTGCAGTATCAAAGCAACCCCATTTCATGGTTTCAAAAGAAGATCCGAGGTAATATGGATGTGTTGACTTACCATATGTCAAAGGAATTGAATGAATTAAATTTGAATCGATGTCAAAAAATTCCAAAGAGACCTAGTTGTGATTGGCGTTATCATTCGGATGAAATGATAAATTTAAACCATAAGAGTTCGAGAACTTTTCATCCGGAAGATCACGCCAATCACAACTAGGCCTCTTTGGAATTTTCTGACACCGAATTAAATTAAATTCATTCAATGCCTTTGATATATGGTCAGTGAACACAACCATATTACCTCAGATCTTCTTTTGAAACCATGAAATTGGGTCGCTTTGATACTGCAAGCATAAAATGCCAAGTGAGTATAAGTTTGAGTAGAATGTAGATGTAACTAAAATTATTTCGAGGGTTGAAACTTGAAACATAGAAACATGTAACTTTCTTATTTCACATACCTCCAAGATTGTCCTAGAGGCTCCTTTGTCTACAGCTGGGAGTTCACTGATGGTATCTCAAACAGTTATGGCAGGTAATGGGGCACCATTTGTAGTACTGCGGACGGCAGCATACCAGACATTTTTTGACGATTTTATTTTCATCACTGGGGTAGAAAATACATGTGTTGGTTCTGGCCACTTGATTCCTAAGTGGCCAGAACCAATGCATGTATTTTCTACCCCTGTGATGAAAATAAAATTGTTAGAAAATTCCTGTATGCTACCGTCCTCAGTACTGCAAATTGGTGAACTCCCAGCTGTACGCAATGGATCTATTACAAACATGGAGATATGTCAAATAGGAAACTAACATGTTCTTATGTTTCAACCCTCGAAATAATTTGAGTTGCATCAACATTCTACTCAATTTTTTTCTAAAAAATTGAAGAATGGAGAAATTATTATTAAGAGAAAATTTGAATTCTTTCTTTTGAGTTACAAGGTCAAACTTATACTCACTTGGATTTATATGCTTGCAGTATCAAAGCAACCCCATTTCATGGTTTCAAAAGAAGATCCGAGGTAATATGGATGTGTTGACTTACCATATGTCAAAGGAATGGAATGAATTAAATTTGATTCGATGTCAAAATATTCCAAAGAGACCTTGTTGTGATTTGCGTTATCATTCAGATGAAATGATAAATTTAAACCATCAGAGTTTGAGAAATTTTCATCCCAAAGATCACGCCAATCACAACTAGGCCTCTTTTGAATTTTCTAACACCGAATTAAATTAAATTCATTTAATGCCTTTGATATATGGTCAGTCAACACAACCATATTACCTCGGATGTTCTTTTGAAACCATGAAATTGGGTTGGTTTGATACTGCAAGCATAAAATGCCAAGTGAGTATAAGTTTGAGTAGAATGTAGATGTAACTAAAATTATTTCGAGGGTTGAAACTTGAAACATAGAAACATGTAACTTTCTTATTTCACATACCTCCATGATTGTCCTAGAGGCTCCATTGTCTACAGCTGGGAGTTCACTGATGGTATCTCAAACAGTTATGGCACGTAATGGAGCACCATTTTTAGTACTGGGGACGGCAGCATACCAGACATTTTATGACGATTTTATTTTCATCATGGGGGTGGAAAATACATGCGTTGGTTCTGGCCACTTGATTCCTAAGTGGCCAGAACCAACGCATGTATTTTCTACCCCTGTGATGAAAATAAAATTGTCATAAAATGTCCGGTATCCTACCGTCCGCAGTACTGCAAATTGGTGAACTCCCAGCTGTACACAATGGATCTATTACAAACATGGAGGCATGTCAAATAGGAAAGATACATGTTTTTATGTTTTAACCATCGAAATAATTTGAGTTGCATCAACATTGTACTCAATTTTTTTATTAAAAAGTTGAAGAAAGGAGAAATTATTATTAAGAGAAAATTTGAATTCTTTCTTTTGAGTTACAAGGTCAAACTTATACTCACTTGGATTTATATGCTTGCAGTATCAAAGCAACCCCATTTAATGGTTTCAAAAGAAGATCCGAGGTAATATGGATGTGTTGAATTACCATATGTCAAAGGAATTGAATGAATTAAATATGATTCGATGTCAAAAATTTCCAAAGAGACATAGTTGTGATTGGCGTTATCATTCGGATGAAATGATAAATTTAAACCATCAGAGTTCGAGAACTTTTCATCCGGAAGATCACGCCAATCACAACTAGGCCTCTTTTAAATTTTCTGACACCGAATTAAATTAAATTCATTCAATGCCTTTGATATATGGCCAGTCAACACAACCATATTACCTCGGATGGTCTTTTGAAACCATGAAATTAGGTCGCTTTGATACTGCAAGCATAAAATGCCAAGTGAGTATAAGTTTAAGTAGAATGTAGATGTAACTAAAATTATTTCGAGTGTTGAAACTTGAAACATAGAAACATGTAACTTTCTTATTTCACATACCTCCATTATTGTCCAAAGAGGCTCCATTGTCTACAGCTGGGAGTTCACCGATGGTATCTCAAATAGTTATTGCACGTAATGGGGCACCATTTGTAGTACTGCAGACAGCAGCATACCAGACATTTTGTTGACAATTTTATTTTCATCACGGGGGTAGAAAATACATGCATTGGTTTTGGCCACTTGATTCCTAAGTGGCCAGAACCAAGGCATGTATTTTCTACCCCTGTGATGAAAATAAAATTGTTAGAAAATTCCGGTATGCTACCGTCCGCAGTACTTCAAATTGGTGAACTCCCAGCTATACGCAATGGATCTATTACAAACATGGAGGTATGTCAAATAGGAAAGAAACATGTTCTTATGTTTCAACCCTCGAAATAATTTGAGTTGCATCAACATTCTACTCAATTCTTTTCTAAAAAATTGAAGAATGGAGAAATTATTATTTAGAGAAAATTTGAATTCTTTCTTTTGAGTTACAAGGTCAAACTTATACTCACTTGGATTTATATGCTTGCAGTATCAAAGCAACCCCATTTCATGGTTTCAAAAGAAGATCCGAGGTAATATGGATGTGTTGACTTACCATATGTCAAAGGAATGGAATGAATTAAATTTGATTCGATGTCAAAAAATTCCAAAGAGACCTAGTTGTGATTTGCGTTATCATTCGGATGAAATGATAAATTTATACCATCAGAGTTTGAGAAATTTTCATCCCGAAGATCACGCCAATCACAACTAGGCCTCTTTGGAATTTTCTCACACCGAATTAAATTCAATTTATTTAATGCCTTTGATATATGGTCAGTCAACACAACCATATTACCTCGGATGTTCTTTTGAAACCATGAAATTGGGTCGGTTTGATACTGCAAGCATAAAATGCCAAGTGAGTATAAGTTTGAGTAGAATGTAGATGTAACTAAAATTATTTCGAGGGTTGAAACTTGAAACATAGAAACATGTAACTTTCTTATTTCACATACCTCCATGATTGTCCTAGAGGCTCCATTGTCTACAGCTGGGAGTTCACTGATGGTATCTCAAACAGTTATGGCACGTAATGGAGCACCATTTTTAGTACTGGGGACGACAGCATACCAGACATTTTTTCACGATTTTATTTTCATCATGGGGGTGGAAAATACATATGTTGGTTCTGGGCACTTGATTCCTAAGTGGCCAGAACCAAGGCATGTATTTTCTACCCCTGTGATGAAAATAAAATTGTCATAAAATGTCCGGTATCCTACCGTCCGCAGTACTGCAAATTGTTGAACTCCCAGCTGTACACAATGGATCTACTACAAACATGGAGGTATGTCAAATAGGAAAGATACATGTTTTTATGTTTTAACCATCGAAATAATTTGAGTTGCATCAACATTGTACTCAATTTTTTTAATAAAAAGTTGAAGAAAGGAGAAATTATTATTAAGAGAAAATTTGAATTCTTTCTTTTGAGTTACAAGGTCAAACTTATACTCACTTGGATTTATATGCTTGCAGTATCAAAGCAACCCCATTTAATGGTTTCATAAGAAGATCCGAGGTAATATGGATGTGTTGAATTACCATATGTCAAAGGAATTGAATGAATTAAATATGATTCGATGTCAAAAATTTCCAAAGAGACCTAGTTGTGATTGGCGTTATCATTCGGATGAAATGATAAATTTAAACCATCAGAGTTCGAGAACTTTTCATCCGGAAGATCACGCCAATCACAACTAGGCCTCTTTTGAATTTTCTAACACCGAATTAAATTAAATTCGTTCAATGCCTTTGATATAAGGTCAGTCAACACAACCATATTACCTCGGATCTTCTTTTGAAACCATGAAATTGGGTCGCTTTGATACTGCAAGCATAAAATGCAAAGTAAGTATAAGTTTGAGTAGAATGTAGATGTAACTCAAATTATTTCGAGGGTTGAAACTTGAAACATAGAAACATGTAACTTTCTTATTTCACATACCTCCATGATTGTCCTAGAGGCTCCTTTGTCTACAGCTGGGAGTTCACTGATGGTATCTCAAACAGTTATGGCAGGTAATGGGGCACCATTTGTAGTACTGCGGACGACAGCATACCAGACATTTTTTGACGATTTTATTTTCATCACTGGGGTAGAAAATACATGTGTTGGTTCTGGCCACTTGATTCCTAAGTGGCCAGAACCAATGCATGTATTTTCTACCCCTGTGATGAAAATAAAATTGTTAGAAAATTCCTGTATGCTACCGTCCGCAGTACTGCAAATTGGTGAACTCCCATCTGTACGCAATGGATCTATTACAAACATGGAGGTATGTCAAATAGGAAAGAAACATGTTCTTATGTTTCAACCCTCGAAATAATTTGAGTTGCATCAACATTCTACTCAATTTTTTTCTAAAAAATTGAAGAATGGAGAAATTATTATTAAGAGAAAATTTGAATTCTTTCTTTTGAGTTACAAGGTCAAACTTATACTCACTTGGATTTATATGCTTGCAGTATCAAAGCAACCCCATTTCATGGTTTCAAAAGAAGATCCGAGGTAATATGGATGTGTTGACTTACCATATGTCAAAGGAATGGAATGAATTAAATTTGATTCGATGTCAAAAAATTCCAAAGAGACCTAGTTATGATTTGCGTTATCATTCGGATGAAATGATAAATTTAAACCATCAGAGTTTGAGAAATTTTCATCCCGAAGATCACGCCAATCACAACTAGGCCTCTTTGGAATTTTCTGACACCGAATTAAATTAAATTCATTTAATGCCTTTGATATATGGTCAGTCAACACAACCATATTACCTCGGATGTTCTTTTGAAACCATGAAATTGGGTCGGTTTGATACTGCAAGCATAAAATGCCAAGTGAGTATAAGTTTGAGTAGAATGTAGATGTAACTAAAATTATTTCGAGGGTTGAAACTTGAAACATAGAAACATGTAACTTTCTTATTTCACATACCTCCATGATTGTCCTAGAGTCTCCATTGTCTACAGCTGGGAGTTCACTGATGGTATCTCAAACAGTTATGGCACGTAATGGAGCACCATTTTTAGTACCGGGGACAGCAGCATACCAGACATTTTTTGACGATTTTATTTTCATCACAGAAGTAGAAAATACATGCCTTGGTTCTGGCCACTTAATTCCTAAGTGGCCAAAACCAAGGCATGTATTTTCTACCCCTGTGATGAAAATAAAATTGTCATAAAATGTCCGGTATCCTACCGTCCGCAGTACTGCAAATTGGTGAACTCCCAGCTGTACACAATGGCTCTATTACAAACATGGAGGTATGTCAAATAGGAAAGATACATGTTTTTATGTTTTAACCATCGAAATAATTTAAGTTGCATCAACATTGTACTCAATTTTTTTATTAAAAAGTTGAAGAAAGGAGAAATTATTATTAAGAGAAAATTTGAATTCTTTCTTTTGAGTTACAAGGTCAAACTTATACTCACTTTGATTTATATGCTTGCAGTATCAAAGCAACCCCATTTAATGGTTTCAAAAGAAGATCCGAGGTAATATGTATGTGTTGAATTACCATATGTCAAAGGAATTGAATGAATTAAATATGATTCGATGTCAAAAATTTCCAAAGAGACCTAGTTGTGATTGGCGTTATCATTCGGATGAAATGATAAATTTAAACCATCAGAGTTCGAGAACTTTTCATCCGGAAGATCACGCCAATCACAACTAGGCCTCTTTTGAATTTTCTAACACCGAATTAAATTAAATTCGTTCAATGCCTTTGATATAAGGTCAGTCAACACAACCATATTACCTCGGATCTTCTTTTGAAACCATGAAATTGGGTCGCTTTGATACTGCAAGCATAAAATGCCAAGTGAGTATAAGTTTGAGTAGAATGTAGATGTAACTCAAATTATTTCGAGGGTTGAAACATGAAACATAGAAACATGTAACTTTCTTATTTCACATACCTCGATGATTGTCCTAGAGGCTCCATTGTCTACAGCTGAGAGTTCACTGATGGTATCTAAAACAGTTATGGCACGTATTGGGGAACCATTTGAAGTACTGCGGACGGCAGCATACCAGACATTTTTTGACGATTTTATTTCCATCACGGGGGTAGAAAATACATGCGTTGGTTCTGGCCACTTGGATTTTATTTCCATCACGGGGGTGGAAAATACATGCGTTGGTTCTGGCCACTTGATTCCTAAGTGGCCAGAACCAAGGCATGTATTTTCTACCCCTGTGATGAAAATAAAATTGTAAGAAAATGTCCGGTATGCTACCGTCCGCAGTAATGCAAATTGGTGAACTCTCAGCTGTACGCAATGGATCTATTACAAACATGGAGGTATATGAAATAGGAAAGATACATGCTTTTAAGTTTTAACCCTCGAAATGATTTGAGTTGCATCAACATTCTACTCAAATTTTTTTTAAAAAAGTTGAAGAATGGAGAAATTATTATTAAGAGAAAATTTGAATTCTTTCTTTTGTGTTACAAGGTCAAACTTATACTCACTTGGATTTATATGCTTGCAGTATCAAAGCAACCCCATTTAATGGTTTCAAATGAAGATCCGAGGTAATATATGGATGTGTTGACTTACCATATGTCAAAGGAATTGAATGAATTAAATTTGATTCGATGTATAAAAATTCAAAAGAGACCTAGTTATGTTTGGCGTTATCATTCGGATGAAATGATAAATTTAAACCATCAGAGTTCGAGAACTTTTCATCCGGAAGATCACGCCAATCACAACTAGGTCTCTTTGGAATTTTCTGACACCGAATTAAATTAAATTCATTCAATGCCTTTGATATATGGTCAGTCAACACAACCATATTACCTCGGATCTTCTTTGGAACCCATGAAATTGGGTCGCTTTGATACTGCAAGCATAAAATGCCAAGTGAGTATAAGTTTGAGTAGAATGTAGATGTAACTCAAATTATTTCGAGGGTTGAAACTTGAAACATGTAACTTTCTTATTTCACAACCTTGATGATTGTCCTAGAGGCTCCATTGTCTACAGCTGGGAGTTCACGGATGGTATCTCAAATAGTTATGGCATGTAATGGGGCACCATTTGTAGTACTGCAGACGGCAGCATACCAGATATTTTTGGACGATTTTATTTTCATCACGGGGGTAGAAAATATATGCGTTGGTTCTGGCCACTTGATTCCAAAGTGGGTAGAACCAAGGCATGTATTTTCTACCTCTGTGATGAAAATAAAATTTTCAGAAAATGTCTGGTATGCTACCGTCCGCAGTACTGCCAATTGGTGAACTCCCAGCTGCACGCAATGGATCTATTACAAACATGGAGTTATGTCAAATAGGAAAGATACATGTTTTTATGTTTTAACCCTCGAAATAATTTGAGTTGCATCAACATTGTACTCAATTTTTTTATAAAAAAGTTGAAGAATGGAGAAATTATTATTAAGAGAAAATTTGAATTCTTTCTATTCAGTTATAAGGTCAAACTTATACTCACTTGGATTTATATGCTTGCAGTATCAAAGCAACCCCATTTCATGGTTTCAAAAGAAGATCCGAGGTAATATGGATGTGTTGACTTACCATATGTCAAAGGAATGGAATGAATTAAATTTGATTCGATGTAAAAAAATTCCAAAGAGATCTAGTTGTGATTGCCGTTTTCATTCGGATGAAATGATAAATTTAAACCATCAGAGTTCGAGAACTTTTCATCCGGAAGATCACGCCAATCACAACAAGGCCTCTTTGAAATTTTCTGACACCGAATTAAATTAAATTCATTTAATGCCTTTGATATATGGTCACTCAACACAACCATATTACCTCGGATGTTCTTTTGAATCCATGAAATTTGGTCGCTTTGATACTGCAAGCATAAAATGCCAAGTGAGTATAAGTTTGAGTAGAATGTAGATGTAACTAAAATTACTTCGAGGGTTGAAACTTGAAACATAGAAACATGTAACTTTTTTATTTCACATACCTCCATGATTGTCCTAGAGGCTCCATTGTCTACAGCTGGGAGTTTACCGATGGTATCTCAAACAGTTATTGCATGTAATGGGGCACCATTTGTAGTACTACGGACAGCAGCATACCAGGCATTTTTTTGACGATTTTATTTTCATCACGGGGGTAGAAAATACATGTGTTGGTTCTGGCCACTTGATTCCTAAGTGGCCAGAACAAATGCATGTATTTTCTACCCCTGTGATGAAAATAAAATTGTTAGAAAATTCCTGTATGCTACCGTCCGCAGTACTGCAAATTGGTGAACTCCCAGCTGTACGCAATGGATCTATTACAAACATGGAGGTATGTCAAATAGGAAAGAAACATGTTCTTATGTTTCAACCCTCGAAATAATTTGAGTTGCATCAACATTCTACTCAATTTTTTTCTAAAAAATTGAAGAATGGAGAAATTATTATTAAGAGAAAATTTGAATTCTTTCTTTTGAGTTACAAGGTCAAACTTATACTCACTTGGATTTATATGCTTGCAGTATCAAAGCAACCCCATTTCATGGTTTCAAAAGAAGATCCGAGGTAATATGGATGTGTTGACTTACCATATGTCAAAGGAATGGAATGAATTAAATTTGATTCGATGTCAAAAAATTCCAAAGAGACCTAGTTATGATTTGCGTTATCATTCGGATGAAATGATAAATTTAAACCATCAGAGTTTGAGAAATTTTCATCCCGAAGATCACGCCAATCACAACTAGGCCTCTTTGGAATTTTCTGACACCGAATTAAATTAAATTCATTTAATGCCTTTGATATATGGTCAGTCAACACAACCATATTACCTCGGATGTTCTTTTGAAACCATGAAATTGGGTCGGTTTGATACTGCAAGCATAAAATGCCAAGTGAGTATAAGTTTGAGTAGAATGTAGATGTAACTAAAATTATTTCGAGGGTTGAAACTTGAAACATAGAAACATGTAACTTTCTTATTTCACATACCTCCATGATTGTCCTAGAGTCTCCATTGTCTACAGCTGGGAGTTCACTGATGGTATCTCAAACAGTTATGGCACGTAATGGAGCACCATTTTTAGTACCGGGGACAGCAGCATACCAGACATTTTTTGACGATTTTATTTTCATCACAGAGGTAGAAAATACATGCCTTGGTTCTGGCCACTTAATTCCTAAGTGGCCAAAACCAAGGCATGTATTTTCTACCCCTGTGATGAAAATAAAATTGTCATAAAATGTCCGGTATCCTACCGTCCGCAGTACTGCAAATTGGTGAACTCCCAGCTGTACACAATGGCTCTATTACAAACATGGAGGTATGTCAAATAGGAAAGATACATGTTTTTATGTTTTAACCATCGAAATAATTTAAGTTGCATCAACATTGTACTCAATTTTTTTATTAAAAAGTTGAAGAAAGGAGAAATTATTATTAAGAGAAAATTTGAATTCTTTCTTTTGAGTTACAAGGTCAAACTTATACTCACTTTGATTTATATGCTTGCAGTATCAAAGCAACCCCATTTAATGGTTTCAAAAGAAGATCCGAGGTAATATGTATGTGTTGAATTACCATATGTCAAAGGAATTGAATGAATTAAATATGATTCGATGTCAAAAATTTCCAAAGAGACCTAGTTGTGATTGGCGTTATCATTCGGATGAAATGATAAATTTAAACCATCAGAGTTCGAGAACTTTTCATCCGGAAGATCACGCCAATCACAACTAGGCCTCTTTTGAATTTTCTAACACCGAATTAAATTAAATTCGTTCAATGCCTTTGATATAAGGTCAGTCAACACAACCATATTACCTCGGATCTTCTTTTGAAACCATGAAATTGGGTCGCTTTGATACTGCAAGCATAAAATGCCAAGTGAGTATAAGTTTGAGTAGAATGTAGATGTAACTCAAATTATTTCGAGGGTTGAAACATGAAACATAGAAACATGTAACTTTCTTATTTCACATACCTCGATGATTGTCCTAGAGGCTCCATTGTCTACAGCTGAGAGTTCACTGATGGTATCTAAAACAGTTATGGCACGTATTGGGGAACCATTTGAAGTACTGCGGACGGCAGCATACCAGACATTTTTTGACGATTTTATTTCCATCACGGGGGTAGAAAATACATGCGTTGGTTCTGGCCACTTGGATTTTATTTCCATCACGGGGGTGGAAAATACATGCGTTGGTTCTGGCCACTTGATTCCTAAGTGGCCAGAACCAAGGCATGTATTTTCTACCCCTGTGATGAAAATAAAATTGTAAGAAAATGTCCGGTATGCTACCGTCCGCAGTAATGCAAATTGGTGAACTCTCAGCTGTACGCAATGGATCTATTACAAACATGGAGGTATATGAAATAGGAAAGATACATGCTTTTAAGTTTTAACCCTCGAAATGATTTGAGTTGCATCAACATTCTACTCAAATTTTTTTTAAAAAAGTTGAAGAATGGAGAAATTATTATTAAGAGAAAATTTGAATTCTTTCTTTTGTGTTACATGGTCAAACTTATACTCACTTGGATTTATATGCTTGCAGTATCAAAGCAACCCCATTTAATGGTTTCAAATGAAGATCCGAGGTAATATATGGATGTGTTGACTTACCATATGTCAAAGGAATTGAATGAATTAAATTTGATTCGATGTATAAAAATTCAAAAGAGACCTAGTTATGTTTGGCGTTATCATTTGGATGAAATGATAAATTTAAACCATCAGAGTTCGAGAACTTTTCATCCGGAAGATCACGCCAATCACAACTAGGTCTCTTTGGAATTTTCTGACACCGAATTAAATTAAATTCATTCAATGCCTTTGATATATGGTCAGTCAACACAACCATATTACCTCGGATCTTCTTTGGAACCCATGAAATTGGGTCGCTTTGATACTGCAAGCATAAAATGCCAAGTGAGTATAAGTTTGAGTAGAATGTAGATGTAACTCAAATTATTTCGAGGGTTGAAACTTGAAACATGTAACTTTCTTATTTCACAACCTTGATGATTGTCCTAGAGGCTCCATTGTCTACAGCTGGGAGTTCACGGATGGTATCTCAAATAGTTATGGCATGTAATGGGGCACCATTTGTAGTACTGCAGACGGCAGCATACCAGATATTTTTGGACGATTTTATTTTCATCACGGGGGTAGAAAATATATGCGTTGGTTCTGGCCACTTGATTCCAAAGTGGCCAGAACCAAGGCATGTATTTTCTACCTCTGTGATGAAAATAAAATTTTCAGAAAATGTCTGGTATGCTACCGTCCGCAGTACTGCCAATTGGTGAACTCCCAGCTGCACGCAATGGATCTATTACAAACATGGAGTTATGTCAAATAGGAAAGATACATGTTTTTATGTTTTAACCCTCGAAATAATTTGAGTTGCATCAACATTGTACTCAATTTTTTTATAAAAAAGTTGAAGAATGGAGAAATTATTATTAAGAGAAAATTTGAATTCTTTCTATTCAGTTATAAGGTCAAACTTATACTCACTTGGATTTATATGCTTGCAGTATCAAAGCAACCCCATTTCATGGTTTCAAAAGAAGATCCGAGGTAATATGGATGTGTTGACTTACCATATGTCAAAGGAATGGAATGAATTAAATTTGATTCGATGTAAAAAAATTCCAAAGAGATCTAGTTGTGATTGCCGTTTTCATTCGGATGAAATGATAAATTTAAACCATCAGAGTTCGAGAACTTTTCATCCGGAAGATCACGCCAATCACAACAAGGCCTCTTTGAAATTTTCTGACACCGAATTAAATTAAATTCATTTAATGCCTTTGATATATGGTCACTCAACACAACCATATTACCTCGGATGTTCTTTTGAATCCATGAAATTTGGTCGCTTTGATACTGCAAGCATAAAATGCCAAGTGAGTATAAGTTTGAGTAGAATGTAGATGTAACTAAAATTACTTCGAGGGTTGAAACTTGAAACATAGAAACATGTAACTTTTTTATTTCACATACCTCCATGATTGTCCTAGAGGCTCCATTGTCTACAGCTGGGAGTTTACCGATGGTATCTCAAACAGTTATTGCATGTAATGGGGCACCATTTGTAGTACTACGGACAGCAGCATACCAGGCATTTTTTTGACGATTTTATTTTCATCACGGGGGTAGAAAATACATGTGTTGGTTCTGGCCACTTGATTCCTAAGTGGCCAGAACCTATGCATGTATTTTCTACCCCTGCGATGAAAATAAAATTGTCAGAAAATTATGGTATGCTACCGTCCGCAGTATTGCAAATTGGTGAACTCCCAGCTGTACGCAATGGATCTATTACAAACATGGAGGTATGTCAAATAGGAATGATACATGTTTTTATGTTTTAATCCTCGAAATAATTTGAGTTGCATCAACATTCTACTCAATTTTTTTCTAAAAAATTGAAGAATGGAGAAATTATTATTAAGAGAAAATTTGAATTCTTTCTTTTGAGTCACAAGGTCAAACTTATACTCACTTGGATTTATATGCTTGCAGTATCAAAGCAACCCCATTTCATGGTTTCAAAAGAAGATCCGAGGTAATATGGATGTGTTGACTTACTATATGTCAAAGGAATGAAATGAATTAAATTTGATTCGATGTCAAAAAATTCCAAAGAGACCTAGTTGTGATTTGCGTTATCATTCGGATGAAATGATAAATTTAAACCATCAGAGTTCGAGAAATTTTCTTCCGGAAGATCACGCCAATCACAACTAGGCCTCTTTGGAATTTTCTGACACCGAATTAAATTAAATTCATTCAATGCCTTTGATATATGGTCAGTCAACACAACCATATTACCTCGGATGTTCTTTTGAAACCATGAAATTGGGTCGCTTTGATACTGCAAGCATAAAATGCCAAGTGAGTATATGTTTGAGTAGAATGTAGATGTAACTAAAATTATTTCGAGGGTTGAAACTTGAAACATAGAAACATGTAACTTTCTTATTTCACATACCTCGATGATTGTCCTAGAGGCTCCATTGTCTACAGCTGGGAGTTCACTGATGGTATCTCAAACAGTTATGGCACGTAATGGGGCACCATTTGTAGTACTGCGGACGGCAGCATACAAGACATTTTTTGACGATTTTATTTCCATCACGGGGGTGGAAAATACATGCGTTGGTTCTGGCCACTTAGATTTTATTTCCATCACGGGGGTGGAAAATACATGCGTTGGTTCTGGCCACTTGATTCCTAAGTGGCCAGAACCAAGGCATGTATTTTCTACCCCTGTGATGAAAATAAAATTGTCAGAAAATGTCTGGTATGCTACCGTCCGCAGTACTGCAAATTGGTGAACTCTCAGCTGTACGCAATGGATCTATTACAAACATGGAGGTATAAGAAATAGGAAAGATACATGCTTTTATGTTTTAACCCTCGAAATAATTTGAGTTGCATCAACATTCTACTCAAATTTTTTTTAAAAAAGTTGAAGAATGGAGAAATTATTATTAAAAGAAAATTTGAATTCTTTCTTTTGTGTTATAAGGTCAAACTTATACTCACTTGGATTTATATGCTTGCAGTATCAAAGCAACCCCATTTAATGGTTTCAAATGAAGATCCGAGGTAATATATGGATGTGTTGACTTACCATATGTGAAAGGAATTGAATGAATTAAATTTGATTCGATGTCAAAAAATTCCAAAGAGACCCATTTGTGATTGGCGTTATCATTCGGATGAAATGATAAATTTAAACCATCAAAGTTCGAGAACTTTTCATCCTGAAGATCACGCCAATCACAACTAGGCCTCTTTAGAATTTTCTGACACCGAATTAAATTAAATTCATTCAATGCCTTTGATATATGGTCAGTCAACACAACCATATTACCTCGGATCTTCTTTTGAAACCATGAAATTGGGTTGCTTTGATACTGCAAGCATAAAATGCCAAGTGAGTATAAGTTTGAGTAGAATGTAGATGTAACTCAAATTATTTCGAGGGTTGAAACTTGAAACATAGAAACATGTAACTTTCTTATTTCACATACCTCCATGATTGTCCTAGAGGCTCCATTGTCTACAGCTGAGAGTTCACCGATGGTATCTCAAACAGTTATGGCACGTAATGGGGCGGCATTTGTAGTACTGCGGACGGCAGCATACCAGCCATTTTTTGACAATTTTATTTTCATCACGGGGTAGAAAATACATGTGTTAGTTCTGGCCACTTGATTCCTAATTGGCCAGAACCAAGGCATGTATTTTCTACCCCTGTGATGAAAATAAAATTGTCAGAAAATGTCCGGTATGCTACCGTCCGCAGTACTGCAAATTGGTGAACTCTCAGCTGTACGCAATGGATCTATTACAAACATGGAGGTATGTCAAATAGGAAAGATACATGTTTTTATGTTTTAACCCTCGAAATAATCTGAGTTTCATCAACATTCTACTCAATTTTTTTATAAAAAAGTTGAAGAATGGAGAAATTTTTATTATGAGAAAATTTGAATTCTTTCTTTTGAATTACAAGGTCAAACTTAATTATACACACTTGAATTTATATGCTTGCAGTATCAAAGCAACCCCATTTCATGGTTTCAAAAGAAGATCTGAGGTAATATGGATGTGTTGACTTACCATATGTCAAAGGAATTGAATGAATTAAATTTGATTCGATGTCAAAAAATTCCAAAGAGACCTAGTTGTGATTGGAAGTGGCCAGAACCAACACATGTATTTTCTACCCCCGTGATGAAAATAAAATTGTCAAAAAATGTCTGGTATGCTACCGTCCGCAGTACTACAAATGGTTCCCCATTACGTGCCATAACTGTTTGAGATGGTGCAACTGGATTGAGATGGTGCCATAGTCTAGCCAAGGAGCACATGTATGAGAATTTGGTAATTGAACTGGATGATGATGTTGTTGTCAAATGCCTCTCTAGTAGACTAAAAAAATTGGTCCAGGCCCCCCATTATGACCAAATTGTCCTTTGATGCTTTCGGTACAACGTTACCATATAATGTTAACTTCGGTACCAATGTACCGAAGTCATGTTAAATTACGACATGGTGGGCTAATTGTGACTATTAAATTTGAAGGTGAAAAACATGAGAAGGGGGGTTGAATTGTGTTTTTAAAAATGTTTCTATCAGGTCCCAAAGCTCATCATCAATTCCATTGACATAGTGATAAATGCTATCTTTCCACCATTCAAATCTTAGAGCATCACCACTAAAGATTGGAACCTTTTTGTTGCTTGAATCATGATTAGACGCTGAAGAGGTAGAGCTCATGTTGTTGTAGTTGTATTGAACGTTGGATAGATCTGTATTAGAAGATGTAGGAATATTTGCAGGTGTAGATTCTTCCCCAGACATACAGTGTTTTTCAAAGATCTTTTACTGTCTCACTGTGAAGTGATTAAAAGACAGAACCGGAGCTCTGATACCAATTGAAGGTGAAAAACACGAGAAGGGGGGTTGAATTTTGTTTTTAAAAATGTTTCTTTTGTCTTAAGAAACCTGTAAATGCAGCGGATATGATAAACTTAACTAAACACAAAACACAAATAAAACAGTGAGAGAGAGAGAGAGAGAGAGAGAGAGAGAGAAATAACACACAGAATTTTTATACTGGTTCCTCTCACAAAACGAGAGTAGTCCAGTCCCCTTGCACTTCCAAGGGATTTCACTATAATCACAAAGATTATACAACTAATGCTCAAGCACACAAGCTAGAGACTTCCTTGCTCTAAGTCACACAAGACAAAGAGACTTCCTTGCTTAAGCACACAAGCTTAAGACTTCCTTGCTCAAGTCACACAAGACTTAAGACTTCCTGCTCTAAGTTACACAAGACAAAGAGACATCACAAACTAACTTAATACAAGATTAAGTAGGACTGAAAGTTCTAAGCAAGACTCTCTAAACACTAAGCTCAGAGTCTGTAATATCAAAAGATATTTAACTTAGAATATAACACTAGAAAGAATAACACAGTACACAGCTTTGAATATGATTTGAATCTTTCTAAGTTCAGATGATCTTCCAGTAATCTTCTCTCTATGAGGATGTCTTCTATTTATACTCTAGGTATAAAGACGTTGAGAAGAGAACCGTTGGTTGTACACTCTCCTTTTTGTTGACAAGACGGTTGTACTCTTTGACAGGACTGTTGTACTATTGCATTGCTTATTAGCTGTCTTTCTTCAGAGAGAGTTCTTTAGGATCTGATGATACCGTTAATTTGATCTTCTGAAGATGTACACATGCTTCAGACTGTGTTTCTTTCTTTTGGCCTCTGAGGACTTCTTCAGAGGCTCTGATGCTTTCAGCACCATCAGAGCCTTAACACTTCAGACCGTGTCCTTCAGATGCCCAAATGATGATCTATGAGGATGATATTTTTGCTTTGTTCCTGCACACTAGATCATTTATTAGTAATACCAATTGTCCATTTAATATCTTGTTATCATCAAAACTTAGGGTGTTTTATTAATAAAACTCATTTTGTTCCAACAATCTCCCCCTTTTTGATGATGACAAACATAGGTATTAAATACAATTGTTTGTTGATTAATTTAATTAGGTCAACATCAGGTTGTTGAGGTTTGTAAGCTCCCCCTGTGTCTGATAAACCATTAGGGTTAGGTTTGCAAGCTCCCCCTAAGTTTTATCCATAATTAAGTTGAATCAGTATAAGAACAATTTGATAAACTTGATTGTATCTGCATACTTGACTCTCAGAGTGTAAGGTTTGCAAGCTTAACTCTTGAATCTGATAAAAATAATTAAGAGCACAATCTTAACTACCTTCATCTATGCAAACACAATTATGTTTATTAATTTGTTCCCCTTTTCATTTAAGTTCATAAATATTTTGTAAGAGAAAAAAAATAAGATTCTTATTTCAGACAGTTTCAGATATTATTATGTAAGTAGAAGTAAGAAACTACTAACAATTGTATAACTACAACTAAAATAATACTCCCCCTTTTGTCATCAGCAAAAAGAATTTGAAACAAAGAAATAAGATTCAATAGGCTAAAAACAAAAGGAAAAAAAATAAATCCTAGGGGTGTTTGGAAAAATGTAGAGTGCGAAGTTGTTGAGCCAGTCTTTCAGATGCCCCTGAGTATGCTAGCAGCTCTAACAGCTTATCGTTTTGTTCAGAAAGCGTATCTCGTATTATGTGAAGAGTTGTTGCTATGAGGTCTGAACTATCTGGTTCTGGCTGTGCCACAGGTGGTGCAGATACTGGTGGACTTGGACCACTAGGAGAGTGAGTCTCATGATCAGTTGGTACCTCAATTCTATCATTTATTGCAGTTACAGTATCTAAAAGCATCAGAGGTGGATCAGATGAGGTGGCATTGGGTGGTTCAGAGGTTCCATGAATGGGAGAAACTCTAAAAGAAGTTTCTTTCAGAATTTCTTCTTCAGAGAGAATTTTGGGTGATGACTGAGGGATAGAACAATTTGATGGCTCAGTTGTTTCCTCCTCAGGAATATGCTTAGCTTTGGAAGAGAATTGTGCAAAACTATTCATAAGATCATCAAACGATGAGTCAGAAGACTCTGACTCAGAGTCTAAAATGTTAACAAATTCAGGTTCAGAGGGTGTTGGATAGATGGTATGTAGGGGTTGAACATGTTCTAGAATAGATGCTTCAGATATTTGATTGCAATAATTAAAAGAATGAGTATTGCCAGAGTCTGATGTTTGTCTCTTTTGTCCCCTAGAGGTGCAATGCTTTGTGCGAGGTCTTTTGAGAAATTTCGCACTTAGCAGGTCTTTTACAGAAGAGTCTGCAACCACTGGCTCTTTGTTAGCCTCTGGAAGATCATCCTCTGACCTATGTATAGAAGCCTCAACCACTTCATCTTCTTCATAGTCACTGAACACCTCTTCCTTAACTGCTCTCATAATCTGGGCAAAAGTTGGGTCATCACCTCTTCCAATGTCCTTATGAGTGATGGGAGTTCCTCTTTCCTTCATTAACCTCATGTATTCTAAAATGACTTCAGGAGGTTCATTATCAAAAATGAAGGCATCACTGATTGGCTTGAATTTGGTCTTATTCACTAGAAGAGGTTTTTGGGGATAGATGAGCTGTTCTGATCTTTTCAAACGCAGACTCACTAAGACTTTAGCATCAAGAATTGGAGCTCTAACTTGTTCAAGGTCGTCAGATACTCCAGCAAGCATGAATCTATCAGGAAGACCAAGTTGCTCAAAAATGAAGCTAAGAAGCCTGGGATGAGAGATCAATTTGGAAGGATTTTCAAACTTTTGAGCTTCACAGATTGTCTCACATAGATGGTGAAAAAGATAGGCAGGTAGATTCATTTTCCTTTTGGTGGAAAGGAAGTAGATAATGTCTCTGATCCCAATTCAGAGAGTCACTGCCAGTATCTCTTGGTAGAAAAGAAGAGAACAAAATTTTGGCAAAAACCTTTGCACGATCATTCAGATGACTCATCTTTTTGGACAGCTTCTGATCCTTAAAACAAAGTCTGGCAATATCATCCAGATATACTGACTTTCTTCCAGAAGCTGCAGTATAGAGTCTTATCATTCCAGTGTTGGGAAGATTTAGCATTTTGGCCAAATTGCTTCTTGTCAAAACGACTTGAAAGCCTCCAACACTAGAACGAATTTCTGTTTCAGTAAATTTTCTTAGACCTAATTCTTCTCTTGATTTTCCTTTATTTGCACTTGGGTTTTGATTAATTAGACTTTGAAGTTCAGCATTAGCATCTGCCAAAGTTACAACTTCACTCTTTCTCCAGAAATCAAACACTAAATTGGAATAGATAGGTCCATTAAGCATATCCAAGTAGTGCCCCCAACCTTGTGCAATAAAGAACCAAATTTGAGGGTATTTTGGGATTTTTTGGGGGTTTCAGAGCAACAGGGGGCGAAAAAAGCAATTTTCCACATAGGGTGCTCTGGATTGGGTCTATGAAAATAACCACCCGTTACATTGGGCCGGGTTGGGTAAATCCACTAATTTTTGGGTTGGATTGGGTTGGATAGTGGGTTATACAAATTAGGGTTAAATGGTGTTTACCCCCTACAAAGTAGGCGAGTTCTGGATTACCCCTGAAAAAAATTTCGTTTAGATTCCCCCCTACAAAATATAATTTTCTGGATTCCCCCTCAAATGCACATCGTGGCAGCTGACTGTCACAGAATCTCCACGTGGCGCTGCCACGTAGGAAATTTTTAATTAAAAAAAAAATTAAATTAAAATGACATGTCATTTTTTTTTACTCAATTTTTTTTTTTAACTCAAATTTTTTGAGTTAAAAAAAAATTGAGTAAAAAAAAAATGACGTGGCATTTTAATTTAATTTTTTTTTAATTAAAAATTTCCTACGTGGCAGCGCCACGTGGAGATTATGTGATAGTCAGCTGCCACGGTGTCCATTTGAGGGGGAATCCAGAAAATTATATTTTGTAGGGGGGAATCTAAACGAAAAATTTACCAGGGGGTAATCCAGAACTCGCCTACTTTGCAGGGGGTAAACACCATTTAACCCTAAAAATTATTTTTCTATTTTTTTAATATCAAATATCTAAATGGCGAATCGTCATATTTTTTCATAAAAATAATTCAATCATTGTATTTTCTTGAAATATAATGTATTTTTTTTACAATAAAAAATAATCACCCATTTTCAGTGTAAATCCACTCATTTATGGGTTGGATAGTGGTTTACCCAATTTTTTTATTTATTTTTAATATTAAATGACTAAATGATGAATCATCAATCAAATTAATTATAAAAATTATTCAAGCTTTTTATTTATTTTTTAAAATAGTGTGATGAATCATCATATTTGTTTATAAAAATTATTCAATCTTCTATATTCTTAAAAAATAGTATAACTTGTTTTCACTATAAAAAATATTTAACGAACAAACGAAAAAACATTTAAAATAAAAAATATTTTAAAACACCAAAGAACTAGTGGGTTGGTGGGTTATTTGGGTTGGGTCCGGTTTTACCTGGAACCCGATTTTTTTTATGGATTTTTTATTTTTGAAATCCGTATCCACCAAATTACCCGACCCAGCCCATTTTTTTGGGTTGGATTGGATGAGTTTGACCGAGTCGACCGGATTTTCCCAATCCATGTACACCCCTAATATTTGTATCACTCTCTTTGCATATTTTGTGTATTTATATTTACCGAAACATATATGCATGGAGTCCAGGTTTACTCCATTTAGGTTATCCTCCATTTACTCCATTCTCAGCCTTTATTTACAGAAACACCCCTACTTTTTTTTTGAAGGGGAACAACGGTGAATCATATTTTTCTTTCTTTATTAAACAGTTTTTTAATATCAATTCTCAGCCTTTGGATAATTTTTTGTCACGTGTCATTCATCCATGAGCTAAATGGAGTAAATGGAGGATAGCTTAAATGGAGCAAACCCGAACTCGCATGTGTGACGGTTAGATCGTTTGAAATCTCTTTGGGTGTGTTTGGTAGGAGAGAAAAACATAAAAGAGAAATAAAAATACGAAAAACCAATGGATGTACTTGGAATATGGCAATGGATGCCCATGGGTAAGGGTTTGACACTACCCAAACCCCACCCAAAACAATCACCCAAACCCAAACCGAAAGGTTGTATGAGTGGAAAATCAAAACTCACACTCATTGGGTTCGGGGTTTTCCACCCATAGCAAAAACGAGTCGAACTATATATAGTTCAAGTTCAACTCATTTATTTAACGAGCTTAATTTTCAACTCAAGTTCGACTCATTTGGTTCATGAACCAAGTTCAACGAGTTAATTAGCGAATCGAGTCTCGGACTATTTTCAAGTTGGTTCTGTTCATTGTCAGCCCTAATTATTCATAACAATATGCCTCTATATATAGAACTACATAAAAACAAATCATATCTTTTAAATAACAAACTAATTCTAAAAATTCTAAACAAATCTTTAATATTCTAAACTGAAATATAGATCTTAAATCCTAATATTATTTTATTTGAAATATAAATCTAAAATATATTTAAATCTAAAATCTTCAATAAGATATTTAGGCATAATTCTCAACAAGTAAAAGAGAAGAGAGAAAAAAAACACGGAAACTAAACATCAAATCTCAAGGTAGCTTTTGTGGTTGAGTATATGCTTCCCAAATTCTAATATGGTATTAGAGCATATCCTAGATCCATTTGTTGTTTGTTCTGGAGACCTCTCATATTTTGGCCACCCATTATTGTTGATTCCACGCACCAAGGCCAATAGTGCTGGGCGTGAGGGAGTGTGTCAGAAGTCTCACACTTGCTAGAGATATGACAAACATAACTTTTATAATATAGTGCAAACCTCAACTCTCAAGCTAACTTTTGTGGTTGAGTATAGGCCTCCCAAATTCTAATAACTTTTGCATGAATGGTTCCCTAAGTGATAAGTAAATGTATTATTTCTAATTGCACCCTTAAAGTTTTATTGGACCAACATAGACTTTATTTATTTTGTTTTAAAATTTATAATACTAATTCATTTTATTATAAAAAAATTAAAATAATACAAATTCATTTTTGAAGTAAAAACTAATACTTAATAACTTATAACATACATTATTTTACGTTAAAAAAAAACATACATATGTATGATACTAATTTATTATTTATTTTAATTGGTCAAAGGTTTATGTCCCTCTAGGTTTGTATATATTTTTTTTCTTTTTAATTTAGTGTATAAGAAGATATAGGTAAAAGAAGGGATGAAACCTACATTGTCCCCTTATGTTTTTATGTTCTTCGCTTATCCAAAAAGAAAATTGGTCAAAAACTTGACTTATATCTATTCTATACAATATATAAAGGGGATAAGAGAGTTTGGGATGATATTTTCATATTCTCATTATACCCCTAATGATTACTTAACATTGATTTGATTTTTTTTGTACCAACAAAAATCTTTTATTAACAAACTCACCATAACATAAGGTAAATTTTTTTTTTTAGCTTTAAATTCTCTTTTTAATCAAAAGTTGGGCCAAACACATTTTTAACAAAGCTCTTAACCGTAAAAAGCAGATTTTTTCAATGTGCAAAATTGGATTAAATGAGCTTCTAAAAAAAGAGGTTGAAACCTACTTTTGAAAAAAAATCCGGAGCTTTTTTTGCAATGATCCCGCTTCGAATCCCACTGAAGGCTCTTCTTATTATTATTATTTTTTTCATTTTTTAGGTTGTTTTCATTTAAATATTATTAGTTGTTATTATCTTGTTTTAAATTTTTTATTTTTGGTACAAATCTTTTTTAAAAAAAATATATTTTACTAAACAAATTTTAGATTAAAGATAACTTTGAAGTTAAAAAAAACAATAATTATCAAACAACTTTTGCTCTGTTTTTGAAAGTTCTTATTTTCACTTTTAATTTTCAATCAGCTTCTAAGAGCTAAAAAAGTCGGGCCAAACGGACCCTTACTATAACATAAGACATATCTTTATGTTTTTGGACATAAGTTAGACACAGACAGGCGCGGAACGCGCCTGCCTGGCCCGCTAGTTTTTTTTATAAAGAATAACTCTTTTTGATTAAATTATAGAAAATAACCTATATAAAAATATTTATTCAATATTATAAAAATATCTCGATATTAATTTATTTGAAGTACCCATAAAACATATATAAATTAAATAATATCATCAAATTTACAATAATAATTGTATTTTTTTTGTTACTATGATATTGGTACGAGTTTTCACCGCCGTTAACGATTACGAATCTTCGTCGGGGAACCTGTGGGACACATAAAGCGGGTTCTCTCATCTCAACCGAATTTTTTCCATACGCATGAGCAAATAATCAAACCCTGACATGTTTAAGGAGACCAAAACTCTTACCTTGGATCAATTCATTCTTAGTAAAAAAATGTTATTATGTGAAAATGTTTTTTTGGACTAAAATTGTTAAGTATCGTATAGTTTAATGGATAAGAACTAACATTGCAAAAAATTCAATTGCATTTCACTATTATCTCTGTTATATTATTGCTAAATAAACCGTAAGAATAATAGGTCTTGCTTTTTTCATTACTTTGTGTTATGTTATATACGCAAAGAGAATTTCCATAATCAAATACAATTATTTCTAATCAAATACAATCATTGCTAATCAAATATAATAATAGTCTAATTATAATTAATACACCCTCATAGTCGAAACGGGAGGTTGACGAATGTTGAGACTATCACGAAAATCTTCAAAGAGTTGCAACATAAGTCTTTTGGTGAATATGTCAGCAATCTGATAACGAGAGGGAACATGTAAGACTCGTACTTGGCCGTGAGCAACTTTTTCACGCACAAAATGTATATCCATCTCGATGTGTTTAGTGCGCTGATGTTGAACGGAGTTGCCGGATAGATAAACTGCACTCACATTATCATAATAGACTAGAGTAGCTGTTGTAACTAGGCAATGTAGTTCTAATAGTAAGTTTCTGATCCAGCAAGATTCATACACTACATTAGCTACTCCGCGGTACTCGGCTTCTGCACTTGACCGATAAAGAGTGTGTTGATGTTTGGCAGACCATGAAATCAAATTGTCACCAAGATAGACACAATAGCCAGAGGTGGATCGCCTGGTGTCTAGGCAACCAGCCCAATCCGCATCGGTGTAAGATACCAATTTACTGACAGAGGAGGGATATATATAAATGAAGGCCAAAATCAAGAGTGTCATGAATATACCGAATGATACGCTTCAGAGCTGACATATGTTGCGTTTTAGGGTTATGCATGAGTAAGCACACTTGTTGCACATCGTAAGAGTTAAATATTGCAATGCACCGGCAAGGCTTCGATACTCAGTTACGTCATGATATGGATTCCTAGAAGAGCCACTGAGTTTTGCCTTGGTGTCGACTGGTGTAGGTGATAACTTGCAAAAGGACATGCCTGCTCGTTCTATAATTTCCTCTGCATATTTCTTTTGAGAACGAAAAGACCACATGTATGTTTAGTGACAGATATTCCGAGAAAATAACTTAGAGGACCCAAATCCTTCATGGCGAATTCAAAGCTAAGTTGAGACATAATATAGTCACGAAGAGCATCAGAAGAAGCAGTGAGAATTATGTCATCCACATATAGAAGGATATAAGCAGTATCATTACCATGATGATAAATGAATAAAGAGTGATCAGATATGCTGTGAGAGAATCCCAATGTGGTAACATAGTCAATGAATCTTTGGTATACCAGGCACGAGGTACTTGTTTAAGACCATAGAGAGACTTCTTGAGAAGACAAATATGCTCAGGATATTTTGGATGACGAAATCCAGGAGGTTGGTGCATATACACGGTTTCATCAAGATTTCCATGCAAAAAGGCATTCTTGACATCTAGGTGATGAAGACACCATGACTTAGATAATGCAATGCTAAGTACCGTGCAGATAGTGGCAGGTTTGACGACAGGATTGAATGTTTCACCACAATCAACACCTGATTGTTGATTTGCACCATTACCTACAAGTCGAGCTTTGTATCGCTCAAAAGAACCATCAAATCTCTTTTTGTGCCTGAAAATCCACAAACTTCAAATAACATTAGCATTAGAGGGACGAGGAACTAATTCCCACGTCTTATTTTCAATACGAGCATCATAGTTCTCTTTCATGGCCATTTTCCAATTATGATCATTTAATGCATCAATGGGATTTGTTGGTAAAGGAGATATAGATTGGTGAGTTGATATATGTAGGTTGAAAAGTTTACGGGATTTGACAATTCCATGTTGTGATCGGGTTGTCATTTGAGGTGAATGAGGTGCGGGAGGGGAAATAGGTGTTTGAGTAGGTGGATAGGAGGTGGTAGGTGTTGTTTTTGTAGAGGAGATCGTTGTTTGAGAGGGAAAAGATGTTTTAGCCGTAGGTGTTGGCTGTTGGGATGAGGGGGTTGTTGAGGGAGGGGAGGTTGTTTGGTTCATGGTTTGAGGGGGAGGAGTTTGTTGGGCTACTAAAGATGATGGTCGGGTGACTGTTAATTATATGTTGGGAGTTGGTACAGGTGTGGTGTACACTTGTGAGGTAAGCAATGGGATTATGTCATCATCTAAGAAGTTATAGTTAGTCGTTGCAGGAGCATTCATGGTGGAAAAGGGAAACATATTTTCCTCAAACATAACATGTCGAGAGACGATTATTTTGCGATTAGACAATTCATAATACTTATAACCTCTATGATTAGACGGATATCCTAGAAAAACACATGGTGTAGACCGATGTTGAAGTTTATTCCTAGTGGTGGACAGAATTAAGGGATAACAAAGACATCCAAATACTTTAAGATGTGAATAAGACGGATCTTTTTGGTAGAGAATTTTGGTGGGTGATTGAAGAGTGGGTTTCTTATTTGAAAGTATGTTGGGTAGGTAAGTCGCAATTTGAAGAGCATGGTGCCAGAAAACTGGTGGAATAGAAGCATGAGCAAGGAGGGTTCAGATTATGTTATTGATTGTACGAATTTTTCTTTCGACTTTTCCATTTTGAGGGGAGGTGTGAGGAAAAGAGAATCTAAAAGACATTCCATTGAGTTGACAAAACTTATGAAAGAGAGCATTATCATATTCTTTTCCATTGTCACATTGAAAACATTTTCTTTCACGCTCAAATTGTGTTTTAATGTGAGCATGAAATTGTAAAAAAAATGGAATGAACTTGTGATTTGTTTGAGATTGGAAAAGTCCGTAAAAAATCAATAAAATCATCAAGAAATAACACATAGTAACGATGTTCTCCAGAGCTTAATACCGGAGAAGTCCAAAGATCGCTATGAACGATGTCAAAAGGCATACAAGTAAATGACAATGAATTATAAAAAGACAATTTTATTTGTTTCCCAAGTGGACAAGAGTGACTAAAGAAATCATTTCGAAACTTATTGCATTGCAAAAGATTGTTTCGATGAAGAGAATTTAAAATAGGAGCTCCTGGATGTCCTAAACGACTATGTCATAACTCAGTAGATGAAGCGGCAAAGGCATATGGTGGTAACGATGTTGTGTTTGGTCTTGTGGGCCGGGGTAAAGGTCACCGGAACTATTGCATCTCATTAAAAGTTTTTATGTCTGAAAATCCTTTACAGAAAAACCGAAGGGGTCGAATTCAACAGATACCTTGTCATACCCCATTTTTTGACCGATCGCTTTTATACGTCTTTTTAAGACGGATTTTTCTTTGTTCGTTTCTGACGAAATTTCGGCAGAGGTATTTTAAAATACCTCATTTATTTGGTTACATTTTATTTTCCTTTTATTATTATTATTATTTTTATTTCTTGATTTTTATTTTATCATTATTATTTATTTTCGTTTTTTTATTATTATTATTATATATATATATATTATTATTTTTATTTTATTTCTTATTTTTTATTTATATTTTCATTTTTATTATTTTTGGGTGTTTTTGTCAAGTTTGCCAAAGTCCAAATCTGGTTTTTTGTCCTCATCAGGCCCAAAGGGGCAATTTTGTCCAAAAGGGGTAATTTTTCATTTGTCAAACCCTAGGTCTGACACAGTATTTATATTGTGCACAGTTCCCAAGTCAGTACACTGAAAAATCAGCCGCAGAAAAAATTTCATCTTCTTTCAAACAAAAAACAAAAATCAAAACATGTTCATCATCATCAACAATTCCAGCGAAAATCAGAAACAAACCAAACTCAAAAATCTTCATCTTCACAAATCATTATCACCAGAAACGAAACGAAAATCAAATCCAAATCGGAATCAACCAAATCAAATCCAAATCCGGATCCAAAACCATCTCAGATTCAAACACGAAGCCAAGTGAGAAGATTTCATCTCCGTTCCAGAATCAAACATCTCCGTTCCATTCAAACCAAAACAGAAAACCAGAAAAAATGTTCTTTGCCTTTCCATAAACCGAAACCAGAAATCGAAAGCAAAGAAAGCGAAATCGAAAAAAAACAGAAACGGAGAAGAAGTTAGAACCGAAACCAAATCCAGAAAACGAAGGTTGTTTTCTTCCTTTTTTGTTCCTGTATTTGTTCGAACCCTTTGATGGGAGTTTCTTATGTTTGTTTTTGAGATAGATTCGGATTTAAAAGTTGTTTCTGTATAGGTTTAATGTTAGTTTTTTTGAAAAGAAATTTGAGAAAGAAAAACTGAGAGAGAGGTTTGAGAGAAAAGATAAGCAACGGCGGCTGAGGGAAGAAGAAGACAAGAATCTGTTTTAATTTTTCTAGGGTTTTGTATTTATACCCTCATTGTGATTCTGTGCGCGCAGGTGCACATCCTTACGGTGCACCTACGCGCCTTCATCCTTCTGATATTAATCTAACATTTCTAATCTGTTTTAACTGTGATCAAATCAGAGCTGTCTGATCAATCAGACGGCTCTGATCTGATTTTTACACTTTTCTTTGTACACCCCCTCTGGGCCACGCCCCCCAGCTGGGCTTGGGCCCAGAGTTGCTTTTTGCACCCCCTTTTCTGTTTTAATTGATATTGACACCCCCTTCTGTTTTTTTTTATTTTATTTTTGCCTATGATAAAAGTGTTTATGGAATGTGCTTCAATAAGCTATTAAATCCAAAATAAGCACTAATTTGAGGTCTCTTTGTTTTATTATTAATTGCTCTAATTTATGTTTATCCATTTTGCTTAATTCTTTATTATTACTCGCTAATCATTTAATTCATTGCCTTATTAATTAATCATTTATTTTATTGCAAAGACATTAGATTGTATTTTTAGGATTTAATGTAAATTTAAATAAAAATTGCATAGCATCCTCTTGCATTCATCTCATATTTATTTTTTCTTGCAAATACCTTAGAATGTAATTACGAACAAATGTACACTATATATGAAAAAATTGCATCTCATGCATATTTATTTATCGCTTTCCGCAAAAAACGTTAGTATATTAATTCCGAGGGAAAATACACCGTTTTGATCAAAATATCATTACGGTTCGTCTTCGCGCTTATTTAGTATAATGTTAATATCGTTCCTTTCGCGCGTTAGCCATTATCCGTTTCTTTTGTATCAAAAAATTAGGTCAACACCTCTTCAAAAAATAGTTAGTCACCTTTTTATCAAAAAATGAGGTCAAAACCTCTTTCAAAAATATCAACACAATCTCTTTTCAACATCATCAAGCACAAAAAACATTTTGTCATCATACATTTTTCAAAACTTTGAACTTTAAACCAAACGTTTCTTTTTATCGCGAAAACCTTGGATTTTAACCCAAGAGTCTTTTTATCGCAAAACTTGGATTTTAAACCAAGTGTCTTGGACTTTAAACCAACGGCATCTTTTATCGTGAAAACCTTGGATTTTAACCCAATAGTCTTTTTTTACCGCAAACTTGGATTTTAAACCAAGTGCCTTGGACTTTAAACCAACGGCATCTTTTATCGTGAAAACCTTGGATTTTAACCCAAGAGTCTTTTTTTACCGCAAACTTGGATTTTAAACCAAGTGCCTTGGACTTTAAACCAACGGCGTTTTTTATCGTAAAACCTTGGATTTTAACCCAAGTGTCTTTTTTTATCGCGAACTTGAATTTTAAACCAAGTGTCTTGGACTTTAAACCAATGGCTCTTTTATCGCTAAAACCTTGGATTTTAACCCAAGTGTCCCTTTTTCTCGCCTAAAAACCTTGGATTTTAAACCAAGTGCATTTTCTTCATTCATACATCTTTAATCATGCATAAACCTTGGATTTTAAACCAAGTGTCTTTTATCACTCAAAACATTTTCTCAACAAACCTTGGATTTTAAACCAAGTGTCCGCGTCTTATTTCATAATCAAATCTCAATCAATTTAATCATATAGACTTTCTTCACAAACTAACATCAATCAAACTCACATTTTGCCACTTTTGGCTTTTGGTCTTTAAAACCATTTTCAAAACTTTAAAATCAAACAAACAAATTTACTCGTAACTTTTACCCCGAACTACGGTGGTTTGATCCCTCGGGTACGTAGGCATGAGACTTGTCTCTCCAATCAATAAAATCAACAAAACATTTTTCTTCATTTCTATCACTTTAAACTTTTTTTATCATCACTTTAATTCCTACACTTATACATTTTTACAAGCAATTAAAAATTAGGCGCAAAGTTAGAATAAAAACAAGAGGTTCCTATAGAGTACTATAGATACTTAGGGTGCTAGTACCTTCCCTTCGTATAACCAACCCCCGAACCTTGTTCTCTAAAAATAGGGTTTTTTCGAACTTTTTCCCTTTCCCTTGGATAAATTAAAGATCGGTGGTGGAATATTAAATTGCAAAAAAGAAATACTTGCACATTTTCCAGGGAACCATCCCATTAACAGTTTTTTTTAAAATCCGAGATTTTTTTTTTTAAATTTGAATTTCAACATGTCTGTACCTCAAGAAAATGTCGCTGGAGAAAAAAATAGTATATGTTTTATTTTGAGTAGTCTTTGGATGAGTGATCTTCTGGAAGTTTCCTAAAAGGCGTGCAAGTGAACACAAATCTCGCTGAAAAGACTCATATTGATTTGTGGGGTCAGTCAATCATTCTAAAAGCAATTTGGGGTGTTACATTACACATTTGCAACGGTCTTTGTCAGCTAGTATATAAAGTGTTTTTAATCCGTGATTGTTGAATTGTTTGAAATAATTTTAAAGGGGATAAGAAAACTTCTCCCCAACCATTCTCTCTCTCACACAGACATACAATAATGTCATTTCTCTCCTCCATAAGTCACATTTGTGAAGGGTTTCTACACTATCACTCTCTCACTCCCACCGTCATCTTCCACAAGGACTGTTTTGGTTATTGCAACAACTCATTGTCACCATTATTGTGCCACCATTTCCCCTTTTTGACTATCTCCCTACCATTGTGGATCTCCATTACTAGCTGGTTTATTTGGTTTTTGTATTTTATTCAATTAATAATTTAAATAGTATAATTTAATATATTAACTATTTTTTTTATTTTTAATTAGTATGTTAATAAGATTATGTTATTCGTATATATTAGTATATTAAATTATTTTGCTGATCTTTGATTTACTGTTTTTAGATTTAAGAGTTTTTATTTAATTGAGAATATGCCCATTTTTTTCACCTATGAACAATACAAGTTGTGCATACAACAATGACAAAACTGTCTTTAGAAAAAAAATCAAAAATTTTAAGGAGAGTTGGTTGCCCAATTAATCTCACAAAATTTAAAAGTTTCGTGTTTGCAACTGCACACAAAAGATATCTAATTTACGTAAAAAAGAAATTATTATTTTCTCCAAAAATTTAAGAGTAATGTTTTATTTTCATTTTATTTTATTTTTTGGGTCAGGCTAAACAGTGCCCCTGAGGCACTAGTTAAAGATACTAAAAAAGGAAACAAATTGCAAAATTAATGATGAGAAAGATTAACTTTTACATCTTGAAAGCATTGAATGCACAATTTACAAGATAAATTTTCCATATTAAAACTCTTAACCATTGCCCCGGAACACTGTTTAACATTTTCCTTATTTTATTTTATTTTATTTTTTAGACTAAAAAGAGTGATGTTATGGAAATATCAAATAAAAAAAGGAAAATATGTAAAACAATATAAGAAAATCAATAGGGGGGGGGGGGGGGGGGTGGTGAACAAAACCCTATTCCCAAAATTTACTTACCCGCCAAATCCAATGTATCAAAATATAAATAACTTCATTTTCAAACAAACACTTTATTTTCTTTCTATCTTTGCCAAAACGCTTCTGAAATCTATTTGAATTAGTCAAAATCCTGCGTTTTGCATACAAGGAAAATAATTAACTCATGGATTCCATTTTTCTTCTCAATTCTTCCGATTCATCTCACCAGGGTAATATAAATATACCATTTTTTCTAGGTTTTTTTTTTCATCATTTGCTTTTTTATTGTTGTTGGATCAAAAAATTGTGCTTTGTTTTTCTTCATCAGGTATATTAAACTTGTTTAGTTCATGTTGGTGGTGAATTTGTTTTCTCATTTAATATTTTTTTTTTTGTGTGGTTTTTGATATTTGATAATGTTTTTTGAATGTTTAATGTTGATTTTGTGTTGTTCTTAATCTGTTGATAGCCTTTTATGTTTTTGAAGGATTTTTATGTTCAAAATTTGAATTTGATCTTTGGTATTAATGTGGCTTTAGCTTAGCTTTCCAATCTAAGTCGGTAGCACTTTTTTTCTGAGGTATTGTCCGGTCTGTACATGTCAATTTTCAACTGGTCCTCCTTAATCCTTAGTGAGATCAAACCTTAACCAAAGTCAGAGTGTAAAAATACCAAAATTTTATTTCTGCAGAAAATATTCTTAAGTCTTACTTGAACTGAAGTATGTCTATATCATTAGAGCATTAAAAAAATAACAAACTCCCACTAGAACTGAATATCACTATGTGGCTTTAGCTTAGTTTTCCAATCTAAGTCGGTAGCACTTTTTTTCTGAGGTATTGTCCGATTTGGATCATATGTAAACAGTCATGATGCTGTCCTTTGTTAAAAGACGTCTCAGTGAGTTGAGGAGATTCGGGGCATTTGAATTTGCTTCGGAAAAACAGTGCAGCAGCAGACTTGAGGTTGAAACACTTATGTTTTGAATCCGGAGTAGCTTTGAACTTTGATAGGGTTGAACTGGAAAAATTTGTTAGTTTTTTAACCATATTTTTTTTAACAGAAAATATATTATTAATATTAATAACCGGTTTCTGCACAAGACGAACAGAGGCCGGGAAAAGTGAAACTACAAAGTGATTATTGTAGGATGTTAGTTTTTTAACCATGATTTGCCTTCTAAGAAGCAGTGATTATTGTTTATGTTATTGTAATTGTTGATGTGAATTGATCTTCGTGATTTACTGTGGTTCTAGCTTATGATTACAAGCTATAATAGCTTCGAATTTGCTAGTCTTCAACTGAAAGTTGTTTTTAGTTTTTTCAGCTATGATCTGCCTTCTAAGCAGTGGTTATTTTTATTATAATTGTTGATATGATTTGACCTTTTAGCCTTACTGCAGTTTTAACTTAGGCTTTGAAGCCATAACAGCTTTGAACTTTGGTAGATTTCAACAGAAAGTTTTGGTTTATTTCCAACCATGATCTTCCATCGAAGAAATGATTATTGTTTATAATGATATTGTCAATGTTGTGATTGGCTTATTGTGTATGCTTGTTGATTGTAGCGGATTGTGTCTGTGATTCTAGGTCAATTTTACGTGTTTTGTATAAGTTTGAGTTTTGCATTGTTTATTGAAGTGCTTTATTTATTATGTTGTTCTACGACTTGAATTGTATCGTTTATCTTTGTTTGATTTACTTATGAACAATGGTGACCATGCTTATTGATAATTAATAAGCGATCCATTCTTCTATTTTGACGCTTAAATTTTTTCAATTCAAATTTTGCAGTTGTAGTAGATAGTGGAATTAATGGGTGATTATAAATGCAATACTGCTAGGGTTAATTCTAGGATGTTAGTAATGCATTGTGATCCATTGAAAAATAGAAATCAAATTTTACATATCTATGTAGACTTAACAGAACCGGAAACAAATAAAATCTTTCGGAAATCTATTTGACTGACGTTTAAATAGAGTTAGCACCGAACACATCACAATGACTTTGCAGTTTAATTAAATTAATTGATATTGATTTGTGTGATTCTCAACTAAGTATTATGCATATGTTAAGATTACACCTATTTATATTTTTTAGTGCTTATATCTTTTTGTCATTGCTGCTATGTCTTGTTAGAGTTTTTTCTGTTTATTCCCTTGCTCTTATATCTTCTTATTGATTTTTTTTTTATCAAATTTGTATATATATTCAAAATAGGTGTTGTTTTGAACACCGAAGAGGAAGTATGGCTGGTGGGAAACAAAAGAAGCGAAGTTTGTCAGAGAGTGGTGAGCAGCCTGCTCCTACTTGTAAAATGCCTAGACGATCAACGACTGCTGGAAGGAAAATTTTGACGAAGTTTTGTTCCATGTGCAATGATTCTTGTCTTATTAAAACAAAGCAGGACCAGATTGTAGAAGATGAGTTTCTAGCTGTCTGTATGACTGCTGGACAAGACGATGGCCGTCCAAATAGAAGAATTACAGACTTTATCCTTCATGATGAAACTGGTGCAGCGCAGCCACTTGAGATGCTTGAAATAACCAATTTATTCATCACTGGACTTATATTGCCACTAGAAAGAAGTGCAGACAAGAAAAAAGAGCAAGGTGTTAGATGTGAAGGCTTTGGTCGAATTGAGTCGTGGAATATATCTGGCTATGAAGATGGCTTTCCAGTCATATGGATTTCTACCACTATTGCTGATTACGATTGCCAGAAACCAGCTGCAAGTTACAAAAAATGTTATGACCATTTCTTTGAAAAGGCACGTGCTTCCTTAGAAGCATACAAGAAACTAGCGAAGTCTTCTGGTGGAGACCCCGAGATAAGTCTTGACGAGTTACTTGCTGGAATGGCGCGGTCAATGAGTGGTAGCAAGTACTTTTCTGGAACTGCGTCTTTAAAGGCGTTCATTATTTCCCATGGCGAGTTTATTTATAAGCAGCTTATTGGTTTAGACACGACGTTGATGGAAGACGACAAGGAGTTTGAAGACATTCCTGCTCTGATTGCTCTTAGAGATGAGAGCAAGAAATTCTACATCAAAATTAACGAAGATGAGATCGCCAATGACTACCCTCTCCCTGCTTACTACAAATCTTCTCTACATGAAGCAGAGGAGTCTATCATTTTTTATAATGACTATGACGTGTATAACATTAAAGATCTTCCTAGAAGCATGCTGCATAATTGGGCTTTATACAACTCTGATTCTAGATTGATTTCGCTAGAACTTCTTCTTATGAAACCTTGCTCAGAGATAGATGTTATAATTTATGGATCAGGTCAAATGACCGCAGATGATGGAAGTGGGTTCCATCTCGATAAAGAGGAAGGCCAGTGTTCCAGTGCTTCTGGAGCACAGGCCACCGATGGAGTTCCAATTTGTCTGAGTGCTATAAAGGAATGGAAGATCGAATTTGGATCGTCTATGGTTTTCATATCCATCCGAACAGATATGGCCTGGTATGGTATCTCTTTTCTAAAATAAATGCTATTTATAATTTTTCTTTTGCATGTGTAATTTAGGAATATAAACTGTTATGTTTATGCTTTAGAGCAATCTTATTTGAAATGAAATAAAATTTGAGAATTAATTGACTACTTGAGTTGAGTAGTATTATCAAACTGTCAGTATAATCTAATTGCAACAAAGTTGCGTCAACTGTCATGGATATGAATCTGGTCATCTTAGTGAAATATCTGTATTTACACAAATCTTAGAATTTTTTTGTTCGAAATGTCATATATTTTTTGAACAATGAAGTCTAGACTTATCCATACTTGATTTCTTTCAGGTATAGACTTGGAAAACCGTCAAAGCAGTACACTCCTTGGTATGACACCGTATTGAAAACTGCAAGGATTGCTTTAAGCATTATCAGATTTTTAAAGGACCAAGGTTGTGTATCGAGACTTTCCTTTGAAGATGTCATAAAGAAAGTATCTGAGTACAAACAAGACCATAAGTCGTACATTTCTTCTGATCCAGTGGCTGTTGAGAGATATGTTGTTGTCCATGGACAGATGATTCTGCAACTGTTTGCAGAATTTCCAGATGACAAGATCAGGAAGTCCTCTTTTGTGTCCGGTCTTGCAAAAAAAATGGAAGAACGATACCATACAAAATGGTTAATGAAGAAGAAGAAAGCTATTCAAGCTATGCAAGCTACAACAACAAAGCTGATCAATAGAATATGGGGAGAGTATTACTCAAAATACTTGCCAAAGGATTCGAAAGAAGGAACTACTAGTGAAGTAAAGGATGGTGATAAAGTCGACGAACAAGAACAGGAAGAGAATGAGGATGAGGATGCTGATGAGAAGGAGACGGTACTGTTGGAGGGAACACAAAAGCCGCACTCAGTTTCCAAAGAAACTAAAACATTTTCTGATGACGGAGAAATTAGATGGGAAGGGAGTCCTGAAGGGAAGACCAGTTCCGGATGCCTTCTTTATAACCAAGCAATTATTCACGGCGAAGTTGTTTCTGTTGGAATGTCTGTGTCAGTGGAAGTTGACCAATCCAATGAACTTCCTGATATATATTACATTGAATATATGTTTGAATCAAAAAACGGGATAAAAATGTTTCATGGTAGGATGATGCAGCATGGTTGTCAGACTGCTCTTGGTAGCACCGCTAATGTGAGAGAGGTGTTTTTGTCTAATAAGTGCAAGGATTTGGTACTTCAGGATGTTAAGCGGACAAATGTTGTAAGTATCCGAAAAGCGCCTTGGGGGCATCAGTATCGAAAGGATAATATCATTTCGGATAAGCATGATAGGGAAAGAGCAGAAGAAAGGAAAAAGAAAGGACTACCTACTGAATATTACTGTAAAAGCTTGTACTGGCCTCAAAGAGGTGCTTTCTTCAGCCTTCCATATGATAAGCTGGGTCTAGGGTCTGGCTTCTGTCACTCTTGCAAGTTAGAGGAAGACAATAAGAAGAAACAAATTTTCAAAGTAAATTCATCCAAGTCTAGTTTTGTATTGAAGGGAACTGAATATTGTCTCAATGACTATGTTTATGTCAGTCCTTTTGAATTTGAGCAAAGGATAAAGCAGGTAACTCATAAGAGTGGGAGGAATATAGGGTTGAAAGCTTATGTTGTATGCCAAGTTCTCAAGATCATTGCCGAAAACGAAACAAAACAAGCTAGAATAAAATCTACTAAGCTCAAAGTCAGAAGGTTCTTCCGACCAGAAGATGTATCAAGTGAGAAGGCATATTGCTCTGATGTACATGAGGTAAAAAGCTACGTAGAATTTAACTAAGTAATTGAATGAACATGCACACAAATACAAACAGTAGACATAACATAAATAATAATCCTGATTTATGATTTTATTTTGTGTACATTGTCTCTGTGTAAATGTTTATATTGACTCCGATATCGTTGTTTATGTGTTTAGGTGTATTACAGTGATGAAACATATACAATCTCTGTAAAGTCCGTTATAGGTAAATGCGAAGTCAGGAAAAAGGTTGACGTCCCTGGAATCTTCCATAACGTCTTTTTCTGTGAGCACCTGTATGATCTTGCCACTGGATCCCTCAAGAAGGTAGTGTATTCTTGGCCCTGTATAACAGTATGACGTGCTTTCTAATCCCAAGAATAAGATGAAATATGATTTTCAGCAAATAACTAACTTATTTTTCATTTGCTTGACAGTTGCCAGCTCATATCAAAGTAATATATTCTAGTGGACATACAACTGATGCAGCAGCTAGAAAGAAAAAGGGCAAATCTAAAAAAGGAGATAGCATTTCAGAGCCTGAACTAGAAAAAAGAACATCAAATGAAAAACGTTTAGCAACATTGGACATTTTTGCAGGTTGTGGTGGCTTATCAGAGGGTTTGCACCAGTCAGGTAATCTTAACTACATTTATAATAGTAAGAAACACAATTGTATATCCTCTCCCAAAAAATCTCACAAGATATTCTTCCAGTTGATATAAGTTCAAATAAGTCAATCCAAACAAGTTCTATATCTATCATAATGTAACTTATGTAACCTATGTTTACTGCTTGCATGCTTCAGGTGTTTCATCAACTAAATGGGCTATTGAATATGAAGAACCAGATGGGAATGCGTTTAAAGCTAATCATCCTGAAACGTTGGTGTTTATTGACAATTGCAATGTTATTCTTAGGTAAATGATCCAAGAAACAAACTATTTTTGGCCACAAGGTTGAATAAAGTGGAACAAATTAAGTGACTCATGTGATTTTAATCCAGGGCTATAATGGAGAGATGTGGTGATGTCGATGATTGTATTTCGACAACAGAGGCTGCACAGTTGGCATCAATACTTGATGAGGATGATTTGAGTAGTTTACCCTTGCCTGGGCAAGTTGATTTCATTAATGGGGGTCCTCCATGCCAGGTCTGTATAGGTCTTGCCTTTGTTGCCTTTTGCTGACAATAATATTTGGGTTGAGCCTAACTTAAACCTACAAAACCACCTTATAATCTGAGTCATGTCTCCCACTTAAAATTCACTTTTAGGCTATATCTCATCCGTTGTGAGACTCTTAATACACTCCTTCATGATCGAGTGACCCAATAGTGGGTGGACCAATGAGTCTAGGATAGACTCCAATACCATATTAGAATTTGGGTTGAGGTTAACTCAATCCTACAAAACTAGACCTACCACTTATAAACTTGTTTTCAGTCTATATTTCATCCAATGTAGTACTCTTAACTAATACTTTGGTGATTATTGAATAATTTATTTTTCCAGGGTTTCTCAGCGATGAATAGATATAATACAAGCACTTGGAGTAAAGTCCAGTGCGAGATGATATTATCATTCCTATCCTTTGCTGATTATTTCCGGCCAAGATATTTCCTATTGGAGAATGTAAGGAACTTTGTGTCATTTAATAAAGGACAGACATTCCGTTTAACTTTGGCTTCACTTCTTGAGATGGGTTATCAGGTAAATTTTCATAACTAATTTGACTTTGGAGTTGAATAGATTCTTGAGGAGAATAATGAATGTTGGTTTTCTTGTTCAATAGGTGAGGTTTGGTATCCTTGAGGCTGGAGCTTTTGGTATTTCACAGTCAAGGAAAAGGGCATTCATATGGGCTGCCGCTCCAGAAGATGTGCTTCCTGAGTGGCCAGAACCGATGCATGTATTTTCTACCCCGGTGATGAAAATACAATTGTCAAAAAATGCCCGGTATGCTGCCGTCCGCAGTACTGCAGATGGTGCCCCATTACGTGCCATAACTGTTCAAGATACCATCGGTGAACTCCCAGCTGTAGGCAATGGAGCCTGTAGGACAAACATGGAGGTATGTGAAATAGGAAAGATACATGTTTCTATTTTTCAAGTTTCAACCCTCGAAATAATTTAAATTACATCTACATTCTACTCAAACTTATACTCACTTGACATTTTATGCTTGCAGTATCAAAGCGAACCAATTTCCTGGTTTCAAAAGAACATCCGAGGTAATATGGCAGTGTTGACTGACCATATATCAATGGAATTGCACGAATTGAATTTTATTCGGTGTCAGAAAATTCCTAAGAGGCCAGGTTGTGATTGGCGTGATCTTCCGGATGAAAAGGTAAATTTAAATCATTGTGAAGTTTAGCATGACATTTCTTTTGTGGTTAATCTAATTAGTGTTATCTAATATAACAATGCAGATAAAACTGTCAAATGGAGAACTGGTTGATTTGATACCATGGTGTTTGCCAAACACAGCTAAGAGGCATAACCAATGGAAGGGACTCTTCGGTAGGTTGGATTGGCAAGGGAATTTCCCAACTTCCATTACTTACCCTCAACCCATGGGGAAGGTTGGAATGTGCTTCCATCCAGACCAAGACCGAATGCTCACCGTTCGTGAATTTGCCCGGTCTCAAGTAAGTCTATTACTCAAGTTACTCATTAACTTTAGTGTGAATTCATTTCTTATTTTTAATTTATTATGAAGAATTCTAATAATCTATAATCTCAGGGCTTCCCAGATTGTTATCAATTTTTTGGGAAAATCAAACACAAACACAGACAGGTTGGCAATGCTGTTCCTCCTCCTCTAGCATTTGCATTAGGGAGGAAACTCAAGGAAGCATTAGAACAGTCATTGGAGTGATGGTGAAGATCTCAAACTCTTACATTCCGAGGATCACCAAGGTAGTCAATCGCACGCGATAGCGGCAGGATCGTGGTGGAGCGGAACGGTTGCTCGCTGCGCCAGGATGGCTGGGAGCGACGCAGTTAGCTTTAGCGGCCACTATAGGCGGGTTAAAGTTGGTGCGGAGCGGATCTGGTCGAGGGTTAAACCCGCTATTGCATCTTCAATGGGTTTTAAAGGCAATTTCAAAGTTTCTCCTATCACATTGTAAATACAACAGATTTTACATTGTAAACACAGTAGCTTAGCTTTAATGAGGTTGTTGTCAAATGCCTCTCTGGTAGACTAAAACTGGCTGAGATTGATAATGTTATGATAGATTGTAGTAACTTACTTAATTTCATCTTTATGTAACAATAGGGTGTCTTACATAAGTAGAGCTAAGAACATGACAGCTCATAGTTTAGTAGGAGTAGCTAGAAGAATTATGTGATCCAAAAGTTGGTTGGGAAATGTCCCAAATCCGACTGCATCTATTGTATGGTCTGAAGCTATTTCCAATTAATTCAATGTTTGTTCCTCCACCGCTGCAAACAAATTCTTCTTCTGACTCCAAATCTCAGAGTTTTGTTGTTTGTGCTTGAATCTCGCCACAATTTGTTATTGATGCAGATTGCATCGTAGCTACGATTAATCCTGAGTACATGTCGTGGCGATCTTGTGATCAAATGGTGATATCGTGCCTTCACTCCATGCTGTTCAGCGAGATACTTTCTCGTGTTCTTGGATGCACTATTCCTCCGAGCTTTGGGATTGCCTTCCCCCTTGTATATAGAAGCAAACTCGTGCCAAAATACATCATCTTCCTGTTGAACTTCACGCAAATTCACTGACTAATGTGTCTGTCAAATATTACTTGATTCGAATTCACAAGACTGTAGTGATAAAAGAGATCATAGGTTCAAGTTCAACTCCATCCTTAAACAAAAACATCGATTTTATCTCATCATAATATGTTTCACTAATAGATGCATACTTGCATCATTTCAAACAAAAGTGTTTAGTTAAAACTTACCCCCAAAAAAAAAGAATGAAATTAAAACAAGAAACAAAATTGGCATGATAAACTTTGTTGTATTAATATAGTGTAGTCATTCTTCCACCTATTCCATCTTCCAAATAATGTTCTTTGAACAATTCTACTACAATTTTCTATGCAAAAAATGAAAAAGTAAATAAAAAGTACAAAAGCCCCATAATTTTTCACCCCGTTGTTGGGTATGAAGCAAGTAAATTAAAAGGTATGCAATGAGAATTTATCCAAGACTTTGCATGCAACTTAAGGATCTCCCTTGCTTTGTCCTTAGCCTTATTTCCACTATCAACTTCAAGAACCAAACAAAGCTTAGCAACAACACCAATTCTCAACATTTCTTGAACAACAAAATGTGTAGCAGAGAATCTTGAAACAGATAGAAGAATCCTCACAGCTCTATCATTAGCCAATGTTGAAACTCTCAGAATCTTCTTTGAAACAATAGCTAAACCACAACCATGGCTTAATAGCTCATATCTTCCATCTGCACATTGACATAACATCTCCAAAAGTACCAATATCATCTCACATGGCTTTCTTTCTTTGCAATCAAGAAGAAGTTCTATCAAAACATTAACACACCCTGATTCAATTGCTTTTACTCTATTTCTTCCGGATTCAGCGAGTTGAATCAGTGTTTGTAGTGTTGCTTTTGATGCCTTTTTTGATATCTGATCTTTGAGAAGCTGAACTAATTCGATGAAAAACTCGGTCTTTAGATTCGCTAGTTTTGATGGATCAGCAACTTTTGACAAAGATTTCAACAGAAAAACTGAATATGTTCTTGAATCGTAGTTACCCTTTTGCAGTAATCTCAATAATGAATCTAAAAATTCTCCATTTTTGAAGTTTAAAAGAGTTTTCAAACCTTGTTCTGTTAAATGAAGATTGTAAAGAATATTGATAGCTTCATCTTCTGCATCTACTCTAAAGTCAAAAGCAAAACCTTCAACATCATCATCATCAAGAATGGTAGCTTCAATTTCAAATTCTGTTGTTGAACATGAAGATGAAGAACTTGTATTATTTTTTGTTACTATTGATGCTAAGAATTCGACAGCGCCGGCTGATTCAATACACCTTCGATTTGTCTCGCTTTCGGACGCGATTGTTTTGAGGTTTTTAAGTGATTGAATAAGCAAATGAGGAGAATCTGAAGAATCAGAAGCATCTTTGAGATGTTTCTCAATAAGGGTCTTTGTTGTTGGTTGTTTTGGAGTTGGAATTCTTTCAACACCATGAGAAGTATTAATGGTGCACCATGCTTGAATGAGTCTGCGAAGAGTGTGATTTGGTGTGAGAATAATGAGATGATTATCATCATGTGTGAGTTGTTGTTTAGTGACAGGACATGTTTGGTTTTGTGATGAAAAGAGCCATTTTTCGATGCTTTCTCTGTCGTAGGTTATGCCTGTTGAGACAGTCACTGGATCATTCATAAGTTGTAATGAAATGGGGCATAGGAAAAATGGTGAAACTTCAATCTCTTGATCCATATTTTGTATGGTTGAAGAAGGAGAAACTTTATTTATTTGAACTTTGAAATATAATTGTTTATTGGTGGAGCTAGCTAGAGTTGAGAAAATGAATGAATGAATGATTTGAGAGAGAGAAGGGTTATATATACAAGTATTTTCAAATTATGAGAAAGTCAATACACGGAAAAAGGTGGCTTTTTCATTTATTTTTTTTCAAAAAAGGAGAGAGTTTGACTTTTAGAAGGGTTCATGAGAAAGGCTAAAAATGATCAAATTTACCTAGTCATTACTCATTTCTGCATCAACTTGAACAAAGACAAAGTTGTCAAGTTTAATAAATTTAGCTTATTATTTTTAATGATAAAAAATGTAGGTGAGTTGAATGTTAGCTACTCTCACATGAAAATAAGTTTTAAGGGGTACTTACATACGAAAATTTTATTTTAATAACAAAAGTTGAACTCACATCTTTGTAAAGTATGAGTCAACATTTTACTAAATGAGTCAACTACAATCTACATTATTGACAATGTAACGTCAATTGTAGGTGATTTTTATCATACATAACTAAATACTTCTACAAATAGTGGCTTTTTAACCAAAATGCCACACTATGAAACAGAAAATACTAAACTGTCACACTTTAAAAAAAAAATTCCAAAATGCCACACTTTTGACTTTTCCTAATTACTTCCGCCACCCCGTGGCGGAATTGTACACCCCCTGCTTTTTTTATTTCTTTGCCACATGATGTGGGGGTAAAGTGATGATTTGATTTTTTTAATTTTTTTTTCTAAGCCACACACATGTGGCGGTATACTACTAAATTTTTTTTATTTTTTTGTCTTATTATGTTTTTTTTTCTAACCCTAATACCCCAAATCCAAAAAAATTTCAAAAGAGACAAAATTAGTAGTAAAACACTTAATATTTAACTTATATAATTAAAATATTACAACCACAAATATAAATTACTAATAATTTAGATAATACAATTTCAACAAAAAAAAAAGGAAAATAACTAGTGTTGATTAGATGAACCCGCAATATTTGAACAGTTCTTACGATTATGACCGGGTATTTTAAAAAAGGTCGTCGAAAATTAAAAAATTTAGTAGTATACCGCCACATTGTGTGGCTTAGAAAAAAAATTTAAAAAAAAAAATCATCACTTTATTGCCACATCATGTGCAAACAAATTAAAAAAAAAACATTAGAATACCGCCACATGTTGTGGCCGGAATAAAAATTAAAAAAAAAGCAGGGGGTGTACAATTCCGCCACAGGGGGTGGCGGAAGTAATTAGGAAAAGTCAAAAGTGTGGCATTTTGGAAAAAAAAATTTAAAGTGTGGCAGTTTGGTATTTTCTGTTTCAAAGTGTGGCATTTTAGTTAAAAAGCCACAAATAGTTAGAAATTATATAGAAGAGATGAATATGTCTTCAAGACCTCAAAGTATGATGTATTTTTATTTAACACCAACATACATAATATTTTTATTATGGTGTATACTCTAGTATATCCTAGAGTTTAATTCGATATTATTACATGTATACACCAAATTTAATATCATGTGATATTTTTATTTCAAGTTATATTATTGAAATAAATTCAAATTTTAAATAAATCTTACTTATAAAATTTTGATACTCAACCAAATTTTAAATTTACCTTTTATTATTTATATCTAAGACAGAACAAAATATGAAAATGGAGATAAAATAACACATGGGTACTGGTGTGTCAATGTAATTAAGCATAAGTTATTTGGGATTATTTATTTACCCCTTCTGACTTTCTCTTTATGTTTTGATTATATTTTGACTTTCTCTTTTAAGTGCATTCGTTGGTTTCTCTCTCCACGTTTGGGTTTGACCACTAGCCGACATTTGAAAAAAGTAGACTTCTGTATACTAGTGGGATGGTGGATCAAATGCAAAGGAAACTAAAATCCTCTACATCTATGCTTCTGTGTCTGCACTCTGCACCTAGCTAGTTCAACTTCCAACTTGGATTCTTTGCGGTAAATTTAACACAATTTCTTGTGGCAGATAGTTTCAATACTATATTTATAATTGAATGCAGATATTAATATAAAAGAAAATTTACTTTTTAAATATATATTTTTAAATATATAGAGTAACTAATGTATTTAACGTATAATATAGTCTAAATATATTTTAGTTACTCGTTGTATATAAAAAGTTAACTATATATTATATTAAAAAGTAAACATAGAGGAATTAACTACTTTGATAAAGAGTGTCGTGGAGAAGTTGAAGACATTATTGTTGGTGGAGGTTATTTCTTTAGAGACGTTCAATGGAAGTTAATTAGTTTCCTTACATATTAAGGTTGGAGGATTGAGTTTGTACTCTACAGAAGAGACTACCTTATATACTTTTGGGGCTTCAAGGGAGCAATCTGGAATCTTACAAGAACATATGAGAGATAGTGGAGTATGTAGTATGTACTCTGATTTTGGCGGTGCTCTGGATGGTCTTCATGAAACAATTCCTAATTTTAACTTGAGTAGTTTTACTATGAAGGGCATCCTCCCCCTTAAAGCCCAACATGTTTTGGCGCGTGTTTTGCTTGGTAAAATTGTTCAGGACATGGAAGTTAAGTTTAATATGACCACAACAGAGAAAACAGTTTTTGGATGTTTGCAAGCAGCACATACCCGGGATTTTCTTCTTGTTATTCATATTGATGGATTAAGCCAGCATATGTCACTAGTTGAGTATCGTACTATTCTTAAATATCGCCTCATGATTCCTTTATTTTCAATTGATGAGGTTTGCGCTACTTATCGTAAGGCGTGTTTGGATAACTTTGGGGAGCACGCAGTGCATTGTAGAGATTTTTCAAGCATCAAATACAGACACAACTTTGTGCAAAATGTCCTTTTTGGTATTTTTAGGCAAGCTTATCTGTGAAAAAAAGGCGCATGTGAACTTTTTTACCGGCCCACTAGAAAGATGATCGACTCTCATACCAGCAGATGTTATGGTGTATGGGTGGATAGGCAGTAAGCATGCATGTGTGGATTTGATTGGAGTTTTACCACTTGTTAGATTGAGGACTGAGACTTTTATTGTGAGACAAACAACCCTTAATACTAGAGCTGTCAAAATGGGCTAGCCCGAATGGGCCGGCCTGAATGGCCCGGAATTTTTCCGGGCTCGGACCTTAAAAATCTTAGCCCGAATTGTTTCCGGGCTTTTTAGCCCGGCCCGATAAAGCCCGTTTAAAATATGGGCTAGCCCGGATGGGCCGCGGGCCGCCCGCAAGCCTGAATAATTTTAAATAAAAAATAAATATAAGTAATTTATTTTGAGAGTTTCTTTTACTGCACTATGAGTTTCTCAAACATTATCCACTACTTATGTAGCTGAGGTATTTTTTCCTCAAATTTATCATTTTTACTACTTAAATAGCGGATGAGTAAAAATAGGGCGTGCGAGAAACTCTTAGGTAGAGGATGAGTAAAAATAGGGCGCGCGAGAAACTCGTAAGTAGCAGATGAGTAAAAATATGGCGCGCGAGAAACTCGTAGGTAGTGGATGACTAACAATAGGGCGCGCGAGAAACTTGTAGGTAGCGGATGAGTAAAAATAAGGCGCGCGAGAAACTCGGGCGACAAAAGAAATTCTCTTGTATTATAAGTCGAAGGCCTTTGGCTTCTTTTTTTTGTCGTTGCTGCTAGATATGTGATGCCTAATTTAATTTGTATTATTTTGGATGATTGATAATTAGATGTGTTGTGATTTAGTTTGCTAGAAATGCAATGTATGTTTGAATATTTGAATCTAATTTGTCAAAACAAATGGTCCCTATTTGTTGTTTAGAAAATGCAATATAAATTTAATTCTAACTTGTGAAAAAATTATTGATCCTCTACATATATGTATAATATATATGTATGTTTTTTTTTTTAACTTTTTTTTGTCATTTTTAATTTTTTATTGAAAAATTAAATAAAAATCCGGGCTAGCCCGAAAGCCCGGAGCCTGAATAGCGTCGGGCTCGGGCCATATTTTTCAGGGCCCATTTTTCATACGGGCTTTTTTAGCCCGGTCCCGAAGTAGTCCGACTGGGCCGGCCCGAATTTTGCCGGGCGCCCGTTTTGACAGTTCTACTCAATACTGCTTCAAGTAAAATAGTCAAATATGAAAAAGTCTAACTCGACCTAACATATTCCCATGACAAAGTCTAGCTTGACCTGAACTATATTCCCACCTCTAATATCATGTGAATAAAAGTAATACGAACCCTTGTACCAAAAAAAAAAAAGTAATACGAACCCCTAACCCAAAAATTTATCTCATAAAAAAAATTATCCGTGGCCTTGTATTTTTTATAGTTGCTCAGAGATTAATTTCTTCAAGGATTAATTTCCATATAGAAAATTTCACCGGTCAGACCGCATATTTGGTACGACCTGTGGGCTGTGGTCTTCTATATAATAACTATTTAGTTTGAAAACGATTGGAGTGGATGGATTATTCTGTAAACACATTCAAACAATTAGTATATTGTTTTATTACGTTCATACGTTGTTTTTTTTGTTTTTTTAATCTTTATTTCGACAGAACTAATTAATTAGTTCATACCTAGTTGACTAGCTTATTATGCACGCTGTCATTTTATTTTATTTAAGTAAAACTCTATTATTAATATTAAAAATAAAGGTCATGCTAACTAGTAGTTTGGACACTAATAAAGGTCATTTTAATTTATTTTTTTTTGAACAAGGCAAAATGAGATATATATTATGAACAAGGAGTCTCCTCAGCACAAGGCGTACCAAAGAAACTAAAGTAGAATTACAAGTAAGTCACCGTACAGATCCAAAAGCATAGGAAGCCAAACAGAAAGCTAAACAAGGCTCAAACAAAGCATAAGACTAGACCACCAACTATGGTAGTTTAAAGCTAAAGTACAACTCTTCGCCGTCAACCACCGAAAAGAAAAAGTTTTGATCTTGTCCAACATATCAAGTGAAGAATTTGCTGAGCCTTTGAACAATCTATGATTACGCTCTGTCCACACAACCCACACGCAAGCCAGCCATATGAGTTGCATAAAAGAACGACGTGCGCGAGTACCACCTGCTGAAGTCGTGAACTGAACAAAGTGATCCGAAAGAGTCTGAGCTGTCACCGAAGCCGAACCAACCCAAGAACTGACAAGAGACCACAAAGATCCAAACATGCTGCAAGAGATGAACACATGATGAGCCGACTCCACCGATCCACAACCAGAAACACAATAGATGTCCCCCACTGATAGAATGCCACGAGAGGTCAGGTTTGCTTTGGTAGGTAACCGATCCCGCAAGAGTCTCCATGCGAGAATGGAAACCTTCAAAGGAACCTGAGAATGCCAAATAAGACCTGTCGCTGCCTCTAAAGGAACTACAGCCTGATCCGTCAATAATTGATAGGCACCACGAACAGTGTAACCGCGATCCAGATCTGGCTGCCATAACCATCTATATAAAGGTCATTTTAATTACAACGAGTGTCCAAAAATACTCCATCCGATCTCATATATAAGAAACAAAAAAAAAAATTACAAAGTCTTAAATATAAGAAAAAGTTACTGCAATCATTACTTTTATTTTGAATATTCCAATTTTATCCTTTGTTTTACTTTTCCCCATAATAAATAATAATTTAATTTAAACAAAAAGTAAGGGTAAAAGTGGAAATGACATGTTTTTCCTAATTATTTACTCCACTTTCTTAAAGGGTGTGCTTTTTTTTTTTGTTTCTTATATATGAGACCGGAGGGAGCAAGAGTTTATACATAGAACCTATAAAGGGATGGAATGGATAATTCAACTGGTAAACCTTGTTGAGCTAAAAATTAAGAAGTTTGAGGTCCAGATTTCACATCTTGCAAAAAGAAAGATAGAGCCTAAAAAAGACAAAAATAAGAAGAATATATCAACCCGCAAGCTTTTGTGTTGGGTTTAACAACCAAAAATTTAAATCGAAACAAAATATTTTTTCCTAACTTTCAACCACCATCAAATATTAATTTTGATGTTATGAACCAACCTTTCAATTGAAATTTCCTTATGTTTAAAAACTCTATTTTTACGCTTTTTCCAAATAAATCAAACAGTCGTTAACCATATTGTTTGAAAACAGCTTCTAGTAGACTAGCAAAAGCCACACGGCCCACAAAACTAAAATGTCAACAAAGCTATAACGTTATTCGGAAGAACAAATGGAACACCTAACCAATGAATAATACCACTTCATGTCGCACTAAAACCAAAACAATGCAAAAATAAACGGTTAATATCCTCCATTTCAGTGCAACTAGCGGAGCACAAGATAAACTCATTACAAAGACACCAACGAGCAAATAATTGAGTTTACTATATTGAGTTTCATTAACTAGTGTCCGGACACTAGTTAGCATTTTCCTAATAAAGAAATTGTAACTTTTTATTTTAACTAATAAAGAAATTGTTAACGAGTGTCTCTGGAGCATTTGTTAAAAAAAATAGTTGCATCTTAAAAAAATTTAAAGTTAAAATGACCTCCAAAATATTACTTTTAAATTTATTAAATAATTAATGAATCTGGTCTACATTAACTAGATTTATTAAATATTCAATAAATCTAAAAAATGATTTTTTGTTCATATTTAAAATTGGAATGAGTAGTCCACAAATCCTAGCTCAACTGGTAGAAATACCGAAATTGCTAGTGTCAGACGTCATGACCGGGGTTCGGTCCCTAGTTAATCCACTTTGTGTGTGTGAGTTTTCAATGACTTTGTCATTTCGTCTATTAACCAAAAAAAAAATATTGAAATGAGTAACTTATAGTTTATAAACTCATCGAAAAAAGACTTACTTAATAACTTTTTTTTTTTCACGAGTTTAATTATATCTTATTTTTACTAAGCTTAAAGCTTATAGTTTATGAATTCTTTTCCAATCTTATCATTGCATTGTCATCTTACTTTAAAAACATTAAATATATCTTTTTTTATATCTTAAGATAGTTCAACCGTTAATTATCAAATATTACAAATTCGATGGGTTAACTTATCTGCTATAAATTATAAGTTAGTTTATTAGTTTATCAGCTTAGTTGTAACTTATAAACTATAATTCATCCGTCACAAATTAACTTATCAATTATCCGTTTTTTTTTATCAAACAGGATAAATTCATAACTAATAATATCCTTATGAACACAGTTTCCCACATCAAATACATACACATGCACTGTTTACTGTATTTATAAGATGAACAGGATTGGTATATGTATATATCCTTTTTTTTTTCAAGCTGGTGGTAGCATAAATGTTCTCAAATTCTTTTGAACAATAAATGTTCTCAAATTGAAAATGATGTTGTAGTTGTGCTTTGGAGTATTTTGTTTATGGACCACGTCCATCCCTCCACAGTCCACTTATGCTTCTCTGTCAAGTGCAACCATCAACCCATAGAAATACACAGAAGTGTTCAAAGTTTCGAAATTTACGGTTATGCTTTTTCTTCAATACTTCTTACACTATTAGATAATTAATCTTGAAAATGATTGGAGAGAATTATTCTCTAAATAACGTGTAATTCAGATGACAGAGACATTTTATTATATATACAAGAGATTGGAGTTGGAACCTCTATTATCATATTTATCCGGTTTAATTAGTCTATTAGTCCCTTAAAGACATTTTAGGTTTCATAATGGTCTATTAAAGAAAAAAAGGTCTGGATTGGTCCCTTAAAGACATGTCCGTTAGTCATTTTGGTCCCTTCCGTCAGATTTTGGGGGAAAAAGGTTAACTTGTGAATGATGGCATGTGACTTGTCTTAGGTGAACCAATATATATAGTGATCCACCATAGACCTCAATAATATTTTAAATTTTAACTATTTGATCTTTTTGCCACAAAAGATACCCTTAGATCTTACAGGCCTATTGTATCTAACAATGAACCACCACCAATTCATCATTTTACTTTCATTCATTGCATCTTCATCGTCTTCACAGAAAAATTCAGAAAAATAAAAAAATAAACTTTTTCTTTTTTGACTAAAAAAATAAAAACTTTTGGAATTGAGAAAACTGAAAAGGTACCATTTTTCTTACTCTAGATATTCATTGTGTGGGACTGTGGGCTGCATAAAAATGGGGTTTGTGTTTAACTAGCAATTAAGAAAAATGGGTTTAGTTTTGGATCTGTAACCGAGCTTCTTCAAGAGCTCCACCAGCACCACCACTGAAAGCGGCGCCGTCGGCAACTTCGCTTGCTTACACACTAAAAGAGTAACAGAGACATTGACAAAGATGGATGTGTGGTTAAGAAAAGCAATGTCATATCTTTTTTCTTTTTTCTACAACATCGTTTGTTTTTGCTTGCTTACTCCAGATCTTCTTTTTACTTGTTCTTTCATGATAAAAATTTGATTTTTTTTTTTTTGTTTTATGAATTTCTGGGTTGTTGATTTAGTTTTAGATTTTGTGATTTGATATTTTTAGGGTTTTATGTTATGGTTATTTTACATGATTGTTGTAATTTTGTTATGTAAAGAATTTGTTGTTTTTTTTATGGGTTTTTTTGGAATTTGAAGAAAAAATTCAAGATTTTTTATGATAATCAAGAAGAGAAAAGTGAAGAAGATGAAGAAAATAAAAATAAATTAAGGGTTTGTGGTTCATTATTAGATATCATAGAGTTACAAGATCTAACGGTATAGATTTTAAGTAAAATATCAAATGGTTATAATTTAAACTTTTACTGAGATGTATGGTGTTGGTACATCTTATACATTTAAGGTTAAACTTTAACGGAAAGGACCTTTTTGGCTAACGTAAATGTCTTTAAGGGACCAATCTGTACCTTTTTTTCTTTAAGGGACTATTGTGAAACCTAAAATGTCTTTAAGGGACCAATAGACTAATTAAGCCTATTTATCCATTTTAAACATGAAATTTCTAGTCACTAAACTATTTGACAAAAAAATGTTTGAAATAGTGATTATATCTTGAATAAAACAATTTTTCACTTTTAAAATAAAGGAAATTCACAATTTTCAATATAATTATTTTATCTATAATACACTAACAACTACACTAAAAACACCTTCATACAAATACAGTGGTATTAATCTTGTTTCTATTGTGTTCATACATAGTTTTTGATTTTGACAAAACTAACTACTATAGTTGATTAAATTATTATGCATGCTGTCAATTTATTTTATTTAAGAAAAACTCTATTGGATAAGGTATATATTTATGATAACAAATTAAGAGCTAGCACGCTGCTGGAATCTGATGACTCCCTCAAAATATATTTAATCAGACTTTTTCATATAGTTAGAAAATTCTTTTTTTTTTTTTTTAATTTGTAGTTGATAATTTCATTTTCTTTATTTATGAAAGCAATACTTTAGTGATGATATGTCAGCGCCCTTAGTTTTCTGTTAACTTTTATTATTCTAAAACTTAAAAAAGAGGGATGAATAACACAAGCACGTCATATTTAAAATCAATTCTTTTGCGTATATTACGATGTATATACATCTTTAAAAAAACAAAAACTATACAACAAGCAATCTCATTGTCTTATACTATATAAAAAAATAATCTCATTGTCAACTCCTCAGACATACCAAAAAGGCAAAAACAATTCTCTAAATTATGTGTACATACGTAATTTTTATATATTAACACAATACAACATAGCAATAAAACTAATTGAGATCAATAAAATGTTTCCTTCTATTAAATTTGCTCCTTCTTCAGTTCCATGTGATGCTTGTTTTTATGCTAAATAGAAAAGACTATCTTTCCCTCTTAGTTCTCATACTTCCAAGCATAATTTTGATTTAATCCACATTGATATCTGGGGTCCATTAGCTACTCCCTCAATGACTGGACACAGATACTTTCTTACCATTGTGGATGACAAATCAAGATTCACTTGGTTGTATTTTATGAAAACTAAGTCAGAAGCTCCTACACATATTCAAAATTTTTACTCTATGGTTAAAACTCAGTTTGACTATCACATTAAATGCATTAGGTCAAATAATGGCCCTGAATTTTTTCTTAAAGATTTTTACTCTAAAAATGGGATTATCCATCAATGCTCATGTGTAGCAACTCCACAGAAAAATGGCATTGTGGAAAGAAAGCATCAGCATATTCTAGGAATAGCTAGAGCTCTCTTATTCCAAGCCAACTTACCTACAATTTTTTGGTCCTATGTTGTGAGTCATGCTGTACATATCATCAATAGGTTACCATCTCCTTTTCTCAAACAAAAATTACCTTTTCAAATGCTTTACAACACTCTTCCAGACATTGACAATTTAAAAGTCTTTGGATCTCTGGTTTTTGCAGCTACACTTAAGGCTAATAGACATAAACTAGACTCTAGGTCAAGAAAGTGTATTTTACTTGGTTTCAAAACTGGTGTCAAAGGATACATTTTGTTTGATCTTAAAAATAAAGAAATTTTTATCTCCAGAGATGTTTCATTTTTTGAACACATTTTCCCTTATGCTAGTTCATCATCTCATACAGATGCATCTCCATCTACTGGTGCTATTCACAATCAATATGTCTATGATGATTTAGACTATGACTTGTCACATTCCCATGTTTCTTCACATACTCATAGCACTCACAATCACCCTATCCATTCTACACCTTCTCATCCCAGCACACACTCTTCCACTGATATAATTTCCACTAACACTCCACAGTCTACAAATAATGCTCCATCTCCTCCACCTACTCTTGTTCCTGTGAGAAAATCAAATAGAGTTTCTCACCCTCCTGGTTACTTACAAGATTATCATTGTAATCTCATTACCACTGCCAGTCATGATTTAAATCAGTCTCCATCCAACTCATCCACTCAATGTAAGTATCCTTTATCTTCATTTATATCATACAAAGACTTATCTGCTACACACACACACACACTTTATTTGCAATATATCCACCCTTCCTGAACCTACCTCCTATGAGGAGGCAATGCATGATGAGCAATGGAAGAATGCTATTAGTACTGAATTGTCTGCTCTGATGAAGAACAATACTTGGTCTATGACAACATTACCTTCACATAAGAAAGCAATTGGGTGTAAGTGGGTGTTCAAACTCAAATTACATGCTGATGGATCCATTGAGAGACACAAGGCCAGACTAGTTGTCAAAGGCTTCACACAGACTGAGGGTATTGACTACATAGATACATTCAGTCCTGTAGTTAAAATGACAACAGTTAGAACTTTTCTGGCAATTGCAGCTGTTCAACAATGGCCATTGTTCCAACTTGATGTCAACACAGCCTTTCTCCATGGTGACTTACATGAGGAAGTTTACATGAAGCCACCACCTGGGCTAGTCCTTGAGCATCCTGACTTGGTGTGCAAGTTACAAAGGTCACTATATGGATTAAAACAAGCCAGCAGACAATGGAATGCGAAATTGACTGAAACACTCATATCTTTAGGTTATAAACAATCCAAAGCTGACTATTCCCTCTTCACCAAACAATCAAACACTGGTTTCACTGCTATTCTGGTGTATGTTGATGATTTGGTTCTGGGAGGAACAGACATTAATGAGATCAACAACATCAAATCACTACTTGATGCAAAATTTAGTATCAAGGATTTAGGTCAATTGAAATATTTCCTTGGATTTGAAGTAGCTAGATCTCACAATGGTATTTCTCTGTGTCAAAGAAAATACATTTTGGATTTGTTACAGGACACTGGTTTACTTGCAGCCAAACCATGCTCCACTCCTATGCAACCACATCTACAATTGCATAAAAGCTTTGGCATTCTCCTATCTGATCCCACTGCTTATAGAAGACTCATTGGTAGATTGCTTTACTTAACTCATACTAGGCCAGAGATTTCTTATGCTGTAAGTAAGCTCAGTCAATTCCTTGATTCCCCTACTGATGCACACATGTTAGCTGGAGTTCACATTCTAAGATTTCTCAAGAATCACCCTGGACAAGGTTTATTCTTTAGTTCTTCATCATCACTCACATTGAAAGGTTTTTCTGACTCTGATTGGGGAGCATGTCCAGATACTAGGAGATCTACTACTGGATTTTGCTTCTTTCTTGGATCCTCTTTGATTAGTTGGAAAAGCAAGAAGCAAACTGTTGTCTCCAGGTCTTCTTCAGAAGCTGAGTATCGTGCTTTAGCTCAAGCTACTTGTGAAGGGAAGTGGCTCTTGTATCTACTTCAAGACCTATGCATTCCACATGATTCACCAATCATTCTTTATTGTGACAACAAATCTGCTATGCACATTGCTTCTAATCCCGTGTTTCATGAGAGAACTAAACACATAGAGATTGATTGCCACGTGGTTCGAGACAAGGTCCAAGCCAATGTTATTCACCTGCTACCTGTCTCCTCCAAAGAGCAAATCGCAGATATCTTCACTAAGTCATTGCATCCAGGTCCATTTCAAACATTGCAATCCAAGCTTGGAACGATTGACATACATTCCAGCTTGAGGGGGGATGTTGCTGCTACAACACAGATGAAGAATTGAAGTTTCTCTCTGCTTACTTGTTGCACAAGCTAACGGCTAAAAGTTTGTTAGTTAGTTAGTTGTAACATGATTGAATCAGTTAGTTAGTTTGTTATTTGGTTTAGACAATTGTATATAAACCAATACCATTGTGTAATTGATTCATTGAGTTGTATGAAAATTTTCTCTCACTTTAGAGCTTTCTTCTCCAACGTCTCTATCTCTGCAACTCTCTCATTTGTTTTCATGGCACACACGAAGCTTAGATCATATCTTTCACATATTCCATAAGATTTTTATATCATAAATATTACATGGAAGATATGCATATTTTCTTATTAAATAAATTTATTTAATCTTACGTATAATATAGATTTTGAAGATGTCAAACTTTGAAAATATATCTTATTGACAATTTGTGTTGCCTGATTACTCACCTAAAAAAAAGTATGATTTAGAAAGTCTTATTTGTTGGAGAAATTTTATGTTTAGTTCTTTCTCTTTATGGTAATGCAAAAGATAAATCAAAGCTTTATAATATTTACTATATATTTTGATTTGGATATAATTTTTTTTTCTTTTCTTCAAATGGATAAGAACAAATGAAACACATATTATTGTAAAGCATGGTTCAAATTTCAAATGGATTAGAATAACTGAATCATATATTATTGTAAACCTGAAGTTTACAAATATTCATTCTTAAGTGTATTGAACTCCCCGAATGATGTTAAAGTAATAATTTTTCTTGATCATTTGTGATATAGTTCCCGAAGAACTAAAAGATTATCGAATGCTCTTGAAGAGCTAATGTATTGTTACATGTAGGAACAAAGTTACACATTGAGATTAATTTCTCATGAATATATCTATACATTAGGAAATATACTTTGTAGAAAATAAGTATGGTGAAAAAGTTATCATCTTTTTCCTCTTGTGTGTACTACACTTATATATATTAGTGCAATTGAAGCACAAATTATTGTAAACCAGAAGTTTACAAATTATATTAAGTTTGTTTTTGGCAAGACAGGTTGGGTTATCCCGGATTTATAATGATGCGAAAAATAATTATTATATTATTAGATGTGTATTGAAGAGCCAGAAGATTCTTCAATCCAATAATTTGAATGTTATTAGTTCCCAAAGGAAGATGAAAATTTAAAAAATCGAGTCTCTCAAAATTTCAGAATGTATATAAGTTGATATTTATAAATAATTCACCAATTATAATTTAGATATTTTATGACTTTAATTGATGCATCAACTAAATGGTTAGTTAACTCACAACCAGAAGGTTGTGAAATTATTTTCTCAACTAATTTGACAAAGAGCTCATCTTCTAAATTTTTTACAAGTATTTGATAAGTATCATATCATATGTAAATCAAAATTGATATTGAATATTTTTCAGCATATGCTAATTAAAAATATGGACCTGAAGATCCATTCTTTAGACGTCTAAAGTTAAATGTGTGATTGATACTTATGAAATTATAATTTCAAAATTCTACTTTGGGAACATTCGATCATTTATATTGAGTTTTTGCTTCGCATCAAGCCAATAGGTTATTATATGAAAGTCCTCCCCTTAATTTGCAATTAAGTTTAAGCTTATAACCTAATACTTTTCATATAGGCATTTTTGGATGTGTTGGTATGTTCCAATTGCTCCAATATAATGCACTAAGATGAATTATTAAAGAATATTGGGAAAATATATTTGATATGAATCTCCATCTATTATAACATATGTCATACCCCATTTTTTGACCGATCGATTTTGTTCGGCGTTTAAAACCTTTTTGCCCTCTTTGTCATTTCTGACGAAATTTCGGCAGAGAGGTATTTTAAAATACCTCATTTTGTGTTCATTTATTATTTATATTTATATTATTATTATTATTATTATTATTATTATTATTATTAGTATTATTATTATCATTTTGTTTTTTTTCAACTTTAATTATTTTTATTTTATTATATTATTCAGTTTTTATTAATTTATTTGCTTTTTATTTATTTCTTTATTTTCTTTTCTTTTTTTTTTTAATTAATTAAAAATCAAAAATGTCCAAAAGTCAACTTCCTTCTCTTCCACACGCAAAGGAAGAACTTTGTGCAGAAAAGCAGTACTTGTTTGTCCAAATTCAGTTTTTGTTCCCTCTTTTGATTCTCTTTTCAAACCCTAGACTTGTATATTTAATGAACAGAAGTGAGATGAACAGGGGAGAAAAAAATAGATCAGCCGCAACATTTCTCTTCCCTTTTCCAGATCAAAAATTCCAAAAAAACAGAAACAAAATTGAAAAATCAAAAAAATCAAAACAGTAAATCAAATAACATCAACATCACCTTCCTCATCGCAAAATCCAGAAACACAAACCCAGAAAAAAAATCATAAACCGAATTAAAATTGCAACAAACATTCATCTTCTTCTTTGAAAAATCAAATCCATCATCAAACCTTCATCTTCACGAAGAAAAAATCATAAACAGAATAAAAAAACCCAAACCATTCAAACCAAATACGAAATCAAACCGAATCCCAAATCACAAACACGAACCGAAAACGAAATTGAACGAAAAAAGAAGAATCGAAATCAAAGGTTAACCCTTTTTCCCTTTTTTTTTCCAATCTGGACTGTGGGTTTGTTTGTTTGGATTTTGGATTTAGGATTTAGTTTTATGTGAAGTTTTTATTTGAGAAAAAGATATGGGGTTGAGGGAAATGAATAAGAAAGGATCGAGAGAAGGAATAGAGTTTTTCGTGAGAGAGAAAGAAAGAATGCAGGCGGCGGCGGGTGAAGAGAGAAGAGAGAAGATTGATTTTGTGATTTTTTCTAGGGTTTTTGTATATATACCCCTCCCTGATCCTATGCGCGCAGGTGCACAGCCTTATCGTGCACCTGCGCGCCTTAGCCTTTTGATTTCAATCTGACCACTCCTGATCTATCTTCCCTTTGATCAAATCAGGGACGTCTGATCTATCAGACGGTCAGGATTAATCCTGGCCATTTTTTGTTTGTCTCTACACAGATGGGCCCTTTTGGGCTGGGCTTCACTGTTCTGTTACTTTGTGCACCCTCCTTTTATTTCGTTTTCATGTTCACACCCCACCTGTTTTTATTTTATTTTATTTTTTAGCTTATGAGATAAGTGCTTTTGGCATAAGCTATTTTAGCTATTATTTTAGCCAATCAAGCATGATGTCGAGGCTTATTTTCATCTTTTAATTTCATATTTATTTATTTATGTTATTTATTCCATGCATATCATATTATTTCATTACATCCATTTATTTACCATTTTTACCTTTATTTTTGTAATATTATTATTATCACAATATTGAGTGTTTATTGCTTTTATTAATCACCATTTACTTTTGCTCTTGAACTTATAATGTAATTAGGCCAAGTGTAAATTCTAAATAAAAGTGCATAGCATACCCCCTCTCTTGCATTCATTTCATGTTTATTTTTCTTGCAAATACCTTAGAATGTAATTAGGAATAAATGTACACTATAAATGAAAAATTGCATCTCATGCATATTTATTTTTTATCGCATTCCGTCCATATGCGTAATTTTAAATTCCGAGGGAAAAGACACCGTTTTGATCAAAATATTATCTCGGATTGTCTTCGCGATTAATTTGCTCTTTGCGACGTTAGTATTATTGTTCGCGCTACTTCTTTGTTAATTTGGAACCCAACTTTCCAATTAAAATAGTTAGTCATTTTATTCTCAAAAACGAGGTCAACACCTCTTCAAAAATAATTAATCATTTTCTTCTCAAAAAAAAATGAGGTCAAAACCTCTTTCAAAAATATCAAACAATTCATTCTCAAAAGCATCAAAAATATTTTGTCATCATAACATTTTCAAACTTTGGACTTTAAACCAAAAGTTTCTTTTTATCGCGAAAACCTTGGATTTTAACCCAAGAGTCTTTTACCGCAAACTTGGATTTTAAACCAAATGCCTTGGACTTTAAACCAACGGCGTCTTTTATCGTGAAAACCTTGGATTTTAACCCAAGAGTCTTTTTATCGCAAACTTGGATTTTAAACCAAGTGCCTTGGACTTTAAACCAACGGCTTTCCTTTTTTCGCTAAAACCTTGGACTTTAAACCAACGGCTTCTTTTTTTCGCTAAAACCTTGGACTTTAAACCAACGGCTTCTTTTATCACTAAAACCTTGGATTTTAAACCAAGTGCATTTTCTTCAATCAAACATTTTTAATCATGCGAAAACCTTGGATTTTAAACCAAGTGTCTTTTATCACTCAAACGTTTTCTCAATAAACCTTGGATTTTAAACCAAGTGTCCGCGTCTTATTTCATAATCAAACTTCAAATCAATTTAACCATTTAGACTTTCTTCACAAATTAACATCAATCAAGCTCACATTTTGCCACTTTTGGCTTTTGGTCTTTAAAACCATTTTCAAAATCTTAAAATCAAAACAAACAAATTTACTCGTAATTTTTACCCCGAACTACGGTGGTTTGATCCCTCGGGTACGTAGGTATGAGACTCGTCTCTCCAATCAATAAAATCAACAAAAAAACACTTTTCTTCTTTTCGTCACTTTAAGCATTTTTTATCATCACTTTAATTCCTATACTTATACATTTTTACAAGCAATTAAAATAAAGCGCAAAGTTAGAATAAAAACAAAAGGTTCCTATAGAGTACTATAGATACTTAGGGTGCTAGTATCTTCCCTTCGTATAACCAACCCCCGAACCTTGTTCTCTAAAAAATAGGGTTTTTTTCGAACTTTTTCCCTTTCACTCGGATAAATTAAAGATCGGTGGTGGAATATAAATTGTGATTCGAAGTTAATTAATAACTCGATATCCAAAAATCACCGCGACAACGTATATTGAGTTAAAAATTGGAGACTTGTTTACAGCCCAGAAGGTTGATTATCAAGTGATGAATTAGTTTTCCCAATATTAGGGGGAGAGAAGAAGCAGCTGAAAATGTGAACCAGAAGTTCAAATGAATTACCTGAAATAATAGTTTAGTATTACTATCTCATCTTGATCCTCATATAAAATAGTTTGAAATATATATGCAAAAGATAAATCATTTGCAAAGTTTATGAAATCAACTATCAGTTGCTATTGCTCCAATCAACTATTGCAAATGAGTCTTAACCACCATGAAGCGTGGTAGGTCAGTCGGTTCCAGAGATAAAAATCCTCAAATAAGAAAAGGAGCTAAAATGAAAGATGACCCAAGTGAGGATATTAAAATAATATTTGACATAATTGATTTTTTCAGTTCCAGAAGAACTTATCAGGTACCTGAAATTTATGATAATAAAGAGATCTCGACAAATTATGTCAAGAATATAATACGATGGAACCGAAAGGAAGTCAACGTTGACGATATTTTTATATATAATATAGCGCTATATGTGATAAGAGATAATGAGGATCATGAATCAAAGTCTATTGAAAAATTATAGACAAAACAATGATTGTCTAAATGAAAATATGCAATTGCTACGTAGTTAAAGTAACTTTGCAAAGTGAAATAATTTTGGACCAGTAGTCCGTAAACATGAATATATGAAAATGATGAGATACCAATCAAATTTCTTGCGAAAAGAAAATGATGAAATACAAATATTTAAAGTTTGGTTTACTTGCATAATGGATGCCAGTAATATCCGTACTTAATTAGCATTGTTGCACATGAAATGCTCTAATTTCACATAGATGTTGTTATAGGTTATTTATATGGATCACTTGATGGTGATATTTATATAAAGCTTCTTGAAAGATTTAATTTCCTGAGGCACATAGTCCTGGATCTCGGAAAAATTATTCCATCAAATTGAATAAGAAATAATCTAGGCGCAAGTGGTATAATCGCTTCAGTCAATATTTATTAAAAGAGGAATATACAAATGTCTCTATTTGTCCATGTATCTTCATAAAAGATACGGAAAATAATTTGTTATAATTATCGTGTATGTTGATGATATAAATATTATTGGAACTCCTGAAGAGCTTCCAAAACTAGAAATTGCTTAGAGAAAGAATTTGAGATGAAGGACTTGGGAAAGACCAAGTTATGCTTAGGTTTAAAAATTGAGCATTTGAATAATGAAATTTTTTATGCATCAAGAAACATATTTTGCAACAGTGTTAAAACGTTTTCAATTGTCTACTTCAATGATTGTTCGATCACTAAATGTGAAGAAATATCATTTCATACCTCGAGAAGAGGATGAAGAAATAATTGGTCTTGAATTAGTTTTTCTAAGTGCAATTGGAGCACTAATTTACCTTGCTAATTATACACGTCTTGATATTTTATTTTCTGTCAATTTATTTTCATGATATAATTCTTCACTTACACGAACACATTAGAATGAAGTTAAACATATACTTCGTTATCTTAGAGGTAAATGCATATATGAGTTTGTTTTTATCAAAATTAGAATTAACGGATTATGCAGATGCAGGTTATTTAATTGTCAGATCCTCATAATGGTAGATCACAAGCAGGTTATTTGTTTACATATGGAGGTACAATAATTTCATGGAGATCTGTGAAACAACCATAACTGCAACATCATCAGATCATGCAGAACTCTTAGTATTACATGAGGTGAATCGAGAATGTGTTTGGTTGAAGTCTCAAATTCAACATATACAAGAGAATCATGGTTTATCTGCGAAGAATGGTGATAAGCATTCAACAAATCCGTTCGTGTGAAAATGTGGTAGACCTTTTCACAAAGTCACTTCGGAGTATAATTTTTAAACACTTGATACAAAAGATTGATCGTCGCCGTCTTAGAGATGGTTGTATGGTTGAGGGGGAGAAATAAATATTATTATGTAAAATGATGTTGTACTCTTTTTCCTTCACTAGAATTTTTTCCCACTGGGTTTTTTTTTTCTAGTAAGGTTTTAACGAGGCACATCCTCAATGGACATCTAAGGGGGAGTGTTATGAATAATTATAAGTTAGTGGATGTCCATATCTTGATCTTCCATGTTCCTATAACTCCCACTAGTGAATGGACCATAATTGTATTTGTTCTTTCACTTCTTTAGTTGTGTCCTATAAATAGGACTCTTGCTATGATGTAAATACACACAAGTGAAGAGTTGAATACAAATCTCTCATTCTCTCTATCTCTATGTTTTAGCCCATAAAATTTATTTCTAACATAAAACATGTACCTTAATTTCTTAAAAATTAAAAAACCAAAACTTTAACCAAAGATTAAGGACAGTTTTAAAACAGAGAACGGAAAAGAAAAAAAACCAAAGATTAAGGACTGAGGTACTACCTAAGAACTGTTTATTAATGGACAACATTCTATAAATATGAGCAATAAAAGTAGTTGCAGTGGATCCCATAAGCTTAACTCAGTTGGTAGGATATTGCATTATATATGTTGGGGATCAAGATTCGAACTCCGATCATCTATTTATCTACCTTATATGGATAGAATTTCTAACCAGTAGGCTACTTAACAAAAAAAAGTAATCACGGTGCATATAGAAATGAAAACCTGACCAAATATATGTAGTATGTGGTAATTATTTGGCCTCTTTATCATTTGATTTTAGGTTTGTTTGGTGCGCATAATTATATTTAATCTATTATAAAATTTAAATATGCCTATGTTGCAATTTTTAATAATTATTTTACGTTAAAATATTGTAATTTTAAAAGGAATTTTTTATTTTTTAATTATACAAAGGGTTGAATATGTTTTTGGATCCTATAAAATATGGAACTTCTAAGTTTAGTCCTTACTTAATTTTTATTATATTTTTAGTCCCTATAAATATTTTCTTACATATATTTTTAGTCCCTACTAAAACTAAATTTGTTTAATTATAATTAAACTGTTAAATTTTTGAATTATTTTTCATGTGCATGTTTAAAATATCATATAAAGTTTATTTGAAAAAATTTAGAAATTCTTAACATGATACGAATTAAATATGAATTTTTTAAACTGCAAAAGTTTGAGATAAACATTACGAAAATCATGACTTAGAAATCAAATTTTTAGCTCATTTTTTCTGGAGGAACTTTTTATGATGGTCTAAACATTCTTGCGAAAAAATCATTTAAAAATACAAGTTAACTTAACCGTAGAGACCAAAATAGCATGCATAATAATTTTAAAATAGCGTGCATAATAATTTTTCAGGGACTAAAAATATAATAAAAATTAAGTAAGAACTAAACTTAGAAAGTCATTATTTTGTAGGGACTAAAAACATATTTAACCCTTATATAAATTACAAAATTACTCTTTTGAGAAAGTCGTGTACATATTTAAAAATAATTATTTTATTTTAATTTACGATTTAATTTTTTTATTATTTATATTTTATTAATTTTCACTTTTTTATTTTAAAATATATTTTATAGAATGAATCAATAAATTATTTTTTTATCATATTCTGTTGGTAACCCAGCTCAAATTCAGGATAAATTTTTTAACTAGAGAGACAAAATATGATAAGTTCCAGGATTATCATGTTATTACACCAAACACTAAATTATTTTCTTATCATTTAAATTATTCAGCTTTAAATAAATATGAGACATGGAATTTGTAAGAGGTTATACTAGGCCAAGTAGTTTAATTAACATATCATCCATAAAAAATTTAGAAAATATTGAAAATCATTTGATATGTTATTGAGATTATTAAAATTAACGGTATTCAATAAAAATCCATAAACAATTAACTTTGATAGATCTCAATAACATATCAAATGATTTTTATTTTTTTTTTAAAAATCTTATAATTATTTTATATGACATAAACTTTCAATTCAACACGAAATTTTTCAAAATTCATGTTATTATTACTATAGTGTATTCACTATATGTTATATGTGTTGTGCCTCAAGAATATCTCTATGCTATATGCAAGAAGTAAGCATGGAGGAGCGTAGATGCAGGGGGATTCCAATTTCCAAAATTCTACTGTTGCTTCTTTCCTTTGCATTGCAAATGTCGGCCTTGATGATAGTCAACCCCCAACGTGGAGAGAGAAACCAATGGATGCACTCTAAAGAGAAAGTCAAAAAATAAAAAAAGTCATAATAACTCTTTCAATTAAATCAAAGAGAGCCTCACTTTTCCGTGTATTTGACTTTCCAACACAATTTAAACACTAGTTGGTTGTCATACACTATATAACAGCAAACCCTCTCTCTCAAATCATACCAATTCATTCATTCATTTTCTCAAATCTAGCTCCACCAAAAACCAATAAAGTTTCTTCTTCTTCTTCTTCAACCAAGCATACACAATGGATCAAGAGAACGAAGTTTCGCCATTTTTCCTATGTCCCATTTCATTACAACTCATGAAGGATCCAGTTACTGTCTCAACAGGCATAACCTACGACAGACAAAGCATTGAAAAATGGCTCTTTTCATCACAAAACCAAACATGTCCTGTCACTAAACAACAACTCACACATGATGATAATCATCTCATTATTCTCACACCAAATCACACTCTTCGCAGACTCATTCAAGCATGGTGCACCATTAACACTTCTCATGGTGTTGAAAGAATTCCAACTCCAAAACAACCAACAACAAAGACCCTTATTGAGAAACATCTCAAAGATGCTTCTGATTCTTCAGATTCTCCTCATTTGCTTATTCAATCACTCAAAAACCTCAAAACAATCGCGTCCCAAAGCGAGACAAATCGAAGGTGTATTGAATCGGCTGGCGCTGTCGAGTTCTTAGCATCAATAGTAACAAAAAACAATACAAGTTCTTCATCTTCATGTTCAACAACAGAATTTGAAATTGAAGCTACCATTCTTGATGATGATGATGTTGAAGGTTTTGCTTTTGACTTCAGAGTTGATGCAGAAGATGAAGCTATAAATATTCTTTACAATCTTCATTTAACAGAGCAAGGTTTGAAAACTCTCTTAAACTTCAAAAATGGAGAATTTTTAGATTCTTTATTGAGATTAATGCAAAAGGGTAACTATGATTCAAGAACATATTCAGTTTTTCTGTTGAAATCTATGTCAAAAGTTGCTGATCCATCAAAACTAGCGAATCTAAAGACCGAGTTTTTCATCGAATTAGTTCAGCTTCTGAAAGATCAGATATCAAAAAAGGCATCAAAAGCAACACTACAAACATTGATTCAACTCGTCGAATCCGGAAGAAATAGAGTAAAAGCAATTGAATCACGGTGTGTTAATGTTTTGATAGAACTTCTTCTTGATTGTAAAGAAAGAAAGCCATGTGAGATGATATTGGTACTTTTGGAGATGTTATGTCAATGTGCAGATGGAAGATATGAGCTATTAAGCCATGGATGTGGTTTAGCTATTGTTTCAAAGAAGATTCTGAGGGTTTCAACATTGGCTAATGATAGAGCTGTGAGGATTCTTCTATCTGTTTCAAGATTCTCTGCTACACATTTTGTTGTTCAAGAAATGTTGAGAATTGGTATTGTTGCTAAGCTTTGTTTGGTTCTTGAAGTTGATAGTGGAAATAAGGCTAAGGAAAAAGCAAGAGAGATACTTAAATTGCATGCAAAATCTTGGAAGAATTCTCATTGCATATCTTCTAATTTACTTGCTTCATACCCAACAAGTGGATGAAAAATTAGTGGATTTTTTTTTGTTGTATTTTTACTATTTAGTTTTAATTTTTTTATTTTTTACCTTTTGGGATTTTTTGTATAGAAATTGTTTAAAGAACATTAACTAGGAAGATGGGATTAGGTGTGGACATAAATTAAATATTTTTTGTCCATGTAGAAATGGGTTAGTTGTTTATTGTGAATGACTATATTATACACCATCATTATTGATACAACAAAGTTGTTTATCATGCCAATTTTATTGTTAGTTTTAATTTCATTCTTTTTTTTTCTGGGTGAGTTTTAATTAAACAATGTTACTTGAAATGATGTAAGCATGCATATCTAGTGATAGATATTTGTATGATATTGTGATGAGATAATATTTTGACATAGTTTTTTGTTTATAAAATGAATTTATTATTATTATATGGTAAATTTTTTTATGCCTTTGCAGTTTGGTTAGGTACCGTATCTGAGTGCTAATTGTTAGATATAGTTAAATATTTGTGTTAGGAAAAAAAAATTGTTGGATATTTATCAGAATTAGTTTAATATTGTTTAATGTAACTATAAATTAGTTGGTTCATTCGTATGACTTGCTCTTATATATTGGGTATGGACAGCAAATATTAGTGAACAAGGTTGGGATAGAATATAGGTAGCGGGACATTATCAAATACTGTATTCATATATGAAAAACCATTAATAAGTAATACATATATTGTAGTTTAATTGCCCCTTATGGTAGGTAAGGTCCAACTTTATATATTTTATGGAACCAGCAGCACATATGAAAAGGAAGTGACTAGTCATGTGTTGCTTAATTTTAATAATTTTTATATGAATTGGCCATTCTAATCCTACGAAGGTTTCTTCGACTTGAAAGGTTAAGAAGTTTTACATCAGTTGTGAGATGATTTTAATATATATTATAAGATGGCATACAATATTGTGTTTTCAGTAAGCATGTACTTGCTAAAAAACGAAACGTACATTCATCAGGGCTGGCTATTAGCAAGTGCAAAGTGTACTACATAACCGACCATCTATTCTTTAGGGGCCTCAATAAAAATTTATATGGTAGTAAATCTTAAAAAAATATGAAAAAAATTTATTAAATAAAAATTAAATAAGAATCGAAATGTCTTTGTTAAAAAATAATTTAAAAGGCCCAACGAAAGTGGCTAGGCTTTTGAAAAAAACATAAAGTGAACAAAAAAAATACATTATGAAGATTTATTTGATGAGTTTACTTCAAAAACTGATAGAAGTGAGGTTTTATCTATTAAAATATGAATATTTCGTATAGAGGAGGAATCCGTTGACTCTAGGAGTAACTTAAAAGAGTTACTCCAGATCTCTACCTTCCATTTCATTTTAATCTAATGGTCTAATTAATTATAAACATATCTCACATGATCACTTTTTTCCTTTATATCACATAATCACTCCCTCTCTCCCTTGCCGTCATTGAAGAAATTAGAGTTTATCTTAAAACAGATCCACAAGCTTTTTAATTTATTATTCGGCAATTTCATCTACTTTATAAAAAATTGATTTTCCAAACTTTCTTTTTGAATCTATATGGTTTAGCTGCACTTCAAATTACTGTTTACATTGCCTGGTACATCTATTCTGGAGCACCTCTTCACAAACGACTTTTACAAGTATAACAAATAAAACCTAAGAGTTAGTACAATCCCAAATATGTACGTCGCTCATTATTATTTTTTTCTATAGAATTTCATGAAAGTTTGAATTTTCACATCCATGAATCCAAATAATATAAGAATTGTGGCTATATGATTGTGCCACTTCCCACACCAAACACAAGGAGTCTATTGTGATATGTCTACAAACATTAAAAAGATGAATCACTACACCAATTAATTTGGTGAGCACACATATTGAATGGAGATAAATAATGGAGATCAAGCATATGCAGCGTAGCACCTGTATATTGCCAAGCAAGAGAATGAGAAGGAAATAATGATCACATAGATGGAGGAAAATAATGACCATGTAGAATAACTTTATAAATAATAAGGGCCATTGGATTAAAATGAAATGGAAGGTAGAGATTTGGAGTAACTCTTTTAAGTTACTCCTGGAGTCAACGGATCCCTCCTCTTTCGTATATTAGTTACAATGATGACAATTTTTTATGTTATTAATGTTATTTACAATTTAAGTAAGGATGATTTTTTATAAATCTTTTACATCTTTTTTTATTAAGGCGTCTATTTTTAATATTCGGAACCGGACCTTCAAATTGTCGAGATCGGTTCTGACATTCATTTAGGGAGGAGTGTTTACTAAGATTGATTACCACGTGAAACTGTGTATTTATTTTTACTGCAACAAATTCGAATTCAAATTTTTCCTTTAAGCTCATACCTAATTCACTTAACCCCAACAAACTATAAGCTAATGAAAAAAGCTTGTTATCAAATACCTTCAATTTTATGAAACAAACTTATAAACTAATATAATAAACTATAAACTAGCTTATTTATATTACCAAACAAACACTTAACCGATAGATAATAAATAAATAAATTTGAGTATTATAGTATTAAAAGAGAATCTCTAACTACGCGGAGCCCAATATTTTGTTAAAATATAAAGAGAATTACTTTTGTTACCCAACTAATTTTCCGGCATGTCCTACAAAATTACTAAAATACACCGTTTACTATTTAAGTAGTAGATTCTACGTAAATGTTTTTTTTTTTTTCTTCTGAAAAATCTCATTTTTATAACATCTTCTACTTAAATAGCAGAGAATCCTCTATTTAGGTAACAAATGTTATAAAAACTGAAATTTTTATGTTAGGTAGTGTTTTTTTTCTCTCAAATTTTACATTTTTATATGATCAGCTACTTAAGTAGCGGAAGGGTAAAATGGCACGCGAGGAACTGGTGGGTGACAAATGTAAATCTCAAAAATTAAAATCCTAGAAAGATAGTAATAGTATTGAAAAAGAATCAACACTTAACTGAAAAGAAAAAAAATCACACTTTTGGTTTGTTTCATTACGCGTTCCTATTCTTTACATTCCATCATTCTCTCTTTATAATCTCTCAAATTCACCATTACCATTTCAGATTCATTCATTGTTGAAGAGAAATAACCACCATCACGCGTGCTCCGACGCGTACGCTTGAGTTCTCCTACAGTGCTGTTTGGGTCGAATAGGTTAAGGAACGTTGGTGTGACGATTAATTACAGCGATGATTGTTTTGATGTTTCTTCAAATCGCGGTCGTATTCCTTTTCTAAGGTATTGATTTATAACTTATTCCGCAAATTTCACATTCTTGAATCAAGAATCTTGATTATCCAAGAAGCTTATGCAATTTCCATATTCTTTAAAACCCTAAAGGAAAGTTGTATGATAGTTGTTAATGAAAAGGTTATTCTTGAAAACCCTAAGAAGCTTATGCAATTTTTGGTTGATTTCTTTGTTTTTCTCTTAAACTATATTATGGCATTTAGATTAGGTTATAATCAATTTTGTTTAATTAATTTGTTAGATTAGGAATTTCAATTCCAGAATGTAATGAGATAACTTCAATTGTAGATATGCATGAATTATTTGATTTTTTGAATGTGAAGTATGAATGAACCTTGGTCTAATTTGTAAAAATCTGTGGTTGATTCTAGATTCAATTTGTCACTGATGAGCAAGGGAAGCTCTTTTCTATTTCAGTAGATGGATATTTCATATTATAGTGGTGATATCAATGATAATGATGTTACTAAATGTTGATGTGTTCACTTGTATCTGCTCTTTGATCTTCGTCGATGAAAAGGTTAGTCTTAGCTCTTCGATGATTTAGTTCGTTTTATTTTAATTTTTTTCTCGTCATATATTTGCAATTTGTTAAGGATGAATCATTTTATTTATTTTTGTTTTTTGAATTTGTTGACAATGAAACATATTTTCTCTCATGTTTCTGGTTGATTGTGTCTGACACGTATCGGTGTCGAGCATGATTGGAGAATGGAGACATTTATTCTGGTATCAAAGAAGACCACTAAGATATGTGAGCATAGTCTCTCTTGCTGCCTATTTTGGTTGGGAATTGCAATAGTTTGAATAAACATGTTTACCTTCATGGTTAATTCAAGTAGGAAGGATATATTGAGATTCCACTTGGAAGATTTATGCAGGCCATGGTATTCTTGGGATATAGTCAATGACTAAATGTCAGGGTACATTCATAAAAAGGGGAAAACTCGGTAGTCTTTATTTATGATATATCATCATATTTTGGGATTATCTAATTGAGAAACAACTAGTAAAGTAGGCTGGCTGGGTGATAGACAATCCGAACCTGTTCATTACCCACTATATAGTAGACCGGAATTTTTGATAGGGTCTCAAATGGTGTACTCAACTCAATGAATGCAGGTCTGCTGTACAAAAAAGTGAGAGCAGAATATGTAAATACTCTGCTAGTGCATTTGAATGGTATATGTACTTTTATGAACCAATGTGGTTTGTGTGTTTGTCTTATTCTAAATTAAGATGAGTCCTTGATGCACTTTGCTAAAACAACTGGACCTTTAATTGAAATAAGTATATGTTGACTTACCTGAATTTATCTCATATTGACTGGTTTTTATTTATGTAACAGTACTTGGAGGAGAATAAGCAGTTGATACTGACAATCATGGAAGGTCAAAACCAAGGAAAACACGGAGAGATCTCCCCGTAAGTAGCCTTTTTCCTTACTGTGTTTAATTTGTATTGCTTATGTTTGTTTCTAAGTATTATGAATAGCGTGAGATATACTATAGAATAGTTATGACATTGTGTAAGGAATGAGCATGCATAAGGACGAATGATATAAGGCAAGTTGTTACCAGCTATGTGGGTACTTTTATTACATAGATAGATTTATCTGCTTCACTCATTTTTTGCTCATGGATAGTACAAGTATAATCATTCTAGGTTTAATTTCTATGGTTTTGCCCCATGTACTGAACTTCTCTGCAAAACTACTTTGATGGTTTTGGCAGCAACTTGTTGACAAAAAATTTAAACATGTATGTTTTCACCTGGCTATACTTAATTAAATGATTCATGGTCAGGCATCCACAAATGAGAGGAAGAATTGAACAACTTCTCAAGCAGAATAAACTTAGTAAAAAGCATGTCAAGGCTTAGTTTGGATTGCGTCAGAGTTGAAAGGGAGGAATGAGGATTGTGAAAATTTTGACGTTTTTACAATCTGGTCATTTTCAAGCAAAAAAAGAGTTCCGTAGAAGGTACAATCTTCCCCGCTTTCTTCATTTCTATAAATTTCTCTTTTGATAATGGTTTTGCATTTTTCTTTTATTGTACTGAATTCATAATCTGGAATAAACAATGAAAATGTTTGCTGAAGTTAATCATTTATGCATCTCTACTGAACCTTGGAATGTTGAAAAAGAAGAGTTATTCATAGTTTTTTGTATTTAGCTACAACTCTTGGTTTTCTGTATTCATGTAACAAAGGAGATTAGAATCTGTGGTTATTTTTCAACTGTTGCTTCATGGGTTTTGTTGGATTTAGTAACATTTTTTAAATGTTACTAAATCCCATATTTGTTGTAGTGATTGCCCTAAAAAAATATTTGTGTTGAAATATTTTATTTTCATACTGGAAAATGTATGTGAATTTTTATTCGTATTATCCTGAATGAAATTGTCACTCAGAAATAGCATAAAATTTTCAAACTACTGGATGCCAAAATGACCCGAAAGGATATTATTTCGTTTCATCAATGTTGTTTTGGATGTCTAAATGAAGTATTAAGAATACTTCACTTGTGATATTGATGCCGAGATGACCCTATTGATGCCTTGAATTTACTTCCAATATTGAGCCTCTGTATTTGCTGATTAGCAGTGAACCTACTCCAAGGGACAGTCACACTTGCAGTGTCGTTGGTCATAAACTATTTCTGGGTACTAATGGGATAAATTCACTTAAGGATTTGCATAATTTAGGAACTTGTGAATTATCTTTCTCATATCTTTCTTGTATATATCCATTTAGTATTATAGCTAGCGATACAATATTTGACTCACTCTTCATTATGCCATATTTTGTGTGTAATCTACTAACTTCAAAACTTAGTCCACACTCTCGTGCACCCTCATAAAATTTATCCAATAATGAAGAGTGTGACAATAGATATAATATGCTAAAATGTGTGAATTTTAGCTCAAGTGGGTTGATCTTTGCATGACCATGTACAGCTCTGGTCTCGCATCGTTTTTGCTATTCAATAGTTACATGCTCTTTATCTATTTACAACTTACTGATGTTACATTGTTTTTAGCTTTACAAACGTTGGAATATCTGATTATAAGAGAAGGGCCAGAGGTACGTGAGGGTCATAGCATAGCAGTTATTGGCCAACAACTCTTCATCTTTGGTGGTTATGGACAATCTGCTGATAATAACAATGAGGTCTACTACAATGATCTATACATACTAAATATAGGTAATCTTTCTTCATCATACCGCAATAATGCTCATTAATATTTAATGAGACCTCTTGTAAGTGACATAAAGTAGGATAAATTGACCAGGATTCTTATTCTATTGATTATTTTTGCAAACAAGTTAAAACTAGTCATACTGCCTGATTGGCTTTTTTATGCTCATTATAATTTCAATTGTGAATGAAATTATAATTGGTAAACTTGTTTGGAGCTCTTGGATACATAGGGAGAACTAATGATGCCTTGAATTTATTTGGATATTTATGCCTCAATGACCCTACGGATGCCTTGAATTTACTTGCGGTAGTGATGCCTCGATGACCCTAATGATGCCTTGAATTTATTTGATATATTGATGCCTCGTTGACCCTATTGATGGCTTGAATTTACTTTGCGATATTGATGGCTCAATGATCCTACTGGTGCCTTGAGTTTACTTTTGATATTGACGCCTCATTGACGCTAATGATGCCTTGAATATACTTGCTATATTATTGCCTCGATGACCCTAATGAAGCCTTGAATTTACTTCCGATATTGATGCCTTGATGACCCTAATAAAATGAAGTATTATGAATACTTTACTCAAATGTAAAAGTTGCCTTATTGTGATATTGATATAAATTTTTATTCATTCATAATAGCTCTGATGGCCCTAACTGAAGTATTATGAATACTTCAAAAATGTGATATTGATGCCTCGTTGATCCTAATGACGCCTTGAATTTATTTGCAAGATTAATGCATGGATGACCCTACTGTTGCCTTGAATATTCTTGAGATGCCTCGTTGATTCTAATGACCCTTATATAAAATTTATCCAATAATGAAGAGTATGCTAATATGTGTGGATTTTAGCTCAAGTGGGTTGATCTTTGCATGAGCATGTACAACTCTGGTCTCACATCTTTTTTGCTATTCAATAGTTACATGCTCTTTATCTATTTAAAACTTAATGATGTTACATTGTTTTTAGCTTTAGAATCGTTGGAATGTCTGATTATAAGAGGAGAAGGGCCAGAAGTACGTGAGGGTCATAGCAAAGCAGTTATTGGCCAAAAACTCTTCATCCTTGGTGGCTATGGACAATCTGCTGATAATATCAATGAGGTCTACCACAATGATCTTTACATACTAAATATAAGTAATTTTCCTTCATCATACCACAATAATGCTCATTAATATTTAAATGAGACCTCTTGTAGGTGACATAAAATAAGATAAATTGACAAGGATTTCCTATTTTATTGATTATTTTTGCAAACAAGTTAAAACTAGTCATACTGCCTGATTGGCTTTTTTATGCTCATTATAATTTCAATTGTGAATGAAATTATAATTGGTAAACTTGTTTGGAGCTCTTGGATACATAGGGAGAACTAATGATGCCTTGAATTTATTTGGATATTTATGCCTCAATGACCCTACGGATGCCTTGAATTTACTTGCGGTAGTGATGCCCCGATGACCTTAATGATGCCTTGAATTTATTTGATATATTGATGCCTCGTTGACCCTATTGATGCCTTGAAGTTACTTTACGATATTGATGGCTCAATGATCCTACTGGTGCCTTGAGTTTACTTTTGATATTGACGCTTCATTGATGCTAATGATGCCTTGAATATACTTGCTATATTGTTGCCTCGATGACCCTAATGAAGCCTTGAATTTACTTGCAATATTGATGCCTTGATGACCCTAATAAAATGAAGTATTATAATACTTTACTCAAATGTAAAAGTTGCCTTATTGCGATATTGAAATGAATTTTTTTTCATTCATAATAGCTCGATGGCCCTAACTGAAGTATTATGAATACTTCAAAAATGTGATATTGATGCCTCGTTGATCCTAATGACGCCTTGAATTTATTTGCAAGATTAATGCCTGGATGACCCTACTGATGCCTTGAATATTCTTGAGATGCCTCGTTGATCCTAATGACCCTTATATAAAATTTATCCAATAATGAAGAGTATGCTAATATGTGTGGATTTTAGCTCAAGTGGGTTGATCTTTGCATGAGCATGTACAACTCTGGTCTCACATCTTTTTTGCTATTCAATAGTTACATGCTCTTTATCTATTTACAACTTAATGATGTTACATTGTTTTTAGCTTTAGAAACGTTGGAATGTCTGATTATAAGAGGAGAAGGGCCAGAGGTACGTGAGGGTCATAGCAAAGCAGTTATTGGCCAAAAACTCTTCATCTTTGGTGGTTATGGACAATCTGCTGATAATAACAATGAGGTTTACTACAATGATCTTAACATACTAAATATAGTTAATTTTCATTCATCATACCGCAATAATGCTCATTAATATTTAATGAGACCTCTTGTAGGTGACATAAAGTAGGATAAATTGACCAGGATTTCCTATTCTATTGATTATTTTTCATATTGCCTTATTTGCTATTTTATGCTCATTATAACTTCAATTGTGAATGAAATTATAATTGGTAAACTTGTTTGGAGCTCTTGTTTGGATACATAGGGAGAACGAATGATGCCTTGAATTTATTTGGATATTTATGCCTCAATGACCCTACGGATGCCTTGAATTTACTTGCGGTAGTCATGCCTCGATGACCCTAATGATACCTTGAATTTATTTGATATATTGATGCCTCGTTGACCCTATTGATGCCTTGAATTTACTTTGCGATATTGATGGCTGAATGATCCTACTGGTGCCTTGAGTTTACTTTTGATATTGACGCCTCATTGACGCTAATGATGCCTTGAACATACTTGCTATACTGTTGCCTCGATGACCCTAATGAAGCCTTGAATTTACTTGCGATATTTATGCCTTTATGACCCTAATAAAATGAAGTATTATGAATACTTTACTCAAATGTAAAAGTTGCCTTATTGCGATATTGAAATGAATTTTTTTTCATTCATAATGGCTCGATGGAAAATACTTCAGATTTGATATTGATGCCTCTTTGAGCCTTAGAGTGTGTTTAGATGGGGGAATGTTTTGAGGTAATGTAATGTTTTGAGGGAATTCAAATGATTTGAGGTAAATTCCATTGTTTGGATGATAATTTGAAGAATTTCCAAATTGATGGAATTTTATGAAGTATTTTGTTCAAGCCAAATTTATGGAATTTCAAATGACACCTAAAAGCAAGGAATTTCAAATTCCTTTTCTCTATAAACTTTAAAAAATTACAAATTGATTGAAAAACCTAAAACCAACCGAAAAATCTAAAATCGACCTTAAACACGACCTAAACCCCAAAATGGGTTAAAATACCTAAAATCGGCCGAAAAACCTAAAATTGGCTTAAAACAAAAAAATCGACCCTAAACCCGACAAGAACCCAAAAATTGGCCGAAAAACCTAAAATCACCTAAAAACTCCGAAATCGACCGAAAACCCAAAAATCGACCCTAAACCTGACCAGAACCCAAAATCAGCCGAAAAACCAAAAATATGCTATAAACCCCAAAATCAACCGAAAACCGTTAAAATATGTAAAATCGGCTATAAACCCTAAAATCGTCCGAAAAACCTAAAATCGGCCGAAAAACATAAAATCGGCTAAAAACCCTAAAATTGGCCGAAAACCCAAAAAACGACCGTAAACCTCATAAGAACCCAAAAATCGTCCGAAAAACCTAAAATCGGCTATAAAACCAAAAATCAACTGAAAACCGTCAAAATACCTAAAATCGGCCGAAAACCCTAAAATCGGCCAAAAAAACTTAAAATCGACTAAAAATACTAAAATCGCCTAAAAACCCTAAAATCGACCAGGACCCAAAAAATCGGTGAAAAACCAAAAATCGACCGAAAATCCTAAAATCGGCCAAAAATCCTAAAATCAGTCGAAAACCCAAAATCCGACCATAAACCCGATCAGAACGCAAAAATCAGTAGAAAAACCTAAAATCGGCCAAAAAGCCTAAAATCGACTGAAAACCCGACCAGGACCCAAAAATTGTTGAAAAACCTAAAATTGGCCAAAAACCCAAAAAATCGGCCGAAAAACCTAAATCGCCCGATTTTAGGTTTTTCGGCTGATTTTTTGGGTTTAGGGTCGACTTTATGGTTTTTGCCTGATTTTAGGTTTTTCGGCCGATTTTATGGTTTATAGTCGATTTTAGGGTTTTTGGCCGATTTTAGGTTTTCCGGCTGAATTTTTGGGTTTTCGGCCGATTTTAGGTTTTTTCGACTGATTTTTTGTTTTCGGCTGATTTTAGGGTTTGTAGTCATTTTTAGGGTTTTTGGCCGATTTTATGGTTTAAAGTCGATTTTAGGTTTTTTCGTTCGATTTTTTGTGTTTTCGACCAATTTTTAGGGTTATAGTCGATTTTAGGATTTTCGGCCGATTTTTTGGGTTTTCGACTGATTTTTGGGGTTATAGTCGATTTTAGGATTTTTTGTCGATTTTAGGTTTTCTGTCGATTTTTTGGGTTTAGGGTCGATTTTATTAAGATAAATAAAATTAAACGAAGGAAATTCAATTATATTACCCAAACAAAGAATTTTACAATTGATGGAATTTTATCACTTTATCCAAACAATGAAATTTGAAAATCAACGGAATTCAATTGAATCAATTGAATTGCCTAGTATTTAAAATCCCTTGAAATTCTAGAATTCCCCATCCAAACACACTCTTAAGAACTTCCCTGCGTTGGACTGGGAACCATCCCCTCACGCTAAATTTTCCTTACCAAAAAATATTAATATAAGGTTTTTTTCTGTAATTTTTATGGGACATATATTTTTACCAATGTAATTAAAACCGAATCGGATCGGCTGATTCAACCGGTTCAACCGCGAACCACTTTTATGTCTGGTTCAATTTGACTTGAAAACCGGAATGTATAAGAAGCGGGTGAAACAACTTGTTATCAAATACCCCTACTCTTTTGTGTAAAATAATTTTACCGACGGGTCATAAAATTATTTTACACCAAAGAGTGACAATGTGATTAAAAAAGAGATAATGAGTGAAGAGAGACATGGAGAGAAAATTAGACTGATGTTATCTAATTTGTGAAAAAGTCTTGGTTGTTTATGTTTGGTTTTTTTTTTTAATTTGTTGATTAAGTTCTTTTTCTCAAAATTGATAATTTATGTTACATTTTATTTACACTTTTAATATTTTTAACCAAATCCATTGAAAAACTAGATGTGACCTTTTAATATCGAGACAAATCACATATAGACATGTCAAATTCTTCTCATTCCTTACTCCCTTCACTTCTTCAATAAGTATATATATTCTCAAATTCGAAAGTTTTAGAAACAATATCTAATTTTTCGAAACAATATCTTCATTTAGGAGCAATTGTTCAAATTCACAAATCTAAAACGTTGAATAATTATAAATGAATGCATCATTAATCTCTAGTTGTGAAAAAATAATTATGGTTCACAATATAACATAAAAGACAACGGTGTAAGATGAACATAAGATGCAATGCGCAAATGAAAGGAACCAAATTCTTTCTAGCCATTGGATGGTCCTGCGCTAACATGGTCATCGGTTTAAATATAATGTAGCAGTCAACAACATGAACTGATATACAGACCGTTGAAATCAGTGCAGGACAAGAAACATGAGAGAAATGGCACGAGACAATCCAGATTAGCAAATGAAATGTAACATAAATGACAATTTGACATACTTGAGAGAAAAACCAACACAAAAGACCAATCTAAAAATAAGGGCCAAACTTAAAACCACAAACACTATTTTGTTTTATTTAAAAAAAAAAGTCAAATCACTAGAAAATACTTCTATAATGTGTTATGGTCAATCTAATAGTTGAACAATAAATGTACTTCTTTATCTATCTTTTCTCCTAATCAAGTGGTTGATCTTTGGCGTGTTGATTGACAGAACTAATATTATGTGGTGGAAATTGGTTTGTGGAAGATCCAAAGTCAGCCCTTAGCATGTTTTAGGACTTGTGGAATGCATTTAAGATTGTACTCTGAAAGTAATCACTAATTGTCCATGTCTTATGCTGTTTTTTATTTACACTTTGCACTATATTGACCCTTATAATTGAAGTTTTAAGGTCCAGTTGGCAATTGTTTTGGCCTCAATTGTTTTGGCAAATCAGCATTTATGCAATTGTCACTTTCTCTTGAATTAGTATTATTCTATTTTGGTAAACTCTTGTACATGTATGGTTCATGTTACATGTTTGAGGCTGCAGGTTGTTGAAAATCACTCTCCTTCACTTCATTGATTTTTTCTTATTTTGCATTTTGTTTTTTCTCACACTTAACTAGTGGTGGCTAACGAATCAACATGCTCCGTCCTGTGATCAATTGGTCTAAAAATAGAACGCAGGTGATGATAAAAAATAAAACTCAAAATTCCTTAAATTTTACATCTCAACCATTAATTAATATTTATCCCTTTTAATCAGATTTTAAAAACTAATCGCTCTCTATTGTCATTTGTCAGAATAAAAAAAAAACTAATCACTCTCTATATTTCAATTGTCTAGATTTTTCACATTTTTTTGTCATGTAATGTTATTAGGACCAAACTTTTGTGTAGTGTCATACACAGTTTTTACCGTGTTAGATACATGACGTAGTTATTTTAATTTAAAAACAGTTTTTTTTTAAAATTAAAACAAAATGAAAAATTACATTTTTGTTAGAGGAACATGAAAAACTGCATCTAAAGAATACCGTAATAAATATTGAGACCGAGTGAATATCATAAAATAAAACTATAAGTATAACTACAGAATACTGTAATAATAAATAGATATAATAAGATCTATTTATATAAAACGGTAATAGAGTGGTCAACATACACTGTCTTCATAATTAACAATAGTCGTAACCTATGAAATCCGGATACGTGACACGATACCGATACGGCGATACGGAAAAAATTTCAAAATTCCCGATACGATACTGCAGCGATACGCTATTTAAAAATTAAATTTAAAATTAAATATATAAATATAACAAAAATCGATAATGATGATAAATTAACATTCAAATTACTCAAACTGAGCAAACAATTGATGATTACATACTGAGCAAACAAGTGACGATTACGTATCTTAAGTTAAGTAAGTACTACCAAAAAATAACATAACTAGTACTATCCAAAAAAACATCATAAGTACCATACAAAGAATATCATCCTCTAACATTCACTATTTAAGATAAAACACCTGATGTCCTCCAATTATATAATCATAGAACATTAGTTGTTTGATATTTCTCTGATACGCGTAGCGGAGAAATATCTGACACGTATCGGTAATTTTTTCTTTAAAAAATAATATTAATTATCCGTATCGAAGAGTATCGGACTAGTATCGGTATCAGACACGATACTTTGTCATTTTTGAAGTGTCGGAGTTCCATAGATCATAACAAACCTTGGTAATAAGGGAGTACACTTCCTCTTTAAGCTTGATTGGTTAACATATGTTGCATGGTGAAAAGCAATCCACCGACCAACACATTGGATCTAAACATGGGTGCATTACTTTTTCCCGCATTGTGCAACTGAAACTAAGGTTTTTTCATCTTTGACTTCTAAGCAAACAGTATCAAATCATGTTTAAAATTTTTCTGCAAAAAACAACATAACTCTTATAATTTGGTGTTGAACCTAACTCGACCTTACAAAACCGATTTGTAAGGTGAGGACACTAACAGAAAATCTGGGGTTTGCTATTCCAATCTTGGTAGCTAATTGGTAGTTAATATATAGTAAAGCAGGGTTAGGTACAAATTTGTTGTGAAATAGTTGTTGTATAGGTCGTAGCCTGGATTGGGCGGCAAATTATCTAGCAAAATATTTCTTAGCTAATTTGCAACTAATATAAAGAAAATTCTATCTAGTTCCCAATTAATATCTAGTTAAAATTGTTTAAAAAAAAGCTTAATTAGTATGTTGGTCCCTTAAATATATTTTTGGTTTCACATTGGTCCCTTAAAGAAAAAAAGTTTCGTTTTAGTCCCTTAACTATATGACTGTTTTTTTTTTTTGAGACTTAACTATATGACTGTTAGTCACAATAGTCTTTTCTGTTAATTGGTTTTAATATGAACTATTTGATCTTTTTGTTATAAATGTAACGGTGATGCTTATATGATTGAATTGGAGATGATGAGGGAGAGAGCAAGTGCCATAGCAACCTTTTGCAGCGGTTTAGTATTTCCCCTCACCCCTTACTGATTTTATCCGGGATTGTGGAGATGAATCTGTACTTGCTTCTTCCATTTTGCTGTGATTTAGTTTCCCCTCTTTGCAATGAAACCTTGTTGATTTTATAATTTTTTGGGTTAAAGTTTATTTTTTTGGGTTTTATTTGAAAATCTGAGTTTTATTTGAAGATGAAGTAATAGAGAAAAAAATTAGTTGATAATGGTACAATGGACATTTAAAATTCAATGGCTATTTTTTTTTTCAATAAGATCAAATGGCTTAAATTAAAAGATTTATTGAGGTCTATGGTAAACCACATGTATGTTGGTACACTTAATATATTTGGTGTTAACAACTAACGGAAAAGACCATTCTAACAAACAGTCATATAGTTAAGGAATCAAAACGCAATTTTATTTCTTTAAGGGTCTTTGGTACTTAATTTAAGCCATTTGATCTTTTAATTTAAGAAGAAGAAAAAGTGTTTTCTTTCCTTTTCTTATTTTGTCTTGGTATTTTATCAAACATATTATTTATGCAATGAAAATGGATAAATAGAGCAAAGCTGCACTCTTCTTGGAGATGCACTAAAAATATTATCTTATTGTTGAGATATCCCACTAGCATCGTATGTATGCAAATAACCAAGACATTCCCATGACAATGCAGCAAAACATATATATATATATATGGCTAATGCTACGGTGGACCACCTTCACAAGTGGTCCACCGTGGACCAAGTGATCTACCGAACATGAATTTTACAAAATTCACTGTTGGATTGAAAGTTTATATCGTATAGATCATCCATAAATTTTTTAAATTTTTTTGAAAATCATTTGATATTTTATTGAGACCCATCAAGATTTATGTTATTTAACGACCGTTAATTTTGATGTGTCTCAATAACATATCAAATGATTTTCAATTTTTCTAATTTTTTCTATGGGTGATCTATATGATATAAACTTTCAATCCAAAAGGTGGATTTTGTAAAATTCGTATTCGTTATAGTGTTATTTGTGACTGGTCCACCATGGACCACTTGATGAAGTGGTCCATATTAGAATTTACCATATATATATATATATATATATATATGTTGTTTCAGTCTCTTTGCCTCTTGCAATAGAGCTACAACATTCTTCAATGCATCAAGAAAAATAAATAAACAAATGTTTCAAAATTCTTTTGTTTGATAAATAATAAGGGGATTTTGTTAATTTTTTGAAGGATAACAAAGGATCATGTTTACAGAAAGCAGACAGTAAACTGCAAGCATTGTTTTTGGTTCAAGTACCTGATCCCTTGACATGCAAGGCAAGTGAGTGGAGAGAATGGGAAAAAGCTCAAAAATGGGAGTTAATACCAGAAATTTGTTTCAACTAAATTTATTTACTGGAAACTAATCCAAACTAGATAGTCATGCTGCAATCTTTGGTTTGATAGCAAACCAAATTACACTTTTTGTAGATAATTTCTTCCAGGAATTAATTCAAGGTTACCAAATATTTGTTTTAAAACATCATCAGGTCATAAACTGCATTAGTATTTCGAACGGTAAACAAATCTGCCATGCATCGATGTTAGAAACAAGATTTCTTCACCCTGGTTTTTAACTTGATCTTCAGACTTTCCTCATCAGAAGATACAGCCTCTGATCAAGCTCAAACTTGTTAAAATGAGAGTGATCTCCCTTCAGCAGCATCAGAAGCCCACCAAATGAAATTTGTAACTCCCTGCCAAAAATAATATTAAGAACAAAAAATCATAAATACGTCGCAGTACAACCTTAAATTAGAATGTAAACTATCACATTCAACTCTAACGGGGATGTTTGATGAGAAACAAATCTACTGATTAAGACTATAGTACTAAATCTAAAAACAAAACATGTGACAATGAGTTCATAGCTCCCAGAAACTAGCTTCTAAATGACTAATCAGCAAAACTATACTCAAAGTAAAACAGTATTTCATTTCTCTGTATCCCCCATACACAAAGCAGGTAAAAGACTTACGCTTTTTCACGCCCTCCTGAACCCTCTGTTACTCTGTAGAGCTTTCCATACATGACATATTCATAGTTATCAGCTATTGATTGCCGATTACCCTAGAGCATTAAAAAGCAGCAGATTTATGTTAGGCAAAGCCAAGATTACTGATTTGGAACACAACAAATAAAGGAATGAAATAGCAACCATAAAATGAAAAGATGCAATCTGTGCAGTAGCAATGTTATTTTGCATTACTTGGTTTTTTAAGAGCAAACAGAATTGTTTTTAATCTGATATAAAAAATTCTAACAGTTGTAAAATGAAAGATAGGATATTTTTTTAAATATCAAAAAGAATTGACTGTTATCACCCATCCTTGTCAATTGTGTCTCTTGAGAACTAGGAATTTGTTTTTCTTTAAATTAATGTCTCGTGAACTTTTTGGATTTGCGAACCATATTGTCGTCATTTACATCAAGGCTGTCACTATTATCCAAGTCACTTTCTTTTTCATTGATCATTGCTTTGAGCGAGATCTTTCTTTTCTTATCACTTTCAATGATTCGATTTAATTAATTTATGTTCTATGTCTTCGACAACTTTATTTGGTAAATTGCATGAACACGAGCTTGAATTAAATCGACTCGTTGAAAGTGAACAAATAACATAAACAACCAAGTCTTATCCCACTGAGTGGGGTCAGCATTGAAAATGAACAAAGTGATGAGAAAATAAAAAGATCTCGCTCTCAAAGCCCTTAATAAGGAGGAGGAGGATGACGAGGAGGAGGAGGAGGAGTGGGCGGGGGGATTAATGTAAATGAGGAAGATATGACTTATGAGTCAAATGGATCGCAAGTTTGAAATGTTCATGAGACATAAACGCAAAGGAAAATAAATCCGTAATTCTCAACATAACAATGAAGAAAGAACTTCCGTCAATCCAACTTGCTACAAGTGTGGTAAAATGGGTCACATAAAACCCAATTGTCCTCTAAGTCAAAAGAAATATACAAAATGAAGGTTTATATTGCTTGGGATGATAATGACATGAACTCATTAGATGAATCAGAAAATGAAGAAGCAAATTTGTGCTTCCTAGAAAATTATGAAGAAGATGATGTAAACTCTCTTGAGCTAGATTATGACTTAACTTATGATGAGTCACTTATTGTTTATGAAGAGCTAAATTATGAAACAATTAGACTTAGAAAAATTGTTCTTCTAAGAAATCCTACTATCTTCTTGAATCAAAAATTGAATTTTTAAAGAGATGGAGGTTCTTAAAGAAAAACAAGATTTTGTAAGTGAAACTTTTTATTGGTACCTCTTGTGAAAATAATAAGGAAGAACTAAAGAAGTTTCCACGTGTGATGGATGCAATATTTTGAAAATAAAATTGAGGATTTGCTTATTGCAGTTGCAAAATTCATAAGGGGGAGAGACAACTTCAACATTCCAAAAGCCAAAACATGCTTGTGTTGTATTGTCTGCTTGAAGGCCAAGAACTCCAATTGGTATCTTGATAGTGGCTATTCAAAGCACATGAAGGGGGTCAAAAACAAGTTCTCCATACTAGCCAAAATAGTGGCTATGCTTCATGTGGTGACATTATAGAAAGTTCTTCTCCAAAAAGGAATTGCAAATTCAAGAGAAGCAAAAACGGTTTACACTTTTCACTAAATGCTTTATGTTTGTGATATAATTTTCCTGAATATATGTATTGCCATACTTCTCACTTTCCTGCTCTTTGATAATGCCAAAGGGCAAGTTATATGATTTGCATGTTTTAGGGGGAGTGAATTTTTAAATGTTTGCATATAGAAAAGGAGAGTATAATATGCACTTATCTCTGACATACATTTCATTATTGATTATTTTTATCCTATCCTAGCCCCCTTATTGAGCAAATCTCTCCATGAGATGTTTGTTTGTCATCATCAAAATGGGGAAGAATGTGAATGTATGCTTTGACTGCAATAATTTTGTTTTGATGATTGACAAAATAAGTCCTAGAAAGACAACGATGGAAAAAGAGGAAAAGGAGATCAAGGGAGTAATCATCAATTGTTTGTTGTTTTCACAAACACTCAACAAACAATTTCACAAGTTTTAATGTCGGTAGATAAACTCAAATAAGTCAACCCAAACAAGACTCTGGTTCGTGTGTAACAAATAATAAAAGAATTACCGGATTATAGTAGCCAGTGTCTGGGGTGCCATCCGGATTGAGTGTTGGAACCAGCGCAAGGGAAAATTTCTGTCCCGCCTTTAATGGGTATAGCTCAGAATTGATGTCTAGTTGCATAAACATATCGAATTTTTCACTTCTTGCTTCAATGCGGTTAACTTAAGCAGAACATAAATAAAACTGTTATAATAAAGTTGCATGTCACTAATAAGAGCAATCCCACTAAGATGATAATAATAAGGGTACCTTTTTCAAATAACTTTTTGTCATCTGGGTTGACTTTCTCAACTCTAAATATATCTTCAAGCAGAAACTCCACCATTGTAGCAGTTTCCCCTTACTGCTGAAAAATTAGGTAAAGGAGATCTAGTATCAACTAAAGTCAAATTAAAAGGTTTCCCTAATCTTTTTATATAATAAGATGTAACAAGATAAGGAGAAGAAATTAATGTTATTTACAGAACAAAAGTTACAGACGAGCGTGCTTTTGACCAGTATGTGGAGGTTGGGTTCCACCAGTTCTTCTCTTCTCTAAGTGAGGACAGGGTGGAGAATGAATGAAATAAAGTAGGGATTTGGGAATTCGTCATAGGAAACACAGAGGTAGGGGTTTTTATGGGTTGGGTCGAATTTGACCAAACCTGATACCCAAACTAATCATTTTTCTTTGGTTCCGGGTTGAGTGCCTAACCCATACTTTTATTAGTAAAACCAGCCAACAACCCTAGTCATGAAAAAAAAGTTTTTAATTCTATGAAAAAGTGTAATTCAATAAACACACTTGTGGTACTTGAACAATATATAAGAACAAACATAAAATTTCAGCACTTAAATTGAATAAACCTGAGCACAGTAACTCTCAACCAGATAGCACAAGGCCAAAAAACTTTAGGGTATGTTTGTAAGTTGGGTTTTGGAGGGCTAAATCTGTATCTTGATAAATATTTGAGATTTTCAAAAAATTGAAGGAATAATGCAGTGGCGGACCCAGGATTTTTAGTGAGCCTGGGCAAAACAAGCCATGACAATTTATAGATCAGATTGGTGAAACAATTAACTCGGTAGGTTGACGTTAATGTGGTAGGTGAAAGTTAACGTGGTAGGTGGGCGGTAATGTGGTAGGTGAACGTTAGTCTCTAACTTATACACTAAATGAAATATTCACAAACAACACGAAAACTTTTATTAATTTCAACATATATTTTAAAACATACAACTAAATGAAACTCACAACAACGTAGATGAAACATATTCTAACTGAAACTCATAACAACATAAACGAAACATCCACTAACTGAAATAGCATTTAAAGTAAACAAACAACACGACATTTGTTAATTTTCATATCTTAATATAGCATACAAACGTCCCCCTTACGGATCAATTGGAATTTGGTTAAACATGGACTGCACATCTGAAGAATCTTTCAATTCTTTCCACCCGTATTTCTTTGGTGCATCTTCAAAGGATAAACTTGAACAGTTAGCTGCCAGATCAACCCACATTTCTGCATACCCAAGCTTCAAAATGTTGATTTGTTTGGCGTGTTGGTAATGATACATAATTTCAATTCTTTGTTTGATTGATTCAACGGTTGTTAAACTGATATCCAATCCAAGATTACACATCTCCTTGTTACCGCGAAATTGGACTTGGAATTGATATAATTCTACTAAAGGAGGAATTAGAGAACGACGTGAGCTATTCATACTTAAGTTTAAAATGAATTGTTGTCTGAATACGCATACATATATTTATATAAATTATGTTCTGATTACAACCACAAAAATTGTCGGTGCAATGTCGATCACAAAAAGTGTCTGTGTAATGTCAATATTTTTAAAAAAAAATGGATTTGGTTATATATTATTAATTATTAATACAGCTTCTTTTTTTACCCCCTTGATCTCTTTTGTACCCCCCATACATTCTACCTACAGATAGACCACTTCGGTTCGTAGAAACCGAAACACAATTCGGTTAGTAAAAACCGAAACATTTTGTGCACTTCGGTTAGTAAAAACCTAATCACACCAGGAATAAACCAAAACAGACTGCTTCTGTTTTCCATTACCACCTCAATACAAATGAGGTTCGAACCTGTTTTTTACACATCATAACATGATGATTTCAAACCAACAGTTCTACTACATCAAAATACTATTTATGCATACATCAAACTACTATTTTAACTACTTCAAAATACATCAAAGTCCATAATGCGGAAGCCATATCAAAATACATCACAGGCTATGTCATTACATATACTACCCTATGTGATTACATCAAAGTTCATTCAATTGTCATTGGATTGTCTTTACTACCAACACCAACAGTTGGATTGTCTCCTCTCTCGATGCTCATGAGTTCCTCAAACTGCTTCTGCCTATCCATTAAATAAGTTTCCCAATCCTTAGTGTGTTCTGCGGAATGTCGCTTCCATTGAGCATTTGTTTTAGGTATCGGACAACCTTCTTTTAACTTCACTAAAACGTAGTGATTAGGTAATGCGCCAATGCAAATAACCTTTGAAGACGGGTTTGGTGGTGGATAGCCACGCAATGGGAAAAAGGTTTCACATGCTCCAAATCCATGTTTTGAGAGCTGCACAACTACTCTCTCAAAGATAGTAGCTACGATATGTCCCATATCTGGGAATGTGAACCATTTATCTTTTGGTGCAACTGTCTTCCTAAGAGAGGTTCTCTGTCTCGGACCTAGGAATAGTGCATCATAAATATATTTCCAACAGTCCTCACCATCAAACATGCTAACATACATACTCCTATGCAAAGTCATCTCCCTTTGCATGTTAAGCCGTGCCAACTCAAAATCCGCTTCATTGTTTCTTGTAGCTAATGCTATCGCGCGGAACCCACAATAACCGTCACCTTCCACATTAACTATATCTTCAATAAAAGGATGCATACACTTCGGCATGTGGTCAAGCTCAACAATTTGAGATAGAGTCGGAGTAAAGTTACCAATGACTGGAGCTTTGGACACAGTAGATGATGAAGCTTGTGGTAATGATGCCTTCGACTGAGATGACTTTGACGGATTTGATTGAGATGCTTGTGTCTCCGCAAAGTATGCATCAACATGCTCCCACCGGAACTTATCTCTAGTTGTGGAATTTTTTTTTGCCACGAACCGCCGCCTTTTTCTTTTTAGCCCCTTTTGATTTAGCATCTTGAATCGGAGATTTGAGAGAGGTAGATTCAGGATATGCAATTAGACGGAGTTGATCTCTGATTTCATTTTTCATACCTTCATCTGATGTTTTCAACCGTTCCTACAAATAATCATAGAAATATGTCATTAAGCAAACAAATAATTATATCGTTACGCAAACAAATATCTACAATTATATCGTATACGAACCTTAATTGCTTCTCACTCTGCCGTGCATGAATAATCGTCCTGGACGTCCCCACCGCCTTCTTGATTATTGAAACACAACATCTTCCAGTGATTGTACACCTCATCCAGTCTAATAGGTTGGTTGTGTCTTAGCTTCTTAGCAATCAAACATGCACATGGCAACCCATAATTAACTCTCATCAAACAGCCACACTTTTTGCTATCCATACCAACATTGTCGACTCTTTTTGCTTCTTGGTAGATGTAATCCAATGCCGCTCTAGAAACTTTGAAAGCTAACAAAGAGTACAGTTTAACATCCTGGTATATGTGTTCCTCTATAGACATGCTCTGACCAAATTGAGTTTGAACTTCGGTGAATTGAATTCCCAACATTTGATGTATCGCTTCCCATCCCTTCACAAATTACCAGAACTGTCCGTCAAAGATTTTTTCAACACACCATGGGCACATTCAACTCTATTTGTGGTATAGTTGCCCATGTGCATATGCTTGTCTACCCAAGCATGGACAACCTTTTCTTTATCCGTGTCCAAAACTGTTTCTTCAACATATGCTTGTCCTCCTTGACCTCTTCTCCTTGTCTTACTTTCACTAGCTCCTTTATCTTGGACCCCACATTTTTCTCAACATGAACTCGACAAACCAATGCAGCCGATGATGGAAATACTTGGGCAACAACATTCATCAGTGTCCTATCTCTGTCGGTCAAAATCACCTTAGGCAAACTACCTTCATTGCTTACAAGTGACCGCAATTGTTGTAGAGCCCAAATGAAATTATCTTCTTTCTCGTTTGTAAGCCATGCAAAACCAACATTATACGTCGTCTCGATTGAAGTGAACCCGACTATCTCAAATAAAGGCATGTTGTACTTGTTGGTTTTGTACGTCGAGTCCATCAACAAGACAGTGGGAAAAGAGTTCAACAAGCTCACGGATCTTGGATGTGCAAAGAAAAGATCTTGAAGATATTTACCTCCTTCATCAACAAGCGACCGACACTTGAAAAAATATTTGTTGTCGCCCAGATGTTTGAATAAGTGTTGCATTTCACTCATGGACGCCCTCATTTTAGCTTTATACCTATACCGGGCGTTGTATACTTGCTTTGATGACATCGTGTTCTTGGGATCTCTATCTTTCAATGTCGAGATGATATTTCTTGGTGGAACCAAATTCTTGGTCATTTCATCCAACAATACTTTCTCTTCCGGCTTCAACCGACCCGCCACAAGATGCCCCTCAAGCTCCGTGTCCAACTCGCGGTTGTGTATGTCATTCACCACTGTCATATGCCATAACTTTGTTTCTTTGGTGTAATAACCACGAAGTCGGAATGGACATCCACACTTCCTCGTTCCAGTACAATCGGATTTCAACTTCTTTGTAGGTGGCACGTACTTGCCGCTCCGTTCGCACTGCAACACAAAAAACGACTTTCTACTTTTATCTCCGCCGTTGTCCGATCTCCTAATTATAATGGTAAACTTCAATTTTTCTGCTACTTTTCGAGCCCATTCGATCAAAACTTCTTTGGACTCCTCTTTAGCCTCAGTCGCAAAATGATTTCCGGTGTCAATTGATATTGGTGGCGGTTGAACTGGAACCGGAACAATGTCAAGTGGTCGTGGCGGTTCATCTTCCATTACTACAAACCAAGCAAATGCAAATAATTAAATTAGCCACTTTTAATTGTTACAATCCTAATAGAATACAAAGTACACACCTACAATACTAATAAGCAATTTGCACAACAATTTATAAGCCATTAGTAAGCTCTTCCAACCAAATTTCAAAATAAGTCAGAAGCTGCCTGGTTTTTCTAAAACGCAGGAAAATTCGGTTCATAAAAACCGAAGCCAATTTCGGTTTCTATTAACCGAACGATTCCTGTCAGACAACCTATGAAAACTAGACCTATGACAGCTACATTAAACACAATTTAAATCGGTGGTTACCTCAATTTCGAGCTTCAATGAGTGTTGGAACCTATAGAGCAACCTTTGATGTTGAATCCAAGCCTTGAATGAGCAACAAAACGTATTTGATTTGGGGATGAGAATTTGAAAAGTTTGGATGAAAATAAGAAGTGACTGGTGGTTCATGTATATAAAGATACGCTATGGTTTTTAAAAATCGAATTAGTCCTTCGGTTAGTAAAAACCGAATTTTCATGGCACAAATTTTTGATACCCCATGGGCAAAAACGTCAGTTTGGGGGGTAAAAAAGAAATGGGGGGTCGGAAAAGCAATTTTCATAATGTAATATATAGTCATAATATTTCAATCACCCTTTTAGGGCCCGTTTGAATCAACTTATTTTTGAGCTTATGCAAACATTTTATGCAATATAAATTAGATTTTATGCTATTTTATAAGTTCACACTAGTGAAAATTGTATTTTTACAAGCTATTTTATCATAAACTACCTTGACAAATTTATAAAAATACATAAAAATTGCATAAATTATTTACATAAGCTCAAAATAAGCTAATCCAAACAGACCCTTAATCAATCTTAGAAATGTTATATTATTTATTTAATTTATATATGAAAAATAAGTCTTCAATACTGTTTTTCTCCAAAACCCATCGTCTAAACAGATACCTTTATAGCCATCACTATGATCCAAACATAAGCATGAGGTGTTGAGCTTTACCAAACACTAGCCATAGACCAAAGAAAATCAAAACCAAAAAGCAATCTTTGATTCTTAACATTACAATTGCACTATATTCCTTAAATGCACAACCTTAAACATAAACACAATATGACCAATAGCCTAAGCACCAAAATTTCAATCAACAGTGGTATCACTAGTTCACTATCACACTAATCACAAAAAGTACCAATGTTTATTTTTTTATGTTTTTCGGGTAGATAGACGAAATGGCAAGTCACTGAAAACCCAAACAACAAAAGTGGAGGCACCGGGGTTCAAACCCCGGTCATGGTATCCGACCTAGCAATTTCAGCATTTCTGCCAGTTGAGTTAGGATTTGAGGACAAAGTACAAATGTTTAAATCACCAATGGTATCACTAATTCACTATCACAACACTAATCGGCAATTAAAGAAGTTACTCTTAGAATTTTAGGACTCTAAACAGTTATCAAAAGAAATAAAAATGAGCTTCAATCAAATTAAGGCACACATTTCACAAGAAACTAATAAAACCCTAGAATAATATAAGTACAAAATTAACATTTTACCAATACAGGACGAAGCTCAATTAAAGTAAAACAAAATGATTAGAAGAAGTAAGAAACAAAGATAATGAAAGCAAAAGAAGAAAATAAGCATCGATCTATGAAGCAAAGGAATAAGTGAGAGAAAAATGAAGTGCGATAGTTAATAAAAACAGAGGCGAAAGGGTCGAAATGTTGAGTGGAAAGTTAGTGTGACTGACCGAGAGAGAAGAAGAAAGGAACGGTGGCCGGCGGAGCTGGGTAGACAGGCAGCGACGGAAACGAGTGAAGGATGAAAGTCTCAGCGTTTCAAAATACTCTCCCTCGGTTTCTTTTATACTCCGCGTTTCTTTTTTTTTTTTCTTCACAATGTTTTTATAATTTTTCTTCACAATTTTAAATAGGGCTCGTGTGATTAACGAAAACAAATAAAAAATATTTTTTTTATGAGAAAAAATAATTAACAACTATAATAATTAAGTTGTTGTATTCTAAAAAAAATAATTGAAAAATAGGGCCCAAGCACTTGTCAAGAATTCAAATTAAAAAAGAAAATTGAGTATTATGTAGTGAATAATTAAAAGGCTTCAATGCACAACTTCTACTCTCTAAGGGTGCGTTTGATCTGCTAAAAAACAGGGGACTGGACAGGACAACTTTTATTGTACCCTGTTTGATTCAGAAACTGTTTATGGGACTGGACAAATAGGCAGTAAGGGACAGGACAAAAACAAGAATTTTTGTCCCCTACTGAACCACAGTACAACTTTTTGTCCACCGTACAACTATAAAAAATACGAAAATACCCATTTTATTTTTTAATATAAAAAATATTATCTCTCTATCTCTCTCTAATGCAGTTTTGTCCTGTCCTGTATTATCTTGTTCTGTCCTGTACTGTGCTGTTCTGTCCTGTCCAGTACCTACTGTTTTGCAAATCAAACGCACCCTAAAGCTCTTCTTGACTAAGACCAGTTCTGGAGGGAAAAGGCGCGTGTAAATAACTTCACGTTTGGTGACCGCAACACTTCTTATTTTCACAGGTTGGCTAAAATCCGATCCTCGACTAAGCAGATTTCCTTATTGCGTCACGATCATGGTGTTATCACTACGGAGGCAGACCTCGAACTATTTATTGTGAATTACTTCTAGAGTATTTTTTGTGAGGATAACAACTGCATTCCTAACTTAATGATTCAGGACTGCATTCCTAATTTGGTCTCTCAGGAAGACAATGATTTTTTAGCTACGGTTCCCTCTGAGTCGGAAATAAAAACAACAGTCTTTGAAATGAATGGAGATGGTGCCCTTGGCCCCGACGGTTTTAGCGGTCATTTTTTCCAGCAGTACTGGGATATTGTGGCCTCCGATGTTGTTTATTCTGTGCAATCTTTCTTTTTGACAGGAAAGTTACCGCCGAACCTCAACTCCAATCTTCTGCTTCTAATTCCTAAGACACCGGAAGCAGATCGCATTGAAAATTTTCGTCCAATTGCTCTAGCCAACTTTCAATTTAAAATAATTACGAAGATTCTGGCGGATAGACTCTCACAAGTGGCTGCTAAGATTATATCACCGCAACAACGTGGTTTTATTCCTGAGAGACATATTGCGGATTGTGTGATAATTGCTTCGGAGGCTATAAATGTGTTATCTAACAAGACTTTTGCTGGAAACATTGCTCTGAAAATTGATATTAGAAAGGCCTTTGACACGCTGGATTGGAATTTTTTACTAGCTGTACTTAAGCAATTCGGTTTCAGCTCTATTTTTAGTTCATGGATCAGTGAAATTCTTCTTTCAGCGAAACTCTCTGTTCTTGTAAATGGTAAGTCTGTGGGCTTCTTTTCTTGCACCAGAGGTGTTCGACAAGGTGATCCCCTCTCGCCATTGCTCTTTTGTATTGCGGAAGACGTGTTAAGCAGAAGTATTTCTAAGGCTCTTCTAGACGGTAAGCTCAGTCCTATGTCTCTTTGCCGGAATGTTGTCATTCCAACTCATGTGCTTTACGCCGACGACATCATGGTTTTTTTCAAAGCTACTAAGTCAAATATTCGCTACCTGTTGCACATTTTTTATTCTTATGGTAAGGCTTCCGGGCAGGTGATAAACAAGCAGAAGAGTAAGTTCTATCCAGGTTCTATCTCTAATTCTAGACTAACAATGATAACGAATTTGCTCGGCTTCACAATGGGAAGCACTCCTTTTAATTACTTGGGTTGTCCAATTTCTGTTGGGACGCCTAAGGTGATTCACTTCAAAGCAATAGCAGATAAAATCAAGGTGAAGCTTGCTTCTTGGAAGGGGTCTTTATTATCAATTATCGGGAGAGTTCAATTGGTAAAATCTATCATTCATGGTATGTTGGTCTACTCATTCCACATTTATGTTTGGCCTAAATCTCTTCTTAAAAAGCTTGATAGTTGGATTCGTAACTTTATATGGAGCGGTGATGTCAACACCAAGAAGATTTGTACGGTGGCTTGGCGTAAGATTTGTCGGTCTCTTGATGAGGGTGGGCTGGACATTCACTCTCTTTATAGTATTAATAATTCTCTCATGCTACATCTATGTTGGAAGTTTTTCTCAAGTAATGATCAATGGGTTGTTATGTGTCGGTCTCGCTATTTGAAATTTGGACTGCCTAAGAATTCTTTTTTAAAATCTTCCATTTGGCATGGCATCAAGCCGCATGTGAACACGGTGAAGACTCACACACGTTGGCTTCTTGGTTCCGGCAACTCTGTGGCGTTTTGGCTAGACAAATGGTTGCAGGAACCTTTAGTAGATTTGTTTCACCTTCCTACATCGTCCTATTCTTTATTGACAGCAAGAGTTTCAGAGTATATTGAAAATGGTGTATGGAATATTCCAGCGAGCATTGTCCAACATGATGCTTCCATTCAAGCTAGTATTGACCAAATTATTCTGCCGAAACAACCATTAGAAGATAGACTCATTTGGTGTTCTTCCAAAGATGGTATTTTGAGTGCTAAACAAGCTTATATGCATTTGTATCCGCGGCAGAATCAGATTGATTGGACAACATGGATTTGGCATGTGTTTGTCCCGCCTTCGACATCTTTTATAGCATGGAGATGTTTTCATGATAGAATGCCTACGGATGAAAATCTAATGAAGAGGGGATGTATATCAGTTTCGGCTTGTGATCTTTGCCTCGCTCATTCCGAGACGACTCCGCACTTGTTCCTTACTTGTTGCTTCGCGCAACAACTCTGGATGTGGCTAGGCTCGCTGCTGAATATTAATTTTGACTGCAGCACTTTTTCTAATTTATTTATGAGTTTGGATGCAAGTTGGAGAACATTTCTTAATAACATTGCATTAGCTGATGTCCTTCATGTTATACACTCAATTTGGTTGGCTCGAAATGGTGTCCGATTCAACAATGCGAAGATTACTGCACATGCGGCAAAAATGAAGATTTTAACCTCGATTAAGCACAGCGCCCAACTTGCTGCGGGTGTGTCAACAGCAGCGGAAAAACAGGTGTTGCAGAAGTTTTTTCTTGAGCACAGACCAGCACCCCCAACCACGGTGAAGATGGTTCTTTGGAAAACACCAAGCTTTGGTTGGATAAAGGCGAATACAAACGGTTCAGTGACGGCTGGGTCTGCTGCTTCGGGTGGACTGTTTAGAGATTATATGGCTAATTTCCGTGGTGCTTTTGTGCAGAAAATTAGCGGACATTATGTGCTTCATTCGGAGCTCACAACCTTGATCCTTGCCATGGAGATAGCCCTCAGTAGGCAATGGAATTTTATTTGGTTGGAAAGTGACTCATTGAATGTCTTACAAGCTTTTGATAATATTACTATAGTGCCTTGGGATTTGCGTAATCGTTGGTCGAATTGTTTCATGCTTGGTCTCACCTTAAAATGGTCTCATATTTGTCGGGAGGGCAATGCATGCGCGGATAAACTTGCTAATATTGGGCATTTACACACACGAACGAGGTGGTGGGAGTCCTTACCGTCGATGTTACAGGATGATTTTCTTAGTGATAGACTAGGAATTCCTCAATACCGTACTACTTGATTTATTTTGTCTGATCTCGTATCTTTGGGGTTAGGCCTAGTCCCCCCCTTGTAATCATCTTCTTTTTTTCTCTTTATTTTAATTTAATATGAGCTATAGGTGCAAAGTGGGGAAAGGTAGGGGTGCCAACATAGTTGGGATGTCTACCTCCACCTTGATATCTAACTGCTCTTAATTTATCAAAAAATAAAAAAATTTAATTCGTCAAAAAAAAATTTATTTTTTTGATAGATAATTTTTTTTAATTCTCTTTTTTAGTTTTTTAACTAGTGTTTTGGGTCTTTGTAAAATAAAATAAAAAAATCTAGTGTTTTGGGTCACTAGTTAGCAAGACTATTAAAGAAATAGTAGCGTCTCTTCAAAGATCCTTCATCTAAACACAAAAAGTTTAAGTAGTTTGGTACTCTTAGAGTGTGTATTAATAACAAATTTATCCAAGAGATAAGTCACACAAACATTCTCAACCCTATTGTTAACATTCTCATATCTCTTTATTAGTGTGTTGAGGTGAGGCTGAGTTAACTGCAACTCTCTATAGTGTCTAATGCGACTTATTAGAGCTTGTGAGCTTGCTAAGCAGGGTCGGCCCACACCCATGTGTCGGGTGTGCAGCGGCATCAGGCCTTTTGAGGTCCTATAATAACAATTATATATTAATGTTTTCATAAAATGTCAAACGTGTATCAATCAATAGATTAGTGGTAACCTATAATGTTTTTTTATGTTATTTACGATTTAAATAGAGATTTTTCTTTTACGCTTTTTATTAGGGGCCATTTTTGACATTCGAGCAAGGACTTCAAATAGTTGGGGACGGTCCTACTGATAAGGCTTAGAGATTACGCGTTTTAAAAAGTCTCAAGTGGCAAATGTACTAGGGGTAGGAGTTAAGAAGGTTTCTCAAGCATTATATTGGAAAATCTCACCATGGGTGAGAATTGGAGTAGCTCACATTAAGTGAACCAATATAAATTTATGTTGGTTGATTTCTCTATCCCTTAAGTCTTTACTTTAAGCATTTGTTCATATCACACACAAGGTATTCACTTGTTTTTTATTAACTTGACTTACCCTTCAGAATTTTTGAAAGTTAACATACATTCTAAACTTCTGAACTTTTCAAGTTTTAATTTGAGACAACTCAGTAGCTTTCGATCATAACATTCTCAATCATTATGAACCAACAATCCATCGTTGATCAATATAACGCTCTCAATCATCATCAAAGAACAACGATCAAACGTTATGACCAATCGACAAATTTGCATTGGCAAGTTTCTCGACAAATTTAAGTCAAGCTTTGTATGTTATTATTTTGCCATTGTTTAATTGTATTTTTAATTGTGGTTATAGAACAATGTAGATCTAGTTTGTTTAATTTATGTGGTTGTAGGTTTCTATTGTTTTTATAAGTGCAAATATGATTCACTAATTTGAGCTTCACTTGCATATAAATCAATGTTTTTAATAACAAACCGGGCATCTAACCGGTGAGTCATTTGAGTCATGACTCGATTGAATTATACCGCTCTGAATGGGACAAAACTGCAACCAAATTGGCAAGACAATTTTGAATTTTTAAGTTCAGTTTGGTTTTTAAAACATTGATATAGATATCTGGTGTGTTATGCTATTGATATGTTATTAAACTAGGGGTTATGCTGATTAAGTTCAATGTGATATTTTGTCACTTGAAGAAACTATAAGACATGCCTCTTTATATTGTGCCACTCATATAGTTCACATTATATTATAGACTATATTGCATAGCACAAATTGTTTACGTTACCCTCACAAATCTAGCTCATTTAATTAGAGTATACACTATACAGTAAAAATATTCGACAGTTCTTTCTTTCTACTTGTTCTTGTATGTTCTTTGGAGGAATCATAGTTAGCTGGTTATAGAATTACTGAATTTTGATTAACTGTCTTTCGTTAGTGAAGATTGTGTGACCAGGTTGCCGGGGAATTATTTCCGACTTCACAACATTGGAGACATCCATCCTTGTTGTGGCATAGATGGGAAGAGAAATGACTTATAGTTACTCTCGTGGGTCACGGTGAAGATGTTTACAAGCATAGACCCAAATGGAAAGCCCGTTCCCAAAGACTAGTCCATTAGGTGGGAAATTCCTAGACACTTATAATTCCTCAATGTGGGGCTCGTGACAGATAGAACACCGGCTCTGATTTAGTTTGTGTCAGGGGTGCATTTTGCATTGGACCCAACTGGATACTGGTTGTTTTGTTCAGTAATGGGTGCATTTTGCATTGTACGGAAAATTTAGGGGGCGAGGAAGGTGCTCCTCACCATAGCAAATTGACGAAGTCTTGTATTGACTGTATGGCAACCTCAGTGTGCTTGCTGTCTCATTGAGATTTCTTATCTGTATGGCAGAAAGTTACTCTCCTAATTCCATGGCTTTGTAGATCATATCAAGAACAAGTTTATCCAGAAATCTCACTTTTACTTCACCAGAAGAACAAGAGGTTTATATACGTAAATGGCTCGAGGAACTAATTAATAGGTTTTGAGGCAGAGTTCAAAATCTCCTTTTATCCTGCTAAGGTAGCTTTGCTATTGTCTTCAAGGTTTAACTTTCACGTCAAGTTGCATTGATCAGTTCTCACACTTTACCTTCTTGTGCATAGTTTTCCAAAGAAAGGCCAAGTATAATAGCTGCCGGCAATACTTCTAAAATTCTACCTGCCAGGGATGCTGATATTGCTATATTGGAAGAACCAGAACATTTGAATTGGTACCATCATGGTAGATGATGGACGAACAAATTCAACCATGTTATCAGTGCTCTCCACACAAATTAATGTAAGCTTGCATTAACATGAACATGACTAGAAACAATTATAGTTTTTTTCCTTTATTAATTTGTCATGAAGTTATATATATATATATATATGGGTTTGCTAACTTATACCCACTAGGCATGGCAATAAAACTCATATCCGCGGGTACCCGCCCAAACCCTACCCGCTTTGACGGGGAAAACCCGAGTTGACTGGGTTTGGGTTTGGGTATGGGTTTTCCCCGATTTCAAAAGATGGGTTTGGGGCGGGTAACAGGGACATTGATACCCACCCCGAACCCGTCCCCGAACCCGCCCCGCTTATGTTAAAATTATATTTTACCTCTTTAAAATTAAAAACTCTTAAAGAATCTCTAAAATTATATTCATATGTTTATTTTTTATTTTTAATTTGAGTAATAAACAAATGATTTTCTCTATTTCTTTTATTTATTTAAAAAAAATATTGTTAAAACAAAATAATTTTGGACTTATAACCTTTTTTTTTAATAAAAAAGTGCTAAAATACAATCATAATTCATGTGGAAAGAGGCGTAACGGGGATACCCGAACCCCGTTGGGGATACCCAATCCCCGTTGGGTAGGGGTTTGGGGTTATACTTTTTATACCCGCATGGAATTGGGATGGATTTGGGGAAACCCGAACTTTATGGATTTGGATTTGGGGATGGCAAAATTCGTCCCCGCCCCGCCCCATTGCCATGCCTAATACCCACCTGAAAACATGAAGATTTAAGTTAGTATGCACATTTTTACTTTGGACTAAAAAACCATTGATATGTATTATTTAAAACTAGTGAAATAAGGATAATTTCGTAACTTTCATTAAATTATTTAGCACCTACATTTCTCATTTACACTCACTTTTATGGCTTAACATAACACACTCATAAAAAACACAAGACAATTCTGGTCTTCAATGAATAACCATATATGTTGTTCAACGATAAAAAAAACATCATTTTTATAGATCTCTTGTCTGGGACTGCTTTTCTACATTAAACTCAATTAATAAGAACTACTCCTTTGAAGCAAACGAGTCACAAATCTAAGCTAAAAATTGGTTAATGAACAATTAGGCAATTACTACGAAATCATTCATTGGATTTGACAATTACTTAGAAATATATATGTAGTGTATATAGTGTATTATTATTTGTGAACTATTTTTCAAAGAATGTGTGCATGTGTTATTCCCACGTTGATTTTTCTCTCATATTCTTTTTTTTATAAGGCATGGTTGACCCTCGAAAAGGAAGTAAAATAAATGAATTTTTTTATGGCAATTTTATTCACTACTACAACACGAAATATTAGTATTATTTGCATTAATACGTATTAATTATGAACAAATAAATCAGGTCATCAACATATTAGTCTGACTATGAATGAAGCAAATTGCAAAACTGACACTAATGTCTCAACTTAATTATAAAAGAATAAAATATCACTATCAACATGTAAAGAAAACGCTTGGAGGTGCATCTAATTTTATCGGCAACGTTGCCATGAAAGGTGAAATAAAGGCAGTGGTCTAGCACATACAAGGGGATATGAATGGTGAATCTCTTAGCTAGGGTGGAAATGAACCGAACCAACTCGAACAAAGTTTGAGATTCGATTCGACAATTGATTCGTTGAATTTGGTTCGTGAACCAAATGAGCCGAACTTGAGCTAAATATTAAGTTCGTTAATTAAATGAGCTGAACTTGAACTATATATAGTTCGGCTCGTTTGGTTCACGAGTTGGCTCGATTATATATATAACACTTCATAATATATTTTTAAATAACACTTCAAATATAAATTTTACAAAATAAAAGACACTAGTATTATTTCTCTTTGGAAGCATAAGTGATACTTGTTTCATTGATACTTCACAATTTATGAACTAACACTAAGTCTCACATCGGTTAAGTTATCTAGCATTGAGAGAAAACTTTGTTATAAATAGGTGGGGTTTAGAAGCACAACAAAATGCTTATCGTGGATTTGTTATTGTTTCACATTTTCCTAAGTGTGATAATACTCCCAAATACGGCTGACAATGAACCGAACAAACTCGAAAATAATTCGAGACTCGAATCGATAATTAACTCGTTGAACTTGGTTCATGAACCAAATGAGTCGAACTTGAGTTGAAAATTAAGCTCGTTAAATAAATGAGTCGAATCGAGCTTAAACGAGTTCGACTCGACTCAACTCATTTCCAGCCCTACTCTTAGCAATACCTCCAAGCTATGTGATGTGAGTTTGTAAGGGATGTGTGTTTGGATCCCCATATGTGATTGTAAGTGAATTGAAGTCTATAGAGTGGTACTAAGAGATTGGTGTATATGTTGGATCAAAGAGGTTAAGATTAAAATAAATTGGAAATGGATATTTCTAATTAAGACAAGGAGGGAACCAAGAGGAAGAAGCGATGGGTAAAAACAAAACTACCAAAAAGGAAAAGAGGCGTCAAATAAAAAAAATGAAATAGACCACTTGCCAGGTCATTTGCGATCATTTCACGAAATCTCTCAGGCGATAATAAGCATTTTCCAAATAAAAATAACACGAAAAATGTGCATATATTTCTATTTATATATTTATATGAACGACTATTTTTTTTAATTTAATTTCTACGAGAACTTTTATTTCTGTTAATATATATTAATATGAAGACCTTTTTTTTTCGTAAGTTTTACGAAATCTATATATTTTTACTCATATTAATACGGTGGCAAATTTTTTTAATTACTACATAAATTTACATTTTTTTCATATATTAATATGTGATCTATTTTATATTGTATATTCCTATGTAGTTCATATTTCTACTTTTTTAAATTTCTATGTGGCTTATATTTCAACTCATATATCAATATGATTGCCTATTTTTTAATGTAATTTCTACGAGAACACATGTTTCAACTTATGCATTTATACGGATGACTTTTTATTTTATAAATCATACTTAGATCTATATTTGTACTCATATAACCTATTTATTTTATAATTTTCATGGAATCTATATTTTTAGTCATATATTAATGGGATACTATTTTTTTTAATTTCGACCGGAACCTGTATTTTCGCTTAAATATTAATACGAGAATCAATTTTTTATTATTTATATTTTCGCTTAAATATTAATACGAGAATCTATTTTTTTTTACTATTTATAACGTCATAATTTTGTCCATAAAATATAGAAATTTTCTAATATTCAATCTCCGTAGATCCCCGCGAGTACCGTGGGGATCCGTGGGGATGGGGGCGAATATTCCCTCGTGGGAACCGGGATGGAGGCAAAAATTCCCCGCGACATTTCGGGGCGGAGAACGGTGATGCTTCCTCCGCACATTCTCCGCTCCGTTGACATCCCTAATTGTAGTCTATATTTCTACTCATATATTGATACAAACATTTTTTTTATGTTCATATCCACCTCAAATTTTCTTCTATATATCTCATAGAGAAATTATTTTCCATCAACTTTATAATTCTTTTATTGATTCCCACCCACAACAAAAATTAACAATATTAATCACCAACTACTAATATTAATATTGACCGTTTAAAAAAAAATCAAATAGAGTGGGAATCTCATCATGCTAGTTTACTAGTATCCCTTATGGGTATATACAAATTAAGATAAACTTGCTAATTATTTTAAAAAACTTAGTATATACTATGGAGTAATTAAAACATGTAGGATACCACAGCCCTAGTATGTATGTGGGTATCTCATCATCATTGACCAACAATAGAGTGCACATACCCTCTCAATTATTGTGTCAGAATTTATAAAGTTGATTCATGGGCCAAACCACTTTCAAGATTGTCTCACAATAGTGTCCATCACACACAATTACTATTTATTCAATTCATACATGTTCTACCAAACATTTTTCCATCAAGAGAAAATTAAAGCAAACTAAATAAATAAATAGTAAAGCACACGCACGAAAGGCATAGAAAGATAATAATACTATTTATTTTGTTTTTAAAAATGAAAGAAAATACTATATATCCTACAAGCAATCCAAACACTGAATATGACTTTGAAAATTACTTAATCTACTAATTTGGATATTAATTACTAGTTCAGATTCAAGATCAACAACACATTAGAAGAAAAACAAAAGTAAATTTAGAAAACCCTTCATATATAAAACCATGGAAAATGACCTTCACATTTCAAAACAGAAAGAAATTGCAATTTACATGATTTTGATAGTTATGTAAGAAATATAAATATATTTAAATTACACAGTTCTTGGAGTTGTCTATACTTTCTGAGGCACTAAATACTCAAAGCCTTAATTAATTTTTTATAGAAGAAAGATGCTAGAGGAACCCATGAATCAAATCAAATAAAACACTAAAAGCAAAATATCAACTTTATTTAATTTAATATTGTAACTTTTTGCCAATTATCTACCAAAACTCGACAACAAGGTATCGCATTTGCATTGGTTTAGCCAATTCATCACAATCTCGTTGTAATTCAAAAGCCCACTAACTAACAACTCACTTTTTTTTATTAGAAAAATTTAGGAGTTGAATTTTAGAATCACCTAAATCTATATTGTCTTTTATATGTTTTTTGTTCCTTTTCTAAGGCATGCCATATATTGTCTTTTTATTTTTTTGTTATTAGTTGAAATTTATGTGACTCCTATTAAATCATTCATCTATAAAAAGATAGAAGAATTCACATTATGTGTTAAAATTAAAAGAAAGAAAGACAGAAAAGAAGAATTAACATAAATCTAAATTAATAGGAAAATGTTAAACGGTGTCCTAGAGACTGTTTAAAAAAGCAAATATAATAATATGTTATTGAAATTTGTACAATCAACTCCTCAAAAGTCTAAAAAATAGTATTTTTAATTTGAATGTTTTTTTTTTGTTCTTTAATCAGTGTCCGGAGCACCGATTAACATTATCTAAATTAATAACATATAGAATATAGTATTAGTATCGAAAAGAGAGTATCAATGAGAGTATTGCGAAGATTACTATTTGTTTAATATAGTTTTTATTGTGTATATATTTTTATTTATTAATGATTTTATCATAATTGAGATATGCTCTCCATAATCCAATGACATATATAATATGTCACATTGTCACTCAAGTATCTTTCATAGATCGATTACTACCCTATCATATATCTTCAATTGTATATAAATTTTTTTATTGTTTAATACTTTAATCGCTTAAATTTTGTTGATGTTAATGTTGTCCATCTTTTCAATAAAAAGCATTATAAAGCAAACCCTAGCTACCACTTCCTTAGAATGGATAACATTTTCAATATTGTCACTATCTTACCCCTTTATAAATTGGAAATATCTTTTTTTTGTTGAGAAAAATGGAAATATCTATGATGCTTTCTTTTGTCTCTAGTAGGGTGATTTAAATATTTTGGGTATGTGGAAATTAATTAACGAACACATATCATAAAGTAGCTCGGATCTAGGCAAGCTAGTTTTTCTTTCACTTTTTTTATTTGATTTGATCATCTCGGTGGTGTTATTATCCTTTTCGTTAGTGAAGTTCCACTTTTTAAAAGATCCAATAAATAATAAGGGTTGCCCCTCCCATCATATACGATGGTGAGGTGGGGTTCCATGAAAACATCACATTAATTATATCTCACTAAAAAATACTATAATATATAAAATTTGAAATAGTTGAAAAAATTTCAAAGAAAAATATGTTAAGTTGATGGATCTTTTAATAGCAAAATATATTAGCGAATTGGTGGTGTTATAATAGATAGATAATCGACGGTTGGTTAGAACATTGTATTATATATACAAGCGATTAAGGTTCGATTCTGGCCATCTCACTTATCCACTTTAAAAGTGGAATTTCTAGACTAAAGAACTTTTACCAATGTTCTCATAAGAGGTCGATATTTTGGAAAATACAATTTTTTTTATTATTTTGATAATACTTAATTAATTGAAATTAGCTATATCTTTTTAAGATGTGGGAATATAATTTGATTTGCTTAAATAAAAGCTCATTTAAAAAAACAAAGTGAATGTACATTTCAATTTCAATTCAACGTAATATACTCATAATACAAGTTGTGAATATAAAGATACAATTAGACTATATAGTATACTTTTTGGTGTAATCTTTACTTCAAAACTGTGTATCTTCCGTGTGTAATAGCGAAGGCTATGCCTGTATTAAAATTAAAATTCATTATACAAAACAAAATTCCAAAAGCTAGATTTTTTTCTTGCGTTAACTCCCTGGTTCCTAATAAAAGGGTTTCTAGATATTTAAAATTCGGCCGAGGTAAGTAAAATCTACAGGTCAAGAAATTGTTTCATCCAAAAATCGAATTTAGGTTCTTTCGAACGATCCATTCTATAATAAGCTCCTCTTAAGTTCAATGACTTAATTACCATAACCAGATTCAATAACAGACGAACTTCTCCAAAAACTTGCGCTGAACCTGCTCCACCAACACAAAGAAATTATTAAGATAAATAATCATGTGGCTTGCTATATTTCATATTCTCATGCATGCATTAATGTATAAGAACCGTCAGATCAGCACCGTGTTTTCTTCCAAAACGAAAGTGATATGTTTACCTTAAATAAAACAGCATTTCATAGCATAACCCGGGGAATATTGCTTACTTATCCGCATAGATAATGCATGTCATCAAGCCATCTTCTTACGTTAGTGGGAGGTAGCTAGCATCACCGACTTCCTATGAAGTTAGGATATATGACACGATACCGATACGATATCGACACGGATAAAATTTCAAAATTTTCGATACGAAACAGCCGTAATAAGTTATTTAAAAATTACATTTAAAAGTAAATATACAAATGCAAAAAATATAAACATAACAAAAATCGATAATCATAGTAAATTAACATTCAAATTACTCAAACTGAACTAACATGTGACAATTACATATATTAAGTTAAGTGAGTATTACCAAAACTAGGAAAAGACCCGTGCTTTCGCACGGGTCACATAATATTATGATTATGAAGTCGATGAAATCTTAAAAACTTATGAGTTTTTTTTTTTTTTTTTTTTTGAGGTTATGAGTTTAATAAAACCAACATTAATATGGTATTTTCATTAAATATATGCGTCTCTCCCGTTGCAAATTATTGTGTGTTTGTATTTGGGGAAATAATTTTTGTTATGTCTCGAATGATAAAAATTTGAAATTCCTGCATAAACATATTATTTGTAGTGACATCCCGTTGATAATACCTTAAAATATTATTAGTTTAATAACCTGTTAAAGTAATAAAATTTTAAGGTCTTAATAACAATAATATGCATAAAATTGAAATTTGGATCAAAGTTCGAAGGAAAAAATAATAATTATACATCATGAGTCCATGTTACGCAAATCATCACACAGGTATATACGAATATTAAAATTTAGGGTTAAATATAGTTTTGCTTCTTTTAAATATATTAAATTTCACTGTTAGTCCCTTTAAAATTTCCTTCAAATGTTGTTCCTTCTATGTTTTTTGTTTTAAATTTTAGCTCTCTTTCTTTTTTTTATAAAAGTTCATTTGTTGCATACTCCAAGCGACTCTTTGTAGTGACATCCCGTTGATAATACCTTAAACTATTATTAGTTTAATAAATTGTTAAAGTAATAAAATTTTAAGGTGTTAATAATAATAATATGTCATAAAATTGAAATTATGATCAAAGTACAAAGGACATTTTTCAATAGATTAAAAAAAAAATGCTGATATATTTTTTGTTATTAATCCCATGATTTAAGGAGAACCGATAATCTAGAGTTTGACCGATGTAAATAAAAACCGATATATTTATATAGACTAAAATATATTTAACTTTTATATATATATATATATATATATATATATGTAGTAATTTCTTTTTATTAAAATTATAATACATCTTTATACGAAAACATTCACTTTGTTACATTTTTTTTTATTCTTAGTTAATAAGAATTATCTTTTTTGACAAAAAAAAAAAAATATGCAAGGAATTCATTTGCTTATAATATGTTTAAATTTTTAATTTTGTTACATTAATATATATTTAAATTTTAACTTGAGTAAGAGTTGATTTTGTCTTTATATAAGATCCATATATATTTAAATTTTAACTTGTGTAACAGTTTCTTTCAAGCTGCATGATCATTACTTTTTTTTTTTGTTTACGTTGCATAAACATTATTCTTTCAAACTTCACAACGTTGAATTAGCTGCTACAAAACCATTCAACCTGAAAAAGGTTTATAATAAAAGTATCTATTTTAGATGAAAGCTATTAAAAAAAAAAACAGAGTTATAATTTATCATACATTTATACTTGTACTTCAATTTTGATGTTTTCAATACTTGGGGCCTATATTTGTCAGACTTGGGAACCGAAAAGTTATTATTAAATAAAATTTAAAATCTGCCTAATCATAATAACTTGCAAAAATGACATATAAGCCCACAAAATTAGTGAGTTTGTTAGATAATATGAGGGTATTAATGGAAGTTTGTGAGTAATTAACTTTATTATTGTTATAGTAGAAGGACATAATTAATACTATGCCAAAAAAGAACACCATATGTGGTACCACCCAAAAAAACATAGTTGGTAATCCATAAATAACACATATTGTATCAGTCTCACTTTCTCCATTTCTATCATCAAAAAATATTAATTGCCTCATACTTCTCTGATATGCGAATCGGAAAAGTATCTGACACGTATCGGTAATTTTTTTATAATATTAATTGTCTGATACTTCTCCGATACGATACGAGTATCGAGACGTACCGGATGAGTATCGGTATCAGACGAGTACCGGACATGGTACTTCGCCATTTTTGAAGTATCGGGGCTTCATCGCTGACTTCTTTTTTTCTTTAGTCCTTTAGAGTTTTGCACGTGGATTAAGAAAAAATAAAGTTCCATCATTTTTATCGTTATTTTATTAAAAAAGAGAAAATTCATTTAATGAATGTTTTAGTTTTTGTAAGGGTATAAATGATAAATTATTATTTATTGTGTCTTGGTTTCTTAAAAGGACCAAAGTTTTGAGACAAAACTAAAAGGACTAAGGACCTGTTTGAAAAAGTTTCCAAATACTTATTTTTAGTTTTCAAAAATTAAAAAAGAAAAAACTTGTTTGAAAGTCCTGTTTTCAAAAACTAAAAAATATAGGTGTTTTGCTTTCTAAAATCTGTTTTCTAAAACACATTTTAAAAACTAAAAACCAAAATTATTTCAAACAGACCCTTAAGATTTGGGACTAAAGGAGTAGTATAGTGACTATAATTTCATTGTTTAAAGTGAAATAGTGAAAGTATTAAAGTTTGAATTTCGGTTTCTGCATTTTATATGAAATGTCCCTATACACTGCGTTACGTTAGTAATCAATTGTTACAAGGTGAAAAACGACGGGAACACTACAAGAATCTTGACATATAGCGACGGCAAAATTTTGTTGGTAAAGGTCCAAAATCCGTGGGTATAGGCTGTAAAAGCTATACCCACGGTCGTTTTGTTCCGTCAACTTTATCTCGCCGTACCAACGAAAATTTGCGTCGCTATAGCCTATACCTACGACATTTTTTGGCATTGCAAAAACCTGAGAGCTATACCCACTGATATTATAAACTATTGTAAATCGATTTACCTACACATTTGTCCGTTGGTATAGGTTTCAATTATTTATTTATTTTTTTTGCATTTTTTTTACCGATTGTACATTTTTTTAAAATAATAATAATTTGTCAATATGCATGTTTTCTACACACCAAGTCAACTATAATTATAAAAGAGAATTTCCATTATATTGATTAAAAAATCTAATAATTACAAACTAACGAAGCACATTAAAACACCAAAATAATGTCATCTGGCTATATCTCCCAAAATTGAAATTGCACCAAATAACTTAAGAGAACTACTAGTTACTTCTAATCATATCCATCCCAAAATTACAACTCTAAAAAACTAGCAACCACAAAAACATACATATGTATGACATCCCTACCAAGCAATAAACTCCAACGGCTTACAACCCACAACATAGTACATGACATTCCTACCAAGCAATAAACAACAACGTTTACATTGTTTAATTCTAATCTTTCTCTTCAATCTTCGTCAATGTATGGACTTTGAGAATCCGTTTGGTCAGGGGCACTAGAAGCATCTGTAACCTATAGAAAATAAAAGAGATCAAATTACAAACTTAATTTAATTGATGTTTTCATAATATTCGAAATATGAACACAGAGAGTAAAATAAAATATACCTGTCTTGCAGCTCGTAAAATGTCATTCACATCTTCTCCATCAAATCATTAATGACAACACATTTGCCAACACCGCATTTGTACTATCTTGATTTTCCATTTGCTTATGTTTATCGTGCAACTCTTGATTTTCAGACAAAGAATCTTTCAATTTTTTGGGTTTAGGAATCTTGCCAATACATCGTGCAACTATTGATTAACAACTATGATAATGTTTTTCGACGGTCAATGAGGCATCCAAATCATATCAATAATTTATATAATAAATAATATTCATTGATTCTTTCTGGGTCATTGATGCATCCAATAATCCATCTCTTATATTATGAAAGAATCAAATTCAATTCATATTAATATCACATCAAAGGCATCAAGCAACTTTTACATTATGAGTAAAGTGTTCATACTTTTTTTTATGGTCAACGAGACATCCAAATACTAGCAACAATTTATATGTAAACAATAGTCATTGATTACTTTCGGGTCATCGAGGCATCCAATAATCCATCTCTTATTATGAACGAATCAAATTCAATTCATATCAATATCACATCAAAGTCATCAAGCAAATTTTACATTATGGGTAGATTCATAATGTTTTTTGACAGTCAATGAGGTATCCAAATACTATTAACAATTTTTATAACAAATAATATTCATTGATTCCTTTCGGGTCATTGAGGCATCCAATAATTCATCCCTTATATTATGAACGAATCAAATTCAATTCATATTAATATCACATCAAAGTCATCAAGCAAATTTTACATTATGAGTAGAGTTCATAATGTTTTTTGACAGTCAATGAGGTATCCAAATACTATTAACAATTTTTATAACAAATAATATTCATTGTTTCCTTTCGGGTCATTGATGCATCAAATAATCCATCCCTTATATTATGAACGAATCAAATTCAATTCATATCAATATCAGATCGAAGGCATCAGACAACATTATGAGTAAAGTGTTCATAATGTTTTTTTACGGTCAAAGAAGCATCCAAATACTAGCAACAATTTATATAACAAATAAATTATCGGGTCATCGAGGCATCCAATAATCCATCTCCATATATTATGAATGGATAAAATTTAATTCATATCGATATCGCATCGAAGACATCAAGAAACTTTTACATTATGATTAAAGACTTCCAAATACTAGCAACAATTTATATAGCAAACAATATTTATCGATTACTTTCGTGTCATCCGAGGCAGCCGATAGTCTCAAAATTTAGGCTCATATTTTATCTCGCGGTATTGAATTGCATTCAAGTCATAAAAGTTCAATAGATACCATCCTTGAATTATCACCACTCATAAAATTGAAACACTTTACAATATCATCTTTATAACATCTTGACTTATCAATAAAATCAATCTCACACTCATTCTAATTTAATGAAATCACCATTACCATCAAACAACATAAGCACACACATGGCAGAGAAAACCCCCAACAAAATTGAAGAAGAAAAGTGTGGAATAACCTACCCAAAATCAAACGTAGAGCTTAGAATAGAGTGAGTTTTTTAAATTCTACGTAGAGCTTGGAATAGAAACCCTACTTAGAATTTTTTTTATTTGTTATTTAAAGTATTTTTTTGTTTTGAATAAAGTGAGTGTTCTTTTAAATCACCAAAAAAAAAAGTTATTGTTCTTTTCTTTCTCCATAAGTTCCATAATTTTTTATTATATATATATAGCACTCCGTCAAAAAAATAAATATAACTAGAACTTCGACCCGTGCTGTGCACGGGTCTAATTAGTCGTAGTATGAAAAACCAAGATATAAATTTTTTAACAATAAAACGTATATAAAAAAATCGAGTGCCATTAAATATTAGTTCGACAATAAATTTGGATAAATGTTCATACAACAGAAATTATGATATATTACGAAATACTTCTTTATAGACTACATTGGAAGTTTTATTCGTATTTTCACCGTCTTCGTCGATAATCAATATTTTTAATCATTCTTTTTAAATAACTCTTGAAGTTGCAACATACAACTGACAAAAACACTGTCGACAAAAGATATATCCCAAGATGCTTAAGAGATTGTATTTTTTTTAATATAATAATGGACCACATGAAAAGAGAGGAAAAATGAGAGGAAAAAAAAGTTTAGGGTTAGCATTTTGGAGCAAGTTTATAATATAATTATAATAATAATAATAATAATAATAATAATAATAGGAAGCTAATTATAATAAATATTTAACATGGTGAGTTAAAGGTCGTGAGTTCTATTCTTGGTGAAGTATTTTTTAACATTTTATTTGAATAGATAATAATAATAATAATAATAATAGGAAACTAATAATAATAAATATTTAACATAATAAATATTTAACACGGTGAGTTAAAGGTTGTGTCTTCGATTCTTGGTGAGCTATTTTTTAACATTTTATTTGAATTATTAACGTTAGGGTGAATGAGAGGAAAAATTAGCGGGAAAAAATTAGGGTTAAGAATAGCAAAACGGAACAAACTTATAATATAAGTGATACTATAGGTGTACAATACAAGCAACAATATTACTAAAAAAAAAGTAATAATATTGATTTTATCAAAAAAAGTAATAAGATTGATTACCACCAATGACACTTTGGTTTGATCTCATAGTGAGGATGAGGTCTTTAGTTCAATCTTGATTGCCAATATTGTAAACAAAAAACAAATTCATTACCACCAAATTTATTAATAAAAAAATATAAAAAAAAATTGAAAAAATATAGAAAGAATATAATGAATCTTTGCATAAAAATAGAAGGAAAAACAAATGAATCTATGCATAAAAGTAGGAACAAATTTATACCCACAATTAAAAAAAAAATGAATCTATGCATAAAAGTATAAACTTATCCCTTTCTAATTTTTAATTTTCAATTTTTTTTAATAAAACATATCTATACCGACAATTAATAATTTTTTCGTGGGTATAGGCCTGCTATACCTACGGCATATGCTGCTGTCACTAGAAACCTCCGTTGGTAAATGACAATTTTCTTGTAGTGGATGTGCATAAGATAATGTCTTTACTTTTAGCTCTTATGGCATAAACTATTGTGAATGTCCCATTGTTGGATGAGATGCACAAAGATCAAATCAAGTGGCAAGATGTATGTCATAAGACCATAGATTAAAAACCTACATCTGATAGTAGGAACCTACATCTTAAGGACATGTTAACGCGCTACAATAGTCAACTCTGAATGACAAACGGTAACTCTGATGGCTTACAATCTGAAGACTAATGTGGTTCTAAGTCAACGCTTTGAGCAAAACACTTAAATTTTCAAGAGCATCATCTGAATCTAAAGATCAAGTTCTGAATATTGGTTAAGCAGAAAACAATCTCTGAAGTGGAAGCAAGGTTTTAAAGAGATCAAGCTTCACCAAGATTCTGAAGTGACAGTGACAAGTAATGTTCTTCTGTGAAGAGCTTGCTCATAGGACTTACACATTTGTCCTCTTGCTAAAAGAATGTCAACATCTTTGACCTGCTCCAAGCATTTTTGTCATTGCTACACTAAATGCGCTTAGCAAGCATGCTCACACTCAATGATGTTCATAGACTTCATTTTCAAGCTAGCTTTCACCGGATCTATCTAAGATGGCAAAGTCTTCATCAATGACTCTATTAAACTCTCTTATATATATGGGACTTTGAGCAACTTAAAGACTTGTAATCCTACACAACAAATTATGAACTCTCACAAGCTCAAAACACTATTTAATCACTTGTGAATAAAAAACACTTCTTACCATATTGTATCCTAGAATAACTTAGTAGTTAGAAATAGACAAGGCATTTATTGAAGCTTACCACTCATTGAGTCTTAAGAGTAAGCAAAAATCAAATAATATGAATTAACATTGACGGTAAAAGTCCTTAGTTGTAGGACAATGAAAATCTCAAGATCAGTAGTATCTTGAGGCAAGAAAAGTCTCTTGATCAATAGCATTTGAGCAGGAAGTCTTGGACTTGGTGTCTGAGCAATTGTAATTTTGATGATTATAGTGGATAAACTCTCAAGTGTGTGGGGACTGGACGTTACCTTAATTAACAAATGAATCAGTATAAAAATCTTTGTTTCATTCTCTTTATCTTGACCTCTAACTTGTCTTTCATTCAAAGAATAACACATACCCTATTTCTCTTTGAAACAAGTTTTAGAAAAAGAATAACACAACTCAAAATCCTCTTATGTTTTTATCACCTTCAATGGCAACTATCTTGCGAGTTCCGGTTATAGATGGTATCTAAGCAACTTGACTATTGTTGTGTCTAACAGGGTGGAGGGAAATTGGAATAATATTTAGAAAGATGAACTATCAACTACTCCCTCCATCCATAATTATAAGATTCTGTTTGACAAAAATGTACTGTTTATTTACCTTGTTTTGACCGTATTTTTTTAATAATATATAAATGTAAATATTAGCTTATAAGATCTTGTTCAATTTGTTTTGATGAGTATTTTCAAAATATTAAGTTTTTATAATTTTTACTAATAGACAATTAAAGATATTAGCAATCAAAATTGTGTATTGGCGTACGTGCAATGGTCAAACAAAGTCTTATAATTGGGGACGGAGGGAGTATCAATTATGAACTATCAACTACTCCATCTGTCCATATTTATAAGACCATGTGTGACCACTGCACGTACGCCAATGCACAATTTTGATCGTTAATATTTTTAATTGTCTATTAGTAAAAATTGTAAAAAATTAATATTTTGAAAATACTCATCAAAACAAATTGAAGAAGATTTTATATGTTAATATTTACATTTATCTATCTACATATATTAAGAAGATACATATGAAATCTCTAATTTGCCCATTTTTTATTTTTTGACACATCATCTAATTCATGGTTATTTTGTGTCTTTATTAAAAAAAGTTTGTATAAAAAACTTCCTACAGTTATTTTCTATTTTAACTTCCAATATTTGTTTGTTTGTTTGTTCTTCTTCTTCTTCAATCATTTATGTTTGAAAACATGAGTATATGGTGTTTGTATTAATCTTTTAGAAGGTAGAATGCTGATTTTCTTTTATTTCTTATTTTTCAATTCTTTTCACTGTCGGTTATTTTCTTATTTTTCATTGTCTAATAGTTTCCCTTACTTTGTTGTTGTTATAGATTACATTAAGTTAATTGTTGAACATCCACTCTCTCAAGAGGTAATTTGAAGAAACTTATTATTCTTTTGTTTTATCATATCAATTTTAATCAACATTATGTATTATCTAATATTCCCTTAATTATTATAATTCATTTAATCTTACATAACCTTATTCCACTATTCACAGCAAACGCCAGAGTCTACAAGTGCGACACAAGGAGAAACAAGTTTCCCAACGGGAAGTCTTTACTCCAAAGTTTGTACAAAAAACTTCCTATTATTTGATGTCATTTATTTTCTATTTTAACTTCCATTTTCAATGTTTGTTTCTTTCTTCTTCTTCAATCATTTATGTTTGGAAAGATATATAAGCATATTTTAACTTCTGGTGTTTGTATTAATCTTTTGGAAGGTAGAATGGTGATTTTCTTTTATTTCTTCTTATTTTTCAATTCTTTTCACTATCGGTTATTTTCTTTTCTTCTTCTTCTTCTTCAAAATCATGATGAAAAACTCATTTGTGTGCTATTATTCTCTGTTATTATAACAAGATGAATCTCCATTATTAGAACAATTTAACATTTCAATCATACATATAAGAATTACCAACAATGGCTAATAGTTTCTTATACTTTGTTGCTGTTATAGATTACGTTAAGTTAATTGTTGAACCTCCTGTCTTTCAAGATGTAATTTGAAGAAACTTATTATTATTTCCTTCCAATTTCATTTTGAATTTTAATTGAGTTTTATTAGAAAGAATACAAATTCAATTAACTTCCTTTTTAATAAACTCATCAATCATTTAAAGGTTAAGAATTAAAAATGCGTTAATTGGTTTTTATTTTATTTTATTTGGGAATTATTTTTAATTACTTGTCTAATAAGGTATCATTCTAATTTAATACTGTATTTAGTATGTGTTCTTGGGAACACTTAAAGGGGCGTGAAAAGTAATAATATTGGACCGTCAAATAACAAATAATCAAGTATATGATCTCAAATGTCTTTCAGTCCGTCCATTTTTTCATCAATGTTACAAGTATTTATAGGGTATATAGGAAGAGAGTTCTTCCCGCCCCTTTTCTTTGTTGGCCAATCCCACGTTCCTGCTATACATTCGATCACATGCCTATTTGCAAGGTGATCATGGGGAACGTGGCTTGAATATAATGGTTCCTCTTAAAATATACTCCTAATCATACGGAGGATGAAGATAAATGTGTAAAATCGTGGAGAAGATGAAATTATAATGAAGGATGGGGGAATCATGGGATCGTGGGTATCTCGCCCACGCGGCCATGTCTCGCCTAGAATGGATGACTCGCCCTTCTGGTTCTCGCCCTTATGGGAGTATTGGGCTTGATTCCCGTTTATGTATTGGGCCGTTGTACAAGTTAACAATTAATGTTTGGGTTTTTGCTAAATACACCATTTACATTTACTCCCAGTCCACAGCCCCTCAAGCACGAGGCTCAGTGGAGGCGAAGTGGTGATAATGGGCGAATTTTCCGCTGATAACTGCTATTGTATGTGGCGAATTTCTCGGATCCCATATGCTGTACGTGGTGTACTGCCTTCCAATGCCATTGACTGCTATAAAAATAGAATAACTTGGATGAAATTTAATCATCTCAAAAACGTTTTCCTTCTTTGCCTTAATTCAATCATGGATTCTCCCAACTCTGTTCTCGAATCTCCAGTAGCTAGGATTATCAAAACCTTGAAAAGAATGCTCTGGAACGACATAGATGAATTGATTGATCAAGCTGATGACTTCTCTGAATTTGCTGAAGATCTTAGGTCGAACTCTTGGAGGTTGACCAATGCTGAGCTGAAATTCCTTGAGAGGGTGATGTTTCTCAAGGATGGCCTGATAGAAGATGGTTACTTCATCGAGAATGCTGAGGATGAACATCGTCTCCATCACGAGCTGGTTTCTGATTTGTTTGATAAGACTTGGCGTCTGAACGAGAGCATGAGGGTTCATGAAGAGCTTATGAACCTGGCCTTTACTGAAGAGGAAGAAGTGACACACCGCATGAAGGTCTTGGAAGAGGAACTGAAGATGTTAGCCAAAAAGGAAGAGGAACTTCGTGTGAGTAACAAGGACGAAATTTCTGCTTTGTTGTTCAAACGTCGTGAACTGACTCGTCTGGAGATTAAGACGAAGACTCTAGGAGAGAGTCTCAAGAAAATCAATGATGATTTGGCTACATCTGATGTTTAGATGTAGTTTCCCTGCTTTGATGTAGTTTCAACTGTTGCTTTTCTTTCAGTAATTTCCCTTTTGCAATTTCCATTTTGTAATTCTCCTTATGTAATTTTCTCTTTTCAAGTAATGAAATGCAATTCCTTTCTCAAGCTTCTGCTCATATAAATGTTAGCACATAATAAAAATAAGAATAATATAAGATGTCTCGCCTTCTTAGGGTGAATGGGATGTCTCGCCATAGGCGAGATCGCCATAGACTTAGGCGACTTTGTCACGCCATAGATGGGATACCAAAACGGTTCTTCTTCCGTTTTAATTTTGAATTGACAACTGTCAATTGTGTTTCCCACGCTGACACGCGTTCCGAGCCGTGGGTTTAACCAATGGGTAACTTATCGTTTCCACTTCGCTGACAGTTATTACGTCTATAAATACCTCATTCTCCTTCTTCAATACTTTTTCCCAACTTCTCAACTTCTCAACTCCTCCAAAATTCATAGTCTTTCTGCTTTTTATCAAATTTGATTTCTTTCCTCCCTTTGTTCAAGTTTCGTAACAATCTAACTACTTTCTCCGCATTTCAACCGCAAAATACTAAAAAGGTACTTATTATTTTTCATCTCTGTCCTTTTGATTTATTACTATTTTCGTTTTAGTCATGGTTCTTTTACGTGAACTCGATGACGCGAAAGATTATCCCGTGGTTATTCACCGTGTGGGTTCCGATTGGGAACGTCAAGTACGTGCCCATTATACTAGGGTTGATGGAACCCTAAACATTGACGGTTACTATTCTGAAATGTCTGGGTTTACTGTTAAGTCTAGTGATTTCTAGTCTGGGTCTAGTGATAGTGATAGTAGTGGAAATGATAGCGATTGTGTTATTATTTCTCCATCTGAGTTTGTTGGAACAAAATATGTGTTAGTGCACACCCTTAAGTTTTGATGATAACAAAGTATTAAATGGACAATTGATGTTACTAATGTTTAAATTAAGTGTGCAGGAGAATCCGACGTTATATCAAGAGCACATTTAATTTAGACTCTGATGAAACCTATGGAAGTCTGAATCTTTACACTCTGAAAGAGTTCAGAAGCTACAACGTGGTCAGAAGCTAAACAAAGTTCAGAAGCTCAAAGAGGATCAGAATGTCTGCAAGAGTTCAGAAGCTCAGAGAAGTTCAGAAGCTCAAAGATGTTCAGATGCCTACAAGAGTTCAGAAGCTATCTGCTAGTCATGAGTTATTCAGAAGATGAAGACGTTCAGAAGCTGAATTACGAAGGACTATCATAGGTCATTCATTCAAGACCAATCAGACTAAGTTATCAAAGGTCCATCAGAAGCAAAGGAATTCCCCAAATCATCAGAAGGGCTACATCAACTACTCTTATCAAGCCTGATGATTTGTTCTAAGGACAACTAATTACAACGGTCACAAAGGATGTGATCCTACTCTCTCTAGGAGCTAGTTGTACCTTACTACTGTACTTTGGACAAATAGTAAAGGTGAAGCTTCACTGCAAAAGAAGACGTGGCTTTACTCAACGGATATTCAAAGACTACAGCTGTCCATTTTACAACGGGAATTTCTCCAACGTCTCAATGTCTTTCTCAACTCATATAAATATGCAAAAGAAAGAATTGATAACTAACGATCTTCATTAGAAAACATCTCTCAGAATAAAGTGAGAATTTGAATTGTAATAGAAAACACCTCTCAAATGAAGTGAGAATAGAAACTAGCTTAAGCCTCTGAAGTTATTATGTTTGTAATAAGTTTAAGCTTATAAGTTAGTATTACTCCTGCGTGAGTAATTGTAAGTCTTCTGCTTAGTGTAGAAGCAAGAAAGTCTTCTGCTTAGTGTAGAAGCAAGTAAGTCTCAATCTTAGTGATTAGAGCAAAGAAGTCTTCTGCTGAGTGTAGAAGCAAGGAAGTCTCTTGTCTTGTGTGACTTGAGCAAGGAAGTCTTAAGTTTGTGTGCTTGAGCAAGGAAGTCTCTGATCTTGTGTGATTAGAGCAAGGAAGTCTCTCTGTCTTGTGTGACTTAGAGCAGGAAGTCTTAAGTCTTGTGTGACTTGAGCAAGGAAGTCTCATGCTTGTGTGCTTGAGCATCTGATTGTAATCTTAGTGATTATAGTGAACTCCCTTGGAAGCAAGGGGACTGGAGTACTCTCAATTTGTGAGGGGAACCAGTATAAATTGTTGTGTGTCTTTCTCTCTCTCACTCTCTCATTTACTCCTTCATCATTCACTTAGCCTTAAGTTAATTGTGTGAACAATTCCGCTGTGCTTAAAGACTCTGATAGATTTAAATATCTAGAAATGTTTTTAAATATCCAAAACACAATTCAACCCCCCTTCTTGTGTTTTCTCCACGCACCTTCAATTGGTATCAGAGCTCTGGTTCTGTTGGTAAATCACTTAACTGTGAGACAGTCAAGATCCAAAGGAGAAAAACACCATGGCTCAACAAGTGAATGATTGGAAGCAAAAGATTCATCAACTTGTTGCTGATCTCATTAAAGGAATGGAAGATGGACTTAATATGAATGAAGATCTGAGCAACAAGCAAGTATCTACATCAACATCTGATGTTAGTACCTCAAGTGCAAGAGACAAGGAAGCAGCCAGAAAAGGGAAGCAAGCAATGGAGCTTGAAGATATTAAGGGAGAATCTGATGAAGAATACTTTGATAATTTCTCCAAGAAATTTCAAAGATGGTCTGAATTCAAGAAGAATGGAGGAGAGATAGCTAGCAAGAAGAAATTGACAACCTGGGAAGAGCTGGACAAACTTTCTGAAGAAGAAAAGAAAGTCAAGCTACCAAGGAGATCAAGACCTGAAATGCAAGCAAGACCTGAAGCAACAGCAGAGTCTGAAGTGGACTCAGAGTCTGATCAATCAAGTTATGACTCTGACCAAGACATCCTGAATCAGGTATATTCTCTACTTCCTAAACTTGAACTCGTAAAACTACTAAATGCTGGTTCACAAGTTCATCAAGGTTAATTGTGAGCACTTAAGTGAACAACCAAGTCAATTTAAGTGTTTATATCAAGAGGCTCCAGAAAAGATTGAATTTCTTGAAAAAGGGAATGCCAGCAGTAGCAAACCTTATAAGAATTCAATTGATTCTAAAGACCTCTGTAATACACACATTGACAGTAGTGACATGATTTCTTTATTGTCTTCTCTTAAAAACAATGGTGTAAATGGAATTGCTTATTCATGTGCTGATACATATGAAAAACCAAGTTCATCAAGCATATTTGAAAATGCTTCACCTTCTGATCTATATTCAACATTCGTACTAGAGAGCTTTCAGGTGGTACAAATGGAGAATAGAGGTCAGGTAACTAACAGTCTAGGACCCATCTGCAAATGGGTACCAAAAGACAAAATTGTTTATTTGGCTGCAGGACAAATGAGGAAAATAGACTCTCCACTCACATGGACTCATGTGACTGCAAATGGAAGGAGAGCAATTGTGCACAGAAGGCACAGTTTTGATGAATCTGATGGTGAAGAAGATGAAGAAAAATTCATAAGGAACAGAAGAAGATATGATCCTTATGATGAAGAATATGAAGCTTGTTCTGAAGATGACAGTAACTCAGCTTGGAGGAGTAACTGTTCAGGCTATGACACTGACTACAATTGAAACAAGAAAGCTTCAATGCAAGGTGAGTATTTTTAAAGTCTCAATGACAATTCAGAGGAATAACACTCAAAGGTTAAAAATATTCCTTTAGGACACATGATTTATTTGAACAAAGTGTTCAGAAATAAAATCTTGAAAAAATCTTGTCTGAACATATATATTTTGTGTCCTGAAAGATTCATTTTTAGACTCTGAAGTACTTTAGGTTTCAGCATCTGAAGAGGTTCAGACTTTGAGAAACTTTTTCAACCTCTGAAGGTTAAGCCTCTGACAAGGAAATGAATTGCAAACGTTTGAGTGTTTTCCACTAAAAAGTTTTGGCGCTAAATAGACAACACGTACACACGTTCTGATTGGGTTGAAATAGTTAATAATGGTTCGTTTTTTTTATTTAATATATTGTGTGCTTTTATTTGTTTTACTGTTTTAAACAAAATCACTTAAACACTTGCACACTTTACACTATCACATCCCTCACTTTCGTCTTTCAAAACTAGAACAAATCCCTTCTCTCTTATTAGAAAATCCAAAACCCTAACTTCTGAAATGGAAACTTCTACCTCATCAGCTTCTACTACAGCGTTTTTGTTTCCAAAGAATTTAGCAGTCAACATCATCAACTGCTCAGAGTTATTTAGCAGAGAAAGATCACTCGAAATGGAAGGAAAATCACTCAACTTGGTTATGGAACAACCAGTTGATTTTGAAGGTCTTAGATTAAATCAACACGACATTGAGAAGTTCTTCACTGACCAAAATGGAGGTGTTAAATACATGAAGTTATTAAATGGTCCAATCTACCCTACGCTGGTAAAAGATTTCTGGATTAGAAGCAAGGTAGTAACCATGGAAGACTACAATAAAGAAGTGGTTGTCTTAAGGAATTCAAAGCCTGAAAACAAGGACAAGACTCCCGCTGAATTGGGCCTAAGAGAAGTCAAGGAAGAAGAAATTAGGTTGGTGGTGTGTGGATTTGAAATAGTTCTGACCCAATCAAACTTGGCAAGTATTCTACAAATTCCCAATGAAGGAAAATTCAATGCCTTCAGCGCTGTTGAAGCCAAGAACACAGGATGTCTAATTGATATGACAAAAATGTGTTATGAAGAAGGGAAAACTTGTGAGAGCAACAAAAGTGGTGATTTGAAGCCAACACAGAAACTGTTAGCCAGAATCTTGCTAGGATCAATCTTCCCAAGGAGTGGAAGCTCTGATCAACTTTCTTGGGATCATAGATACTTTATCTATTACCTCACTAAAGGATATCAACTGAACTGGGCTAAGTATATCTTCAACCACTTGTGTAAGGCTGTTAATGCTATCCAAAGGCAAACCAAGCCCAATGTTCACATCACTTACCCAAGGATTCTAAGTGAAATTTTCTATCAGTGTGGTGTGATTGATGTGATCAAGGCTGCTGGGCAAGATAACCTGTTAAGGGAACTGAGAGCCTCTATCATCTCGGTGCATACATTGTCCAACATGTATTTCCTACCAGGACAAGTCTTGAAGCATTCAGAACCTTTGGAACAGCTAGCTCACTCAGAAGATTCAATGATAAAGAGACTTAACATTAACATACCTTCTGTTGCTCAAGGTATTGTTAACCAGTACATTCAACTACTGGAAAGCCAATGAGAACCTTTTGAGATTGAATCATAAGAGGTGAAAGGGAAAAGAAAGAGATTGGTAAGAACTAGGGTTGAGTCTGAAAAGGGTGAGAATAAAGGCAAGGCAAAGATAAAGGTTGTGAAGACAAGTGTGGCTGTTTTAGAAGATGAAGATGATGATGATGAGCCTCTGAGGATCAAGAAAAGCAAGATTTCTAAGAAGCTGAAGAAAAAGAAGAATGTTGAGAGCTCCACCATCATTAATTCAGGTACTTTAACTGATCCTAAAGGTCTTGTTGCATTAACTCATGAGACTCAGAACCCCTCAAATTCAAACAAACCATCAGAATCACCTCTAGAATTTCTTGAACAACACCTAGTAGGTGAACTCCCTCCACAAACCAAATCTCCTCAATCTGATAATGTTCTAGACTCTGACACTATTCCAGACTCTGAACAAAATCAGAATTCAACTTTAAACATAGACCAAATCAATTCTGTAACCAACCCATCAAACCAAATTATCTCAGAAATCACTCAACCAGAAACATCTGAGATAGTTCAACTAGAACATGCTCAACCACAACCTGAACCATATATCTCACCTGAACATGTTCATACGCAGCTTTCACCTCAACCACCCCCTGAACAACAAACAGAATCTAACCTTTAAACACAAACAGAATCTCAATTTGAAGTTGAACCAAATGAGACCCCAAACTCACCAACCAGAGATTAGGTTGCTGAAATGATAAAAGAATTAACTAATGCGCAGTTAAATTCAGTTGGTCATCCTGATCATGATCAACTACAAACAACCAATCAACACTATCAGACTGCTGAGAAAAACCAAGAGGTTGGGATATCTTCAGCATCTGACTATGTTGGATTTAAATCACCTCAACATACCAACACACCCTTTAACTCTGAACCTCCTCAAACCAATTCCATAATCCCTGATGTCTTGGGTGAATGCAACAACCTATTTAGGCAGGTACATGAATTACATGAGCTAAGGCAATCTGACACACCTCCATCAGAGTATGCTGCAAAATGGGTGAGTCTAACAGAAGAATTGGTAAATGAGCTGTATAGACTTCAAGAAGCTGATGTTAAGGAGCGGAAGAGTTCTACCAAAATTAGTACTACTGGAGTTGAAGAGGTCATTCAGATTCAGAAGGACACATAGAGGAATCAACCTGAATCCTCTTCTGTAAGAACAAGTGATGAGCAAAACCTAATGGAGAAGTTAGCATCACTTGAGAAAAATCTGAATGAGCCTATTTTGGACAATCTGGAAGCAAGTCAAGAGCATCTTAGAAACCCATTATATGAGGCTGAGATTGAAGAAATTAAAGCACAAATGAAAAAGTATGTGGGACTGATGGAGCTAGTTAATGCTAAACAGAAGGAAATCATGAGAACTCTAGCTTCTCTTTGTAGCCAACCCCAATTAACCCCCTAAGACTTCTTGTTTTGCTTAAGTAATCTATGATCGATATTTTGTTAGGCACATTGATAGGGCTAAGTTCATTACCTTGTATGGTTCTTTAACTTCTTTGTGCTCATCTGAAATATTAGTTCATTTTATGGTAATCCAAGTGTTTCTATCTTTAAAACTGCTGATAACTGTTTTACTTCATTCTTAAGTTTAAACTTTTAAATTGACTTTTTACAAACAAGTTTTGTCTTAAAATCTTGTGTTCATTAAATTGTTTCTCAATTTATACAACATTTGGATATTCCTTAAAGATTCATATTGCATAACAGAGAAGAAACATAATAAAGAGAATCAAATTAAACAAGCCAAAGAAATTAAAACTTTATTGAAAACTTGAGTAAATGTTACAAATATTTCAAAGATAATCAACTGGTATCCTTAGATGGTGGAGTTGGGTGACCCAGCTTGGATGGCACCTCTCTTGGGGAATCTGCCTCATCTGGATCAGATCTCTCTTCCTCAGGAGAAGACTCTAACCCATCTGAGACTTGGACATCAGTTTGATCTTCTTCAGGAAAATTTGTATTCAAAAACTCAAACCAATAAGAGTCCCATTCATCAGACTCTGTTTCAGAATCTGACTTTTTAGACTCTGAACTGAGTGGAATCTCAGGCTCTAGCTTTGCTTTTCTTGATTTTTCTTGCTTATGTTTTCTCCTATCTTGACTGACTCTCTTTGAAACTGCTTTCTTATTCTCTGAGCGTTTCATTTTTCTCTCAAGAGATCTATCAATAACCTAAGATTATTCTGTGTGAATAAAATGACTAGGCTTCTCTCCTTTTATAAGCTCATTTCACCGACAAGGTCTTAAATGCGTTCAACCACTCCTGATTTGACCGTATTGGACGTTGTACTTGTTAATTAAATTGCTTATACTCTTTTTGATAATGACAAAAGGGGGAGAAAGAATATTGGTAAATCAATTGTTGGAAGAAGTGAAATTACTTAGCTTTTTAGGGCTTTGTAGTGCTTCAGAGAGAGAACGTATGAGAGTGGTAAAAATAGTAGCATGAGGTACATGCTTTGATATGACAATCTGATCTTTGAGGATTTCAAAATATTGTGCTAAAAGAGCTCTGAACTGTTTTCAAGTTTTTTGATTCAGACTCTGAGCTATTTTCTTTGAAAAGATTTTTTAAGCTCTGAACTGTTTGAAAAATATTTTGAACTCTGAAACTGTTAATGATAACCATCAGAACCAAGTGTGTGTGTATACGTTTCTAGTGCCTCTGATCCTATTGTCATTTAATTTAAATATTTGCTTCATCTTGCATCTTCATTAAGAGCATAATTTCAAGGAGAATACATTTATTAATTGAAGTTTATTATTCATAGATAGTTCTTGAGTAAGGGTGCAACTTTATTCAAAGATTATCACACTATGAAAAGAAGAAGCTTGCAAACCTTGTTCTTTATATAGTAAAATATGAATAATTTAAGTCATATAATAAAGTAATTCTGAAACTGATTAAAATTAACTATGGATACAAAGTAGGGGGAGCTTACAAACCTAACCCTATGGGATATCAGACTTAGGGGGAGCTTGCGAAACTCAGAAGCCTAATGTCCACATAGCTAATTTTTATCAACAACAATTGTATTTAATACTTATGTTTGTCATCATCAAAAAGTGGGAGATTGTTGGAACAAAATATGTGTTAGTACACAGCCTTAAGTTTTGATGATAAGAAAGTATTAAATGGACAATTGATGTTACTAATGTTTAAATTAAGTGTGCAGGAGAATCCAACGTTATATCAAGAGCACATTTAATTTAGACTCTGATGAAACCTATGGAAGTCTGAATCTTTACACTCTGAAAGAGTTCAGAAGCTACAACGTGGTCAGAAGCTAAACAAAGTTCAGAAGCTCAAAGAGGATCAGAGAATCTGCAAGAGTTCAGAAGCTCAGAGAAGTTCAGAAGCTCAAAGATGTTCAGATGCCTACAAGAGTTCAGAAGTTATCTGCTAGTCATGAGTTATTCAGAAGATGAAGACGTTCAGAAGCTGAATTACGAAGGACTATCAGAGGTCATTCATTCAAGACCAATCAGACTCCAAGTTTGACAAAAATGTACAGTTTATTTACCTTGTTTTGACCGTATTTTTTTAATAATATATAAATGTAAATATTAGCTTATAAGATCTTGTTCAATTTGTTTTGATGAGTATTTTCAAAATATTAAGTTTTTATAATTTTTACTAATAGACAATTAAAGATATTAGCAATCAAAATTGTGTATTGGCGTACGTGCAATGGTCAAACAGAGTCTTATAATTGGGGACGGAGGGAGTATCAATTATGAATTATCAACTACTCCATCTGTCCATATTTATAAGACCATGTGTGACCACTGCACGTACGCCAATGCACAATTTTGATCGTTAATATTTTTAATTGTCTATTAGTAAAAATTGTAAAAAATTAATATTTTGAAAATACTCATCAAAACAAATTGAAGAAGATTTTATATGTTAATATTTACATTTATCTATCTACATATATTAAGAAGATACATATGAAATCTCTAATTTGCCCATTTTTTATTTTTTGACACATCATCTAATTCATGGTTATTTTGTGTCTTTATTAAAAAAGTTTGTATAAAAAACTTCCTACAGTTATTTTCTATTTTAACTTCCAATATTTGTTTGTTTGTTTGTTCTTCTTCTTCTTCAATCATTTATGTTTGAAAACATGAGTATGGCTCTGTTTGGTAAGCACAAAAAACTAGCTTATAGCTTATAGCTTATAAGCTAAAAGTCCTGTTTGGTAACGACCTTTTCGTTACGAGCTTATAGCTTATTTTGACTAGCTTATAGCTTATTTTCAAACGCTATTTCAATTAGCTTATAGCTTATAGCTTATAGCTTATTGTCTTTTCTTCCACTTTTACCCTTGTTATTTTAACTAAAACCCAATTTTACCCTTTAGTACTTATTTTGATTATTATTTTGGATTAATATAATTTAGTCAAAATTATCTTTTTTCAACAAGCATAATTAACATTATTTTAATATTTATTATATTTTTATTGCAAAATTTATATAACACTTGTGTTATATATGACGAGTAAACATCCTCACAATTTTTTTGAACTAACTTTTCACTCTCTACTTTTACAAAATTGACTTTTTAGCCCAATTAATTATATGAGCTGTAAATTTTTTCGACTTGTTCACAAAATTGACTTTTGTAAAAGTAGTATATTTTTGCACCCACAGATCTATACGAACCAGTTAATTTGCTCTATTAAATATTTTTTTTAAAAAGTAATATACAACTCCCATAATGTACCAAAAAAAAAAACTCACATACATTGTGAAATCTCGAATCAATTTAGTATAATATTATTATAAATTATCTATTCATTGTATATTGTATATGTTGTAATTAAGTTTTACAATAATATAATTTATATATACATATTAAATATATTTTACTGTAATGTTTACTTTTTTTATAAAAGGAAAAAATATTTAAAATCATTTTTTTAAATAAAAAATATTTTTTAATAATATCTTAAATATTAATTGATATAAATTTTATTATAAAGTGATAATGCCCTTTCATGTAATTTTACATTATCTTATCAGCTATAAGCTAATTTTACCAAACACTTCAATTAGCTTATCAGCTATAAGTTATAAACCATCAGCTATAAGCTATCAGCTATAAGCTATAAGCTAGCTTATAAGCTAACCGCTATTTTTACCAAAGATAGCCTATATGGTGTTTGTATTAATCTTTTAGAAGGTAGAATGCTGATTTTCTTTTATTTCTTATTTTTCTATTCTTTTCACTGTCGGTTATTTTCTTATTTTTCATTGTCTAATAGTTTCCCTTACTTTGTTGTTGTTATAGATTACATTAAGTTAATTGTTGAACATCCACTCTCTCAAGAGGTAATTTGAAGAAACTTATTATTCTTTTGTTTTATCATATCAATTTTAATCAACATTATGTATTATCTAATATTCCCTTAATTATTATAATTCATTTAATCTTACATAACCTTATTCCACTATTCACAGCAAACGCCAGAGTCTACAAGTGCGACACAAGGAGAAACAAGTTTCCCAACGGGAAGTCTTTACTCCAAAGTTTGTACAAAAAACTTCCTATTATTTGATGTCATTTATTTTCTATTTTAACTTCCACTTTCAATGTTTGTTTCTTTCTTCTTTTCAATCATTTATGTTTGGAAAGATATATAAGCATATTTTAACTTCTGGTGTTTGTATTAATCTTTTGGAAGGTAGAATGGTGATTTTCTTTTATTTCTTCTTATTTTTCAATTCTTTTCACTATCGGTTATTTTCTTTTCTTCTTCTTCTTCTTCAAAATCATGATGAAAAACTCATCTGTGTGCTATTATTCTCTGTTATTATAACAAGATGAATCTTCATTATTAGAACAATTTAACATTTCAATCATACATATAAGAATTACCAACAATGGCTAATAGTTTCTTATACTTTGTTGCTGTTATAGATTACGTTAAGTTAATTGTTGAACCTCCTGTCTTTCAAGATGTAATTTGAAGAAACTTATTATTATTTCCTTCCAATTTCATTTTGAATTTTAATTGAGTTTTATTAGAAAGAATACAAATTCAATTAACTTCCTTTTTAATAAACTCATCAATCATTTAAAGGTTAAGAATTAAAAATGCGTTAATTGGTTTTTATTTTATTTTATTTGGGAATTATTTTTAATTACTTGTCTAATAAGGTATCATTCTAATTTAATACTGTATTTAGTATGTGTTCTTGGGAACACTTAAAGGGGCGTGAAAAGTAATAATATTGGACCGTCAAATAACAAATAATCAAGTATATGATCTCAAATGTCTTTCAGTCCGTCCATTTTTTCATCAATGTTACAAGTATTTATAGGGTATATAGGAAGAGAGTTCTTCCCGCCCCTTTTCTTTGTTGGCCAATCCCACGTTCCTGCTATACATTCGATCACATGCCTATTTGCAAGGTGATCATGGGGAACGTGGCTTGAATATAATGGTTCCTCTTAAAATATACTCCTAATCATACGGAGGATGAAGATAAATGTGTAAAATCGTGGAGAAGATGAAATTATAATGAAGGATGGGGGAATCATGGGATCGTTGGTATCTCGCCCACGCGGCCATGTCTCGCCTAGAATGGATGACTCGCCCTTCTGGTTCTCGCCCTTATGGGAGTATTGGGCTTGATTCCCGTTTATGTATTGGGCCGTTGTACAAGTTAACAATTAATGTTTGGGCTTTTGCTAAATACACCATTTACATTTACTCCCGGTCCACAGCCCCTCAAGCACGAGGCTCAGTGGAGGCGAAGTGGTGATAATGGGCGAATTTTCCGCTGATAACTGCTATTGTATGTGGCGAATTTCTCGGATCCCATATGCTGTACGTGGTGTACTGCCTTCCAATGCCATTGACTGCTATAAAAATAGAATAACTTGGATGAAATTTAATCATCTCAAAAACGTTTTCCTTCTTTGCCTTAATTCAATCATGGATTCTCCCAACTCTGTTCTCGAATCTCCAGTAGCTAGGATTATCAAAACCTTGAAAAGAATGCTCTGGAACGACATAGATGAATTGATTGATCAAGCTGATGACTTCTCTGAATTTGCTGAAGATCTTAGGTCGAACTCTTGGAGGTTGACCAATGCTGAGCTGAAATTCCTTGAGAGGGTGATGTTTCTCAAGGATGGCCTGATAGAAGATGGTTACTTCATCGAGAATGCTGAGGATGAACATCGTCTCCATCACGAGCTGGTTTCTGATTTGTTTGATAAGACTTGGCGTCTGAACGAGAGCATGAGGGTTCATGAAGAGCTTATGAACCTGGCCTTTACTGAAGAGGAAGAAGTGACACACCGCATGAAGGTCTTGGAAGAGGAACTGAAGATGTTAGCCAAAAAGGAAGAGGAACTTCGTGTGAGTAACAAGGACGAAATTTCTGCTTTGTTGTTCAAACGTCGTGAACTGACTCGTCTGGAGATTAAGACGAAGACTCTAGGAGAGAGTCTCAAGAAAATCAATGATGATTTGGCTACATCTGATGTTTAGATGTAGTTTCCCTGCTTTGATGTAGTTTCAACTGTTGCTTTTCTTTCAGTAATTTCCCTTTTGCAATTTCCATTTTGTAATTCTCCTTATGTAATTTTCTCTTTTCAAGTAATGAAATGCAATTCCTTTCTCAAGCTTCTGCTCATATAAATGTTAGCACATAATAAAAATAAGAATAATATAAGATGTCTCGCCTTCTTAGGGTGAATGGGATGTCTCGCCATAGGCGAGATCGCCATAGACTTAGGCGACTTTGTCACGCCATAGATGGGATACCAAAACGGTTCTTCTTCCGTTTTAATTTTGAATTGACAACTGTCAATTGTGTTTCCCACGCTGACACGCGTTCCGAGCCGTGGGTTTAACCAATGGGTAACTTATCGTTTCCACTTCGCTGACAGTTATTACGTCTATAAATACCTCATTCTCCTTCTTCAATACTTTTTCCCAACTTCTCAACTTCTCAACTCCTCCAAAATTCATAGTCTTTCTGCTTTTTATCAAATTTGATTTCTTTCCTCCCTTTGTTCAAGTTTCGTAACAATCTAACTACTTTCTCCGCATTTCAACCGCAAAATACTAAAAAGGTACTTATTATTTTTCATCTCTGTCCTTTTGATTTATTACTATTTTCGTTTTAGTCATGGTTCTTTTACGTGAACTCGATGACGCGAAAGATTATCCCGTGGTTATTCACCGTGTGGGTTCCGATTGGGAACGTCAAGTACGTGCCCATTATACTAGGGTTGATGGAACCCTAAACATTGACGGTTACTATTCTGAAATGTCTGGGTTTACTGTTAAGTCTAGTGATTTCTAGTCTGGGTCTAGTGATAGTGATAGTAGTGGAAATGATAGCGATTGTGTTATTATTTCTCCATCTGAGTTTGTTGGAACAAAATATGTGTTAGTGCACACCCTTAAGTTTTGATGATAACAAAGTATTAAATGGACAATTGATGTTACTAATGTTTAAATTAAGTGTGCAGGAGAATCCGACGTTATATCAAGAGCACATTTAATTTAGACTCTGATGAAACCTATGGAAGTCTGAATCTTTACACTCTGAAAGAGTTCAGAAGCTACAACGTGGTCAGAAGCTAAACAAAGTTCAGAAGCTCAAAGAGGATCAGAATGTCTGCAAGAGTTCAGAAGCTCAGAGAAGTTCAGAAGCTCAAAGATGTTCAGATGCCTACAAGAGTTCAGAAGCTATCTGCTAGTCATGAGTTATTCAGAAGATGAAGACGTTCAGAAGCTGAATTACGAAGGACTATCATAGGTCATTCATTCAAGACCAATCAGACTAAGTTATCAAAGGTCCATCAGAAGCAAAGGAATTCCCCAAATCATCAGAAGGGCTACATCAACTACTCTTATCAAGCCTGATGATTTGTTCTAAGGACAACTAATTACAACGGTCACAAAGGATGTGATCCTACTCTCTCTAGGAGCTAGTTGTACCTTACTACTGTACTTTGGACAAATAGTAAAGGTGAAGCTTCACTGCAAAAGAAGACGTGGCTTTACTCAACGGATATTCAAAGACTACAGCTGTCCATTTTACAACGGGAATTTCTCCAACGTCTCAATGTCTTTCTCAACTCATATAAATATGCAAAAGAAAGAATTGATAACTAACGATCTTCATTAGAAAACATCTCTCAGAATAAAGTGAGAATTTGAATTGTAATAGAAAACACCTCTCAAATGAAGTGAGAATAGAAACTAGCTTAAGCCTCTGAAGTTATTATGTTTGTAATAAGTTTAAGCTTATAAGTTAGTATTACTCCTGCGTGAGTAATTGTAAGTCTTCTGCTTAGTGTAGAAGCAAGTAAGTCTCAATCTTAGTGATTAGAGCAAAGAAGTCTTCTGCTGAGTGTAGAAGCAAGGAAGTCTCTTGTCTTGTGTGACTTGAGCAAGGAAGTCTTAAGTTTGTGTGCTTGAGCAAGGAAGTCTCTGATCTTGTGTGATTAGAGCAAGGAAGTCTCTCTGTCTTGTGTGACTTAGAGCAGGAAGTCTTAAGTCTTGTGTGACTTGAGCAAGGAAGTCTCATGCTTGTGTGCTTGAGCATCTGATTGTAATCTTAGTGATTATAGTGAACTCCCTTGGAAGCAAGGGGACTGGAGTACTCTCAATTTGTGAGGGGAACCAGTATAAATTGTTGTGTGTCTTTCTCTCTCTCACTCTCTCATTTACTCCTTCATCATTCACTTAGCTTTAAGTTAATTGTGTGAACAATTCCGCTGTGCTTAAAGACTCTGATAGATTTAAAATATCTTGAAAAATTTTTAAATATCTAAAACACAATTCAACCCCCCCCCCCCTAACAATTGCTCTTTAATTGTTACAGACTCCGTCGCAACGATTTCTACTTCGATGGAAATTTCTTCTAGGTTTACCACTGATGAGTTTGTCTCTACTTTTAGATAGGCTGTTCAAGTCTCTGGTGAAGGCGGCGAGAATAGGGTTGTGATTGACCCTGTCGCCATGGGTGAGTTCGTGACCACTGTCAACGAACAAGAACCCCATTACTTTTACATGTATACTCATGTCCTCCAAACCCTACATCTTTGGCTTCCTTTCAACTTTTTTGAGTGTCAAATTCTAAGGGTTATGAATGTCGCCCCTTGTCAGCTTCATCCGAACAGTTGGGCATTTTTAAAAGCCTTTCAGGTCGCCTGTGAAGGTTTAGATCTAGTCCCCACTGCTGGGGTTTTCTTTTGCTTTTTTCATGTCAAGAACGTCTCTCCTCATTCTCTCATTTCTATAAGTAGTCAGCCCAATAAAGGGCGTTTCTCTTTGTATGCCTCTAATTTTAAAAACTACCGGGACACTTTTGTTCGTTTTCGCTGTGGGGCGGGGTTTCCAGAGCTTATGTTTGATGCTTCTGGAAATCGTTTGTTTCCCTTCTATTGGTCCTCTTCTCCTCGTCTCATTAAGGGAACTCGTTCTGGTACCCTTAATGAGTATGAGCGATTGGCAGTCTCAGCACTTAGCAAATTTCAGGTGTTGAGTTATGTTGCGCTTATCTCTAGGGAGGATAAACCTCAAGCTCTTGGAGAGTATATGGGTGAGTGATTTTTGTTATGTTATAGTTATCTTGGCCTTTATTTCTAGAATTACTAATCTCGCCTTTGATTTCTGGTAGGTTCAATGTCTACTATCTCGGCACAACAGAGGGCGGCCTTGGTGATGAAGGCGAGGGCCTAGAAGGCTGAGGCAGAACGTGCTGCCGCCTTTGCAGACGCCATGTCTCAGTTGGTAGTTGAAGAAAGTGGTGTTATGAGCACCAAAAGGAAGAATTCGGAGGGGTCCGGGAGAATTCCCGTTGAGATCAAGAAGGTGAAGGTCATTGTGGCTGGCGAGGAAGAGGATGAGGGCGATGACGAGCCCCTCAAGCCCAGAAAGTCAAAGGGTAGAGGTCTGACGACCCTTGATTCTGGTGAGGGTGGCTCTAGCGCCGCTACTAAGGGCAAATGAGCCTCAATCCCTTGTTGTTCTCTAAACCCCGAGGTGAAGAAAGGGCGGAAAAGCAACCTCTCGCCCAGCCTATTTACTAAGGATCTCGATTCTTTGGATGTGATTAACTACGGTTTCTAGAAGTATGCTCGCACCTCCTCTCTTGCTGACCTCCCATTCGAGGACCTTAGGCAGACGGCCTTGGATCACCACATCCAGGGCGTCTTGCTCACCTACAACCTCTCTAACCGCCAGGAGCATGAGTTCATTGACTTCAGAAACAAGATGGAGTCAGCTGACACTAGCTTGAGTGCCTTGGAAAAGGAGTTCGCTGCGGCCAAGAGTATGTTCGAAGAGGACTTGACTGCAGTGAAAGCTGAGTAGGAGGAGAAGGTAAAAGCGGCTGTGAAGGCCAAAGATGATGAGGTGGTGGCCTTGAAGGGTAAGCTGGTGATCGTTGAGGGCGAGCTCGCGAAAGAGAATCCAAAGGCCAAGACCCAGCAGGAGGAGGACTCTCTCAACGCGGAAGTACTAACTGGTCGGATTGAACAGCTGGAGGTGGACGGGGCAAGTCAATTTGACGAAGGTTTCAAGTTTGCTCTGGAGCAGGTGAAGGTGGCCTTCCCTGATGTGGATGCTGCTAAACTGGGCAAGTTGGACTCCGTCAACCAGATTGTGGAGGGCAAAATTGTTCCCTATGTGGCCCCTCCTTCTGAGTAGATTATAGTTTGTTCCTAGTTGGCCTGCGTGCCTATTTTGTTGTAACTATTTTGTTCGCCTTTGAGGCGGTTTATCCCTGAACATCTTGCTATTTTAATTAATTATGTTTGTTTTCTACTTATTCTCTTTTCACCTACAGCTTTATAGTTTAGTTAAATGCATGTTATTTACTTTACATCGCTCGCGCCTTTCTTTCCCTCGTTTGTAACAGTTTTAAAAATTAATTTTTCTTCTAAACTGCCCCACTTACTTGAAAAGCGCACCTGAACACACTTCCCAAAGTGGTATAGTCAAGGGTATTAACTGTTTCTCCTAGAAACACGTGCTTGTACTTATCCTTTTTAGGGTTTCCTTAAAATTGCTATAAAAGGGGGCAATCTCATACCTAGGTCTTCATATCCCACAACTTTTCCTCTTTTTTCTTTCTTTCTTTAGTATCATGGAAAAATCTTCCAAGAAACAACATAATGCTCCTCTACGTAGGGGTTCTAGGGTTAAATCTTCTCAACCTCTTTCTTCCAAACCCAAATCTAGAAACCTAAAAATCAGGTTATAGTGATAGAAAACTCTGAATCTGACAAGGCCGATTCAGATTACGTTGAGTTCTTAAGGACCTACCGTCCTGAAGAAGAATCTTGGGATTCAGATCTAGAAGACTCGCAATTAACGGCGGAGTCCAAGCTAATTCCGGGGAAGGAGAAGAATTCCCCTTGTAACAAGGAGGAATGAAAATCCTCTTTGTGGAGGGTCCATCCCCGCCGGGTTTCCTCACTATGGTCGTGTGGCTTCTCCATGGTTTAATCTGTGGAGAGGTCATTCCCATCGGTTTGCCTCATTACGGTTATGTGCCTCCTCCATAGGGTGGAAGAGGCACTCCCATCGGTATTCCTCATTACGGCCTTTGGGTATTTTTTCTATTTTTTGTTTTCTAGATCTAGGTTTATTGTAATGATGTCATATCTGTATTCAGATTTGTATTGGAAACACAGTTATGTAATGATAAATCATAATTAATTAATGAACCTCTTTTGACTTTATATTTTCTTGCATGTGTATTTTTCTTTCTGCTTTCTACGCAATTTAATATGTAACACCGTTTCTATAATAATTTAGATAATGACTAAAAATGGAAATACCTTGTTCTCCTGGGCGACGTATTTCCTCTTTGGGGAATCGCTTTTTGATTTTATTTAATATGAACTTCTGGTGACGCCGTTTTTGCTCATCTGTAATTTTAGCTCGCCAAAGCCTTAGACTTACATGACGGCCTTTAATAATTCACAGGTCAAAGCCTTAGACTTACATGACGATATTTGTAGATTTAGCTCGCCAAAGCCTTAGACTTACATGACGACCTTTAATAATTCACACGTCAAAGCCTTAGACTTACATGACGGTGTTTGATATATTTTTGTTACCGATGCCTTAGACTTACACGGTTTTTACTGGGTACTTGAATTCGCCAGACATAATATTTTTGACATCGATGCCTTAGACTTACACGATGCAAAACTGGGTACTTAAATTCGCCAGGTAAAAATCACACATCAAAGCCTTAGACTTACATGACGGTGTTTGATATATTTTTGTTACCGATGCCTTAGACTTACACGGTTTTTGCTGGGTACTTGAATTCGCCAGACATAATATTTTTGACATCGATGCCTTAGACTTACACGATGCAAAACGGGGTACTTAAATTCGCCAGGTAAAAATCACACATCAAAGCCTTAGACTTACATGAAGGTGTTTGATATATTTTTGTTACCGATGCCTTAGACTTACACGGTTTTTGCTGGGTACTTGAATTCGCCAGACATAATATTTTTGACATCGATGCCTTAGACTTACACAATGCAAAACTGGGTACTTAAATTCGCCAGATATAAATCACACGTCAAAGCCTAAGTCTTACATGACGGTGCCGGCATCATATGAATCTTACTACCGGAAAACGAGCTCGCCAAAGCCTTAGACTTACATGACGGCCGTTGTAATTCACCATCAAAGCCTTAGTCTCACATGATGGTGTCAGTATTATATATTTCTTTTCTACTGGATTTTTCACACACCAAAGCCTTAGACTTACATGGTGGTGCTGGTATTATATAATTCTTTTTTACCAGATTCTAGCTCGCCAAAGCCTTAGACTTACATGGCGGCCTTTTTTTTTTTTAGCTCGCCAAAGCCGTAGACTTACATGGCGGCCATAACAATTCACTCATCAACGCCGTAGACTTATATGATGGTGTTAATTTTCCTGTGGCTGAGGCCTTAGACTTACACAGCATTGATCTTCCTTCTTTTTTTTTTTTTTTTTTTTTTATTTGCAATTTTGCTGAAAATTCATAAATGAAATAATTAAATGACACACTGCAATCTTTTTGAAAATTGTGGACCTCAATAAAAACTCTTGCAATTGCAAGAGAAAAGAGTGTCCCACTGTTCTTTATTCATCAGCTACTTGATTTCAGTATACATAAGATATAAAAGTACATAAAGTAGAGATGTAACTCATCTATCCTAGTTTATTGAAAATCAAATGTAAACGTGAGCTCGTCGTGGAGAACTCACTTATAAACCCTTTCAGCTGTAATAAAATCTCAAATTGGCGACGTTCCACGTTCTGGGTAGGGTCTCGCCTTCCATAGTTTCTAACATGTAAGCTCATCCTTCAAATGCTTCTTAAACTCGGAAGGGTCCTTCCCAGTTAGCCGCCATTTTCCCACCTTTATCTCTACCCATGGGTCTCTTCAGAACTAGATCGCCCTCTTTGAACTTCTCGGGGATGACTCTAGTGTTGTATCTTCTAGCCGCTCTCTGTTTGGTATAGAATTCTCTAAAGTGAGCCTTCTCTCTCAATTCTGGGAGCAGATCCAAACTCTCTTCTAGGGCGGCGTTGTTTTCCTGCAAAGTTAACGCATCCCTTCTCCAAGTGGAGGTTGTATCTCTACTGGTATCATAGCATCTGCTCCATAAACCATGGTGAAGGGTGGTTCCCCTGTTGACGATTGTGGCGTTGTGTGATATGACCACAATATCGTGGGAAGGTGTTCCACCCAACTTTCTTGTTTTGAGGTAACTCTTCTTTTTAAGGCTCTAAGGATAACCTTGTTGGCTGACTCTGCCTGCCCATTGGCCTGGGGATGTTCTACAGATATGAAAGTATTTTGAATTCCTTTGCCTCTGCAGTATTCTACCACTTTTTCACTGGCGAACTGGGTGCCATTGTCTGAGAAGACATATTTGGGCAGGCCAAACCTGCAAATGATTTTCTTCCCTTGGATTCAGATCCGTGACATTGACCATGTTTATCCCGTTAGTTCGCTCTCCGCTGACTGGGGGCGAGACAGGCTTGGATGGTCTGTGCCGGATTTTGAGACTTGACTCGTAGCACTTCCTGGCCAGGACTTGATCGCCTTTAACTACTCCGACTTTACCATTGTTCAGAGGGTATTTGATGGATAAGTATAAAGTGGACATGACCGCGCCTAATGCATTGAACGCCGGTCTCCCGATGATAATATTGTATGAAGTAAAGAGTGTCTTAACCACCAAATATCTAACCTTGATTGTCTTGGTGTTTTCATCCTCACCGAATGTAGTGTACAGCGTGATGTGACCCATGACGTCTACTTGCTTGCCGGCAAACCCTACTAACGTGTCGGAGTAGGGATTCAACTGCTCATCAGATAGGTGCATCGCCTTATAAGCATCCCAGTATAAGATGTCTGCCGAACTTCCTGAATCAATGAGGACTCGTTTGACGTCATAATTAAGAATTTGAACTTGTATCACCAAAGGATCGTCATCGTGTGGGAGGATATCTCGTGCGTCCTCCGGGTTGTACGAGATTTTTGGAGTGCGGGGAAGATTAAAACTCCCCACCGAGCATATTTCAAACTTTGACTTCTTGACATAACGCTTTCTGGCCGAGATGGACTCGCCTCCTCCTGCGAATCCACCGGATATGGTGTTAACCGCTACCCGTTGCTTCTCTCCTTTGTTTCTACCATCGCCCTCACCCTTATGTTGGTTAGGCGTTTGTTTTGGGAGGGCGATTTGGCCCTTGGCGGCGTCTTCAAGGAATTTCCTCAAATGGCCGCTTCTGATCAGATCCTCAATTAAATCTCTCAAACGGAAACACCTTTCAGTATCGTGACCTTTGCACCTATGGTAAGCGCACCACGCCTCAGTGTTTGGTCCCATGATGGTGTTATGCATCCTGGGAGGAGGTAAGGGTGCCAGGCCCGCTTGTAAGATTTCATGCAGTACGTGTACTTTAGCCCTGTTTAGCGGCATATTCTCTCTATCCGCTGGGTATCGCATGTAGTATAGATAACCCATTCCCTCAGCCGAGTTAGGTGGGTTGTAGGGCTTGGCACGATACCCGTGTTTGTGAGTATCGTGGTTCTACCAATTTCGCTGTGGTTGCGAATTTGATCCTTTGACGTTGTTGTTCCTTGAATCCTTTCTTTGGCATCTCTGTAGCGTTTCTCCGCGTTGCTCTCCTCACTCTTGATGTAGCAACTAGCTCTTTTGATTACCTCTTGCATCGAGGTGGCGGGCTTCTGTGCCAAAGATTCATTGAAGTGCCCAGCCTTCAATCCATTGTGAAAAGCTGCAACGAACATCTGCTGGTTTGGGTTTGACACTGCGATCGTTGCTTCGCTGGATCAAGTAAGATATTCTCGAAGAGTTTCAGCATAATTCAGTCGGATTGTGAAAAGACTGGTTGCTGTAACTTTGACATGCTTAGTTCCGGAGAATTGGTGTATGAACTTCTTATGAAAGTCAGCATAACTTTCAATGGAATTGTTGGGCAAGTTCATGTACCAATGTAGTGCAGCATCTTTCAAAGTCCCTGACAGGAGTTTGCACCTCAAATGCTCTGGTGCTCCAATGATGGCAGTTTGAGTTCCCATAGTCATCAAATGCTCCACAGGGTCTGTCTTACCATCAAAGGTTGGTAAGTGGGGTGATTTGAAGTTATCTGGGACTTTGAAATCCCAGAGTGATTGACGAAGGGGCTGAGATTCAATAAGACTCTCATCATCAGAATCTACATTCTGCTTAGCCCTTTCTTTTTCCATTGTAGTAACTTTCTTCTGCAAGCTCCAGATTTCTTCCATTGCGACCTGGATTGAAGGACTATTTCCATGATTGGCAGCCATGGTTTTATCTCTACTTGCAGTGTTGCTCTCTCTCTAAGTGATAGGCTGGGAATCGTTTTACCGCAGCCCCACGGTGGGCGCCAAAATGTTCTGGTGAACACTTAAAGGGGTGTGAAAAGTAATAATATTGGACCGTCAAATAACAAATAATCAAGTATATGATCTCAAATGTCTTTCAGTCCATCCACTTTTTCATCAATGTTACAAGTATTTATAGGGTATATAGGAAGAGAGTTCTTCCCGCCCCTTTTCTTTGTTGACCAATCCCACGTTCCTGCAATACATTTGATCACATGCCTATTTGCAAGGTGATCATGGGGAACGTGGCTTGAATATAATGGTTCCTCTTAAAATCTACTCCTAATCATACGGAGGATGAAGATAAATGTGTAAAATCGTTGAGAAGATGACAGTTATAATGAAGGATGGGGGAATCATGGGATCGTGGGTATCTCGCCCACGCGGCCATATCTCGCCCAGAATGGATGACTCGCCCTTCTGGTTCTCGCCCTTATGGGATGATTGGGCTTGATTCGCGTTTATGTATTGGGCCGTTGTATTGGGTCGTTGTACAAGTTAACAATTAATGTTTGGCCTTTTGCTAAATACACCCTTTATATTTACTCCCGGTCCAATATGTTATCTATTATTTAGGAGATAGCCACATATTTAGTTAAGCTTATCTCATATTATTTAGCACATTTTTAGTTTATGAAGGTGCACCTGTTTTATAGCAATTGTTTTTGCTACACATTGAAAAATTACGTGGAACAATAAAGAGGATATATGCAGACTTTTAACAGAAGTACATGGATGAGTTTTTCCCTTGCTTCATTAAAAAGTATAATTCACCAAGTACCTTAGTTACCTTACTTTGTTGTCTCTTTTCGTGTAGTAATTAATAATCTCAGTACGTTTATCATCGAGTACAAGGTCGGCCTTGCACAAGTGTAGGGTGATTTAAGGAACCGAGCCTCCATTTTTTAGGGGCCTCGAAAGAAAAATTATATGATAGTGGGTCTCTAAAAAAAATACGAGGATAATTTAAAAAATAAAAATAGTAGTAGACCCTATTAGAAGTTTTACTCTCAATCTATTATGTTATAAAAAAAGAAGTTAATGACTTAGTAATGATAGTAATTGAAAAATATATAATATGGAGACTTATGCACAAATTTACTTCAAAAACGGCTAGAATGAATGTTTTTTAAGTAATTAGAAGATATTTTATTGTTATTGATTAAAATAAGAAAATTTTGTATGTTAGTTACAAAGATGATTTTTTTTGTATTATTTCTATTATTTACAATTTAAACGAGGATTATTCTTTATAAGTTTTTTATTTTTTATTGAAGATTTTATTTTTAACTTTCGGTGCCGGCTCTCCAAATACTCGGGACCGGCATTGATCGAGAAGAACCGGTTGTATTATGGGGAAAGTTGCGCAATTTTATTGATAATTTCTTAGTTCAATGACTACATGTCTCCGATTTACTCACACTATTCACTCGGGCCACATTTTAAAGCCCACAACATTACCTGTCTTTCACTATTTCGTCCCTATATTTTAACTTTATATTTATTTTTTGGTTATGAAATTAAAAAATCATTGAAAACATTTATTTATTATATTTTTATACATTATTCAGTTTTTTAAAATTACAAACATATTTTTTCATTCTTTTTATCACCCTTTCTATTTGATTATTAACCAATAAATTAATATTTCATAGTACCTATTCTGGAGCGGCAATGCCGCTCTTCCCGTGCGGACGCACGGGTATCCCGCTAGTATATTATTAAAAAAAATACGGTCAAAATAATGTAAATTAATAGTACATTTTTTGTCAAACAATGTCTTATAATTAGAGACAGAAGGAGTATCAACTAATTTTTCAAATATAAATTAATTTATAACTTAATTTTATGGAAAGAGACTAATAATAATCAAATTAAACTCATTTATAAACAAAATAAAAAAATTAAAAGAAAATGGCAGTGGCTTTGGAGGGTTGAACTTGAACCTCATCCATGCCTACAAGGCTACAAGCAAATAAAGAAAGGACAAAACTTACATGCATTTTCATACATGCATTTCTTACTTTTCCTCTCACAAAGAGGTAGTTTTTTTTATTAAAAATAATTTTCTTTTATTTTTTTAAAGTGAAAAAACACAAATAATCATCACAGACATTATAAACAGGTCGTGTGTGTTTTGTTGCTGCATCTCAAAGAATCATAATCATCTCTTCTTTGAATGTCCACTGACGCGTTGTGTGTGGACTAGTATATTTGATTGGCTCGACTACAACTCTGTCTCGCACGAAGTGGGATGGGCTCACTTTCTTGCTTTTGGCGAGCCACTTAAATCTAACAAGTACCAGAAGGTAAGACAGTTGGTTTGATGTGCAACAACTTGGTGTATCTCGTCTCTTAGAAATAATGTTATTTTCAAGGGTGTCTCAATTAATCTTTGTAATTTACCGGATAGGATTAAGTATTTCTATTGGGTTTGGTTTATTAGTAGAGTGGAAGAAATTTATGTTCTTCCTATACCAATTGGTGTACCAATCCCTTAGGTTGGCTTTAAAGCATCTAAATATCTTATTGTAATGGTTGAAGTACCCATAGTACTTCCTTGTTTATAATATATCTTTGCTTATAAAAAAAAAATTGAATTCCTCAAAATGAGTTTGTTTCATGGATTAAAAATTTATTCCAAGAAATGTTACTTTGGGAATCTTTAATTCTTATGTTTATTTCAAGTTTTTATAAATTATGTCTAGGAACTTCTTATTTCAAGGAATATAAATTACACATGACTTTCTCACATTTTATTCCCATGTTAAATGGTGGGAATCTTACATTCTCATGTGAGTAAGATGTAACCACCCATAACTTCGCTCTTCTATTATTTTTTAACTTATTTATTTTTAATTTTAAAATTTTAATTGAATTTATTTTATAAATATTCTAAGGAACTTTATTTATTTATCAAAATAGGAATAATATTCTTGGTAATAATGTTCCATGGAATAATATTCTAAGCATTATAATTTTAGGGTCATGCTAAACAGTGCCCATGGGGCACTTGTTAAACATACTAAAAAAGAAAATAAAAGATAAAATTAATATTAAAAAGACCACTTTTTATACTTTTGAGGTATTGAATGCACGCATTTTGAGACAAAAATTCTATTTTAATATGTTTAACCAGTGCCCAGTGCGTTTTCCATAATTTTAATCCATGAAACAAACACACCCTTAAGAAAGATTATTACTCACTTAAGTTCGATGTTTTAATTTTTCTTTTATTTTTTTATATACTACATCCGGTCCTAAATATAAGAAACAATCTACTTTTTAGATATATTGAAATATAGATGACCCTAACTCATATTGTAGTTTAGATACATTAATTTTTCAATGTATCTAAAAAGTACTCGTAGATTGTTTCTTATATTTAGGACTACAGGGAGTACTAAAAATTACTCCCTCCGGTCACATTTATAAGCAAATGTTAACTACTTTTAAACTGATAAATATTGTTATTCGTAATATACTCTTACTTTCCAAAATGTTTATGTGATTTCCAAGGAAAAAGAATGGTTATTTTCATAAATTTATTCATGATTTATATTAAATCAAAAAAATTAATTACATTTAATTAAATTCCTTAAACACCGCGTAAATAGTTTTTTGTCTATAAGAGTCCGTTTGGTTTGGAAAAGAAAGTAGAAGGAAAGAAAGATAACAGATAGTAAGAGGATTATTCTAGTTGTTTGGTATAAGAGAAGGTGGAAGGAAAGATTGATAAAAATATTTTATTTTATTGTTTGATTTGACATAAAATGAAAGGGTAAAAATATTTATATTAGTAAAATGACAAAAAAAAAAAACCATATAAAAAGTTGGCTTAATTACATTTTTGGTTCATTATCTTTATTTTAGGTTTCAAGTTGGTACCTTATCTTTTAAAAATTTCAAGTTGGTACCTTATCTTTTCTGCAGGTTTCAAGTTGGTACTTTCCGTTAATTTTTAACTACTACCGTTAAATTTGAACACGTGTCATTGATTTATATGTCCATAAAAATTGTCACGTGTCCAAATTTAATGGTAATAGTTAAAAATTTGATGGAAAGTATTAACTTGAAACCTACAGAGAAGATAAGGTATCAACATGAAAGTGAAACTTTTAAAAGATAAGGTACCAACTTAAAACCTAAAATAAAGATAAGGAACCAAAAGTGTAATTAAAGCTAAAATGTTTCCTTTTTTACAAAGCCCATATAAAAGTTTAATATGATTAAAAAATATATAATTATTAATTTTATAAAAAAGACATATTACATGTGGATCTGGCAGCGAAATGGAAGATTGGTTTGATACGTGAAAGAAAAAATTCTTATTAAAAAAAGTGAGAGATAGAAACATAACCAAAAATATTTGGATACAATAATAGCAAAATCAAAGTGGCATTTTTGTCATTTTAGAGCAAAAAATTGGTCTTTCCAAACTTTCCGTCCACATTTGGGAGGAAAGGTTTTTGAGTGATAGGTCAAATATTCCTCTGAAATTTTAAAATTTGTCAAATACCCCCATAAAATTTAGAAATAGGCAAATACCCCCTGAAATTGTAAAGCGTTTGTCAAATTGTCTCCTGTTTCGTTTACTCCATCTATTTTGATGACGTGGCTGTTAAAGGCATATGTGCACCTGCCAACGTGGTACATGTGTAATTGATTAGAATACACATCACATGAGATAATTGACTAAAATTTGCAAAATCAGTGGACATATTGCTCTAATTTCAGTCAATTAGTGTCCTGATTTTGCAAATTTTAGTCAATTACTCTCTTGTGACGTGTATCCCGATCAATTATCCCCCTCATGTGATGTGACACGTATGCGGTTAACTACCATGTCATCAAATTTTTGTGTGGGTTCCAGCTGCAGGTTTCTTTCCTTTACATTTTTTGGTTGTTCCAAACAAGGGAAACTCCATCCTTCCATCATCTTTCCATCCCTTCACTTTCTTTCCTTCCTCTTTCTCTTAAAACAAACACAGTGTAAATGTGACCTGAGGGGGGAGTATAAAAATTAAAAAGACGGTTACCCATAGACTTAACTCTCTTTTTCATTGGCTACTTTCTTGAACTTAACTTCTCAAATGGGACCCAATTTTTTGTCGCGTGATTACACTCCTCACAAATAAAAACTTTTGATTGGATGGTGGGTCCCACGACGGAGAAAAATATAAAAGTAACGAATCCTGCTTAGGGTGCAGGGACCTCTTGGGTTTGACGCGTCTACAGTGGGATTTGGGACCCGCTAATTAGTTGTTAGTTGTTTTATTAAAAAAAAATTAAAATCATGTTAATCAAGTGGTTAATGAACTCCACCTATGAATTAAGTGAACAATTTTTTTTTTTGACTAAAAATAAGAATTTATTCATTCAAATTGAAAATACATGGATCATTACAAATTCAAGATGGCTAAAAACTGAAAAAGGTGAATCTACAAACAAACTTGCAGCACCTAGGTTAATAGCATACAACGGCATCATGAAAGTGCTTACAAATATGACAAAATAAAAGTCACCGGAATCTTCATACTCCCGGATTTGCAACGTTGACGTCCAAGTCTTCAAATTCTTCAGATCTGTAATGAGTTGATGTAGATATGTCAATTTGAATCAACAAAACACCGTAATGAAAAACCAACAAACGTCGCACAAGACGACCACAAACACAACGCCACACAAGACGACGACAAACTTAAAAAATAAAAAACAAAAATGAAGAAGCAAATCTATGTGGATAATCACTTATTTAATTGAAAAGAAAAAACAATTTAGAGGGGTGATTTTGAATCAAAAATTGACCCTAAAATCACCCCTCCTTGGTGGATGAACAAAAGGAATGAATTAGGGTTAGGGGAGGAGGGAGGCGGCTGCGTCCGTACAGATATTCGGTCTAGAGTTTTAGTAATTAAGTGAACAACTTAAAATTTGATTTTTAGTAGAAATACTAGTTCTTTGTCCGATCTTGTTTACCTCGCAGTTAAACTTTGAATTATCATCATACACTTTTTTTTACAATCAGAGGATTAAAGAAAAATAAAAAAATGGAAAAAAAAAGTAAATTTTGTATCGTAAATATCCATTTTTTTTTAATATTTATAGAAAGATGATTACACAAATTTTAAGACAATTTTATCATATTTAATTTTTTAACTAGTATCTTAAGGACACTGGTTAGCATTTTCTACAAAATTATTATAAAATTTTCAAAAGAATAATTGTCCAAGTAAAAATATTCATTTTGATGTGAGGAAATACAATTCGTTGTCATGTTAATCGGTGGAAACATTTATTAGTCAGATTTTACTAACCTTATAGTTTAAGATGCATTATCGAGGTCCTTTCTCTAAAAACCAAAGAATTAATGTATACAAAATTAAGCATTAAAATTACTAATTACAAAGAAATTTGTAGTTATATTTAATTTTTAATTTATATAGTATTTAGAAATCAATATCAACACAAATTACATGTTAAAAAATCAACATCATCGTATTTTTTTATTAAGTAGATTAAATGTTAGAATCTCACTTTTTTTTAAAATAAATCAGCGATGATACTAGATTTTGATAGAGTCAAGGTTTTAAATAGCGGTCACGGTCGCGGTCGCGTCAAGGATTTCGCGATTTCGATTGTTACGGCTGTCGCGTTACGAAATACGGTCGTCGCGGTGTGAATTAATCACAATATCTGACAAACCTTATTAAAATTATTTCTAGTATAATATATGTATAACAACTTAAATATGAGATAAATGTAAAGTTTTCAACTAGGAAAGAGTTAAAAAAACATAACACTTTATAATTTATGTTTATATTTGTACTAAAAGTGTGATTTTTATGCATTTCTATTGGAAAAAATAGAAGTCTCTATCTATTAGAATTTTGTCGCGGCCGTATTGCGTTCCGTCGCGGCTGTATCGGTGTTTTGTCGCGGTCGTATCAGCTTTTCGGCGTGATTTTTTTTCACCATATAAAAACGGTGAAAAACGATAACAGTAGGCGCAAAAACCTTTTTGTCGCGACCATTTTCTCGGTAACGACCTTTATTTAAAACCTTGGATAGAGTTATGCTTACAAAGAAAATTATCTTTAAAATTTAAATTTTTTTAATTATATGTTATGTTCCAATTACTCTAGTAATGCTCACTGTGACAATTATCTTTAAAATGTAATAGAGATTAAACTTAAAATGAAATAATCTCGTAGGAATTTAAAATATATTTAATTAAAAAAAATTGATTATTTTAATGTCATGCGTGGGAGAAGAAGTTGGCACGTAGTAGAAGTAGGGCCTTTCTTGCCCTTTTTGTTTGCCTAACCCTATTATGAGGTCCCGTCATAGCCCTTTGTGTGACGCGGCTATATACATCTCCCCTCCTTTTTATTTTGTTTTATTTTTTAATAGGATTGCATTTTTTTTTATTTTGTAAATTTATTTTAATAACAAATTATTATTAGTTGTTAGTATATTACATTATAGGTAAAATACATTTATTGGTCCTTTAAGTTTTATATTTGTATAAGATAGATCCTTTAAATTTTGTAAGTATCAGATATGTCATTTAAATTTTTTAAGTATCGAATATGTCCTTTAAGTTTTAAGTTTGTATCAGATAAATCATTTAAGTCTTAAGTTTGAATCAAATATATGTGCTTAAAGGTCTTAAGAAATAAGACCTATTTGATACAAACTTAAAACTTAAAAAACATATCTGATACTTAAAATACTTAAAGGACTTATCTGATACAAACAGAAAATTTAAAGGACATATTTAATACTTAAAAAACTTAAAGGACACATCTGATACAAACGTAAAACTTAAATAATCTATCTATGAATTATGCCAACATTAGTATGTTATAGAGTGTTGTTAACTATGTCCCGGATCACTCTTTAAAGATTCAAATTAAAAAAAAAATTATTTATTTAAAAAATTAAATATTTTAATTTTCAAATTTTCATAAGAACTTAATATTTGAAGTCCTTATACAGTTTCTTAAAGCACTCATTAACATTGTGTTTTAGTATGCAATACCTCTAAGTAAAGTTATTTAAAATATAATGTATTTAACTATAAATAAATATTAAAAATATGAGATGATATTGAATTTTCCCTATAAAATATTAATACTCACTAGTCACTAAAGTAAGTAGGGTATTGGAGTGTTCAAATTATTTTTAGACAAAAGGGTGCAAAGGCAATTTGCAACCTTCTAAATATATTAATCTATTAGAAATATAAAAGGAGCAATACAAAACAATTGCAGGACATAAAACCTAAAATTTAATGGGCATATATATAATCGGTAGCGTTGCCAGGAACTTGGACGGGGTTCAAACTTTTAAAATTTAATTAAGAATTAATATATATAATTTAAAAAGGTTAAATAAATTTTTAATCCCTATAAAATTATCAAATTTTATTTTTGGTCCATATAAAAAAAAGTGACTTAGTTTTGGTTCCTACAAAATTATCATGCACACAGTTTTAGTCCTTGCAGATAAACCAATGTGTATTTTTGAATGATTATTTTGAAAATATGTTAATTAGAACATTATAAAAAGTTCCTTAAAAAAAAAGCAAAATTTGATTTCCAAGTTAATATTTTCGTTACTTTTATCTTTATTTTTTGAAATTTAAAAAATTTATAATTAATTCTTTTCATTTTGAAAAATTCTAAAGTTTTGTAAATAAACTCTAGTATTCTAAACATGCTTGAAAAAATTATTAATTCAAAATTTTGAAATTTTGAAAAATAGTAGGAATAAAACTACATGCCTAAAAATATTGTAGGGACCAAAATATGTCACTTTTTTTTAGGATAAAAAACAAGATTTTTTAATTTTATAGGGACTAAAAATATATTTAATCTTTCAAAAAATTACATAGTACTAAAAAAATTACAACAATGTAACTAATATTTTGATAGATAACTTATTCCATTTAAAGATGCAAATTCAACACTCATATACATATCAACAACGTAAGTCTATCTCAAGTTGATTATCAAGTATCACCAATCTAGTTGTACAAAATTCACTTAGATAAAACTTTGGAAATTCAATTAACTTTGCCTTGTCAAATGAGGGAGTTAAAATTGGTTAATTAGATTTAGAGTTTAATTGGGTCAGTGGCGCAATAAAAAAAATGAGGGGATTAAATTATAAAAGTTTATATGTGTATTTTTTTTTAAGTTCAGGAGGTTCAGTTGAACCCCCTCACCTATATGTGGCGACGCCACTGCATATAATGTTAGTCCAAAATAGTTTTATACTTACATTCAATAAAAAATTACAGTTCCTTCATGTCACATAATTAATTTTAAAATAACCAAGTAGTTTGGTGAAGTGGCCAATTAATTAGTAAATTTTTATTGGATACTTGTGTAAAACTGTTTTACACTATCATGTATATCATTTAAATCTTAAAATCTATTCCAACAAATACAAATAATAAACTAAAGGGTAATACAAAACAATTCCAGAGTAAAGAAGCCAAATACAAATCCGATCTGGGGCGAATAACCACAGGTCACGTGCACAATCTAGCGCACTCGCACACAAAACTTAGATCATGAAAATCAGCGAAAAGAGCTATCAACCATAATGAAGCCAGATCCACGCACCATAACTCTCTGCATTATAACACTAACATCAAGCAACAATGACCCTTTCGAGTTATAAAATCATTAGCTAACCAAAGGTCATCCTCATGATGCTTGTCTCAGCTACATACCAAGCTCAAATTACCTGTAGTCTAAGGTTTTCAGAATCAGACCGGTCATCGAACCGATGAGCTTACCAGTTCAAGGTTCAATTGTCAGACCGGAGTTTAACCGGGTCGGACTGCTTTTAATTAAATAAATATTTGAATTAATATATATATATATATACACACTCAATATTCCTTAGTTTCACACATGAAAAATATCAAAATGTAGTCAATATAAAGTAAAAACTTTAGTACATTACACATAAAATTTCTAATTCAAACCAAATTAGAAATGACATCATAAACTAAGTTCTAACAAATATATATCGACTATTAAAATTATAATCATACAAAACATCTAACATACTCCCTCTAGTCCTATATATAAGAAAAAATTTACTTTTTAGATTCATTGTAAAGTTGATGTATCTAAACTATAATGTTGTCTAGATACATCAATTTTACAATGAATCTAGAAAATAAACTTTTTCTTATATATAGGACCGGAGGGAGTAATATTTATTGAATATTAAAGTTAGAAGCAAAATATCAAAATTATCAACAAAAAAAAAGAAGCAAAATATCAAAAGTGAAATCGAAACAAAAAAAGTGAGGCTAAAAAAATAAATAATATTTTAACAAAAGTTCACTTCTTAATGTAGCAAAAGTTTATTTTTCATAAAAAAAAGAAAGTATGAGGATTGTATGTATGATGTTTGACTATGGAGAGATTGCATTTGCACTAGACTATTAGTCTCACATTGCTAGTTTCACAAAAACTTGAGAGGTAGTTGGAAACTTGGAATGTACAACAAAACAAAGTGCTTATTTAAACAACTCTAAGAGCATCATTATCCATTGCACCCACTTGGGTTCTTTAAGTGGGTCCCGTTCAATTTTTTATACTATTTTACACTTTCCAATTATTTAAACAACTCAACCACATTTCTTAAATATCCATACAACTCACAAAAAACTCTTAAATGGGTCCCACTTAACCCCACTAGGTTTTATACAATTATATTTTACATTGAGTGAATTGAGTGAATGTAGTTTAAGTTATTTTTTTAATTTATTTAATTGGCTATTCATTGCATTCATTGTCAGAGCAAAGTAGCAAAGCACCGTGCTTCTGCTTGAGGACGTTGTAAGTTTGTGCACGTTCTTTATAGATCAATTATCGGTTCACTTCTGACACAAATGTATTTAACACAGTGTAGGAACGATAAATTGCAGGCGATATTGTTGCTCTAGGGTCAAATGGTCTCTCAATTAATTAATGAGACAAGTGTTTCCCGATACAAGTATAGTAGTAAAAAAATTGAATTTTTTTTGGGTAAAAAAAAGTCCCTAGACCTGCCAAACCGTTTAAACAGCTGATTCTCCCAGTTTTGAACCGATTTTGCGGTTCAGCCACAGGTTCTCTGCTCTTGCCATTTAAGGGGCTGCCAGGACCGAATGCAGGCCTGGTTCCAAGTCCGATCGGCCGATCCGGTCCGTTTTTGAAAACGTACTCTTATTGTCCCATGGTATGCTCAATTTCACTCTTCAAACCTTATACTGATTAATTTTCCACTCTTTATATGTGAGAGGAGCCTGAGACAACTCTTCAAATTTTCTTGTGAACCGCTTACGGAGACAATTTTTTTTTATTGTATATGATAAAATATTACTCCTTCCGTTCCTCTTTATTTGTCGTTTTAGAAAAAATATTTGTTTCAAATTATTTGTCGTTTTGATATTTTAAGGTTATATTTTGTCTATTATACCCTTCTTCTAATTTTTTTTATTGACTAAATTTTATATAATTTTTTTATTGTATCTTTTTTTTATACTAAACTTTTTCATATAATCTTTTTATTGTTTTTTTTTGTTCCTATTTTTTTGTTTGTTTGGTTTTGTTCCTATTTTTTTGTACATAATATATTCCAAAAAATAAAATAAAATAAGGTACAAAAATACACTTTCTTAATTTGTAGTAAATTTTCTAAAACGACAAATAAAAAGGAACGGAAGAAGTACTATTAATGTGTTATGTAATAATGTTACTATTAATTGTATATGATACTAATAATTGGAATCACAAAAAAATAAAATAAGACAGGTAATTAAATCCAAAGGACAGACAAAGAAATGAGAATTTTAAGGAAACAAAATGCATATGACAAAATAAATATAATGATGTAACAGTAATTCAATGAACTTGACATGTCCGACCGGCCGGTTCGGCCCGGTTTTGAAAACGTACTCTTATTGTCCCACCGTATGCTCAATTTCACTCTTCAAACCGTATATTTATACCGATTAATTTTCCACTCTTTATATGCGAGAGGAGCCTGAGACAACACTTTTGACAAATTGGAATCACAAAAAAAAAAAAATAAGACAGGTAATTAAATCCAAAGGACAGACAAAGAGATGAGAATTTTAAGGAAACAAAATGCATATGACAAAATAAATATAATGATGAACAGTAATTCAATGAACTTGACATGTAAGGCTATCTGTATCTATCAATATCTTTTGACTCTTCAAGGGAACATATGCAGTGAAAATGATATCTCTGTCCGTAAGAAGAACCAACTACTACCAAATTATACGCTGGTTTTATAACAAAACGCAATGAGGTAGGCAGAATTAACACTATACTATAGTTGCTCACTTTTTAACAAGCACAAACACATACATGGGGTCAAAGTCGTTTATCATAAATATTTATAAAAAAAATATGAAATTCATAACAGTAAAATAAAATGATGATATCATCATGAAACAAGAACTTGAAAATTACAAAAATTATATCATTGTAGATCCAAAACTTTTAGAAAGTGTTTTTCGTCCATTTGAGTCCTATAAGACTTGGCACACTATCTCTGCAGTTACATGCAAAAAACACATTTGACTTCACACATTTTTAATTAAACTCCATAAAGAGTGTTACAAAATTACAAGTTAACATTTCTCTAAAATTAATTGATTCAGTTAGTAAAAAAAAAAAAATTAATTAATTCAGTGTAACCCTTCTCATTTCTCACCCCACACACTTTCTATTTCCCCTTCTCTTTAAATACAAGGAATAGCTAAACAATGCCTCAATAACACTTTTTAGTATGCTTAAATAATGCACCGAAAATAAAGATTAACACGGTCTTTGAATAAAACAATGCATTTTGCGGTATTAATATAGGTTTTATAATTAGGCTATGATTTTCTATAGGTAGTGAAATATGGGATAATGAGATCGTGTGTGAACAACAAGAAATTTATGGTGGGGTCATTATACAAAATTATATAACTATTGGCTAAAAAAACAAATAAAGAAGTGGGGTCAGGTGACCCCAATTATCCCAACATGGATCCGTGCCTGAAGACATGACAAAAACAGAAATATACATACACACACATATAACTTTAAGTACTTCATATAATATAATGTGATCATAAATAAATTTATTCTCAAAATTATAAAAATCGTTTGAGAATCATTATTAATTTTGGCGAATTGGTAAATATACAAATAAAATTGTAGAGGTGTAAATTAAAGTAGTCTTTTTATTAAGTTTTATTGTCGTAGAATATGATATGATACTTTAATCCAATGTGCAAATTTATCTATAAAATTTAGCTCTTTTTAATTACTAATTTTTCAATAATTAGTCTATGCACAATTATAATTAGTTAACTAAATGGTCTTAGCTACTAATAGAAAAGATTTAAAAAGATACTATTTTAAATGACGTTTTACAATTTTGAAGATGTTTTTGTCAATTAACAAAATAAGTGACTATTTTATTCAATGTTTATAGTTTAGAGATGAATTTTTCCATTTCATCTTCATACAAGCATTGGGCCCCACTAAGAGGAAGTAATTCTTCTTTTGGCAAGAATTTGGAAGAGTTGGGCACAGCTAAGAGAAAGTAATTGTTTTTTCTTGACAATTTCGTTTAGATAAAACTCCTACGCGCCAAAATCTTTTAAACAGAGTTATAATGGATCACAAGTGCAGTGAGTATGTGTTTTCCAGGGATCTAGTTGAGTCTGTACGTGTCGGGTAGCTTCCCAATTGTGGTATACAATTAGTAGGTGGCTTAGTTGGGAGTTGGTGTTGCCATCCAATTTGTTTGGTATCTTCATGGTGTTTATTAGTTCTTTAGGTTTAGGCTTGGTTAATTTGATTATTGTCTGAGATACAATTGTGTAGTCCATTTAAAAAACTTATAATGATATGGATTTTTTTTCCAGAAAATGGGTAGGGGTTGAGCAACTACTCTGTTTTGTGTTGGTACCAATATGGGTTTGTGTGTGGTTGAATCAATCAATTGTTTTGGCTGATTTGGCTAAGCGTGTGCCTCTATTTTGTTGTCGTTGTTCTAATTTGTTTAAGGTTTCAATTTCTCTTTAATGTCTATTTTACAAAATCAAATTTTTTTGGTAAGGAAGCTAAAAAGAAAAGGAAAAAAAAAACAAACAAAAGAAAAACTATTCACGTAGAAAGAAGGTTCTCATTGCGGCGTTCCTAAGAAGATCACGAACCCCTTATGGAGAGAAACATGAGTCAAAAGAAGTCGGCATCTGAGGAGACTCTAAGTTTAGAAAAGAAATCTGCACATTGATTTATCTCTCTAAGTGTGCGATAAAGAGAAATATTGGTCTGAGAGAGCAACTCATTAATATCTAAGTTGGAGACCTTTGATGAGGTTGACACAATGTAAAGAATCAGAGTAAAAAACAAGTTCATCAGTACTCATATCTGTGGCCAGTAAGAGGCCCTTGTAGATAGCATACAGTTTATTGAGCAAAATGTCATATGACCCTTGAATGAAGCCTAAGAGGCTAAGAAGTCTGAAAGATAGTGACCGAAGTTGTTTTTAATAATGCCGCCGAATCCAGCTCAAACGGGAGAACCGATGCAAATTCCATCCACTTTAAGAATGACACAAGAATAGTTCTCCACATTCATTAATTAGCTTCGGACTAGAACCTGAGGATCAATTAATATTTCTTACTATAGTTTATATTAAGTTAATATTGAGTTAATATTTCTCCACATTCATTAATTTTACTATTGAGTTAATATTTCTTAGACAAAATATAGTTTATTAATCAATAATATAGTCAACTGATCTCATTTTTATTGAGAAACTAAGCTTTAAAAATACAATTATCTTTCTTCTAATAATAGATTGAGATTATATATGGTATCTCACATTAGACATTCACTCATTCTAGTGACAAAGTTCATAGTGTATACCAGTCGACCCACACCTATTAATCGAGAAGGAAAATTAAGATGTGTATTTTAGTGCAGTTACGTGGTGATATAGGCACATTATATTCTTCTTCTTCACATGTGGGTGTAAAAGAAGAGCTTGGTGGCGGCACTAAAGGAGTGAGGATGTATGTAAAGGTACATGGTGGTCCTTGTACTTTTGTGGCAATGTTACGGTTCTTTTGTAATAATCACTTGGGGTTCAATATTAGTTTAACATTTATAGAGAACGTAATGATCTTATTGCCAATCATGGATTGTCTTTACAATCTATTGTTTTCTCGGATGTAGCTTCTATGTTTATGCGTGAGGGTATTAATAGAAACAAACTTGACATTTTTAGTTTTAGAGTATGTTCTTCTTAATGGAGTTTTGGTTTGGTTCCCTCCACTCGTACTTGTTTTATATATATATATATATTTTGTGGTGTTGAGCAGTTTGCTCTCATCTTCTTTGGTTTAAAAAAAAAAAGTTTAACATTTAAATTAAATTAGTATGATTGGTTTAAAGGTTGTATCTAATGTGTCTCGAATAACATTACATTAATTAAACGAACTTTATATTCTACAACTTTCCAAATTAAAGTTGAACTAATAACCATTTTGCATCACCGAAAGAATTTGAACTATAAGTACGTTAAAATTACAATTATTTACCACTAAAATACCACCTCAAATGTTTGGGATTGACTTTATAATCAACTAAAAATTACAATGTTAGGCTTGATTTAACTTTGGTGTGACATTCAGTTATATGGTTTATTTCGAAGTCTCAAAGTTATTTGATTATTTCAGGTATACTATGACTATTGAACAACTGGTGGATACGATAAATTTTTCTTTATGAATGTCGATTTTTGGAAAGACTCCTGGTAATTCATGTACTTACTATAACCGGGAGGTGGAATCTGTATCTCCTATTTTTGGCTCAATTACGGTTTGTGGGATTAAGTAGGAAGGTTTGAATAGTTAGTTTTACTCTTGATAATTTTCCCTTGTTTTTTCCTTTACGTTTATTGATTGTACTGTTGTGTGGTTTTAGATACCTCATGTACTCTTTTATTCATTGATATTTATTTTTTTGGTTTGGTAGTTCGACGGCTAAAAAGTACACTCTTAAGATGGATAAGTGAAGTGTCCGAAGTTCAAACTCTTGCCCATACATATAAAATGCAATATTCCTATTAACTAAACTAAACGTATAATATATTTTCCTAATAAAAAAGTATAATACTATTATGGCCTTTGGTTAGCTTTTTAAAGTTTATAAAAATTTGAGGGACCAATCCATGAGGACATCTCTACAATCTACTAGAACTATTATGTTTCTTTTGAATCTTAAACACCAAAACATATTCATACAAAGTATGGAGAACCATATGTGCGTAATTAACTAAAAGCGAATACATTCCGTATATCATATATTCTCTATAAATAATAGATTCTACAAACACTCAATAAGGAACACATATTTTCTAAGAGAAATGTTATTTAAACATCAAAAAATGGACATCTCTACAACATCAAGGGGTAGTCACGTGTATATAATTGGGGAGTTCTTCAACACATTTGGTTAATGCTCTATTAACCAAATGTGTTGAAAAACTCATCGGTTATATACACGTGACTCCCCTTGATGTTGTAGGCATAAAATCTTTCAAACTTGAAAAAATATTTACTTTTAACTTTGTTTTAACTTTATCATCCGCAAACAATCAAAATGTGTCTCATATACAATTTTTCGTAAACAAATAGTTGAGGAGTTGAAGATCAAATTTGATTAATGTCAGTTAACCAAATGTGTTGAAGAACTCCCCGATTATATACACGTAACTCCCTTTGATGTTGTTGAGATGTCCCCTTTTAATGTTTAAATAACATTTCTCATTTTCTATACCATTACCTCTATGCTCTATTCATTACGACATTATCATACTATGAATATACGATAATATCAAACTTTTAAAATAAAAATGTGCTCTCTAACTCCCTCACTCATTCAACTCAACAACCTCTTCGGTTCACTCCAGATAAGTAACCAATAAACACTAAACAACACTTCAAATAATTAAAACATTACTTTTTGGTTTTTAGTCCTTTAGCAGAGAGTCTTAAAGTGATGACCCAATAATAATAGTTGCGTCTTGAGTAGGGTATTCCATTTCCACCACCACGAAACACCCTCAACTCTTTCTCTTTTGTTTGCTAGCTAGATGGGGCCTCTCCTTAAAAATACCCTTGTATTTTGTATGTATGTGTCACACACACTGCCCACGCCCAGTCAACGAATTTATGGCACACAACTATTCTATTACCCCAAGCAAGTTGTACCCAATTTAATTTTTAAAATATTTTTCATGAAGCGTGGGAATTTTAAATTCAATTTTAGCGCCTCTCTTTTAATTACCTTTTCAATCGAAAATTATATTCATATTATATATAATGCCATATATAATTTCATGGCTTGGCGCATGCAATATCATTTGAAATTTTCAGGGAATTTGCGGTTCATTTAGACCTTGCAAGATTTAAAGATTAGTTTTTATAGTTGCGTGTGAATGATATATAATTTATGAAAAAAATAATAACACTCAAGATAGGCAAAATAAATATTGTAGACAAAATATCTTAAAGTTTCAAAAAAGTTTAATAATTAAATATAACACTTCAATATATATACAATATAATACTACTACTATTTATTTATGGAAAATGTTAAACAATGCTCTGGAGCATTAGTTAAACATATTAATAAAGAATTTGTGTCTCAAAATATGTGCATTCAATCCTTTGAAAGTGTGTTTTTCCAATATTAATTTTTTCTTTTGTTTCATTTTTTGGTATGTTTAACAAGTGTTCTAGGGATACTATTTAACACGGCCATTTATTTATTGATGATTACTCTAGTACTGTGGAATTTTATAGGACATGTTTTTCTTCATCTGACACCACACACCATCACAATTATTTGCACCATTTAAGAGTTCATTTAATTTAATAAAGACAAACGTGTTATGAAATGATTAGAAATGGTGGCCAACATCGAACAATAAATTGTTGAGGTTAAAGTTGGTAGGAGTTTATCTGTAAATACTCCGACGTTTAAATTAATTGATAAATGTGAAATAAAAGGTTTGACATTAGAATTGCATACCTTGAAACGTTGGAGGGGAAACCTTTTACAGAGGGGTGTTGTAGATGTCAGAGCTTTGAAGGGCGACGATAAAGACACAACACTCCTTTAACGTCATGCCCTTGCGTTGTTAAATGACGTTAAGTCTTTACGGTTCTTTAGACATCTGAGGCTAGTTGTTGTAGCTCTCAAGATGGAGGATTCTGGTAATGGGTCTATTGAACTTTCTATTGTTTTGGTCTTTATGATTCTGGAACGAGTTGGTGTAGCTAGTGAGCATGAACTTTGGCCTAATTCTGCACAAGAATTATACAAACATAGTGGGGACCAAACCAAACCAGCAGAAAAACTTAATGAGATTCAAACATTCATGAATGAATTCCAATCTAAAATAAATATAAAAGATTCACAAAATTAAGCATGATATAGGAAAGACAATGATTGCTGATTTGCCATGTTATTTTTTTATATTTAATATAGTAAAGTAAAATAAAATTTTAAATTAATTTTACTTACCGCACTGGGTATGTTACAACATTCTAGAAAAAAGAGACAGAAAAAGATTAACCTCCATTTGGATTCTTGATTGTCTAATTTGTTGTCATATTAGTTCCTGGATGTATTAAAATTAAAAACAATCACGTTGATCCTTGAATCCATTTGCAGTAGTGAATTTAGTCATAAAATATGTTCTTTATCGGTCAATTTAGTCCACATATAAAATTACTATTAAATGAGATGAAGATGTTTTTACAATTTCGATATATTGATCCGGACTAATGTAACTGTGAATTACACTTTTATGGACTAAAATAATGATTTGTCAAAAAGAAAAAGAATGATTGTTCTTTTTCTTTCAAATAATTATGATGCAATGCAACCAACTACTAGATCTTAGTTTGATGATTGGTACATATATGACAATGTGAGTGATGCTTTGTATATTTCCTCACATCAAATTTCTCCTTGGCAATCTTTTTCTTGTCCTCTTTTTGACATTCTAATACATCAAATTGTTTAAGCAAATAATTTTAGACATTTTATTTCCACTATTGTTTATTCTTTTCAAGTCATTTTCTTGATCAGGAAATAAATTGGAATAAGGAAAGAATAGGACAAACCATCCTATGATAACAATATTGAAACAGATAGATAGAGCACACAATAAGGGACCATGCCCCATACAAAGCACCCTTTAATTAATTTTATATTGTATACATATATGAATCAAGAATGGTTCAGTATCATAAGGTGTCAGTGACCCTTTGGGATTATTATGATGTGATACTTGCAACTATATAATATATTTTGGTTGCTTCAAAATCAACAGAATCCAAATCCACATATATAGGGGACAATAGTACGGATTTTTGAAATTTATTGGCTCAATTATATATAAGTCCATTGTTATGATAAAAACTTTGGGTTAAATATTCAATGAACTGATTATGACTCAAATTATAGAGATTTCATAATCAATACTAGTTAATTAGTTTCTTAATACTATAATATCATACTTTCTAATATTGTTTTTCTAGCTAGGAAATATGATATGATATATCCAAAGTAGTAGTTGAATTTCGTGTCACAATCATCATGATGATAATCTCCACCTTATTTTGATTCTTGGATTCTATAATGGTTTTTTACTTTTGTGAATCATATGCTTAGGGACATGCATCCAATTGTGTAGCATAAGTGATTGCTTAATCCAAACGGAGGAATTTCAACCTTCTAAACTTCTCTTTCCTTTTGTTCTATAATTATTGTACCTTATTTTCAACAACAAAAAATTATCTATTGTTTTTGTAATTTTACATTTTCCCCTTGGTTAACATTTTTTTTTTATTTTTTTATTTAATGTCTCTTATGAAAAAATTGATGTGAATTCAAACCAAGAATAATAGGTGTTGCACTTCGCTTATGGAGCATAATATATTCTTCTTATGAGTAAATTTCGAACTCGCTACTAGATTTACAATACTTACACACTCCTCTTGCGCTAGACCTAATAACCATATAATATAACAGAGAAATGATGTTTTGAAGGATTTTCATTACACGTAGTAACTATGTTGCTGACCATCCGATCTGTAATGAACATTTGTGATAATTTATAGTTGATTTTATTAATGTGTAATTTGGACCGTCCGATTTAAAATCAACGATCATACATAGACTACATATATTTGTACGTTTCTAGATTTTAAATTGTTTTTTTCCTCATACTGGTTGTTAGTTTTTTCTCTTAATATCAACGTTCATCTCAATAATATACAACGTTGAGATACAATATGTTATAATCCTAGAGGCTTATTCAATCATTATAAAATATGAGAAATTAGTCTTTATTATTCGATGTAGAGTAAATCTATTTTCTTAAACATAACATTTGTCAGAAATTATGTCTAAATAATACATCATAATATAATATATATAGAGATTCAATATGATTAGGAAGATATAAATTTTGTACATATTATGGTTAGTATAATAACTTTTAGTTGTATTATATATTCATAATATTAGAAAACATGTCGGCTTTGTGAAATCTTCTATTTCAAATAAAATAAGCCACTACCTTTATCTTTTTTAGTTTAATAAATCAATGAAGAAAAGATGATATCTTGCTCTGTTCAGTTACTCAATAAAGATTCTTCATCATTTTTGTACATCCAAGTACACATTGAAAACTATATATCCATTCTGACACATGAATATTCATTCATAAATAATAACATTAACATACACACCCTTTTGCTTTCATTTTTACATGTGTCCTTGTAAAATCCAATTTCCACTATACTATATATGAAAAATCAATTTGTTAATGTCTAGTTGTTATTTGAGACTAGAGAATGAGAACAAAAAAGTTCTTATAAGTTTTTGTGAAAAAATAAAAGAGAAACATAAAAATATGAAATAAATATTTTATTGACATTGATCTATAGGAGAATGACAGTTTTTGATTACAAAAGGGCATTCATAGAACTAACTCTATATAGTATATATTAATAGCACCTACCACAGTACCAATGTTTTTTTTTTCTTTGTGGATAATTGATGCTACATGAAATGAATGTCCCTAACTTCAAAAAGAGTTAGTCCTATTAACATCATATACATGCCTTAAATCTATCACTGCTCATTCTTACACAATAATAGTCACTATGATGGTGATTGAGAGCTAAGCTTTTTTATGAGATGTTAAAATTACCCTTTGTTTTGTAGAATTAATTAATTAAATTAATTAATATGATTATTCTTTGTCTTTCCATTCAAATGATAGGATTACCTCACTCTATACTTGAAAGAGTTATTACTATTGTTTATTTGTTCTTTTCATTCTTTGTCCAATTAATATTATTTTTAATAATTTTTAAGAAATTTTTGAATTACTCTATGGTTATTATTCCATTTAATTTTGTACATCTTATTAAGTGATCCTTTAGTAGTCATCAAAGATTGTTTAGAAAAATAATAGATTTTTTTTTATTTTGAAATAAGTAGTTCTCTTTCATGGTAAGAAAACGTGAGAAATTAATTAATAAAAAATTATATAATAAAACAAGATATACACACAATAAGCAAAATAATTAGTGGGAAACAATTACAAATTGTATTAATTATATATGTCTAATGCAAAAAAGCAAAAATGGGACCACTTTTTTTGAAGGGTCATAATTTTGTATACCCATCATACATGCACTTAAGTGGGACCCATTGCTTTTCTAATCCCTTCCTTTTTCTTTTTTGTTGTGACTCTTCTACAATATGCTAAATTTACATATTCATAGTAACAATATGGTAAATTTAAATATAAACATATAAATGTAGCAAAATAAATAAATTCATATAAGTATTTCTAGAAAAATAATATAGACACATATATATTCATCTTTGAAAGCATTAAAGTTGGTGTTATGGTAGTTGGTTCTATTTTCCTTAGCAATTTAATTGCTTTATCTTCAAACCGGGGCATCCAACCACAAAAAATACACAAATAAGTTGAAATTAGAAAATAAAATTGGAAATTATGAAAACGACAAGAAGATATTTAATGTGAATTGAGCAATAGGATTCCTCCACCCTCTCATTATTCATCATCATCTTTTTTATTTCTTTATTATTAAAAAAAATTCAATTATTTAATTAAGCTTTGTAGAAGCAGACGTTTCCTCGTTTTTCAGCTGCTTGTGACTTCTTACACAACACAATTACATTTTCACAATTTTCATATATAAATATGTATATTATATTTTTCTTAGCATAGACTATAGTTTTTTCTTCTTCATCTCTCTCTTTCTTTCTTTCTTTCTTTCTTTTTTTTCCTTTCTCCCCCAAAAAAGTACTATCATGTTGATCATAAGGGGGTTGTTTCTTGATTGAATTGGATGATTTGAAAAGAGAGTCAAATCAAATCAAAAGAAATTTTATCTATCTATCTATCTATCTTTCTCGTGTTTTGATCTATTCAGAGGTACGTTCCTCTGATAAAGTTCATAAAAAGATATAATACATGAACATATTTCATTTCGTTTTCACAAAATTTCAACACATACCCAGTATTTCAAATGTGAAAAAGATTTAATTTTTTGTCTATAAATGAATGGATAATGAGATGAAGAAAGATGGGTATCTTTTTAACTCTTTCTATTCAAATTTTCAGTTGAGGTGGAAATTGAAGTGATGAGTTGAATTTGAGTACAGAGCACATAGTTTCATCTTTGCATGTTGAAAGAAGAAAGTGATAGAATTTCAAACATAGATATATAGATCATACTATATATTTAACAGGTGGGTTTAATTTAATTAAATTTAATTTTATGTATCTATATTTATATATGATGTTTACTTCTCTTGTTTTGGTTGGTGAAACTTTTTTATGTGTGTGTTTGTTTCTACGTCTCTGTCTGAAAACTAAAATTCTGTTTCTCTCATAGGTTTTGTGTCATTGTAATTGTAATTGAAAATTGTGCGCAGAGATTGAGATAAAGAAGCACGTGTACACTTCAATTTACATCACAATCTGCAGGTACTATACTATATCTACAATAATATCATTAAATCTATAGAAAACTAACATAGAAAAAGAAATTTCTTCTACTTCTTTTTAATTCTTATTATAAAAAAAATAATAAAAATAAACTTGTTATCTATTACCCTTTTTTCTCTTCTTCTTCTTTCCGTTTGTACTTGTCTTCTCTCGTGTTAAGTGTGTTTCCTTTTTGTACCAAGAAAAAAAATGAAAATCACTTCCCTTTGTAAAAAGCTTCCATGTGTTTTCTCATCATTCATTTCCTTTTTGAAGTCTCTATAGAGTCCACCATGTGATTAAAAGAATTTTTTCACAAAGAAGAACTAATTTCATATATATAGCTTAATTTGGAAAATTGAAATTAATAAATTTATCTTATAATTCAATATTAAGTACTATATGTTATATATTTTTTTTTGTGAACAAAAAAATTCAATCTTGATCTTTTTTTGGTTACAATTCAATCTTGATCTACTTTGTAACAATTCATTAATTTATTTATTTTCTTCTTCACTAGGAATTAATTAATACTTTTGTGTTACAACAAGAAAATCAGCTTCAATTATTGAGATTTTGATGGAAGGTTGATCCACAACTTACACACCAACCAGATTCACAAAGCTGAAAGGTACAAGTACAACAACTACCACATATAGTTTTTTTTATATCTATTAATAATATTGCTTAATATTTTATTTTGATAAAAAATAATATTGCTTAATTAATTACATATTATTTTTTGTACATAAATTTACTTTTTTTTTTTATCTAAGATATGATAGTGAATTTGAAAAAATAAAACCAAACACTAATTATGTGTTAGTTTTTTTTTTTTTTTTTTCAGAGTGAAATAACAAAGCAAAAGAAAAAGAAAATAAAATACAAAAGATCAATGGCAACATATTTTCATAATAATTCAGAAATTCAAGGTGGTTCTGCTGATGGCCTACAAACACTCATATTCATGAACCCATCAGGTTACATCAATTACTCCGACACGCCACAACCGCCGCCACACGCCGGAAACCTCGTATTTCTAAATTCAGCCGCAACACTCGCCAGCAACGGCAACACTTCCCTCCAACAACATCAACAGAATCTATCTCACGCGCCACCACAGTTTGTAGGGGTCCCACTCTCGGCGGAACAATCAGTACAGGCCCATCACGACATTTCTGCCTTGCATGGATTCCCACCGCGCATGCAGTATAACTTGTGGAACGCTGCTGACCCAAATTCTGCGGCGCGTGAGGCTACACGCGCTACTCAGGGGCTGTCTTTAAGCTTACATGCACAAGGGTCAGGCGAGGATGCTCGGGTTACGGCTGGTGGGTCGTGTTCCTCTGCTTCAAACAACGGTGTTTCGGGGATTCAGAGTGTGTTATTGAGTTCTAAGTATTTGAAGGCTACACAAGAATTACTTGATGAGGTTGTTAATGTCAATGGTGGGATTAAGGTTGAAAGTGTTAAGAAAAGTTTTGAGAAAAATAAGGTTGTTGGAGAATCTTCAACTGCTGTTAGCGGTGATGGTGGTTCTGTCGGTGGTGATGGAAGTGGAAAACGTAGCTCTGAATTATCAACTACTGAGAGACAAGAAATTCAGATGAAGAAGGCAAAGTTAATTAACATGCTTGATGAGGTAATTTTTTAGTTAATTAAAATTATTATGGTAAAATTCACTCAATCATACTTTTGAGTTATGATGAGTTAATTAAAATTTGTTAAGAGTCTCATATTTATTGAGAAATAGTTTGACAATATGTTGGTAAGTGCGAATAGTTCTCACTTTATAAGTCAGTTTTGTAAAAATTGAGCTAAGTTCAGTCAAAAAAATTTACTATGGTATCGAAGTATTTTCAAAATTCGAGAAATTTGTATTGGTTATGGCATGAGATAAGATATATGAATAGAAAAGTTTTGTTCCTCTGCATAGGTTAGTAACTTGGTATAATTAAATAGTTTAGCATTACAAATGTCAGTAGTGAAAAAGGATACTCCTTCCCTCCATTTCTTTTCAAAGGTTTATGTTTTAGATTTTTTTTTTAGTAATTATCTCTCATTTTAAGAGTAAAGATTATAATAATATTTAAAAAATACATATATTCATCATTATTCAGCGTTTCAAATCTCAGCGGGGAGAAGTGTTCACATTTAATGTCGGTGGTGTCTCAAACAGAACTAACTCCTATTTACAATTAACTATTAAATAGTCAATCATATTATAGAGAAAAGTATAGAAAATTTAATTAAAAAAAATTGATTTCTTTAGTTAGTGTAAATAACATTTAATTAGACACTAAATAAAACAGAGGAAGCATATTTTATCTAGTAACACTAATTTTTGTCACAAAAAATTGATGTACCACTAATTAGATCTTGATTTGTAATTAATTAATATGATTTTATGAATTGTTTTGGTTTGAAGGTGGAACAAAGATACAGACAATATCACAACCAGATGCAAATGGTAATATCCTCATTTGAGCAAGTTGCAGGCATTGGCTCAGCAAGAACTTACACTGCACTTGCATTACAAACAATTTCCAAGCAATTTAGGTGTTTAAAAGATGCTATTACTGGCCAAATTAGAGCTGCAAATAAAAGCTTAGGAGAAGATGATAGTTTTGGTGGCAAAATTGAAGGGTCTAGACTCAAATATGTTGATCATCATTTAAGACAACAAAGAGCTATTCAACAATTGGGAATGATGCATCATAATGCTTGGAGACCTCAAAGAGGATTGCCTGAAAGATCTGTTTCTGTTCTTCGTGCTTGGCTTTTCGAACACTTTCTTCACCCGTAAGTATTGACTTAACTTTTTCGACGCTATTAGAAAAGGTCATAATAGTAAATCAACATTTTAGTCTTGAAATTGTAAGAGTTTGTCATTTTAGTACCACAAATTTAAGAATCAGTCTTTTATGTTCTTATTTGGATATGTACCTGTACATCTGCTGATGTAGACAATTCTGATAGGTTCACAAATAGTGTATATTAATTTTTCTATATTAAACACTATTTGTTGACTTATCATAATTATCCACCTCGGCGGTGTACCGATACCTATCCAAATAAGATGTGTACCAAAGTGTTCACCGGTTGATTAATACTTAAAAATTTAAAACTATTATGGCATTTTATCAAATTTGTGCTGAAACAATATGAATTTGGTTTCAGTTATCCCAAGGATTCAGACAAACACATGCTTGCAAAACAAACAGGACTTACAAGGAGCCAGGTAATCCCATACTTCTTCGTTGAGTGTGGTTTTTTCGTTAAAGACAGAGTGCGCGAGCAACACATTCTCTAACACATTTTTTTAATAGGTTTCAAATTGGTTCATAAATGCTCGAGTTCGACTTTGGAAACCAATGGTGGAAGAAATGTACATGGAAGAGATGAAGGAGCAAGGGATGAATGGTTCTGAGGATAACAAATCAAGCAAGAATACTGATGAAGACCCTTCAATGAAATCAACAACTCCACAACAAGTTCCAACCTCAGAAACAGAATCGAAAAGTTTCAATTCGAAACAAGACATTCCTATAGTTTCGGTTTCAACACAATCAACTTCACCAATTGGTGTGAATGTTAGAAACAATTCAGGATTCAGCTTCACAGAACTTGATGGAATAACACAAGCAAGTCCAAAGAGAACAAGGAACCATGAAATTCTTCAATCACCAAATAATGTGAAATCCAATGAGACAAATAATAATAATAATGAACAAATTTCAGAACAAATTTCAATGAAATTTGGTGATGATAGACAAAGTAGAGATGGTTATTGTTTCATGGGAAATCAAACTAATTTCATCGCCGGTTTCGGACAATACCCGATGGAGGAAATTGGTAGATTTGATGCAGAACAATTCACACCAAGGTTTTCAGGTAATAATAATGGTGTTTCGCTCACACTTGGTTTACCTCATTGTGAGACATTATCAGGAACACATCAAAGTTTTATGCCAAACCAAAACATTCAACTAGGAAGAAGATTGGACATTAGTGAACAAAGTGAGTTTGGTGACTCTTCAGCTGCATTTGAGAGTATGAACATGCAGAATCCAAAGAGATTTGCTGCACAATTATTGCCAGATTTTGTGGCCTAAATAAGACATTGAAGGGAAATAGATGAAATTGATTCTATTTTTCTCATGATTTCTTCAAATCTATGTGTTTGCTTTTTTAAAAAACTGGACATCCTCTGTGTACAACTGCAATGATTAATCTCTCAAATCTTTGTTGCATTACCAGAGCTTAGATTCAAATTTAGGATATTCTCTGGTTAAACTCGAAGAGACATGAATCATCTCGTTCAGACGCTTCTAGGTATGTCTATCATTACTTTGGGGAGTAGTGAAGTATTGTAGTGTATAAAGAAAGAAGGAATTTTAATATTCTAGTATAGGTTTATACCCTGCATAGAACCACTTGAGTTCTTAGATAGCATAGGGATTTGAAAGTATATGGTTGAGGTTGTATATTATTTTTGTAAGTTTTGGTAATGGGATAGATGGGTTTATATCATAAAGTTTTCAATGGATAAAGATAACAATATATCTTTGATTGAAAAGTATATGTTTTATGGTATTTTTTTTTGCAAATACTTCATTGAAGAATGTTAAACCAATTGCCACTTTCTTTTACTTTCCTTTTAATTTTGACAACAGTTAACTTTGTTCTAATGGCATAAGGGAGGATAGTCGAATTTTGGAATATTATAAAATAATCTAGAAAAAATGCTGCAAAAAATGTATACTTCACTCACGCATTATTGAAACGAAGGATTATTTATAGGTAAATGGGAGAAAAATAGCCTAGAATAATTCCAATTTCGTGTGGCTTATTGCTTCCCAAGTGTCAATATTATTTATAGAGAAATTCAGATCCTTTAGCGAAGACAAACACTTCTTTTTCTTTCTTCTTTTCACTGATTAAATCGAAAGGTTAATTATTATTAGAGCTCGCTGCAAAGCTCGCTTATCGACCAACCTGTTCTTGAGTGCTCGCTAAGCGAGCTTTTCCTTCGCTAAGCGACCTGGTTAGCTAGTGGTTGCTAGATGATCCAAAACATTCTGTTTTGTGCTCGCCAGTTGGTCGCTAGCCCTCGCTAAGCGACAAGTTGACCAGAACTTTATTTCCTAGTTGTTTAACATGCAATTAAGTGTTCATAATGTTGGATATGCCATGAAATCTCGGTAACAAGAAAATTAGAAAATCCATGAAGATTTTTTGGAAAAATATCTTTGAAGATTTTTTGTGGAAAAATATATTTTCTTGAAGGACACTCTGACTTGGATTTGTTTTATTTTAAAATAGATTTGTTACTAGTTTTTTGGCATATATATATTTTTATATAAATAGAGATTACTTTATTCATAGAAAAATTGAGAGAGAGAGCAAGAGAGTAGAAATGTAGAGGCAATGATTAGGGTTTGCCACCACACAAGGGCTAGGGTTTTAGAGAGGAAAAATGATTTTCTCTTGGTACAACTCCAGGGTGGGCGAACTATCGTTGCGGTACATCTTGGGTAGACTAGGTCAAAGTCAGTCTCTTGACCACGGGAAGAGATTCAGGTTTTTTGGGTAGAACTAAGATTAATTTTTGTAACCCAATTTGGGAATTTCTTGTAAGGTGGTGACTCTTTGATTATAGTGGAACAGAGGGGCTGCTCTCTCCCCCAAAGTAGGTTGTTATAGCCGACTGGATAAACAAACACTGTTATTTCTTCTCCTTATCTTCTTTATCAGTTATTATTATTGCTTATTCCGTTGTTTATTGTTGCCGTTCTATTGTTCCACACATCAAAGTTTTGTTGGTGTGATTTTTAACGACGAATTCACAACACATAACATGTATTAATTGTATGTTTGATGATTGTTGATGATGTCTGTTGAAATAATGAAGAAGAATATTATGATGAAGATAATGATTGATTCTTGATAATTCTTGTGAGTTGTTTATGATGTTTTGATTAACGATGATTGATGTGGAGTTTTATTAATTAATAACGAATGTTAAGGATGTTTTAATTAATAATGATTTGTTGATGTTATTGACGAACGTATGATATATATATATATATATAGAGAGGAAGGATCAAATTACACCGGTGTAACATTTGAGTAGGGCTGAAAATGAGTCGAGTCGAGTCGAACTCGCTTAAGCTCGGCTCAACTCATTTATTTAACGAGCTTAATTTTCAACTCAAGTTCGACTCATTTGGTTCATGAACCAAGTTCAACGAGTTAATTATCGAATCGAATCGAGTCTCGAACTATTTTCGAGTTGGTTCGATTCATTGTCAGCCGTATTTGGGAGTATTATCACACTTAGGAAAATGTGAAACAATAACAAACCCACCATAAGCATTTTGTTGTGCTTCCAAGACATGTAGTACAACACCTATTTATAACAAAGTTTTCTCTCAATGCTAGATAAGTAGGGATGTCAATTTGCATCCATCAGAGCGGATCCCCGCGGGGATTGTCCCGTTCGGAGATCCGAAAACGGAGATTTTTTACCCGTGGAGACGGGGATGGAGACAATACTACCCCCGGAGGCAGTTCGGGGCGGAGATCGGGGATTAAGCATCCGTCCTCGCGGATTCTCCGAATCCGTCTATATATACTTAAATATATATTTTTACTACTATTATTATTCTAGATTTATTTATATTTGACAATTCTAGGTTTCTATTTTGCTATGAATTATGATATATTTTGGTTATGAATTTTTGTATGATTATGCATATGTTGTTATGCATTGTTTTTTGGTTATTAAATGCATTATGTGTTGTTTTGATCATTAAAAAAGAAAGATGCAAAATATTTATTTATTTTTTAATAAAAAAGGAAAAAATATTGTCATAATTTTGTCCGTAAAATATAGAAATTTTCTAATAATCGATCTACGTGGATCCCCGCAGGTATCGTGGGAATGGGGATGGAGGCAAAAATTCCTCCGCGGACATTTCGGGACGGAGAACAGGGATGCTTCCTCCGCACATTTCCCCGCCCCGTTGACATCCCTATAGATAAGTTAACGGATGTGAGACTTAGTGTTAGTGCATAAATTGTGAAGTATCAAAGAATCAAGTATCACTTATGCTTCAAAAGAGAAATAATGCTAGTGTGTTTTATTTTGTAAAATTTATTTTTGAAGATATATGAATATTATTCTTGAAGTGTTATGGAAAAATATATTCTGAAGTGTTATATATATAATCGAGTCAACTCGTGAACCAAACGAGCCGAACTATATATAGCTCAAGTTCAACTCATTTAATTAACGAACTTAATATTTAGCTCAAGTCCGGCTCATTTGGTTCATGAACCAAGTTTAACGAATCAATTGTCGAATCGAGTCTCAAACTTTATTCGAGTTGGTTCGGTTCATTTCCACCCATACATTTGAGTAATGTTACACTGCTCAATAACGCTTTAACTAATACAAATTTTACATTCGAGTAGATCATTCATGTTAAATTTTAAAAAAATCTAAACTCATTTGATATGTTATTGAGACTCATCAAGATTAGTGGTTTATGCGTTTTTATTGAATACCGTTAATCTAGATCGTTCTCAATAACACGTTAAACGATTTTAGATTTTTGTAAAATTTAGCATAAATGATCTACAAGATATAAGCTTTCAATCTAACGGTAGATTTTGTAAAATTTGTATTCGTTAAAGCGTTATTGAGTGGTGTATCTGTCATACCCCAATTTTTGACCTAAGATCCCACCCTCTTTTTTGCATTATTGCATAATATCAAGAATAAGGAAAATCAAGAAAAGGTTCAAAAAAGTCAAATATTAGAGTTTTGGAATATTTTCTAAGTACAAATCTTCATGATCATCTACCCAACTTCACAAGACAATTTTGAGCAATTTACAAATTCATTTGAGATACTTGATGGCTTCTCTTAAGGAAGGCATTGGATCCTACAAGTTGATGGAAAATTTGAGGCTAAACGGTTCCTTGAAGTGGAAGAAATCAAAGTAGAAAGTCAAGGTCTCATCACTTTTGAAATTCTCAAACACTTGGAATTTTTTCTAGGAATTTTGATCTTACTAAGTGCATGACTTTATGGACACTTTGTGATCAATTCAAGCAATTATTTTTCATGGTAGCTGGATGTATTTGAAGGTGACATAGCATACTTCATTATTATGGAAATATTAAACCAAACTCTCATAGGAATTGGAAGATACAAAGCTCCAAAGTTGAGGATTCAGAGTTGTGAAAATGGCCAGAAACTTGGAAAATATTTATAAGTGTTTCACAGTGACAATTTTGAGTTTTGATGGCCATTGTTCTATATGATCCAAGTTGATTCAGCTCAAGTGTTCAACATCAAAGTTGTAGTATGCCATGTCCTCTTTCCATTGATACCAAGAGCGTGGGTTTTTGTTGCTTGAGGGAAAAGTTACGAATTTTCAATTAAGCCATGGTAGAGCTGATTTTGAGATCAGATTACAAGTTATTTTTCTTGGTCCAAACAAAGGTGTGGCCTCATGATCCACAAAACTTCCCATGTGAACCTTCTACTATCAGCTTTTACTGATGTTTAGCATGATCAACATCTCATTATACAAGGAATCCATGCATTGCCCAAGTTTCATACCACAAATGGATCAAAAGTAAAAAGCTCTTTTTGCCAAAATCCTCAAAATCTTGCTTTATGTCCATGAGACTTGTGAATACCATTTTTCTCTGAAAACACTTCACCTATGCATCAGAAGCAAGGTAAAATACCTTCAATGAACCACCAAACATTTCATTTTGCCAATGCATTCAAAAGAGGACCAAAGACATTTTTGAACCAAATCTCAAATTGCAAGCAAAGCAGCCTCAACTTATGCTTCAGGGACACTCCATGTCTGATCCTCAGACAAATTTCGACCTCTATAAAAGGCCCTCAAGCCTCAGAACTCAGCATCCAAAAATTCACCCAAAAAAACTCCATTACTACACTTGTAAAAACCATAATTTCGAAACTTGCATTTCATCCAAATTTCCTCTACTTTCTCTATCAAATAACCATCCATACATCATAAAAAAGCTTCTGTATTCATTTATCATCAACTGTAACACCTCCATTACCACTCCCAATTCCCATTTTTTGTCACTTTCAACTTGAATTGGGTAGAACATTTTAGAAGGCTTCAAGGAAAAGTAACTATACCATTACACTCCTGGAGACTCAAGGAAGCTAAAGGGATCTTTATTTCTCATCTGTAACTGGAAAGAAGAGGCATTGGACCTTGCTCCAATTGGTAAATTTTCGTGACTTTGAACTCCATCATACATGCATTATTTTTGAACGATTTGTGAAGAAACAATGTAGACCATAATGTGAGTAGTGAAAGCCCTATGCTTGTGAGTTCTGTTTGTGCTTAAATAATACTTAAATTGTGTTTGAATTTTTAGGGTTCTAACTTTAATCTAAAAAATTTGATTGTTGGAATAAGAATTAATAAAAGTTAAATGTTTATTCATACTCCTGATGAAATTCTGAGCAAAATCGTATATTCATTTGTCATTTTTGATGAACAAACGAAAAAGTTCAAAAAATCACCATTGTTGTTATTTGAGAGAAAAAACGCGATGAGGAAGAAGGAGGTCTGGCTCCTTTCCTTTTTTTCAAATATCCGTTTTCACTTGTATATATTTAAAGTTATTTCATTGACAAATGCGCGCCTTGGCCCAGTTGGTTTGTTTTCTGGCTAACCATGTAGAGGGCAATGGGTTCAACTCCCAGCTGCCCCTTTTTTGTTTTTTTTTATGATTTTATTTGTTCAAATATTATTAAAAATATCTATTATTAACCCCGTATTCCGTTGTTTTTTTTTTTAGCGCTTTTGCTTGTTCGCTATTTTTGACCTTGAAACAAAATTATCTTTTGCTAAATAAAAAAGAATGAAAAAAGGAGTGGTTTGGCGGATGACTTTTCACTCTCCGGTGACTTCGGATTTCCTGCCGGATGGCTTGCGGTCCGAATAACCGACGTTCTAAAAAATACAAATTTTTCTTAAAATAATAAAAAGTAAAAAAAAACATTCAAATATTTTCAAAAAAAGAAATCTTTTATAATAAACCTCGACTTTCGTCGAGAAATCCTTTTTCAAACTTTTTTCAATAAATGCTCTAACACACTTAAGCATATTTAAATATTTTCACAAAGACTAAAAAAAACAAAAACAATCCAAATCTTTTGCCGCTTGGCTTTTCAAATTCAAACTTTTTCTCAAGAGAGTTTAGACGTGAGTCATCTCTAGTTGAAATTCATTTTCCCACGACATATGGCAGGAAAAGATATAAACTTTTCAGTATGTTCGCGGCGGATTTAAAAGGAGTTTAAACTTAAGATGACGACTCGTCTTTTCTCCTAAAATCAATCAAACAAATCACTTTACAAATTTTACCCCGAACTACGAGATTTTGATCCCTCGCGGGTACGTAGTGCAAAAGACCTTGTGTCTTCCCAATTCAAAATTAATAAAACTTTTTTTCTTCTTTTCTTTTGAATATCCCAAAAATTAATAAAAAAATTCTCTCATCGTGACCCAATCATTTATAAGCAAATTTTACAAGCAAAACATTTTAGCACAAAAATACATATTTCAAGAGGTTCCCGTAGAGTACTACGGATACATATGATGCTAATACCTTCCCTTTGTATAACTAACACCCGAACCTTAAATCTCTAAAAAATTTAATTATGGGTTTATTCGATCTTTTCCCCTTCCCTTGGATAAATTAAAGTTCGGTGGTGAATAATAATTTTTGAGAACCAAATCTAACCAATAGCTTGGCGTCCGAAAATCACCGCGACAGTATCATTACTCAAAGGTTACACCAGTGTAATTTGATCCCTCCTCATATATATATATGAAGAATATTAGATTTTATTATCTAACAAAGAATGTATATCGGATTATGTTATTTGATAAAGAAAGATATTAGATTATGTTATCTAATAAAGAATGTATATTGGATTATATTTATCCATATTGTGATGACAAACTCAATGCTTTTGTTGATGATTTAAATGAAAGTATTCATGAACATATTGGATTTTTCAATAAAGAAGGATGTTGGATTATATTTATCTGATAAAGAAGGTTATTAGAGGTGAGATACTCTAATAAAGAATGAATGGTACCACATGCATTTAGTTATGTCTATAGAGGCATAGCATAAATGTGGCATTAGATTGCATTAGGAACATGTGTGCATATTATGCGATAATTGATATGTGACATTTTGTGAGTTATTTGATTGAATCATGATGTTGAACATTGATTTTATTTGTTAATTCAATGTGCTATGTGAATGATCTTATGTATAATTTAAGATTTGAAAATAAGTATGTATATGTGAGTTAGATTATGCATGATGTGTGTATATATATATATATATATATATGAGTTGTCAAGTATATTCTTATACTTGTATTTTATTGGTTATGATTTGTTAACTCTCTGTTTTGTGTACCTCTGGACCGTTGGGTGGTCTAGGTTTACAGGTTATGTGTTTTGTTGATGCCCAAGTGTTTGGTGAAGCTCTACTCTGAGTGTGACACGGGGAAAGAGTTATATTCAATGTATAGAGTCTTTTTTGACCTAATGTATTTACTTTGGAAAAATGTGTATTTTATAAAAAGGATTTTGTAGACGATGTTTAGACTAATTAATCAATTAGTTAAGTATGTCGAAGTTTGTAATACCTTAACCAAACATTTTTGTTGGGTGTAAATTTGGTACATGTTTATTTTGACGGTCCAATAAATACATATGCACCAGAATGTTTAAGAATAGTAGTTACTTAAACAAAAATGTCATTTCATGCTACCATTCGAATGCATCGAAGTGAGATAAGAGTTAAATGTTTGTTCGCAGCTTCGAAGGTTCTGTCGAAGGAAAAAACTGTAGGGTTCGAGCGTGTTGGACATCGAAGCGAAGGAAGGTTGTTTAACTGGGCCTCCGAAACTCAGCCCAACACACAAGCCCAGTAATTCAATTTGAAGGTAGCGCGCGAAAGAAGTGGAGATCGTGGGTAGCGAAAAGCGTTTGGAGCCGTCCAGATCATCAAAGGCAGTTACCTTAGTCTAGGAGTATATATAGCCTTTTGGTTGAAGAAACAAAGGTCGCAATATTTTCATACGAATTGTTCTTCTAAAATTCCTAGTACTCGCATTAGAACGAAAGGAATTCGAGAGAATGATGTATGTATTGTGAACCACTTTTACTGTATTTGCCATTTACGATTCAATGCAATTTATTGTTTCTGCAAATTTTTAAGTTTATGTTTTACGTTCTTGCATTAAAACTTAATTGTTTGAGGCGATTCAAACGGTTAGTTTACTCCATCTTTTTCACAAGTTTAAAGAACTCAAGAGTGTTCATCATTTCTTGATTAAAAACAACATTTTTCCATAAAACTAAACACAAAATTGTTCTGAGATTTCTAGTTGGTATCGCGAGTGTAAAATACTCAAACTAGCGGTTGTTTACCACTTTTCCATGTAAACAAATTGGCACGCCCAGTGGGACGGTTTTGTGTTACGTTTTAAAAAAGTTGTTCTGATTTTTTCGTCAAAAACAGTAATTACGGATAAGTAGTTATGGTTAGAACCACTCAAATTTATAACTCTACTAACAGTCAGAGTTCTAGTTCGACTTCATCGAGTGGTGAAGGGAGTGTAGACGAAAGTATCAGTAGAGGGCTTAGTAGCTCCGCGGTTAATGTTAGCACAGTTAGCATGCCTGTGAGTTCGACAGTGTTGAGTCCTGTAGTGTCGAGTTGGTCAGAGGTAAACCCCACGGTACAAATGACTTCTATACCTTCAGCCTCGACACATGTGAGTTATAAGGCAACGAAGCCTTTTCCATTCGGTCCTGGTTCTACGACCCTTTGTATAGACCTATTCCAACTCCTACTTTAGGTTTTTCGACATTCCCATCCTTCGAACCAGAGAGATATACATCTCCTAGAACTACCTCTCAACCATTATCCAATGCCACAGTAATGTCTTTGAGACAACAAATGGATGAGAGCAACCATGAGATGGTTAACATGTTAACCCACCAGATGGGTACGGTTTTCAATTCGTTAATCCAAAATACTAATGAGAGCTACCAATTGCTGGCTCACCAAATGGGTCGAATCGCTGATTTTTTCGGCACGCCACGCCCACCTGTCCAACCTAGGATACAATATCCAGTCCAGCAAGTGATAATTCCCGCAGGGTCAGCCACGCCTCACATCCAAGGGCCCCAGTTTGTGGCTCAAGAGCAACCTGCTCAACAGAGGCAAGCTTATGTAGCTTATGAGGAACCCCAATACCAGGCAGAGATTAACCAACCCACCCCAGTAATAATGGTTAATCGAAACCAAGATGCTGACGAGGTGGTTCGAAATTTCCAGAACCAAAATTTTGCCGGACATAATAACTTAGCAAATTTGGTCGAAACTATTTTGACTCAGAATGGCCTCAATGTAGGATCTCGAAGGCCAAAATTTGTGTCTGCCCTGTCAGAGTATGTGTTGCAAACAGAATTACCTAGGGGCTGGAAAGTCCCCAAGTATACTAAATTTGCTGGTGATACTAGTCAGTCAACTGTCGAACATATCGCCAGGTTTTTAGCTAAGTCTGGTAATTTGGCAAACAATGAGAACTTGAGGATGAAATATTTCCCTAATTCTCTAACCAAAAATGCCTTCACGTGGTTTACAACTTTACCACCTAATTCGATTCATAATTGGGTGCAATTAGAGAAATTATTCCATGAGTAGTTCTATATGGGCCAAACTAAGATAAGTCTTAAGGAGTTGGCCAGTGTCAAACGTAAGGCACAAGAGTCTATCGATGATTATTTAAATCAGTTTCGATTGCTTAAGGCTAGGTGTTTCACACAGGTGCCTGAGCATGAATTAGTCGAGATGGCTGCTGGTGGCCTAGACTATTCGATTAGGAAGAAGCTAGATACCCAACATATTCGAGACATGTCACAATTAGCTAATAGAGTTCGACAACTCGAAACACTTAGAGCTGAAAAGGCGAGATATTTTGAATTTCAGAAAAAGAAAGAGATTAATTTCTTAGACGCCTATGATAGTGACAATGAAGAGGATGAGGAGTATTCTGATCATGATGAGAGAGAAGTAAACGTGGCTGAGTTAAAGCCAGGGCCTCCTTATACATGCAAATTGCTAAGACCTTAGAATGGTCGAAATCCAGTCGAACCAAAGAATGATAAATTTGTTACTAAAACTTATACCTTCGATATCACTAAATGTGATGAAATCTTTGATCTATTGGTGGTTGATGGTCAAATAGTTGTGCCAAAAGATTTAAAAATACCACCAATCGAACAAATAAAGAAACGAGGTTATTGCAAATTTCATAATTATTTGGGTCATCGAACTTACCAATGTGTTGTTTTCAGGGATTTGGTGCAAAAAGCATTGAATGAAGGAAGGCTGAAGTTTGCTGAAAAAACTAAGCCTCAAATGAAGGTCGATACTGATCCACTGCCAAAGGTTGATGCTAACTATGTTGAAGTTTATGACTGCAACATGGTTGATGTGGTGGATCCTGCTCTGGTCAAGGTTGTTCCTGAAAAGGAATATGAAAAGAAGATGCAGGAAGTCTACCCTAAGGCTGAAGAAGAGTTGGTGGATTTCCTAACTAGATGTAAGCTGAACAATGCTGAAGTCATGCTGTGCCCTAGATGCAGCGCATTTTGTGACAAAGAGGCCATGAATGGCCTCAAAAATGTTGTTCCTTATGCTGAGAACAAAAGGAAATGGCTGAATCCTAAACCAAATCAGAGGGGATGGCCACACAAGAGAGTGGATTGGGAAAATGCTGCTTCAAGGTCCCCATCTATTTTCCAAAGACTTGGTTCTCAAGCTACTTTCAAACCATCCCACAGAGCCCCTGTAAATCAATGGGTGAGTGGACAATATGTGGCTGTCAATAAACAGTCGATGGAAAAGGGCAGTTCGAGCAATGTGAATGTGAAGATTATTGCTGGGAACAGGGATTCCAATACCATTGCTGCACCTCAGGAGCTTAAGGTTATGCCTGAAGTCAACAAATACGGATACAGGAATAATTACAAAGGTAAGAACCCTATGACTCGAACTGAATGGCGCAGGTTTCAGAGAAAGAAGAAACTTGAAGTCAAGAAAATTGAGGCTGGGGGCAATGTTATTATTGCTGAGAAGGTTGAAGCGGCCAGAAGGCCAGCGAAAGAAAGACTTTTTCCCATACCAGAGGAGGGAAAAGTTGTTGAGCCAAAAGATCCTGAGGGAGAAGAAGACCTTGAAGGTGAAAAACACAAGAAGGGGGGTTGAATTGTGTTTTGAAAAATTGATTCTTCTACTTCAAGAAATATAGAAATGCAGCGGATATGATAAACTAGACTAAACACAAAACACAAATAAAACAGTGAGAGAGAGAGAGAGAGAACACACAGAAGTTTTATACTGGTTCCTCTCACAAAACGAGAGTAGTCCAGTCCCCTTGCACTTCCAAGGGATTTCACTATAATCACAAAGATTACACAACTAATGCTCAAGCACACAAGCAACTAATGCAATAATTAAAAGAATGAGTATTACCTGTATCTGATCTTTGTCTCTTTTGTCCCCTAGAAGTACAATGCTTTGTGCGAGGTCTTTTGAGAAATTTCGCACTTAGCAGGTCTTTTACAGTAGGTTCTGCGACCACCGGCTCTTTTTCAGCCTCTGGATGATCACCCTCTGACCTATGTATAGAAGCCTTTTGCATGGAGGGTTCCTCAACCATGTCATCTTCTTCATAGTCACTGAACACCTCTTCCTTAACTGCTCTCATAATCTGTGCAAAAGTTGGGCCATCACCTCTTCCAATGTCCTTATGAGTGATGGGGGTTCCTCTTTCCTTCATTAACCTCATGTATTCAAAAATAACTTCAGGAGGTTCATTATCAAAAATGAAGGCATCACTGATTGGCTTGAATTTGGTCTTGTTTACCAGAAGAGGTTTTTGAGGATAAATGAGCTGGTCTGATCTCTTCAAACGCAGACTCACCAAGACTTTAACATCAAGAATTGAAGCTCTAACTTGTTCAAGGTCGTCAGACACTCCAGCAAGCATGAATCTATCAGGAAGACCAAGTTGCTCAAAGATGAAGCTTAGGAGTCTGGGATGAGAGATCAATTTGGAAGAATTTTCAAACTTTTGAGCCTCACAGATTGTCTCACATAGATGTTGAAAGAGGTAAGCAGGTAGATTCATTTTCCTTTTGGTGGAGAGGAAGTAGATAAAGTGTCTCTGATCCCAATTCAGAGAGTCACTGCCAGTATCCCTTGGCAGAAAAGATGAGAATAAAATCTTCGCAAAAACCTTTTCACGATCATTCAGATGACTAACCTTTTTGGACAGCTTCTGATCCTTGAAACAAAGTCTGGCAATATCATTGAGATACACTGACTTTCTTCTAGAAGCTGCAGTATAGAGTCTTATCATTCCAGTGTTGGGAAGATTTAGCATTTTGGCCAAATTGCCTCTTGTTAGAATGACTTGAAAGCCTCCAACACTAGAGCGAATTTCTGTTTCAGTGAATTTTCTCAGACCCAATTCTTCTCTTGATTTTCCTTTATTTGCACTTGGGTTCTGATTAATTAGACATTGAAATTCAGCATTAGCATCTACCAAAGTCACAACTTCACTCTTTCTCCAGAAATCAAACACTAAATTGGAATAGATAGGTCCATTAAGCATATCCAAGTAGTGCCCCCAGCCTTGTTCAGTGAAGAATTCCTTGTAGTCATGTCCATTGACTTTTAAGGCCTCAAAGTCTATTGGTCTTTCAATAACCAACTTACTTTCTTCAAACCTAAGATTTATAGTGGCATCTTTAAGATGGGAGTCCTGAGCATAGATGTTGATTGGAATGTCCTCTGGGAATCTTGATACAGATGATGAGCTTGCCATTGTTGAGGTTAGCGAACATGTTTTTGCTAGTATGAGGGAGAAAGAGAGTGCTCTGGGTTTTAGAAGAGAAGGGCTATATGGGAAACTGAACTTGTGCGAGAAGGGAATAAAAAGATTTTGAAAAACTTTAGTGAAAACAATGATGGGGGAGTACATTCGTTGCAATAAAGAATTTCGTCATAAACTGCCTTTACACTAACCAATCACAGACTTAAGAGTAAAGACAAATTAATTGACACGTGTACTCCACATGGGTAAACACTTCAGAGTTTAAAAAAAATTTCAGCGTCTGAAGATCTTCCATAGTTTAGAGGCTGAATCCACAATTTTGTAAGTCAAAGCTTGATATCTTCAGAGACCAAAGTCATGTTCAGATGCTTTTTGATAAAATCTAGTCTTTCAACTGCTAAGAGTTTGGTAAATATATCAGCCCATTGTCTTTCAGTTTCAATGTATTGAATATTTACACTACCCTTCTGAACAAGGTCTCTTATAAAATGATGTTTAATTTCAATATGTTTAGCTCTTGAATGCAAAATGGGGTTTTTAGAAAGTTGAATAGTTGCAGTGTTGTCACAGAAAAGTGGAATATTGTGACTATTAACTTTGTAATCCTCTAACTGATATCTCATCCAGAGTAGTTGTGTACAGCACTTGGCTGCTGATATGTACTCTGCTTCTGCTGTGGACAAAGCTATTGTAATTTGTCTTTTGCTAGCCCAAGATATAAGATTTTCACCCACAAATTGACAATTGCCACTTGTGGATTTTCTCTCTACCTTATCTCCAGCAAAGTCAGCATCACAGAATCCTATCAGCTTATAATCATTTGTTTTCTTATAAAATAATCCAAGATTTGTGGTTCCCTTCAGATATCTAAAGATTCTCTTTATAGCAGTAAGATGAGATTCTCTAGGATCTGATTGGAATCTAGCACACAAACATACACTAAACAAAATATCAGGTCTTGATGCAGTTAGATAAAGTAAAGAACCTATCATACCTCTGTAGAGCTTTTGATCAACTTTGCCTTCTGAATCCTCCTTGCTGAGACTGCTTGTTGGATGCATTGGTGTTGTCATTGGTTTGCAGTCATCCATGTTGAACTTCTTCAGCAGCTCCTTTGTATATTTGGTTTGATGGATGTAGGTGCCATCTTTGTCTTGGTTGATTTGTATTCCCAAAAAGAATTTTAGCTCTCCCATCATGCTCATTTCAAATTCTTCCTGCATAATCTTAGAAAATTCCTTGCACAAAGATGAATTAGCAGATCCAAAAATAATATCATCAACATAAATTTGAATAATTAGAATGTCATTCTTAAATGTTTTGCTGAAGAGAGTATTGTCAACATGACCTTTTTGAAAACCTTTTTCAACTAAAAAATTGCTTAGTCTTTCATACCAAGCTCTGGGTGCTTGTTTCAGACCATAAAGAGATTTCTTTAACTTAAAAACATGATCAGGATGTGAGGTATCCTCAAAACCAGGAGGTTGTTTGACATATACTTCTTCAAAAATGTAGCCATTTAAGAATGCACTTTTAAGATCCAATTGATACAAAATAATATTATGATAAGTAGCATAATAAAGAAGTAGTCTGATAGCCTCAAGTCTAGCAACAGGAGCAAATGTTTCAGTGTAGTCAATCCCTTCATGTTGACTATACCCTTGAGCTATCAGTCTTGCCTTATTACGAACAACTTCTCCTTGTTCATTTAACTTGTTTCTGTAGACCCATTTTGTTCCAATGATATTCTTCTTGGAAGGTTTGGGTACTAAGCTCCACACTTCATTTCTTTCAAACTGATTGAGCTCTTCTTGCATTGCAACAATCCATGCATCATCAGCTAGTGCTTCATCAGTTGAACTTGGTTCCACTAGGGAGATTAATCCAATTAATGAATCTTAATTTCTGAAGCTTGATCTGGTTTTTCTTGGACTGTCTCCTTTTCCCAAGATTAGCTCTTCTGGATGAGAGGATTTGTATTTGAAAGATTGTTTTGGTTGCTCAATTCTGCTTGGACTACTTTTGATAAGTTCTGATGCTGGGTGATCTTCAGAGTCCAAGGTTTCAGGCGCTGAATTTGTTTCTTCAGAGGTTTGTTGAGTTGGTCCTGATGTCTCTTCAGGTTTTGAGTCGTCATCATCTGATAGTTGAATATCTGCAAAATTCTCAACTAGCTCTGACACTTGGTCAGACTTCTTGTCATCAAATTTTATGTGCATACTTTCTTCCACTGTATGAGTTTCAGAATTATACACTCTGTATGCTTTTGAGCGTTCAGAGTATCCAATAAAGATACCCTTGTAAGCTTTAGCATCAAATTTCTTCAGATGAACTTTTGTATTTGGAATGTAATAGGTACACCCAAATTGATGAAAGTAGGATACACTGGGTTTCTTTCCCTTGAATAATTCATATGCTGTCTTATTCAAAATAGGTCTAATATAGATTCTATTTTGAACATAACACGCTGTGTTTACAGCCTCTGCCCACAGATACTTAGCAATGTTAGTCTCATGCATCATGGTTCTGGCCATTTCTTGCAGAGTTCTATTCTTTCTTTCTACAACTCCATTTTGTTGTGGATTTCTAGGAGAAGAGAACTCATGTAAGATGCCATATTTTTCACAAAAATTTTCAAACATTTCATTTTCAAATTCACCACCATGATCACTTCTAACTTTCAAAATGTGTAAACCTTTTTCTTTTTGTATCTGTGTGCAAAAATTGCTAAAGACATCATATGCATCATCCTTATTTCTGAGAAATTTAACCCAAGTCCATCTACTGTAATCATCAACAATGACTAGTCCATATTTCTTCCCATTGATTGAGGCTGTACTCACAGGACCAAACAAATCAATGTGAAGCAGCTCTAAGGGATTGGAGGTAGAGACAACATGCTTTGGTTTAAAAGAGATCTTCACACTCTTTCCTATTTGGCAGGAACCACAAAGAGCATCTGAGTGATAGTGTAGCTTAGGTAGGCCTCTGACAAGGTCAAGTTTGCTAAGCTTAGAGATTAACCTCCAGTTAGCATGACCTAACCTCTTATCCAAACCCACTTTTCTTCACTCAGAGTTAGCAAGCATTTTACCTCTTGGTCTGCCAAATCAGAAAGATTTACTTTAAAAACATTGCCTATTCTCTTACCTTTGAACACTATGGACTTGTCAGATTCTCTAATTACAGTACATAACCCTTTATCAAAGTTAACCACAAACCCATTGTCACAAAATTGACTGATGCTAAATAGGTTGTGTTTAAGTCCATCTACAAACCAAACATTATTAATAGAAAGGGAGGAATTACCTACAATACATGTACCTTTGATCTTGCCTTTCTGATTTCCTCCAAAGCCGACTGTTCCACAATCTTCAAGTTTCAATGATGAGAACAATTTCTTATTACCAGTCATGTGCCTTGAACATCCACTATCCAGATACCATGATTGATTACTATTTTCTTTCAGTCTGGATAGCTGTAGAGTAAACAAGGTCAATCATTGTAATAGTATCCTCTATATTCATTGTGAAGTTCTCTCCAATAATCATTTGCCTTGTTCACTTCAACAACTCTGGAAGTAAAGTAATGTTTAGGAACATAAGCTTTTCTTCCATAGCTGATCACTTGCTTCCATTCATCTGGTTTGAAATGATTTTTCCTACAATGAAAATCTGAATAGAAAACAATTTTACATCTTGGTACCCATTGTTTTCTGGGTCCAGTTTGGTTAGTTCTATATCCTTTAGTTCTTCTTTGCCTTTGTGAAGAACTTTGTGGACTATTAAAGAATTTTCTTTGAAAATTTGGTCTTTGAAAATTGACCCTCTTAGTCCATTGATTTTGAAATCTAGGCTTTGATTGATAATCACTATAGGGTTTGGATTGCTTTTCTAATCTAGGATTAGTTTTGCTTACCAGAGTCTTATGTTGATTATTAATCATCAGCTTAGTTTGTTTTAGAGTCTGATTGGATGAGCTTCTGAGTCCCAAAGTTTTCAGAGTCTTAGACTTGATAGTCTCAGATTCTGAACACTCAGGTCCTGAGTTGCTCTCTTTGAGGTTCTGAAGGACAGTCTCTGAAGTAGCCTCAGAGCTTGTCTTGCAGACCCCAGAGATACCTTCAGAGTCTGAAACAATCATAGCTTTGCCTTTGTTTTTCTCAGGCACAAAAGTTGAATAAAGATTATCAGGAATATTATTTAAACTAATGTAAGGATTTTGTTTCCCATATGATTTACCATATGAGTAACCAATTCCTTCGCCTACATTTTTACAAACATTATAAATCATAGACGCCATTTTACTTTTGTTGACGTTCTGATGAACAAATTCCTGAAGAGCAACCTCATGCTCATCAGTAGGTTTGTTGCATCTTGTGCATCCATTTTCAAGTTCTTCAATTTTGATTAAAGAATTTTTATATAGATCTTGAAAATGTTCAGCTTTCTTTAATAACTCATCCTTTTGTGTTTTTAAAAATTTTAGTTTAGAGGATGATTTAGCAAACTTACTTAAAGACATACCAAGGTAGGTTAAGAGTTGTTCTTTAGAATAATTTAACAATACCTGTTCAGATTCATCAGAGTCTGATCCTTCAGAGTCTTCATTAGCTGTAGCCATCAGAGCCACATTTGCTTCTTCATCATCACTATCTGAGGATGCTTCCAGGTCTTCAAATGTTGCCATTAAGCTCTTCTGAAATATCCTCTTGTAGCTACTGAACTTCTTGTTCTTGTCCTTTGATGAAGCTTCAGGACATTCAGCAATGAAGTGTCCTGGCTTGTTGCACTTGAAGCAATTCTTCTCTTCTCTGTTGGGAGTTCTCCTTGAACTATTTCCTTTACGACTCTTGCTCATCCTTGCCCATTTTTGAAAGTTTCTGGTGAACATGACAAGTTCTTCATCTTCTTCTTCTTCCTGATCATCTGAGGAAGATTCCTCCTCAACCTCCAGAGTTTTAGCTTTGACAGCTTTTGAAGATTTCTTGGTTGAAGTTAAAGCTACTGATCTTTCCTTCTTCTTCACTGCATCAGCATTCAATACCATCTCATGGCTCTTGAGATTGCTGATAAGTGATTCAAGAGAGATTTTCTCAAGATCCTTAGCTTCCTCAATAGCTGTGACCTTAGGTCTCCATTTGTCAGTCAAGCTATTTAGGATCTTCCGCACATGATCAGAGGTTGTATAACTTTTCTTCAGAATCCTGAGGTTGGACACTAGAGTCTGAAATCTAGAAAACATAGTCTCAATGTCCTCATCAGGATTCATGGTAAAAAGCTCATACTGCTGAACCAGTAATCTTGCTTTGGCATTCTGAACTTGCCTATTACCATCATAGTTTGAGCATAGAGAGTCATACATAGCTTTAGCTGTAGATCTATCCATGATTTTGGTATATTCATCATGAGATATTGCTTACATCATGATTTGTTTGACCTTGTTGTGTTTAGAAAAGATTTTCTTGTTTTCAGGAGATAGAGCTCTTTTCTGAGCTATGGTAATCTTACCATCAGAGCCTATTCCATCAATAGGTACTCCTTCTTCTATTAGGTCCCAAAGCTCATCATCAATTCCATTGACATAGTGATAAATGCTATCTTTCCACCATTCAAATCTTAGAGCATCACCACTAAAGATTGGAACCTTTTTGTTGCTAGAATCATGATTAGACGTTGAAGAGGTAGAGTTCATGTTGTCGTAGTTGTATTGAACGTTGGATAGATCTGAATTAGAAGATGTAAGAATAGGTGCAGGTGTAGATGTTTCTTCCCCAGACATACAGTGTTTTTCAAAGATCTTTTACTGTCTCACTGTGAAGTGATTAAAAGACAGAACCGGAGCTCTGATACCAATTGAAGGTGAAAAACACAAGAAGGGGGGCTGAATTGTGTTTTGAAAAATTGATTCTTTTACTTCAAGAAATATAGAAATGCAGCGGATATGATAAACTAGACTAAACACAAAACACAAATAAAACAGTGAGAGAGAGAAAGAGAGAACACACATAAGTTTTATACTGGTTCCTCTCACAAAACGAGAGTAGTCCAGTCCCCTTGCACTTCCAAGGGATTTCACTATAATCACAAGGATTACACAACTAATGCTCAAGCACATAAGCAAGAGACTTCCTTGCTCTAAGTCACACAAGACAAAGAGACTTCCTTGCTCTAATCACACAAGATTAGAGACTTCCTTGCTTAAGCACACAAGCTTAAGACTTCCTTGCTCAAGTCACACAAGACTTAAGACTTCCTGCTCATAGTCACACAAGACAAAGAGACTTCACAAACTAACTTAATACACAGATTAAGTTGGACTGAAAGTTCTAAGCATGACTCTCTAAACACTAAGCTCAGAGTCTGTAATATCAAAAGATATTTAACTTAGAATATAACACTAGAAAGAATAACACAGTACACAACTTTGAATATGATTTGAATCTTTCTAAGTTCAGATGATCTTCCAGTAGTCTTCTCTCTATGAGGATGTCTTCTATTTATACTCTAGGTATAAAGACGTTGAGAAAAGAACCGTTGGTTGTACACTCTCCTTTTTGTTGACAAGACGGTTGTACTCTTTGATAGGACCATTGTACTATTGCATTGGTTATTAGTTGTCTTTCTTCAGAGAGAGTTCTTCAGGATCTGATGATATCGTTTATTTGATCTTCTGAAGATGTACATACGCTTCAGACTGTGTTTCTTTCTTTGGCCTCTGAGGACTTCTTCAGAGGCTCTGATGCTTCCAGCATTTTCAGAGCCTTAACACTTTAGACTGTGTCCTTTAGATGCCCAAACGATGATCTACGAGGATGATATTCTTACTTTGTTCCTGCACACTAGATCATTCATTAGTAATGCCAATTATCCATTTAATACCTTGTTATCATCAAAACATAGGGTGTTTTATAATTAAAACTCATATTGTTCCAACAGACCTCATGGATGATGATGATTTGTTGGATGAAGGACCTGATTTTGAGGTTTTGGTCAATGTCATATCCATCTTGCCCATAGAATATGATATGAATACTGAAGTAAATGAGGTGGAGGAGGATGTCGTTGCTGAGGAAATGGCGGTTCATAAACCCGTTTGTTACTATGTGATGGAAAATGGCTGTGTCGAAGACCAAAATGCTATCTTCGAAAAGCCAGATTTGAGTATGAAGAACCATCTGAAAGCTCTGTTCATTCGAGCCAAGGTAAATGGATTTGGGGTGAATAGAATCCTGGTTGATGGAGAGGCTGTAGTTGATATTATGCCTCATTTTATGCTGAAAAGGCTAGGATTATATGAAACAGACCTGCACACTCACAATGTTGTCCTGGCAAATTATGAAGGCAAAACTGGCCATTCGCTGGGGGCAATCCAATTGGAGGTTTGTGTTGGTAGTACAGTTCGAAAGACACTGTTTATGGTGATTGCTGCAAGGCCTAACTATAACATGCTGTTGGGTAGAGAATGGATCCATGGAGTAGGAGCTGTGCCTTCAACCATGCACCAGAAATTGATTGTTTGGAGGGAGGACGGTCTAGTGGAATATGTTGAAGCTGACCAAAGTGCTTACATGATTGATGCTAATACTGTAACACTTAAGAGTTTTGATAAACATTTGGCTTCGATTGCTCCATGTGGTGAGCAAGATGCAGCCTTCGATCATGAACATGTGGATCCTGATAGTGTGTACCACTCTGTGAGATTGCACCCTACACATGGGTTTTGCTGGGAAAGAGAGCACATTGAAAATCTTGTGAATGAGAATGACTTTCCCGAACCCTCTGGTCGGGGTGACTTCAATGGTTACGATGATTGAGTCCCCAGAATGGAAAAGGATTACGGCTTATGCAGCCGAGAACAGGATAAAAATGGCTATGCAAGCCATAGAGTTACATGAAAATATGGCCGTCGAGGCCAGTAGTTCTTCACAAATGAATGTAGTTGGAAGGCCAACGATTCAGAAGCTGGAAATGCGCAGAGGTTAGATTGTATTTATGATGAGGAACCTTTAGGTTTCGAGAAAGACCCAATTAGTTCGAATCAGAGGATGCAAGCCCAAGATCCCTTACAGGAAATCGACATTGGAGATGGCTCTATTAAAAGGCCAACGTACATAAGTACCAATATCGATCCAACACTGAAGGAAAGAATGGTCGAACTCTTGAAAGAGTATAGAGATTGCTTTGCCTGGGATTATGATGAGATGCCAGGATTGAGCAAAGAACTGGTTGAACACAGATTGCCTCTTCGACCAGATAAAAAACCTGTGAAGCAGCTTCCAAGGAGGTTTGCTCCAGAAATCATGACAAAGATCAAAGTAGAAATTGAAAGGTTGCTCAAGTGCAAGTTCATTCGAACAACCAGGTATGTAGAATGGTTAGCTAACATTGTTCCTGTTATTAAGAAAAATGGTTCTCTTAGAGTTTGTATAGACTTTAGAGATTTAAATAACGCTACACCAAAAGATGAATATTCAATGCCTGTAGCCGAATTGTTAGTCGATTCAGCAGCAGGACATGAATATTTGAGCATGTTAGATGGATATTCTGGGTATAATCAAATTTTCATTGCTGAGGATGATATAGCAAAAACTGCTTTTCGTTGTCCTAGTGCATTAGGTACTTACGAATGGGTAGTAATGCCCTTTGGTTTAAAAAATGCTGGGGCAACATATCAAAGAGCAATGAATTTGATCTTTCATGATTTCATCGAAATATTTATGCAGGTGTATATTGATGATATTGTAATTAAATCTGCATCTAAAGATGACCATCTAGGTCATCTTAAGAAGTCATTCGAAAGAATGAGGAAATGTGGATTAAAAATGAATCCACTAAAGTGTGCTTTTTGTGTACGTACAAGAGATTTCCTTGGCTTTGTCGTGCATAAAAAGGGCATAGAGATCAATCAAAATAAGACTAAAGCTATCATGGAGACCAAATCTCCAACAACGAAAAAGCAATTACAATCCTTATTGGGAAAGATCAACTTTTTGAGGAGATTCATCTCGAATCTAAGTGGAAAGGCACAACCTTTTTCTCCACTATTAAGGCTCAAAAAAGATGAGACATTCGTTTGGGGTTTCAAACAACAGAAGGCATTCGATGAGATCAAGACATATCTATCTAATCCTCCTACTTTGGTGCCCCCAGTTCGAAACAAAGAAATGAAATTGTACATCTCAGCATCTGAATTCACCATTGGAAGTATGCTTGCCCAAGAAGATGAAAATGGTGTAGAAAAGGCTATTTACTATCTAAGTAGAGTTTTAAATGATGCTGAAACTAGATACAGTGTAATTGAAAAGCTTTGTCTTTGTTTGTATTTTTCTTGTACCAAACTTAAGCATTATATAAAACCAGTTGATGTTTACGTCTTTTCCCATTTCGATATCATTAAGCACATGTTATTAAAACCTATTTTGCATAGTCGAATTGGGAAATGGGCGTTGGCCTTAACTGAATACTCATTGCATTTTCTTTGCTGAAACAGTTTGGTTCCTATGATATTCAGCATATACCTCGAATTGAAAACCAAGAAGCAAATGATTTGGCTCAAATTGCTTCTGGGTACAGAATTACAAGAGAAACCTTTACAGAGTTAATAGAAATTAAAAACAAATTGGTTTCAAATGAGTCAGACTCTAAAAAATTGTCAATGCCAAAACATTTGGGGGCAGATGACGAAAACAATGGTGAAAATTTTTCAAAGTTTGAATCTGAGCAATTGGATAGTTTTGAAGCTGAAATTTTTGCCATTGACAATTTAGCTGATAGTGATTGGAGAAAACCCATAGTTGACTATTTAAAGGATCCAACAGGGGGCACAAATAGAAAAGTCAAATATAGGGCTTTGAGTTACACTATCATTGGGAATGAATTATTTAAGAAAACTCCTGAAGGAGTGTTATTGAAATGCCTCAACGAAAGTGAGGCATACTTGGCTATTTCCAATGTACATAGTGGTTCTTGTGGTGCTCATCAAGTTGGGCACAAAATGAAATGGCTTTTGTTTCGACAAGGCTTGTATTGGCCTTCAATGCTGAAAGACTGCATAGAGTACGCTAAGGGTTGCCAAGAGTGTCAAAAACACGCAGGCATTCAACATGTTCCTGCCAGTGAATTGCATTCGATTGTTAAGCCCTGGCCATTTCGAGGATGGGCGTTAGACCTAATTGGCGAAATAAAGCCCGCGTCCTCTAAGAATCAACGATATATTCTGGTTGGTATCGATTATTTCACTAAATGGATCAAAGCGATTTATTTGCCAAATGTGGATAAGGAGGCGGTTATTACTTTTATTCAAGATCACATAATATACCAGTTTGGCCTCCCTGAAACCATCACTACTGACCAAGGAACAGTATTTGTTGGGCGAAAAATGCAGGATTTCGCTGAACAGGCAGGTTTTAAGCTGCTGACTTCGACACCATATTATGCGCAAGCAAATGGACAAGTTGAAGCGGCTAATAAAGTTGTTATTGGGCTGATCAAGAAACATATTGCCCAAAAGCCAAAGAATTGGCACAAAACTCTAAACCAAGTTTTATGGGCTTGTAGAAATTCGCCCAAAGAATCAACTAGTTCTACCCCATTTCGACTGACTTATGGTCACGATGCTGTATTGCCCGTCGAAGTCATGTTACAGTCAGTGAGGGTTCAAAGGCAAATGGAGTTGCCCACTGACCAGTATTGGAATTTAATGATGGATGAATTGGTGGATCTGGATGAAGAGAGAATACAAGCTTTGGATGTGCTAATTAGGCAAAAAGAAAGGGTGGCTAAAACTTATAATAAAAAGGTAAACGCCAAAACCTTTAATCTAGGAGACTTGGTTTCGAAGGTGATTCTACCTATGGATCGAAGAGATAAGGTCCTAGGAAATGGTCCCCAAATTGGGAATGGTCATTCAAAATTTCACAAATCCTTTCGAATGGAGCTTATGAGATCCAAGAATTAACTCCTGAGCAACGAAGTGTAAACATGAATGGTAAATATTTGAAAAAATACAAACCAGCGTTGCAAGAGGATCGAATAAGTCAAGAATAAATTAAAATTCAAAGGAAAATAAGGCATAAAAGAAATAAAACCAAATCATTCCAAATTTCATTCCAAGATAACAAGTTACAAGGAAACCAAATATGGTTTTTATTCTCTAACAAATGCCTAACCAAATATGGTTTTTATTCTCTAACAAATGCCTAACCAAATAGGGCTTTATTTTCTAACAAATACCTAGTTCTTTATTCTAAAAAGGAAAAAGAAATAAAAATGGAAGAGAAAGGAAAAGACATGGAAGCCTAAAATGTTTGAGCAGTTCCCCATGAACAGGGAGCAACTACCCACAATGGGCAGAGAAGTTCACCCGTTAAGGACCACCTCCTCCGGGGTAGTAAGCGAGACCGCCGCCTACTTCGTCTTTGAAGAACTGGCTCCATGTTTCTTCCCTTTCACATGAGCAGGGTTACCGGAATCTTCAACGGTTATGAGGGAAACTTCATGGTCCGAATCAGAAAATCGATCCTCATCTACATAGGTCTTCAAGAATTCAGCGTAGTCTGAATCAATCTCATCAAAATCGGAATCTTCTCGATTTGGGATTTGGTGTTGGGATCTTGTTGGAGGCCTCTTAAGGCGAACTGTTGTTTTGGGTTTTGAGGAAGAAGGTTGGGTTTTCTTGTGGGTAGAAGCAGATGAAGGTTTGTTTTCCCTCTTAGAAGAAACAGTACTTCTAGAGTTTTTCTTCATGGTGAACAAGCAGGGAAGAAAACGTTTGGAAGAAGAGTTTTGTTGATGAGAAAATATGGAGGAAGCGTCTCCTTTTATAGGGAATAAATGCAAGGAATACAGTTGGCAATCTCCTTGTTTCTCGCAAAGGAGTTATGGTTTGGGCGGTTTGACTGCTTTGGGAAAAGAGTCAAAACACATTTTTCCAAGACTCTTTTCAGTTGCACGAATCTATGGGGATAAAAACGGTTTATCTGCCGTTGATCCCAAAAAGGATGTTACGTTACAGAGTCCAAGAGAGGAAACCCAATTAAATTCAAATTTGGTTGGATTTTATCCTTATCCGTTAAATAGAGAAAAGACAGGAATAATGGATTCGAGTGCTGAATAATAAAAGAAGAGGAATTATAAAAGTTAAGAGCCAACATTTTGAAAATAGGTTCAAATGTAACAATCCAAATGGTAATGTCGAAATTGCCAACAAAATGTGCGAACATATAAAAGCACATAGCCCAAACATTGTTCAAAATGGTTCGAAACATAAACAAACTAAATTACAAAATCAAATATGAGCCTGTCGAAATTGATCAGAGAGGCTTTTGATATGTGCTAGTTTCCTCTGCACCGCATTTTTCTCCGCACCAAGGCGATCCATTTCGACACCAGCTCGAAGCGCTTCGCTATAATGATGAATCCCTGTCTTCGCTTTCTCTTCGATGGTTGCTTTGGGGACTTCGACAGCTTGTGCTTCGAGTTGCTTCTTCTCCTCCTCCTCTTGGCCAATTTTGCACTCTAGTTCTCTGATCTCAGACTTCCAGCGAGCAATGTTGTCTTCACAAGCAGATATTTGCAGGAAAGCGCTGGCAGATGTAGCCTTGAGTGCACTAACCTCTGCATTCCCTTGTGAGGCCAAGTCGAAATTCTTAGCACGAGTCTCAATCTGTTTGTTCAGGTCAATAGTGAGCCTGTTGAAATGTTGGAGATGAAGGTTCGTGGAGAAAACACAAGAAGGGGGTTGAATTGTGTTTTGGGTATTTAAAAACTTTTCTAGATATTTAAATCTATCAGAGTCTTTAAGCATAGCGGATTGTTCACACAATTAAACTAATGGCTAAGTGAATGATGAAGGAGTAAATGAGAGAGTGAGAGAGAGAAGATCACACAACAATTTATATTGGTTCCCCTCACAAATTGAGAGTACTCCAGTTCCCTTGTTTCCAAGAGAGTTCACTATAATCACAAAGATTACAATAGATGCTCAAGCACACAAGCTCAAGACTTCCTGCTCTTAGTCACACAAGACAGAGATACTTCGTTGCTCTGATCACACAAGATCAGAGACTTCCTTGCTCAAGCACACAAGCTCAAGACTTCCTGCTCTAATCACTAAGATTGAGACTTATGTGCTTCTACACTAAGTAGAAGACTTTCTTACTTCTACACTAAGCAGAAGAGCTTCTACACTAAGCAGAAGACTTTGTTGCTTCTACACTAAGCATAAGACTTACTACTAACTTATAAGCTTAAACTTATTACAAACATAATAACTTCAGAGGCTTAAGCTAGTTTCCATGCTCACTTCATTTGAGATATATTTTCTATTACAATTCAGTTTCTCACTTTCTTCTGAGAGATGTTTTCTAATGAAGATCGCTAGTCATCAATTCTTTCTTTGGCATATTTATATGAGTTGAGAAAGACATTGAGACGTTGGTGAAATTCCCGTTGTAAAATGGACAGCTGTAGTCTTTGAAGATCCGTTGAGTAAAGCCACGTCCTCAAGACTTCATGCTCTAATCACTAAGATTGAGACTTATGTGCTTCTACACTAAGTAGAAGACTTTCTTACTTCTACACTAAGCAGAAGAGCTTCTACACTAAGTAGAAGACTTTGTTGCTTCTACACTAAGCATAAGACTTACTACTAACTTATAAGCTTAAACTTATTACAAACATAATAACTTCAGAGGCTTAAGCTAGTTTCCATGCTCACTTCATTTGAGAGATATTTTCTATTACAATTCAGTTTCTCACTTTCTTCTGAGAGATGTTTTCTAATGAAGATCGCTAGTCATCAATTCTTTCTTTGGCATATTTATATGAGTTGAGAAAGACATTGAGACGTTGGTGAAATTCCCGTTGTAAAATGGACAGCTGTAGTCTTTGAAGATCCGTTGAGTAAAGCCACGTCTTCTTTTGTGGAGAGGCTTCACCTTTACTATTTGTCCAATAGTACAATAATAAGGTACAACTAGCTCCTAGAAAGAGAGGGATCACATCCTTTGTGACCGTTGCAATTAGTTGACCTTAGAACAAATCATCAGGCTTGATAATTGTAGTTGATGTAGCCCTTCTGATGATTTGGGGAATTCCTTTGCTTCTGATGAACCTTTGATAACTTGGAGTCTGATTGGTCTTGAATGGTTGGCCTCTGATAGTCCTTCGCAATTCAGCTTCTGAACGTCTTCATCCTCTGAATGACTCATGACTAGCAGATAGCATCTGAACTCTTGTAGGCATCTGAACATCCTTGAGCTTCTGAACTTCTCTGAGCTTCTGAACTCCTTCAGACATTCTGATCGTCTTTGAGCTTCCGAACTTTGTTTAGCTCCTGACCACGTTGTAGCTTCTGAACTCCTTCAGAGAGTAAATGTTCAGACTTCCATAGGTTTCATCAGAGTCTAAATTAAGTGTGCTCTTGATATAGCGTTGAATTCTCCTGCACTTAATTTAAACATTAGTACCATCAATTGTCCATTTAATACTTTGTTATCATCAAAACCTAAGGGTGTGTATTAAAACATATTTTGTTCCAACAGGAGACTTCTAGCATATTGCTCCAGGAGGTTCTTAGCTTGGGTGATTTGAAAAGAAAGAGCTTCAGAAATGGGGAGACGTTGGAGTGTGGTGAAGAGAGATCTGAGATTGAAGTACACCGCAGACTGTTGATCAATATAGCTCAGCATATCCCCTTCGATAATGGTCTTCTGGAAATGCAGCTCCAAACCTTTTCGCTCGTCCTCGAGTTTCTGTTTGTCCTCTTCAGAAATAGGAACTTCACTACCATAAGTTTTGAGGAGTGTGTCCAAAGCCTCTTCTGGGGCTAAATCCTTAACGCTCTGCAGGACATGAGATGGAAGGAAGAAATCTGAGGTAGGTTTTGAAACAGAGGTGCCATCATCCTCAACCGAATCTCCAGTCTTGGCAGTACGAGCATATCCAGCACTAGAGTTCAAAAAGTCATCAGTAGCATCGTACCCCTCATCCCCATTCCCTGACTTAGATGGATGATGGTATTTTGTGGAGGAATGCTCTCCCTTATCGGACGTCTCCTCCTCAACATTTTCCATAGCCTTGGTAGCTTCAGCATTGTCCTCTTCCGAAGGTTGAGAAAATTCCATCATTGGCCCTCTAGCCAAAGGAGGACCAGGATTGGTCTGAGCTACGATAGTATCTTCGACAGGAGGATCTACTTGAGTATGAGTTGTGGCACCAGCTTGGTTGTCATCCCTCGAAGCCTGGGTGTCGACATTCTCAGTGATTTCCTTTTCGACCCCACTAGAGTCAAGTTCCTTGGTCTTTAAAGAGGCGCCCACAACTTCGGGGTTAGACTCATTCGAATTCTTGGGCGTAGTTTGCTCTGAAATGGTTGGCAAGGTCTCTCGAAGAGAGGTGTCAAGGTCTTTGATCTCTCCAGCTTTTGTAGATTCAGCTTCAACAGTCAGTTTGTCTTCAGTAGATGCCTTAGGAGGGGAATTCTCATCAAGTTTTGACACAACATTTCGAATTGGGACCCCTATGTCTTCGACAACCTTGGCCATGGGAGAAAGCTCTCCTTCCCCTGTATGCTCTAGTTGTTGCTTTAACTCGTCAACGACGTTCTTGACAATAGAGTCAGGAGAGACTTCTGGAACCAAGACAGTTGAGGAAGGTCCACCCTGCAGCCAAAGAACAAATGGAATAAGGCCAAGAAAATTGCAAGGAAAAGTTCGAAAGAACGAATGAATTGTGTGACTACCTGGCCCAAATCTGTGTTTGTAGGGTGATGGGAAGCAGAGGTTTTCCTTGGCGTTGGATCGGGATCGACACTAGTCTCTTGGTTCTTCGATTCTTCGTTCACATTGAGGTTTGGTTTCGAGGTATTTGTGACTGATGGGTCAGACTGAGAATGAGACTTCTTGTCCTTCTTCTTCTTCTTTCTTCTCTTCTTCTCAGTCTGTTCTTCACCTACAGGTGAGGCCTGTTCCGGTATCGAAACACTACCGGTAGGCACTCCATCTTTTTGAGGGCTTTTCTTGCCCTTCGAATCCTTATCTCTCTTCTTTTTCTCCTTCTTCTCTTCTTTCTCTGAAGGAGTAGTGTGGGTCTCTTCCAAAAGGGGCTTTGGGTGCTCATATTTCCTCTTACGTCGAAGCTCTGAATCTGGTTGAGGATTCTCGTTGCTAGCCTTAGGCGCTGGAGTCGACTGCTTTTCCTCAACTTCGACCTTAAAAGCAAATGAAACATACGTTAAAAAGAGTTCAAATGCTGCTAAGTGCCAAAGGTACTAAGGTGGAGACATACCACAACATCGTCATCGATGACCACGATTTCCTCAGGTCTGGCCTTCTTCGAAGGCCCAATTTGCCTATCAGCAAAAGGAGCAAAACACTCTTTGAACTCCTTAAGCCCCAAGAAAGCCTCGAAGTATTGGAAGAAAAGTTGTTGGTAAGTCAAACTTCTAGTTCGAGGGATCAATCTAGCCAATCGAACCCCTTCGATTTGACGCTTGGCAACTTCTTCATTGTGTAACTCAGGGAGGAATAAATCCATCTCTACTCGAAAAGTGGCATTTAGCCAAAGTTGAAGAAGCCAAAATGCACCACTTCCTAAGAAAGTAGAACCATCACCAGTCCGCTTGATATTTTCGCAAACACTACGCATATTTTCATAAAGGCAACCCAGGATTAACTTGCCAAAACCAAATTGTAGTCCTTCATGCAGCTGAATGGCCATAGGAAAAAACATCTTGGCTACTTGGAGAGATCGAGTGCAGAAGACGTGTTGAGACAACCATAAAGCGAGGAATGCAACATGCTCTTCGTCACTAACTTCACCTTTGAGTTGATTCTGCTCTTCGATTTATTTAGTGTAAGACTTGGTGCGGATTTTTGGTTCGATTTTTCTCCCAGCAAGGTTGGGATCATAGGTATCTCCTGTAGGGGGTAGGCCAGTAATGGCAGTGACGTCGAAAACGGTGGGAGTCATCATCCCACATTCGAATTGAAAAGTGTTGGTTGATGACTCGAAGAAGTGAAGAGCAGCTATAATCATTTCTTGTTGGTATTTAAGACCCAGCCTCGAAAGCTGGATGAAGTCGAAGATACCAAAATCTTTCCAAAGACATCCAAAGTCTTGTTGTACTCGATCTAACCATGCGATATAACCTCCGACAATGGTTGGGGCAGATCGAAAGATTTTGTTTGGAGGCTTAAGGTAGATAAAGTTATAAGCCCCAGTAACAAAGGTCCTAGGGTTACAGTGGGAATTCGAAGGGAAAAAGGAAATGGTCTCTTTGTTTCTGTTATTCTCGTGAGGTTTATGTCCTCCAAAAGCGAACGTTTTGTTGTCAAGGGAATAGGGGAATATGACCCGTTTTTCCCAAATCTCATTGTTACGTCGTGAAGGTTCCAGGACTTGTGTAGATTCACATCCCTTCAACTCATCTCGCCACCATTTTCCAGCAATGGGTAACTCTTCACTGGTTTGTGGACTATCCGCCATTGATGAAGCTGCAAGCTTTTTAGAAATGGTTTTTAGGGTTGCTATTTCCGGAAAGGATCGCTAAGAAGGTTCGGGTAATGAAAGAGAAATCTCTTCAAATAACTAAGAACAATGAGAGATTCGTGACCTTTTTAGTTGAAAACAGAAAGAGGATTGCGCTTAATACTGCTTACAGAGAAAATGAGGATCTAAAAATGTGAACATGGAGTAGATGGATGCTATTTATAGGTTCAGATTGTTTTGATTTAAATAAATCAAAATTAAAATAATATTCATTTGTTTATTATTTTATGAAACGATCAAGTGCCTATCCCGCTAGAAAATAAGTCATTATTGTTGCGGGAAAAGAGATGACTGTTGAGAGCAGTCATAATCACATCATGACGTCAGCGCCGTCATTGGGAAACGTTAAACTGACGCGTATAGTGTGTCTTTTCAAAAACGCCAACTTCTAATTCGAAAGCCTCTATCGAAGTGGCATTTTTGGGGGGCAATTTGTTGGGTGTAAATTTGGTACATGTTTATTTTGACGGTCCAATAAATACATATGCACCAGAATGTTTAAGAATAGTAGTTACTTAAACAAAAATGTCATTTCATGCTAACATTCAAATGCATCGAAGTGATATAAGAGTTAAATGTTTGTTCGCAGCTTCGAAGGTTCTGTCGAAGGAAAAAGCTGTAGGGTTCGAGCGTGTTGGACATCGAAGTGAAGGAAGGTTGTTTAACTGGGCCTCCGAAACTCAGCCCAACACACAAGCCCAATAATTCGATTTGAAGGTAGCGCGCGAAAGAAGTGGAGATCGTGGGTAGCGAAAAGCGTTTGGAGCCGTCCAGATCATCAAAGGCAGTTACCTTAGTCTAGGAGTATATATAGCCTTTTGGTTGAAGAAACAAATGTCGCAATATTTTCATACGAATTGTTCTTCTAAAATTCCAAGTACTCGCATTAGAACGAAAGGAATTCGAGAGAATGATGTATGTATTGTGAACCACTTTTACTGTATTTGCCATTTACGATTCAATGCAATTTATTGTTTCTGCAAATTTTTAAGTTTATGTTTTACGTTTTTACATTAAAACTTAATTGTTTGAGGCGATTCAAACGGTTAGTTTACTCCATCTTTTTCACAAGTTTAAAGAACTCAAGAGTGTTCATCATTTCTTGATTAAAAACAACATTTTTCCATAAAACTAAACACAAAATTGTTCTGAGATTTCTAGTTGGTCTCGCGAGTGTAAAATACTCAAACTAGCGGTTGTTTACCACTTTTCCACGTAAACAATTTTATAATTAAATTGTGATTTTTCCGTTGCGTATTTTGAAAAGATTTTAATAAATCGTAGAATTATTTAAATAATGGGTTTGAGTGTTACATAGGGCCAAACAGGACCTTAGTATACAATACGTTTATCTAAGACATAAAAAAAATAACATTGATGGGTTGGATCACCGTCTGGTGGACCGAAGAAATTCAAAAGTCTCAGTAAGCCTTGTGTCCATCTTTTGAACTATTATTGAAGATAAGAGGAAGAAAAATAGAAGATTGTGTTTGTCTAGACCTGTCTATCATCATCTGCACATCGAATGATCATTCATCCTCTAGATAATACATATGATAAGCAAGTCAAGTCAACATTCCATCTTCCTAATATAAGAAAACTTTCATCATCTTCTGAGGCCAACCTCTACACATTAAACAAAGAGTTATCTTCTATGGATTACATTACACGTCATCAATATTCAAAGAGTAGTGTGTGTCTTCTAACAATGGTCAAAAATTGATAGCTCATATAGAACTACCGCAAAATGTCAGGATACTACTATATAGACAATTGTCGTACTGTACTGCAATGAGATAGTCTCATAACGAAAATTACAACCAAGGTTGTCAAAACCTAACCAGACCATCCGGTCAAACGGGTCGAGTTGGCAACCAGACCTATAGTCGGTCCGATTAGTGCTTAAAATCAGTGTGAAAGCAAACCGGAAAAAACCCGTGTAAACTAGCATTGAACCGGTAAAAACCAGAAACCCGACCGGTCTGGGCGGTTTGGCGGTTTTTTTTTATAATTTTTGTTTCAATTATTATAATTTTTTTAAATAAGAAAGATCAAACACACAAAGAAGATGAATTTTTTTCCCTTTCTTCTTAATCTGTTTCCATCTAACAAGATTTTAATTTTAATCTCAACTATTAATTTTCAACATGAAAAGGAACAAACAATTAACTCTATTTCAACAAAAGATGAATTTTTTTCCCTTTCTTCTTAATCTGTTTCCATCTAACAAGATTTTAATTTTAATCTCAACTATTAATTTTCAATTAAATCAGCAAGAATATGTATGAATTAGATGGGTGGAAAACTAATTTATTGAACTTGGAAATTTCAAGATCTGTGACCATGGTGATGTATTCTTGTTTTATCATTATAAGATGTTAGAAGAAGAGATAAAAATTCAAATAAGAAAAAGTATTGAGGTAGAGAGATTTGGAGAATTGAGCAGGTGGTTGTAGCCTGCTAATTTCTATCTCGCAAAGATTGAGTAGGTGGAGTATATATTAGGGTTTAATGATAGATTGATGGTTGGACTTACAACTTACAAGAGAAGGCCATATCATTTTTGTAAATTTATTCTACATCATAATTTATTTAAAAAAAAAAACTTTAGTGTTAACATTTTATTTTTTTATCATTGTTTAAACATATTTTTTTTGCTATTATAAATAAAAAACATTTATTTTTTGCTCAATTACTTACTATGTCCTTTTTTAATTGAAAATATTATAATAAAAAAGTATTATTTAAGTAAATTCGATTGAACCCCGGTTGAATGCGGTCCGACCTTTAAACCTTAAATCGATACCTATACTGGTTCAATGTCCAGTCTGGTTTTGATTAACTTGATTACAACCGATCTATTTTCTCATGATATAAATAGAAAATTATTTATAATTGTTGTGCATTTAGATGGAAATCACCCGTGAATATTGTCATTAATTTCGCACAATATTCAATTACATATTCCTTAGAAAGAAGTGCTTCGACCTCTGCACCCAAAACTTTAATATACCAATGATGTGTGGAATTATGACTATTCAACAAGTGAGTAACCTAATCTTCTATGCAAATTGTTTAAAATTAAAATAATAAAAGATAAAAAGAGTAATAATTTATTTATATTATCATATAATTCAATTAATACGAATGAGACGAGTCTTTCTCAGACTTAATATTATTATTTTAAACAAAATATAGAGAAACATAAATTTAAAGTTTAAGACCATGGGCTGGGGGACAACATTGCTTGTTAAATAAGCATAACATGTAGCAAGCAGACACTTGATCTTCAACACCAACTCCTGATTGTCTGCCATATGCACTTCCCATTAGGCTTATCACTATAGCAAACAAAAATATCACAAAACTTAGTACCGATTTCAATGATCCTTCCATTATGACAAAAGAATGTTGTGTGCAAAGAAAGAACACTAGTTTTTTTTACCAAAGAAAGAACACCAGTTATATTTTATGTGGTGTGTTAAATCACAAGTGCTTATTTATACACAAATAGTGAAACTTATCATTAAAACAAGCACACGTGTAGAATATTGATCATCCTTATCTTTCTGTACATGTTAATTTTTATTAAGTTTGATATGTTAGTAAAAAAATAATTTAAGTATCATATGTTATAGATGTTATATTCATTATGTAGTTTACACTTTCCCAATTTGTTTTTGAAAAATACATTCACAAAAAATAATTGGTTGGCTATTTAAATTTCGTATTTAAAAAAGATAATTAATTCAAAATTCATTAGACTAAGAGTAGAATAAGCATTTAAATTTTCCAACACAGAATGCATATTTATCGGTAAAAAATTAATAATAAATTCTTTTAAAAATTGATTATTCTTGAATTAAAATTTCATAGGGATTGGATTTCCTCAATTCATCTTCTCTAAAAGCATCCTCACTAAGCCACTAGGTTTGATATAGTGGTGAGGGGTTTAGGTAGCATGCATGAGGTTTTATGTTCGATTCACATTGCCAACATTTGTAAACAAAAAAAAAATCCTCACTCATAAATTTACGTACTTTTTCCTTCTTTTTTTTTCTTGCCTTAATTGCATTTTATTTCTCCTTATTTTGTGTATCTCACAACTTTTTAAACCAAGATCAGTTATTGTGAGGAGTTTTCAAATCTAAACCCATCCAAATTTAAACTGCAAATCGTTGCAAAAACCAAAAATTTCACAAAACCAAGTTTTATTGGATATATTTGGATGTCATTATGTAAAAACCATTGGATCAAATCAGATTTTTGATTGATTTTTCAAAATCGATCCAAACAACATACATATATTTTAATATTTATTTATATTTATATTAATAAGATATATTATATTTATCTATTATTTATTAGTTTTTAATTTTGTTAATATTAATTATTACTTTATTTTAATCAAATTTTTTACAATTTGATAATTAGTTGTTTATTTAGGAAATATTAATTTTTAGTCAAAAATTGAAATTTTGATCGCTCAATGATCACATTTGTAGCAAGGGTAAAGGGGGTATAAACATAGGAATTATTATTTTTTGATAACCATGAGGGCTAAAAGCCCAAAAGAAACTAAGCAACAATCATCCTAGGGGTAGTGATCTCCGATACATCTGAAGGTGAAAAACACAAGAAGGGGGGTTGAATTGTGTTTTGAAAAATTGATTCTTTTACTTCAAGAAATATAGAAATGCAGCGGATAAGATAAACTAGACTAAACACAAAACACAAATAAAACAGTGTGAGAGAGAGAGAGAGAGAACACACATAAGTTTTATACTGGTTCCTCTCACAAAACGAGAGTAGTCCAGTCCCCTTGCACTTCCAAGGAATTTCACTATAATCACAAAGATTACACAACTAATGCTCAAGCACTCAAGCAAGAGACTTCCTTGCTCTAAGTCACACAAGACAAAGAGACTTCCTTGCTCTAATCACACAAGATCAGAGACTTCCTTGCTTAAGCACACAAGCTTAAGACTTCCTTGCTTAAGTCACACAAGACTTAAGACTTCCTGCTCTAAGTCACACAAGACAAAGAGACTTCACAAATTGTTGGTGTTTTGTATGTTGGCCTCATTTTGAAAAAACAAGTTCTAGGAAGATGTTGAACCAGATGTCGTAGCATGTGGGTACAGCATCTGTCGTGACGGTAATTCTCGCTGTTTTTATGCGCCATATCCTTGAAGATTCGCCTAAGCAATATTTTCGCCTTTCCTTATATACCAAGACGCACGTTTTCATTGAGGTGTTATAAGGCGGCTGCACCAGGTTATATTTCCATAATATGCTACGCCATTTATGGAAACAAGTGATTCTTTCCATTTCATGTGTGCTGGATTTTGCAAAAGATCAGCTGAAGTTTGAAGTCCAATATGAAGACCTTGCCCATGCTAACTCAGGTCATAATATGTGAAGACTAAAAACCTAAAACTTACTGAAGCCGTCATTTGAAGTATAGAATTTTAGGGTTTGAGTCTTGTTAATTGTGAGCCTTTCTTGTGTCTACTTGATGCAAGCTTAGGACTGTTTTGGTTTGTAATTTGTGTAATCTCTCCTAAGCTTTTAAGTACGGAGAAGGTTTGTTTTCTTGGTGATTGAAACCATTCTGTTTGTATTGTTGTTATAATCACAGGGTGTGTGATTGAAACGAAGTGAGACGGGGTCTCAAACTTAGGAGTTCATAGGTTGAGTATAGCACGGGTAGAGTCTAGGAGATATGTCGTGAACTTGAGAAGTTTGCTGAGGGCTTTGATCTAGATCAATTATAGTGGATTCCTTCCTGGCTTGGTAGCCCCCAGAGTAGGTCGTTGTTTACGCCAAACTGGGTCAACAATATTCTGTGTTATTTACGTTTACTGTCTGTTATTTTTAATTGTTCATTTATCGCTACTGTGGACATACGCTATAGCATCTGTCTTGGTATTACGACTGGTTACATACGACAAGTGCTATAGCTTCTATTATAACATCTGTCCCCAGTAGGTGCCAGAATTTCACAAACTAACTTAATACACAGATTAAGTAGGACTGAAAGTTCTAAGCAAGACTCTCTAAACACTAAGATCAGAGTATGTAATATCAAAAGATATTTAACTTATAATATAACACTAGAAAGAATAACACAGTACACAGCTTTGAATATGAATTGAATCTTTCTAAGTTCAGATGATCTTCCAGTAGTCGTCTATCTATGAGGATGTCTTCTATTTATACTCTAGGTATAAAGACGTTGAGAAAAGAACCGTTGGTTGTACACTCTCCTTTTTGTTGACAAGACGGTTGTACTCTTTGACAGGACCGTTGTACTATTGCATTGGTTATTAGTTGTCTTTCTTCAGAGAGAGTTCTTCAGGATCTGATGATATCGTTTATTTGATCTTCTGAAGATGTACATACGCTTCAGACTGTGTTTCTTTCTTTGGCCTCTGAGGACTTCTTCAGAGGCTCTGATGCTTCCAGCATTTTCAGAGCCTTAACACTTCAGACTTTGTCCTTCAGATGCCCAAATGATGATCTACGAGGATGATATTTTTACTTTGTTCCTGCACACTAGATCATTCATTAGTAATACCAATTGTCCATTTAATACCTTGTTATCATCAAAACTTAGGGTGTTTTATAATTAAAACTCATTTTGTTCTAACAATCTCCCCCTTTTTGATGATGACAAACATAGGTATTAAATACAATTGTTTGTTGATTAATTTAATTATGTCAACATCAGGTTGTTGAGGTTTGTAAGCTCCCCCTGAGTAGGCTACCAGCTCTATCAGCTTATCGTCTTGTTCAGCAAGCGTATTTCGTATTATGTGTAGAGCTGTTGCTATGAAGTCTGAACTATCTGCTTCTGGCTGTGCCACTGGTGGTGCAGATACTGATTGACTTGGACCACTAGGTAAGCGAGTCACAAGATTAGTTGGTACATCAATTCTATCATTTATTGCAATTTCACTATCTAGAAGCATCAGAGGTGAGGAGGAGTGGTGAGAGTCTGATGGAATTGATGGAGATGAGTCAGATGATATGACATTTGGTGGTTCAGAGGTTTCATGAATTGGAGAAACTCTAAAAGAAGTTTCATGTAGACTCTCTTCCTCAGAGAGAATTTCGGGTGATGACTGAGGGATAGAACTATGAGATGGCTCAGCTGTTTCCTCCTCAGGAATATGCCTAGCCTTGGAAGAGAATTGTGCAAAACTATCCATAAGGTCATCAAACGAGGAGTCAGAGGACTCTGACTCAGATTCTGAAATATTGAAAAATTCAGGTTCAGAGGATGTTGGATAGATGGTATTTAGGGGTTGAACATGTTCTAGAATAGATGCTTTAGATATTCGATTGCAATAATTAAAAGAATCAGTATTACCTGTATCTGATCTTTGTCTCTTTTGTCACCTAGAAGTACAATGCTTTGTGCGAGGTCTTTTGAGAAATTTTGCACTTAGCAGGTCTTTTACAGTAGGTTCTGCGACCACCGGCTCTTTTTCAGCCTCTGGATGATCACCCTCTGACCGATGTATAGAAGCCTTTTGCATGGAGGGTTCCTCAACCATTTCATCTTCTTCATAGTCACTGAACACCTCTTCCTTGACTGCTCTCATAATCTGTGCAAAAGTTGGGCCATCACCTCTTCCAATGTCCTTATGAGTGATGGGGGTTCCTCTTTCCTTCATTAACCTCATGTATTCCAAAATAACTTCAGGAGGTTCATTATCAAAAATGAAGGCATCACTGATTGGCTTGAATTTGTTCTTGTTTACCAGAAGAGGTTTTTGAGGATAAATGAGCTGGTCTGATCTCTTCAAACGCAGACTCACCAAGACTTTAGCATCAAGAATTGGAGCTCTAACTTGTTCAAGGTCGTCAGACACTCCAGCAAGCATGAATATATCAGGAAGACCAAGTTGCTCAAAGATGAAGCTTAGGAGTCTGGGATGAGAGATCAATTTGGAAGAATTTTCAAACTTTTGAGCCTCACAGATTGTCTCACATAGATGGTGAAAGAGGTAAGTAAGAAGATTCATTTTCCTTTTGGTGGAGAGGAAGTAGATAAAGTGTCTCTGATCCCAATTCAGAGAGTCACTGCCAGTATCCCTTGGTAGAGAAGATGAGAATAAAATCTAGGCTAAAACCTTTTCACGATCATTCAGATGACTAACCTTTTTGGACAGCTTCTGATCCTTAAAACAATGTCTCGCAATATCATTGAGATACACTGACTTTCTTCCAGAAGCTGCAGTATAGAGTCTTATCATTCCAGTGTTGGGAAGATTTAACATTTTGGCCAAATTGCTTATTGTTAGAATGACTTGAAAGCCTCCAACACTAGAGCGAATTTCTGTTTCAGTGAATTTTCTCAGACCCAATTCTTCTCTTGATTTTCCTTTATTTGCACTTGGGTTCTGATTAATTAGACGTTGAAGTTCAGCATTAGCATCTACCAAAGTCACAACTTCACTCTTTCTCCAGAAATCAAACACTAAATTGGAATAGATAGGTCCATTAAGCATATCCAAGTAGTGCCCCCAGCCTTGTTTAGTGAAGAATTCCTTGTAGTCATGTCCATTGACTTTTAAGGCCTCAAAGTCTATTGGTCTTTCCATAACCAATTTACTTTCTTCAAACCTAAGATTCATAGTGGCATCTTTAAGATGGGAGTCCTGAGCATAGATGTTGATTGGGATGTCCTCTGGGAATCTTGATACAGATGATGAGCTTGCCATTGTTGAGGTTAGCGAACAGGGTTTTGCTGGTATGAGGAAGAAAGAGAGTACTCTGGGTTTTAGAAGAGAAGGGCTAGATGGGAAAGAGAACTTGTGCGAGAAGGGAATAAAAAGATTTTGAAAAAAAACTTTAGTGGAAACAATGATGGGGGAGTACATTCGTTGCAATAAAGAATTTCGTCATAAATTGCCTTTACACTAACCAATCACAGACTTAAGAGTAAAGACAAATTAATTGACACGTGTACTCCACATGGGTAAACACTTCAGAGTTTTTAAAAAAATTTCAGCGTCTGAAGATCTGCCATAGTTCAGAGGCTGAATCCACAATTTCGTAAGTCAGAGCTTGATATCTTCAGAGACCAAAGTCATGTTCAGATGCTTTTTGATAAAATCTAGTCTTTCAACTGCTAAGGGTTTTGTAAATATATCAGCCAATTGTCTTTCAGTTTCAATGTATTGAATATTTACACTACCCTTCTGAACAAGGTCTCTTATAAAATGATGTTTAATTTCAATATGTTTAGCTCTTGAATGCAAAATTGTGTTTTTAGAAAGTTGAATAGCTGCAGTGTTGTCACAGAAAAGTGGAATATTTTGACTATTAACTTTGTAATCCTCTAACTGATATCTCATCCAGAGTAGTTGTGTACAGCACTTGGCTGCTGATATGTACTCTGCTTCTGCTGTGGACAAAGCTATTGTAGTTTGTCTTTTGCTAGCCCAAGATATAAGATTTTCACCCACAAATTGACAATTGCCACTTGTGGATTTTCTCTCTACCTTATCTCCAGCAAAGTCAGCATCACAGAATCCTATCAGCTTATAATCATTTGTTTTCTTATAAAATAACAAGATTTGTGGTTCCCTTAAGATATCTAAAGATTCTCTTTACAGCAGTAAGATGAGATTCTCTAGGATCTGATTGGAATCTAGCACACAAACATACACTAAACAAAATATCAGGTCTTGATGCAGTTAGGTAAAGTAAAGAACCTATCATACCTCTGTAGAGCTTCTGATCAACTTTGACTTCTGAATCCTCCTTGTTTAGACTGCTTGTTGGATGCATTGGTGTTGTCATTGGTTTGCAGTCATCCATGTTGAACTTCTTCAGCAGCTCCTTTGTATATTTTGTTTGATGGATGTAGGTGCCATCTTTGTCTTGGTTGATTTGTATTCCCAGAAAGAATTTTAGCTCTCCCATCATGCTCATTTCAAATTTCTCCTGCATAATCTTAGAAAATTCCTTGCACAAAGTATTCCAAAAATAATATCATCAACATAAATTTGAATAATTAGAATGTCATTCTTAAATGTTTTGCTGAAGAGAGTATTGTCAACATGACCTTTTTGAAAACCTTTTTCAACTAAAAAATTGCTCAGTATTTCATACCAAGCTCTGGGTGCTTGTTTCAGACCATAAAGAGATTTCTTTAACTTAAAAACATGATCAGGATGTGAATTATCCTCAAAACCAGGAGGTTGTTTGACATATACTTATTCAGAAATGTAGCCATTTAAGAATGTACTTTTAACATCCATTTGATACAAAATAATATTATGATAAGTAGCATAAGAAAGAAGTAGTCTGATAGCCTCAAGTCTAGCAACATGAGCAAATGTTTCAGTGTAGTCAATCCCTTCTTGTTGATTATACCCTTGAGCTACCAGTCTAGCCTTATTACGAACAACTTCTCCTTATTCATTTAACTTGTTTCTGTAGACCCATTTTGTTCCAATGATATTCTTCTTGGACGGTTTGGGTACTAAGCTCCAGACTTCATTTCTTTCAAACTGGTTGAGCTCTTCTTGCATTGCAACAATCCATGCATCATCAGCTAGTGCTTCATCAGTTGAACTAGGTTCCACTAGGGAGATTAATCCAATTAATGAATCTTCATTTCTGAAGCTTGATCTGGTTTTTCTTGGACTGTCCTTGTTTCCCAAGATTAGCTCTTTTGGATGAGAGGATTTGTATTTGAAAGATTGTTTTGGTTGCTCAATTCTGCTTGGACTACTTCTGATAAGTTCTGATGCTGGGTGATCTTCAGAGTCCAAGGTTTCAGGTGCTGAATTTGTTTCTTCAGAGGTTTGTTGAGTTGGTCCTGATGTCTCTTCAGGTTCTGAGTCTTCATCATCTGATAGTTGAATATCTGCAAAATTCTCAACTAGCTCTGACACTTGGTCAGGCTGTTTGTCATCAATTTTATGTGCATACTTTCTTCCACTGTATGAGTCTCAGAATTATACACTCTGTATGCTTTTGAGCGTTCAGAGTATCCAATAAAGATACCCTTGTAAGCTTTAGCATCAAATTTCTTCAGATGAACTTTTGTATTTAGAATGTAACAGGTACACCCAAATTGATGAAAGTAGGATACACTGGGTTTCTTTCCCTTGAATAATTCATATGCTGTCTTATTCAAAATAGGTCTAATATAGATTCTATTTTGAGCATAACACGCTGTGTTTACAGCCTCTGCCCACAGATACTTAGCAATGTTAGTTTCATGCATCATGGTTCTGGCCATTTCTTGCAGAGTTCTGTTCTTTCTTTCTACAACTCCATTTTGTTGTGGAGTTCTAGGAGAAGAGAACTCATGTAAGATGCCATATTTTTCACAAAAATTTTCAAATATTTCATTTTCAAATTCACCACCATGATCACTTCTAACTTTCAAAATGTGTAAACCTTTTTCTTTTTGTATCTGTGTGCAGAAATTGCTAAAGACATCATATGCATCATCCTTGTTTATGAGAAATTTAACCCAAGTCCATCTGCATTAATCATCAACAATGACTAGTCCATATTTTTTCCCATTGATTGAGGCTGTACTCACAGGACCAAACAAATCAATGTGAAGCAGTTCTAAGGGATTTGAGGTAGAGACAACATGCTTTGGTTTAAAAAAGGTCTTCACACTCTTTCCTATTTGGCAGGAACCACAAAGAGCATCTGAGTGATAGTGTAGCTTAGGTAGGCCTCTGACAAGGTCAAGTTTGCTAAGCTTAGAGATTAACCTCCAGTTAGCATAACCTAACCTCTTATGCCAAACCCACTTTTCTTCACTCAGAGTTAGCAAACATTTTACCTCTTGGTCTGCCAAATCAGAAAGGTTTACTTTAAAAACATTGCCTATTCTCTTACCTTTGAACACTATGGACTTGTCAGATTCTCTAATTACAGTACATAACCCTTTATCAAAGTTGACCACAAACCCACTGTCACAAAATTGACTGATGTTAAATAGGTTTTGTTTAAGTCCATCTACAAACCAAACATTATTAATAGAAAGGGAGGAATTACCTACAATACCTGTACCTTTGATCTTGCCTTTCTGATTTCCTCCAAAGCCAACTGTTCCACTATAACACCCCATAATACATTGTCTAGAATATATTATAAAGTCCATAATTAAATACCGAGTACATAAAGTTTACAAATACATGGAGTTTGATTAAGCACACGCAGGTGCTAAAGTACCATAAAGTACAACACAGCAGAAAGGAAATAGACTGAAACATAAAAAACTAAATGTTCTAAACACGAACATCACAGTCACTAGCAATGCTACTACTCCGCAGCTTGCTTGCCACGATCACTCTGAGTACCTGAAACATGAACGGGGGGGGGTAAGACTACTAAGTCTCGTGGATTCTACTACCCACCTATTGGTGACTACACCAGGGGAATCAACCTATATTCAGTCCTCACGCAATCTCAGCGCAATACATGTATTCATATATAAACAGTTTTAGCTATGCAAGAACAATCTGAGGTGAGCCGGTCTCAGAAAGCCTTACGCTTTTCCGTACCAATCTTCGTGAACAAAGCACATATGGTACGAAATAACAATGGCATCACAATCAATATTATAGATATATTATCGCTTTGGATTCCTCGAATCCCTTTGGTGGTGTCAAACAACCACACATAACTATGGATTCCTCGAATCCCTTTGGTGGTGCCCAAGCAGCCACACATAACTATGGACTGATACTACACATAATTCTAATGTGTTAACATACTACCAATATATCCCAATCCCGGGAACTACCCTAGCTACTAGCCTAGGTCATAATCAATCCTATACGTACAACGACATCATAATTATAAGGTATTCGTAATGTTAATGGAAAACAAGACTTAAAAGATGACAATCCAAAATGCGTATGGATTTCAAAAGCAGGAAATAGAGGACAAAAATCTGGAAATGCTGGTGACTTGCGCCCCGGCGCGAACCTGCACCCAGATTCTGCCTCTGTGTCTTTTTTCCTGCGCGTAGGCGCGAAACTGCTGCGCGTAGGCGCAGAGACCTGCAGAATCAGTACAAAACAGAGTTTTCTACACTACAATTGCCATTCTTTGAAGCCATTAACATCATGAACTTCCTAATAATTATAAAGGAGAAGAGTTTTGGGAATTAAACCCTCCTCATGCACATTTCAATCCCTAAATCCTATGTTATCATGCATTGTTTAGATTGAGGGGAATTTCTAACTATTCTAAATCCTAAGAACCCACCTCAAATTGAAGCTTGATTCTTTGGCTAGAACTTGATTACATGCTTGGTTTTGCAGCTGAGTTCACCAATTGAGTTGTGGTTTGATTTTTACTTCCTTGTTCATCTCCAAGACCACAAGTCACATCTCTAACACTTGAATTTGAAACCAACAGATTATGAGTGTTAGAGAGAGGAGGATTTGAGCATGAATTGGAAGAGATTGGGAGGAGTTTTGAAGATTAGAACTTACCACTAGTGATTATTGCTACCTAAGAAACAAGGTCATCCATGTGCATGCTTGATTTGAGTGATTTTAGTGAGGAAATTTAGAGAGTTGAAAGAGAGAGGTTTGTATGTTTGTTTGTTAACCGTGAGAGAGAAGAAGAGCTTGAGAGTGAGCTGTTTTTCTTTTTGATTGAGCAATGGAAATGAGATTGGAGTAGTGTAGTGGTTAGGTGTGGTGACTTAGTGACTTGTGAGTCATGCCTCTCCATCGGCACATGTCAACATTTGATCATGTTCTTTCTAAGAATGACACACACACACTAGATAATCTACTACACATTACATGTATCATGACTCTAAAGCTAGCTCTAGACATGTGAGATTTTAGAAAATACTCTTATTGGTGTATAATACTAGTAAATGAAATAGGGAATGTTACAATCTACCCCCCTTATAGAAATTTCATCCGCGAAATTGAAACATACCTGAGAAAAGATATGGATAGTTTTTCATCATTTCGGATTCTAGCTCCCAAGTGAATTCGCCATCCGGTGATTGAGACCATTCTACTTTGACTGTCGGAATCTTCTTGCTTCGAAGAGTTTTAACATCACGGTCTACAATCCGAATAGGATCAGGCTGATAAGTTAGATCTGGTTGCAAATCAATGCTTCCTAATTCCACCGGCACGAACGGATCAGGAATGAACTTTCTGAGTTGAGACACATGGAACACGTCATGCATCCTGGACATAGATGGGGGCAAAGCTAACTGATAACCCACAGGACCAACTCGTTTAAGGATCTGATATGGCCCAATGTACCTAGGAGCAAGCTTCTTTGTTTTGAACACACCGCGCAAACCCAGCTTAGGCGTTACGCGTAAAAATACATGATCACCTTCATCAAATTCTATTGGTCTCCTTCTGTGATCGACATAACTCTTTTGTCTACTCTGTGCAACTCTCATGTATTCTCTAACCGACTTAATCTTCAGAGTAGTCTCTTGAATAATATCAGGTCCTAACACTCCTTTATCACCTACTTCAGTCCAACACAAAGGTGTTCTACACTTTCTCCTATACAGTGCTTCATAAGGTGCCATACCGATACTAGCATGGTAACTGTTATTGTAGGAAAATTCAATGAGATGCAAGTGTTTGCTCCAATTACCGCCATCCTCTAAAACACAAGCTCGGAGCATATCTTCAAGGGTTTGAATGGTTCGCTCAGATTGTCCATCTGTTTGGGGATGATTTGAAGTACTCATTCTAAGCCGTGTTCCCATTGCCTTTTGGAAAGCACGCCAAAAATGAGAGGTAAAGGTTGGATCTCTATCTGACACTATACTCAACGGAACTCCATGTAACTTAACAATCTCTTCTAGGAAAAACTCAGCATACCGCGAAGCCTTATAAGTAGACTTCACTGCAATGAAATGGGCTGACTTTGTTAACCGATCAACAATAACCCAAATGGAATCTTCTCCTTTCTGATTACGGGGTAAACCACTCACAAAATCCATGGTTATATGCTCCCATTTCCACTCGGTTATTTCTAAAGGTTGCAAAGGACCGGCTGGTTTCTGGTGTTCAATCTTAACCTGTTGACATACAATACACCTTGACACAAATTCTGCGATCTCAGTTTTCATATTCGGCCACCAATAGTTCTTCTTCAGGTCATGATACATCTTGGTGGAACCGGGGTGAATTGAAAATCCACTCTTATGTGCTTCATCTAAAATCAACCTTTTTAACTCTGCATTATTCGGTACACAAATTCTACTTCCAAACTGAATTACGCCGTCATCCGCTACAGTGAATTCAGGTTTTCCTATTCTTCTTTGTAAATCCATGTCCTTCTCTTGCGCACTACCTATTGTGGAACGCAAGTCACAGGTTAATTCTATTCTATTTAACTTGACTCCACCCATCCGGTAAGTGACACTCAAATTCATATCTCTGAATTTTTCACACAACCCACACTGATGCATTAAAATCTCTGATGCATACAACGCCTTTCTACTCAACGCATCAACTACTACATTTGCCTTCCCTGGGTGGTAATTCAATTCAAAGTCAAAATCTTTTAAATACTCCATCCACCTCCGTTGTCTCATGTTCAACTCCTTCTGATCAAACAAATATCTCAAACTTTTGTGGTCACTGTACAATGCAAACTGCACACCGTACAAGTGATGTCTCCAGATTTTCAAAGCAAAAATAATGGCTGCAAGTTCAAGATCATGGGTAGGATAATTCTCTTCATGAGGTTTCAACTGTCGTGATGCGTAAGCTACTACTGCGCCGTCTTGCATAAGTACGCATCCGAGTCCTTTATTAGAAGCATCACAATACACTACATACTTCTTATCAGGGTCAGGAATTACTAACACCAGAGCACTAGTCAACTTTTGTTTTAACAAGTTAAAACTATTTTCGCACAATTCATCCCAGACAAATGCAGCTCCTTTTCTAGTCAACCGGGTTAATGGTAGCGCTATCCCCGAAAATCCCAAAATGAACCTCCGGTAATAGCCTGCTAAACCAAGAAAACTTCTTACTTCCGAAACACTCCTAGGCCTTTCCCAATTAAGCACAACTTCCACTTTGGATGGATCAACAGATACACCTCCTTGTGATATTACATGGCCCAGAAACTTAACTTCGGAAAGCCAAAACTCACACTTACTGAATTTGGCATAAAGTTGCTTCTCTCTCAGAATATTAAGAACAATCCTCAGATGCTCTGCATGCTCCTGAGGATCCTTAGAGTGGATCAGAATATCATCAATGAAGATTACCACAAACTTATCCCGATAAGGCTGAAAAATTCTATTCATGTAATCCATGAATACTGCTGGAGCATTGGTCAGACCAAACGGCATAACCAAAAATTCATAGTGACCATAACGAGTCCTGAAAGCAGTTTTGGACACGTCAGAGGTCCTGATACGGATCTGATGATACCCGGATCTAAGATCAATTTTGGAAAAGATAGTAGCTCCTCTGAGTTGATCTAACAGATCATCAATACGAGGTAACTGATACTTATTCTTGATGGTAACTTTATTGAGCTGACGATAATCAATACATAACCGCATTGTACCGTCCTTCTTTTTCACTAACAGAACCGGAGCACCCCAAGGTGAGACACTCGGACGAATGAAATGCTTTTGCAATAACTCTTCAAGTTGAGATTTCAATTCTCGAAGTTCAAGAGGGGACATTCTATATGGGGCAACAAAAATAGGCTGAGATCCTGGGACAAGATCAATTGAGAACTCAATTTCTCGTTCTGGTGGTAAACTATTTATCTCTTCTGGAAACACATCTAGATATTCCCTGACAATCGGAATATCACTGGGGCTTAAACTGGACTCTGAACTAATAGTGAACATAATACTGAAACCCTTGTTCTCTGCACCGAGATACTGGATTAACTGATGAGTATTCTGCAGCAGAGCAGTCAGGGCTCTACTCTCTGCGTTAAGATCAATAGGAACATAGAGATTCTTTTCTGCACAGCCTATATACACAGTGTTGGCAGAGAGCCAATCCATGCCTAGTACTATGTCCATGTCTTTCAATGGTAGAGAGATCAGATCGACATGATAGATTTTTCCTGCGACGCTAACAGGACAGTTTTGACATACCCTCTTGGAAACAACTTTGCCACCCGTAGCAACGGCGACAGTCATGGGAGGAATTAAAGAAGTCGAAGGTAAACCCAACCTCATCACACATTCAACAGAAATAAAAGAGTTTGTAGCTCCACAATCAAACAATACAACAACTTCAGATTGACCCAGGTGACAGATATCAACAATTAAAGCATTATTACCTCAGGCCTGCTCTCCATCAAGAGAATACACTCGACCCTTGCTCCTTGTTGTTCCACTCGAACCTCCGGAACCATGCAGCTATGGACACTCATTCTTGTAGTGTCCAGGTTGTTTGCAGTGGAAACACACACCCTTTCCCACACTCTCAGCATACTTGTTGTGATCTCTGAGAGAAATTTTGTTTTCCTTTACTCGGGGAACCCCTTGGCTTCAATTGTTCCTTATACTTTCCCGAATCTCGTCTCTTCTGATTCACCTCAAACCTTTCCTTTCTCATGGCTTCAAGGCCTGACTCAGCATGATAACTCTTCTGGATCAACTCACCAAGACTAGCAACTTGCTGCAAAGACACATCATGTGCAATGTCCGCCCTTAAACCGAAACGGTACTTCTTCTTCCACGCCTCGGTAGGAGCATCGTCACTATCTGCCACGTACCGCACTAACTCGTTAAACTTGGTTGTATACTCTGCCACAGACTTACCTCCTTGCTTAAGTTCAATCAATTCCCGTTCCATTGACATCCTATAGCTCTCGGGAATGTAATGGTCGATGAAGAGACGTCTGAAATTAGCCCATGTCATCTCCATCTGACTTGCAGTTATATAAGCTCTAACACCTTCCCACCAATTGCAAGCCGCTCCGCGAAGAAATCTTGTCACGAAGGTAACCTTTTCCAGCTCAGTACACTCCATGGAATCCAGAATTCCACTCATCCTCTGAATCCATTCTCTTGCAACCGAGGGAACATACTCTCCAACAAACTCGGGAGGATTCATCCGACAAAATTCCCTGAACGCTGCACTTCCCTGTTCTGAGTATGTGCATTGCCCATTTGTTGTTGGAACATCATCATCATTTCCTCATGACGTTGGGCTTGCTGAGCTTGGAATTGTTGTTGCTGATGTATCATATGTGCCCACATATTTGCATCTGGATCAGAGTATTGATATTGAGGCTGTTCTTCTTCCTCTGCCACATTCCTTCGTGGCCTACCACGTCCGCGTCCGCATCCTCCTGGTGCTTCTGCCATATTACTCTATCTGTCATAATCATATTACTCTGGCACGGTCTGAATCGACCTGCTCTGATACCAATTATAACACCCCATAATACATTGTCTAGAATATATTATAAAGTCCATAATTAAATACCGAGTACATAAAGTTTACAAATACATGGAGTTTGATTAAGCACACGCAGGTGCTAAAGTACAACACAGCGGAAAGGAAATAGACTGAAACATAAAAAACTAAATGTTCTAAACACGAACATCACAGTCACTAGCAATGCTACTATTCCACAGCTTGCTTGCCACGATCACCCTGAGTACCTGAAACATGAATGGGGGGGGGGGGGGTAAGACTACTAAGTCTCGTGGATTCTACTACCCACCTATTGGTGACTACAACAGGGGAATCAACCTATAATCAGTCCTCACGCAATCTCAGCGCAATACATGTATTCATATATAAACAGTTTATATGGTGTAACACAAAGAATTATCTGAATTCATTTTAGCTATGCAAGAACAATCTGAGGTGAGCCGGTCGCAAAAAGCCTTACGCTTTTCCGTACCAATCTTCGTGAACTAAGCACATATGGTACTAAATAACTATGGCATCATAATCAATATTATAGATATATTATCGCTTTGGATTCCTCGAATCCCTTTGGTGGTGTCAAACAACCACACATAACTATGGATTCCTCGAATCCCTTTGGTGGTGCCCAAGCAGCCACACATAACTATGGACTGATACTACACATAATTCTAATGTGTTAACATACTACCAATATATCCCAATCCCGAGAACTACCCTAGCTACTAGCCTAGGTCATAATCAATCCTATAAGTACAACGACATCATAATTATAAGTTATTCGTAATGTTAATGGAAAACAAGACTTAAAAGATGACAATCCAAAATGCGTATGGATTTCAAAAGCAGGAAATAGAGGACAAAAATCTGGAAATGCTGGTGACTTGCGCCCCGGTGCGAACCTTCTGCGCCTAGGCGCGAACCTGCACCCAGATTCTGCCTCTGTGTCTTTTTTCCTGTGCGTAGGCGCGAAACTGCTGCGCGTAGGCGCGAAGACCTGCAGAATCAGTACAAAACAGAGTTTTCTACACTACAATTGCCATTCTTTCAAGCCATTAACATCATGAACTTCCTAATAATTATAAAGGAGAAGAGTTTTGGGAATTAAACCCTCCTCATGCACATTTCAATCCCTAAATCCTATGTTATCATGCATTGTTTAGATTGAGGGGAATTTCTAACTATTCTAAATCCTAAGAACCCACCTCAAATTGAAGCTTGATTCTTTGGCTAGAACTTGATTACAGGCTTGGTTTTGCAGCTGAGTTCACCAATTGAGTTGTGGTTTGATTTTTACTTCCTTGATCATCTCCAAGACCACAAGTCACATCTCCAACACTTGAATTTGAAACCAACAGATTATGAGTGTTAGAGATAGGAGGATTTGAGCATGAATTGGAAGAGATTGGGAGGAGTTTTGAAGACTAGAACTTACCACTAGAGATTATTGCAACCTAAGAAACAAGGTCATCCATGTGCATGCTTGATTTGAGTGATTTTAGTGAGAAATTTAGAGAGTTGAAAGAGAGAGGTTTGTATGTTTGTTTGTTAACCGTGAGAGAGAAGAAGAGCTTGAGAGTGAGCTGTTTTTCTTTTTGATTCAGCAATGGAAATGAGATTGGAGTAGTGTAGTGGTTAGGTGTGGTGACTTAGTGACTTGTGAGTCATGCCTCTCCATCGGCACATGTCAACATTTGATCATGTTCTTTCTAAGAATGACACACACACACTAGATAATCTACTACACATTACATGTATCATGACTCTAAAGCTAGCTCTAGACATGTGACATTTTAGAAAATACTCTTATTGGTGTATAATACTAGTAAATGAAATAGGGAATTTTACATCCACCATCTTCAAGTTTCAATGATGAGAATAATTTCTTATTACCAATCATGTGCCTTGAACATCCACTATCCAGATACCATGATTGATTACAATTTTCTTTCAGTCTGGATAGCTGTAGAATAAACAAGGTCAATCATTGTAATAATATCCTCTATATTCATTGTGAAGTTCTCTCCAATAATCATTTTCCTTGTCCACTTCAACAGCTCTGGAAGTAAAGTAATGTTTAGGAACATAAGCTTTTCTTCCATAGCTGATCACTTGCTTCCATTCATCTGGTTTGAAATGATTTTTCCTACAATGAAAATCTGAATAGAAAACAATTTTACATCTTGGTACCCATTGTTGTCTGGGTCCAGTTTGGTTAATTCTATATCCTTTAGTTCTTCTTTGCCTTTGTGAAGAATTATGTGGACTATTAAAGAATTTTCTTTGAAAATTTGGTCTTTGAAAATTGACCCTCTTAGTCCATTGATTTTGAATTCTAGGCTTTGATTGATAATCACTATAGGGCTTGGATTGCTTTTCTAATCTAGGATTAGTTTTGCTTACCAGAGTCTTATGTTGATTATTAATCATCAGCTTAGTTTGTTTTAGAGTCTGATTGGATGAGCTTCTGAGTCCCAAAGTTTTCAGAGTCTTAGACTTGATAGTCTCAGATCCTGAACACTCAGGTCCTGAGTTACTCGCTTTGAGGTTCTGAAGGACAGCCTCTGAAGTAGCTTCAGAGCTTGTCTTGCAGACCCCAGAGATATCTTCAGAGTCTGAAACAATCATAGTTTTGCCTTTGTTTTTCTCAGGCATAAAAGTTGAATAAAGATTATCAGGAATATTATTTAAACTAATGTAAGGATTTTGTTTCCCATATGATATACCATATGAGTAACCAATTCCTTCGCCTACATTTTTACAAACATTATAAATCATAGACGCCATTTTACTTTTGTTGACGTTCTGATGAACAAATTCCTGAAGAGCAACCTCATGCTCATCAGTAGGTTTGTTGCATCTTGTGCATCCATTTTCAAGTTCTTCAATTTTGATTAAAGAATTTTTATATAGATCTTGAAAATGTTCAGCTTTCTTTGCTAACTCATCCTTTTGTGTTTTTAAAAGTCTTAGTTTAGAGGATGATTTAGCAAACTTACTTAAAGACATACCAAGATAGGTTAAGAGTTGTTCTTTAGAATAATTTAACAATACCTGTTCTGATTCATCAGAGTCTGATTCATCAGAGTCTGATTCATCAGAGTCTGATCCTTCAGAGTCTTCATTAGCTGTAGCCATCAGAGCCACATTTGCTTCTTCATCATCACTATCTGAGGATGCTTCCAGGTCTTCAAATGTTGCCATTAAGCTCTTCTGAAATCTCCTCTTGTAGCTACTGAACTTCTTGTTCTTGTCCTTTGATGAAGCTTCAGGACATTCAGCAATGAAGTGTCCTGGTTTGTTGCACTTGAAGCAATTCTTCTCTTCTCTGTTGGGAGTGCTCCTTGAACTATTACCTTTACGACTCTTGCTCATCCTTGCCCATTTTTGAAAGTTTCTGGTGAACATGGCAAGTTCTTCATCTTCTTCTTCTTCTTGATCATCTGAGGAAGAATCCTCCTCATCCTCCAGAATTTTAGCTTTGACAGCTTTTGAAGATTTCTTGATTGAGGTTAAAGCTACTGATCTTTCTTTCTTCTTCACTGCATCAGCATTCAATACCATCTCATGGCTCTTGAGAATGCTGATGAGTGATTCAAGAGAGATTTTCTCAAGATCCTTAGCTTCCTCAAGAGTTGTGACCTTTGTTGGAACAAAATGAGTTTTATTAATAAAACACCCTAAGTTTTGATGATAACAAGGTATTAAATGGACAATTGGTATTACTAATAAATGATCTAGTGTGCAGGAACAAAGCAAAAATATCATCCTCATAGATCATCATTTGGGCATCTGAAGGACACTGTCTGAAGTGTTAAGGCTCTGATGGTGCTGAAAGAATCAGAGCCTCTGAAGAAGTCCTCAGAGGCCAAAAGAAAGAAACACAGTCTGAAGCGTGTGTACATCTTCAGAAGATCAAACTAACGGTATCATCAGATCCTGCAGAACTCTCTCCGAAGAAAGACAGCTAATAAGCAATGCAATAGTACAACGGTCCTGTCAAAGAGTACAACCGTCTTGTCAACAAAAAGGAGAGTGTACAACCAACGGTTCTCTTCTCAACGTCTTTATACCTAGAGTATAAATAGAAGACATCCTCATAGAGAAAAGACTACTGGAAGATCATCTGAACTTAGAAAGATTCAAATCATATTCAAAGCTGTGTACTGTGTTATTCTTTCTAGTGTTATATTCTAAGTTAAATATATTTTGATATTACAGACTCTGAGCTTAGTGTTTAGAGAGTCTTGCTTAGAACTTTCAGTCCTACTTAATCTTTGTATTAAGTTAGTTTGTGAAGTCTCTTTGTCTTGTGTGACTTAGAGCAGGAAGTGTTAAGTCTTGTGTGACTTGAGCAAGGAAGTCTTAAGTCTTGTGTGACTTGAGCAAGGAAGTCTTAAGCTTGTGTGCTTAAGCAAGGAAGTCTCTTTGTCTTGTGTGACTTAGAGCAAGGAAGTCTCTTGCTTGTGTGCTTGAGCATTAGTTGTATAATCTTTGTGATTATAGTGAAATCCCTTTGAAGTGCAACGGGACTGGACTACTCTCGTTTTGTGAGAGGAACCAGTATAAAAATTCTGTGTGTTATTTCTCTCTCTCTCTCACTGTTTTATTTGTGTCTTGTGCTTAGTTAAGTTTATCATATCCGCTGCATTTATAGATTTCTTAAGACAAAAGAAACAATTTTTAAAACACAATTCAACCCCCCTTCTCGTGTTTTTCACCTTCAATTGGTATCAAGAGCTCCGGTTCTGTCTTTTAATCACTTCACAGTGAGACAGTAAAAGATCTTTGAAAAACACTGTATGTCTGCGGAAGAATCTACACCTGCAAATATTCCTACATCTTCTAATACAGATCTATCCAACGTTCAATACAACTACGACAACATGAACTCCACCTCTTCAGCGTCTAATCATGACTCAAGCAACAAAAAGGTTCCAATCTTTAATGGTGATGCTCTAAGATTTGAATGGTGGAAAGATAGCATCTATCACTATGTCAATGGAATTGATGATGAGCTTTGGGACTTGATAGAAGAGGGAGTACCTATTGTTGGAATAGGCTCTGATGGTAAGATTACCATAGCTCAGAAAAGAGCTCTATCTGCTGAAGACAAGAAGATCTTTTCTAAACACAACAAGGTCAAACAAATCATGATGTCTGCAATATCTCATGATGAATATACCAAAATCATGGATAGATCTACAGCTAAAGCTATGTATGACTCTCTATGCTCAAACTATGATAGTAATAGGCAAGTTCGGAATGCCAAAGCAAGACTACTGGTCCAGCAGTATGAGCTTTTTACCATGAAACCTGATGAAGACATTGAGACAATGTTTTTTAGATTTCAGACTCTGGTGTCTAGCCTTAGCGTTCTGAAGAAAAGCTATACAACCTCTGATCATGTGTGGAAAATCTTAAATAGCTTGACTGACAAATGGAGACCTAAGGTCACAGCTATTGAGGAAGCTAAGGATCTTGAGAAAATCTCTCTTGAATCACTCATCAGCAATCTCAAGAGCCATGAGATAGTATTGAATGCTGATGCAGTGAAGAAGAAAGAAAGATCAGTAGCTTTAACTTCAACCAGGAAATCTTCAAAAACTGTCAAAGCTAAAACTCTGGTGGTTGAAGAGGACTCTTCCTCAGATGATCAAGAAGAAGAAGAAGATGAAGAACTTGCTATGCTCACCAGAAACTTTCAAAAATGGGCAAGGATGAGTAAGAATCGATGAGGAAATAGTTCAAGGAGCACTCCCAGCAGAGAAGAGAAGAATTGCTTCAAGTGCAACAAACCAGGACACTTCATTGCTGAATGTCCTGAAGCTTCATCAAAAGACAAAGACAAGAAGTTCAGTAACTACAAGAGGAGATTTCAGAAGAGCTTAATGGCAACATTTGAAGACCTGGAAGCATCCTCAGATAGTGATGATGAAGAAGCAAATGTGGCTCTGATGGCTACAGCTAGTGAAGACTCTGAAGGATCAAACTCTGATGAATCAGACTCTGAATCTGAATAGGTATTGTTAAATTATTCTAAAGAGCAACTTTTAACCTATCTTGGTATATCTTTTGGTAAGTTTGCTAAATCATCCTTTAAACTAAAACTTTTAAAAACACAAAAGGATGAGTTAGCAAAGAGAGCTGAACATTTTCAAGATCTATATAAAAATTCCTTAATCAAAATTAAAGAACTTGAAAATGGATGCACAAGATGCAACAAACCTACTGATGAGCATGAGGTTGCTCTTCAGGAATTTGTTCATCAGAACGTCAACAAAAGTAAAATGGTGTCTATGATTTTTAATGTTTGTAAAAATGTAGGCGAAGGTATTGGTTACTCATATGGTAAATCATATGGGAAACAAAACCCTTACATTAGTGTAAATAATATTCCTGATAATCTTTATTCAACCTTTGTGCCTGAGAAAAACACAGGCAAAGCTATGATTGTTTCAGACTCTGAAGGTATCTCTAGGGTCTGCAAGACAAGCTCTGAAGGTACTTCAGAGGCTGTCCTTCAGAACCTCGAAGAGAGCAACTCAGAACCTGAGCGTTCAGAATCTGAGACTATCAAGTCTAAGACTCTGAAAACTTTGGGACTTAGAATCTCATCCAATCAAACTCTAAAACAAACTAAGCTGATGATTAATAATCAACATAAGACTCTGGTAAGCAAAACTAATCCTAGATTAGGAAAGCAATCCAAGCCCTATAGTGATTATCAATCAAAGACTAGATTTCAAAATCAATGGACTAAGAGGGTCAATTTTCAAAGACCAAACTTTCAAAGAAAATTCTTTAATAGTCCACAAAGTTTTTCACAAAGGCAAAGAAGAACTAAAGGATATAGAACTAACCAAACTGGACCCAGACAACAATGGGTACCAAGATGTAAAATTGTTTTCTATTCAGATTTTCACTGTAGGAAGAATCATTTCAAACCAGATGAATGGAAGCAAGTGATCAGCTATGGAAGGAAAGCTTATGTTCCTAAATATTACTTTACTTTCCAGAGCTGTTGAAGTGGACAAAGCAAATGATTATTGGAGAGAATTTCACAATGAATATAGAGGATATTATTACAATGACTGACCTTGTTTATTCTACAGCTATCCAGTCTGAAAGAAAATAGTAATCAATCATGGTATCTGGATAGTGGATGTTCAAGGCACATTACTGGTAATAAGAAATTGTTCTCATCTTTGAAACTTGAAGATGGTGGAACAGTCGGCTTTGGAGGAAATCAGAAAGGCAAGATCAAAGGTATAGGTACTGTAGGTAATTCCTCCCTCTCTATTAATAATGTTTGGTTTGTAGATGGACTTAAACACAACCTATTTAGCATTAGTCAATTTTGTGACAATGGGTTTGTGGTTAACTTTGATAAAGGATTATGTACTGTAATTAGAGAGTCTGACAAGTCCATAGTGTTCAAAGGTAAGAGAATAGGCAATGTTTTTAAAGTAAACCTTTCTGATTTGGCAGACCAAGAGGTAAAATGCTTACAAACTCTGAGTGAAGAAAAGTGGGTCTGGCATAAGAGGTTAGGTCATGCTAACTGGAGGTTAATCTCTAAGCTCAGCAAACTTGACCTTGTTAGAGGCCTACCTAAGCTTCAATATCACTCAGATGTTCTTTGTGGTTCCTGCCAAATAGGAAAGAGTGTAAAGACCTCTTTTAAACCAAAGCATGTTGTCTCTACCTCCAATCCCTTAGAACTGCTTCACATTGATCTATTTGGTCCTGTGAGTACAGCCTCAATCAATGGGAAGAAATATGGACTACTCATTGTTGATGATTACAGTAGATGGACTTGGGTTAAATTTCTCAAGAATAAGGATGATGCATATGATGTCTTTAGCAATTTCTGCACACAGATACAAAAAGAAAAAGGTTTACACATTTTGAAAGTTAGAAGTGATCATGGTGGTGAATTTGAAAATAAAATGTTTGAAAGTTTTTGTGAAACATATGGCATCTTACATGAGTTCTCTTCTCCTAGAACTCCACAACAAAATGGGGTTGTAGAAAGAAAGAATAGAACTCTGCAAGAAATGGCCTGAACCATGATGCATGAGACTAACATTGCTAAGTATTTGTGGAGGCTGTAAACACAGCGTGTTATGTTCAAAATAGAATCTATATTAGACCTATTTTGAATAAGACAGCATACGAACTATTCAAGGGAAAGAAACCCAGTGTTTCTTGCTTTCATCAATTTGGGTGTACATGTTACATTCTAAACACAAAAGTTCATCTGAAGAAATTTGATGCTAAAGCTTACAAGGGTATCATTATTGGATACTCTGAACGCTCAAAAGCATACAGAGTGTATAATTCTGAAACTCATACAGTGGAAGAAAGTATGCACATAAAATTTGATGACAAGCAGCCTGACCATGTGTCAGAGCTAGTTGAGAATTTTGCAGATATTCAACTATCAGATGACGAAGACTCAGAACCTGAAGAGACATCAGGACCAACTCAACAAACCTCTGAAGAAACAAATTCAGTTCCTGAAACCTTGGACTCTGAAGATCATCCAACATAAGAACTTATCAGAAGTAGTCCAAGCAGAATTGAGCAATCAAAACAATCCTTCAAATACAAATCATCTCATCCAGAAGAGCTAATCTTGGGAAATAAGGATAGTCCAAGAAAAACCAGATCAAGCTTCGCAAATGAAGATTCATTAATTGGATTAATCTCCTTAGTGGAACCAAGTTCAACTGATGAAGCACTAGCTGATGATGCATGGATTGTTGCAATGCAAGAAGAACTCAACCAGTTTGAAAGAAATGAAGTTTGGTGCTTAGTACCCAAGCCTTACAAGAAAAATATCATTGGAACAAAATGGGTCTACAGAAACAAATTAAATGAACAAGGAGAAGTTGTTCGTAATAAGGCAAGACTGGTAGCTCAAGGGTATAGTCAACAAGAGGGAATTGTCTACACTGAAACATTTGCTCCTGTAGCAAGACTTGAGGCTATCAGACTACTTCTTTCATATGCTACTTATCATAGTATTATTTTGTATCAAATGGATGTCAAAAGTGCATTCTTAAATGGCTACATTTCTGAAGAAGTATATGTCAAACAACCTCCTGGTTTTGAAGATACTTCACATCCCGATCATGTTTTTAAATTAAAGAAATCTCTTTATGGACTGAAACAAGCACCCAGAGCTTGGTATGAAAGACTAAGCAATTTTTTAGTTGAAAAAGGTTTTCAAAAAGGTCATGTTGACAATACTCTCTTCAGCAAAACATTTAAGAATGACATTCTAATTGTTCAAATTTATGTTGATGATATTATTTTTGGATCTGCTAATTCATCTTTGTGCAAAGAATTTTCTAAGATTATGCAGGAGGAATTTGAAATGAGCATGATGGGAGAGCTAAAATTCTTTCTGGGAATACAAATCAACCAGGACAAAGATGGCACCTACATTCATCAAACAAAATATACAAAGGAGCTGCTGAATAAGTTCAACATGGATGACTGCAAACCAATGACATCTCCAATGCATCCAACAAGCAGTCTCAGCAAGGAGGATTCAGAAAGCAAAGTTGATCAGAAGCTCTACATAGGTATGATAGGTTCTTTACTTTACCTAACTGCATCAAGACCTGATATTTTGTTTAGTGTATGCTTGTGTGCTAGATTCCAATCAGATCCTAGAGAATCTCATCTTACTGCTGTAAAGAGAATCTTTAGATATCTGAAGGGAACCACAAATCTTGGATTATTTTATAAGAAATCAAATGATTATAAGCTGATAGGATTCTATGATGCTGACTTTGCTGGAGATAAGATTGAGAGAAAATCCACAAGTGGCAACTGTCAATTTGTGGGTGAACATCTTATATCTTGGGCTAGCAAAAGACAAATTACAATAGCTTTGTCCACAGCAGAAGCAGAGTATATATCAGCAGCCAAGTGTTGTACACAACTACTCTGGATGAGATATCAGTTAGAGGATTACAAAGTTAATAGTCATAATATTCCACTTTTCTGTGACAACACTACAGCTATTCAACTTTCTAAAAACCCAATTTTGCATTCAAGAGCTAAACATATTGAAATCAAACATCATTTCATAAGAGACCTTGTTCAGAAGGGTAGTGTAAATATTCAATACATTGAAACTGAAAGACAATGGGCTGACATATTTACAAAACCCTTAGCAGTTGAAAGACTAGATTTTATTAAAAAGCATCTAAACATGACTCTAGTCTCTGAAGATATCAAGCTCTGACTTACAAAATTGTAAATTCAGCCTCTGAAGAATGGAAAGTCTTCAGACGCTGAAATTTTTTTAAGCTCTGAAGTGTTTACCCATGTGGATTACACGTGTCAATTAATTTGTCTTTCCTCTTAAGTCTGTGATTGGTTTGTGTAAAGGCAGTTTATGACGAAATTCTTAATTGCAACGAATGTACTCCCCCATCATTGTTTTAAGTTTTTCAAAATCTTTTTTATTCCCTTCTCGCACAAGTTCACTTTCCCTTCTAGCCCGTCTCTTCTAAAACCCAGATCACCTTCTTTCTTCCTCATACTAGCAAAACCCTACTCACTAATCTCAAATGGCAAGCTCATCATCTGTCTCAAGATTCCCAGAGGACATTCCAATCAACATATATGCTCAAGACTCCCATCTTAAAGATGCCACTATGAATCTTAGGTTTGAGGAAAATAAATTTGTTATGGAAAGGCCAATAGACTTTGAGGCCTTGAAAGTCAATGGACATGACTACAAGGAATTCTTTACTGCACAAGGTTGGGGGCACTACTTGGATATGCTTAATGGACCTATCTATTCCAATTTAGTGTTTGATTTCTGGAGAAAGAGTGAAGTTGTAACTTTGGCAGATGCTAATGCTGAACTTCAAAGTCTAATTAATCAAAACCCAAGTGCAAATAAAGGAAAATCAAGAGAAGAACTAGGTCTAAGAAAATTTACTGAAACAGAAATTCGTTCTAGTGTTGGAGGCTTTCAAGTCGTTTTGACAAGAAGCAATTTGGCCAAAATGCTAAATCTTCCCAACACTGGAATGATAAGACTCTATACTGCAGCTTCTGGGAGAAAGTCAGTATATCTGGATGATATTGCCAGACTGTGTTTTAAGGATCAGAAGTTGTCCATCAAGGTGAGTCATCTGAATGATCGTGCAAAGGTTTTTGCCAAAATTTTGTTCTCTTCTTTTCTACCAAGAGATACTGGCAGTGACTCTCTGAATTGGGATCAGAGACACTTTATCTACTTCCTCTCCACCAAAAGGAAAATGAATCTACCTGCCTATCTTTTTCACCATCTATGTGAGACAATCTCTGAAGCTCAAAAGTTTGAAAATCCTTCCAAATTGATCTCTCATCCCAGACTTCTAAGCTTCATTTTTGAGCAACTTGGTCTTCCTGATAGATTCATGCTTGCTGGAGTGTCTGACGATCTTGAACAAGTTAGAGCTCCAATTCTTGATGCTAAAGTCTTAGTGAGTCTGCGTTTGAAGAGATCAGACCAGCTCATTTATCCCCAAAAACCTCTTCTAGTGAATAAGACCAAATTCAAACCAATCAGTGATGCCTTCATTTTTGATAATGAACCTCCTGAAGTCATTTTAGAATACATGAGGTTAATGAAGGAAAAAGGAACTCCCATCACTCATAAGGACATTGGAAGAGGTGAAGGCCCAACTTTTGCACAAAGATCAGATTCTGGTAAATCTCATTCTGTTAATTATTGCATCAAATATCTGAAGCATCTATTCTTGAACATGTTCAACCCCTCCATACCATCTATCCAACATCTTCTGAACCTGAATTTGTTAACATTTCAGACTCTGAGTCAGAGTCTTCTGGCTCATCGTTTGATAATCTTATGAATAGTTTTGAACAATTCTCTTCCAAAGCTAAGCATATTCCTGAGGAGGAAACAGCTGAGCCATCAAATTGTTCTATCCCTCAGTCATCACCCAAAATTCTGAAGAAGAGATTCTGAAAGAAACTTCTTTTAGAGTTTCTCCCATTCATGGAACCTCTGAACCACCCAATGCCATCTCATCTGACCCATCTCCACCAATTCCATCAGATTCTCCCAACTCCTCCCCACCTCTGATGCTTTTAGATACTGTAACTGCAATAAATGATAGAATTGATGTACCAACTCCTCCCCACCTCTCCTAGTGGTCCAAGTCCACCAGTATCTGCACCACCTGTGGCACAGCCAGAACCAGATAGTTCAGTCCTCATAGCAATAGCTCTTCACATAATACGAGATACGCTTTCTGAACAAAACGATAAGCTGATAGAGCTGCTAGCATACTCAGGGGCATCTGAAAGACTGGCTCAACAACTTCGTACTCTCCATTTTTCCAAACACCCCTAGGATTTTTTTTTACCCTTTTGTTTTTAGCTTATTGAAACTTATTTCTTTGTTTCAAATTCTTTTTGCTGATGACAAAAGGGGGAGTATTATTTTAGTTGTAGTTATACAATTGTCAGTAGTTTCTTATTTCTACTTACATAATAATATCTAAAACTGTCTGAAATAAGAATCTTATTTTTTTTCTCTTGCAAAATATTTATGAACTTAAGTGAAAAGGGGAACAAATTAATAAACATAATTGTGTTTGCATATATGAAGGTAGTTAAGATTGTGCTCTTAATTATTTTTATCAGATTCAAGAGTTAAGCTTGCAAACCTTATACTCTGAGAGTCAATTATGCAGATACAATCAAGTTTATCAAATTGTTCTTATACTGATTCAACTTAATTATGGATAAAACTTAGGGGGAGCTTGCAAACCTATCCCTAATGGTTTATCAGACTCAGGGGCAGCTTACAAACCTCAACAACCTGATGTTGACATAATTAAATTAATCAACAAACAATTGTATTTAATACCTATGTTTGTCATCATCAAAAAGGGGGATATTCTTGGAACAAAATGAGTTTTATTAATAAAACACCCTAAGTTTTGATGATAACAAGGTATTAAATGGACAATTGGTATTACTAATAAATGATCTAGTGTTCAGGAACAAAGCAAAAATATCATCCTCATAGATCATCATTTGGGCATCTGAAGGGCACTGTCTGAAGTGTTAAGGCTCTGATGGTGCTGAAAGCATCTGAGCCTCTGAAGAAGTCCTCAGAGGCCAAAAGAAAGAAACACAGTCTGAAGCGTGTGTACATCTTCAGAAGATCAAACTAACGGTATCATCAGATCCTGCAGAACTCTCTCCGAAGAAAGACAGCTAATAAGCAATGCAATAGTACAACGGTCCTGTCAAAGAGTACAACCGTCTTGTCAACAAAAAGGAGAGTGTACAACCAACGGTTCTCTTCTCAACGTCTTTATACCTGGAGTATAAATAGAAGACATCCTCATAGAGAGAAGACTACTGGAAGATCATCTGAACTTAGAAAGATTCAAATCATATTCAAAGCTGTGTACTGTGTTATTCTTTCTAGTGTTATATTCTAAGTTAAATATCTTTTGATATTACAGACTCTGAGCTTAGTGTTTAGAGAGTCTTGCTTAGAACTTTCAGTCCTACTTAATCTTTGTATTAAGTTAGTTTGTGAAGTCTCTTAGTCTTGTGTGACTTAGAGCAGGAAGTCTTAAGTCTTGTGTGACTTGAGCAAGGAAGTCTTAAGCTTGTGTGCTTAAGGAAGGAAGTCTCTTTGTCTTGTGTGACTTAGAGCAAGGAAGTCTCTTGCTTGTGTGCTTGAGCATTAGTTGTGTAATCTTTGTGATTATAGTGAAATCCCTTAGAAGTGCAAGGGGACTGGACTACTCTCGTTTTGTGAGAGGAACCAATATAAAAATTATGTGTGTTATTTCTCTCTCTCTCTCTCACTGTTTTATTTGTGTCTTGTGCTTAGTTAAGTTTATCATATCCGCTGCATTTATAGATTTCCTAAGACAAAAGAAACAATTTTTAAAACACAATTCAACCCCCCTTCTCGTGTTTTTCACCTTCAACCTTAGGTCTCCATTTGTCAGTCAAGCTATTTAGGATGTTCCACACATGATCAGAGGTTGTATAACTTTTCTTCAGAACCCTGAGGCTAGACACCAGAGTCTGAAATCTAGAAAACATGGTCTCAATGTCCTCATCAGGTTTCATGGTAAAAAGCTCATACTGCTGAACCAGTAGTCTTGCTTTGGCATTCTGAACTTGCCTATTACCATCATAGTTTGAGCATAGAGAGTCATACATAGCTTTAGTTGTAGATCTATCCATGATTTTGGTATATTCATCATGAGATATTGCTGGCATCATGATTTGTTTGACCTTGTTGTGTAAAGAAAAAAAATTCTTGTCTTCAGCAGATAGAGCTCTTTTCTGAGCTATGGTAATCTTACCATCAGAGCCTATTCCATCAATAGGTACTCCTTCTTCTATCAGGTCCTAAAGCTCATCATCAATTCCATTGACATAGTGATAAATGCTATCTTTCCACCATTCAAATCTTAGAGCATCACCACTAAAGATTGGAACCTTTTTGTTGCTAGAATCATAATTAGACGCTGAAGAGGTAGAGTTCATGTTGTCGTAGTTGTATTGAACGTTGGATAGATCTGAATTAGAAGATGTAGGAATATGTGCAGGTGTAGATGTTTCTTCCCCAAACATACAGTGTTTTTCAAAGATCTTTTACTGTCTCACTGTGAAGTGATTAAAAGACAGAACCGGAGCTCTTGATACCAATTGAAGGTGAAAAACACAAGAAGGGGGGTTGAATTGTGTTTTGAAAAATTGATTCTTTTACTTCAAGAAATATAGAAATGCAGCGGATAAGATAAACTAGACTAAACACAAAACACAAATAAAACAGTGAGAGAGAGAGAGAGAGAGAACACACAGAAGTTTTATACTGGTTCCTCTCACAAAACGAAGTAGTCCAGTCCCCTTGCACTTCCAAGGGATTTCACTATAATCACAAAGATTACACAACTAATGCTCAAGCACACAAGCAAGAGACTTCCTTGCTCTAAGTCACACAAGACAAATAGACTTCCTTGCTCTAATCACACAAGATCAGAGACTTCCTTGCTTAAGCACACAAGCTTAAGACTTCCTTGCTTAAGTCACACAAGACTTAAGACTTCCTGCTCTAAGTCACACAAGACAAAGAGACTTCACAAACTAACTTAATACACAGATTAAGTAGGACTGAAAGTTCTAAGCAAGACTCTCTAAACACTAAGCTCAGAGTCTGTAATATCAAAAGATATTTAACTTAGAATATAACACTAGAAAGAATAACACAGTACACAGCTTTGAATATGAATTGAATCTTTCTAAGTTCAGATGATTTTCCAGTAGTCTTCTCTCTATGAGGATGTCTTCTATTTATACTCTAGGTATAAAGACGTTGAGAAAAGAACCGTTGGTTGTACACTCTCCTTTTTGTTGACAAGACGGTTGTACTCTTTGACAGGACCGTTGTACTATTGCATTGGTTATTAGCTGTCTTTCTTCAGAGAGAGTTCTTCAGGATCTGATGATATCGTTTATTTGATCTTCTAAAGATGTACATACGCTTCAGACTGTGTTTCTTTCTTTGGCCTCTGAGGACTTCTTCAGAGGCTCTGATGCTTCCAGCATTTTCAGAGCCTTAACACTTCAGAATGTGTCCTTCAGATGCCCAAACGATGATCTACGAGGATGATATTTTTACTTTGTTCTTGCACACTAGATCATTCATTAGTAATACCAATTGTCCATTTAATACCTTGTTATCATCAAAACTTAGGGTGTTTTATAATTAAAACTCATTTTGTTCCAACAACATTAGCTGACATAATATCTTTTGAGTTCATGAATGGTGTTGCCCTTCCTAAGTATTGGAGTTGATAAATTTGTCTAGGTAAAATATAGATAAAGTTAGAATTTTTAGTCAAAATAAAATTAAAGTTAGTATTTTTAGGTAAAATAAAAAAAAGTTAGTATTTTTAGTCAAAATAAAAAAAGTTAGTATTATTAGGACAAATAAATATAAAGATAGTAATTTTAGGCAAAACAAATTATTTAATTATTTAAATTCTTATTCTACTCTTAGTCTAATGAATTAATTCTCTTTTTTAAATACGAAATTTAAATAGCCAACCAATTATTTTTTGTGAATGTATTTTTCATAAACAAATTGGGAAAGTGTAAACTACATAATGAATATAACATATATAACATATCGTACTTAATTTTTTTTTTTTTGACTAACATCAAACTTAATAAAAATTAACATGTACAGAAAAGATAAGGATGATCAATATTGTGCCCATATGCTTTTTTTAAAGATAAGTTTCAATATTTGTGTATAAATAAGCACTTGTGATTTAACACACCACATCAAATTTAATTGGTGTTCTTTCTTTGTTATACAAAAACTAGTGTTCTTTCTTTGCACACAGCATTTTTTTTGTCATAATGGAAGGATCATTGAAATCGGTACTGAGTTTTGTGATATTATTGTTTGTTATAGTGATAAGCCAAATCGGAAGTGCATATGGCACACAATCAGGAGTTGGTGTTGAAGATCAACAACAAGTGCCTGCTTGCTACATGTTATGCTTATTTAACAAGCAATGTTGCCCCCCAACTCCTGGTCTTAAACTTTAAATTTATGTTTCTCTTTATTTAGTTTACAATAATACTATTAAGTCTGAGAAAGACTTATCTCATTTGTAATAAATGAATTATAAGATAAAATAAAGAAATTATTATTCTTTTTATCTTTCATTATTTGAATTTTAAACAATCTACATAGAAGATTATGATACTCACTTGTTGAATAGTCATAATTGATCCCCACATCATTGGTACATTGAAGTTTTGGGGTGCAGAGGTCGGAAGCATTTCTTTCTAAGGAATATATAATAGACCATTTGTGCGACATTAATGATAATATTAATAGGTGATTTCCATCAAAACGCACAACAATTATGAATAATTTTTTATTTATATCATGAGAGAATAGATCGGTTGTAATCAAGATAATGAAAACCGGACCGAACATTGAACTGCTATAGGTGTCGATTTAAGGTTTAAAGGTTGGACCGCGTTCAACCGGGGTTCAATCGGATTTAATTAAATAATATTTTATTATTATAATATTTTCAATTAAAAAAGGACATAGTGAGTAATTGAGAAAAAAAAAACTTTTTTTTTATAATAGACAAAAAAAAATGTTGAAACAATGATAAAAAAATTAAATAAAATATTATCACTAAAGTTTTTTTTTTTTTAATAACTTATGATGTAGAATAAATTTAAAAAAATGATATGGGCTTCTCTTGTAAGTTGTAAGCCCAACCATCAATCTATCATAAACCCTAATATATAAATTACAACTTTTCAATCTTTGTACTTCTTCTTCTTTGAATTTTTATTTCTTCTTTTTACATCTTATAATGATTAAACAAGAATACATCACCATGGGTCACAAATTATGAAATTTCCAAGTTCAATAAATTAGTTTTCCACCCATCTAATCCATACATATTCTTGCTGATTTAATTGAAAATTAATAGTTGAGATTAAAATTAAAATCTTGTCAGATGGGAACATATTAAGAAGAAAGGTAATTTTTTTTTTATTGAAATAGAGTTAGTTGTTTGTTCTTTTTCATGTTGAAAAGAGTGGTGCTTGTTCCTCTTCCTTGTGTGTTTGATCTTTCCTTGTGTGTTTAAAAAAAAAAGCCGCCGAACCGCCCAAACCGGTCGAGTTTCTGGTTTTTACTGGTTCAATGCTAGTTTACACGTTTTTTTTTCCGGTTTGCTTTCACACTGATTTTAAGCACTGACCGGACCGACTATAGGTCTGGTTGCCGACTTGACCAGTTTGACCGGATGGTCCGGTTAGGTTTTGACAACCTTGGTTGTAATTGTCGTTATGAGACTATCTCATTGCAGTACAGTACGACAATTGTCTATGTAGTAGTATCCTGACATTTTGCAGTATTACTATATGAGCTATCAGTTTTTGACCATTCTTAGACGACACACACTACTCTTTGAATATTGATGACGTGTAGTGTAATCCATAGAAGATAACTCTTTGTATAATGCGTAGAGGTTGGCCTCAGAAGATGATGAAAGTTTTCTTATATAAGGAAGATGGAATGTTGACTTGACATGCTTATCATATGTATTATCTAGAGGATGAATGATCATCCGATGTGCAGATGATGATAGAGAGATCTAGACAAACACAACCTTCTATTTGTCTTCCTCTTATCTTCAATAATAGTTCAAAAGATGGACACAAGACTTATTGAGACTTTTGAATTTCTTCGGTCTAGCAGACGGTGATCCAAACCATCAATGTTATTTTTTTTATGTCTTAGATAAACATATGGCATACTAAGGTCCCGTTTGGCCCTATGTAACACCCAAACACATTATTTAAATAATTATTAGTTAAGTAGCAACTTTTACCTGGCAAATGAACATTTGGACACCACCTTCAAGGAACAAAATTCTTCTTCCAAACTTGTCTACCATGAATATGGAAACAAAAGTAGAAACGACGTTGACATGAGTGAAACATCGTTTCCAAAGCCCAGAGTTTTGAAAAGGACGAGTGCATAAAACATGATAACATTGATGTCGGTGAATTGTTGGAAGAATGGAATGAGAGTGCAAAAAGTGAGTTGAGGCCTGTATCTTGGTTTTATAATATTCTTCCACAGGTGCTCTACCTTTTTGGCTTCCTCTCTAGTATCAACTACATCTTGAAATTCCTCATCAACATTATCAATGCCACGAATCTTTTGCAACATTTTCTTAGCTCCTTCTTTTTGGCCCCTTTCAATCATAGAATTTGGTGTGTCACCTAAGAAAAAAGATCCTATACACAACATGATTGTAGGGACGACTCCAATACCCAAAGAAATTCTCCATCAACTGTCAAGATTGGCTGTCCAATAGTTTATAAGGTTTGCACCTATGATTCCAATTGTGATCATCATTTGAAATCCCATGTTGAGTGCGCCTCTAATCTTTGCTGGAGCCATTTCAGACAAATACACTGAAACAAACTGTTTAAGAGTAAAACAAAAACAAAATTAATTGCATTTAGTCTTGAAATATTTATGCATCAAAACATTAATGCATATATAAGAATGTTATCAATTCATATACATGATTATATATAATATCCTACACCGAAACCAAGCAATAGGCGACTAATGATAAGCATTTCAATATTAGCAGCAAAACCATTCAGCAATGCACTAATAAGAAAAAACAAGTAACCAGCTGTAACATCCCACTTTAATTATTCGAAGCGATAATAATTAGAGTAGCAAATATAGACTAATTCTAATATGGACCATGGCTACAAATGGTCCATGATGGACAATGAATATTTACCCTTAGATTAATTTTTAATCCACAATAATACTATACACCCTCCACATATGATTTCATCCTAATTATCTCTCTTCTCAATCACTCATATCATATGTCATATCTCTCTTCTCTTTCTCTCTTCACCAAATAATTACTATTTCTTAAAAAAAAAATATCAAGAAAAAACACTTGTTGTTATAGAACACCCATTCGTGGATTATTCGTGACTTCCCCTCCCTAATTCTTCAAAGCATCCCAATTTGTCTTTCAAAAAGCTAATCAATTCCATTTTTAATAAAAACTAATTCAATTTGTGTTGGAATTGGCTAAGAACACAACTGGAGATAATAAGAAAAATTGTATTGTTCTGAGGTGACATGTTTATGCCGCCTTAATTTTTTGCTTCCAAAAAGCGCAGTCTATGAGTCAATGACGAAGCTATTTCGGATGGTTTAAATGGCTGGATCCACCGTTGAGCTTTGAAGCAGTCAAACAAGGGAGAAAGTTGAGCTATGGACGAAAGATTAAGGAAAAAAATAATTAATTTGGGGCTATTTTATTCTGAAGGAAGATCCTCTATTTTTAATCTTGATGAATTTCCGGGTTTGGTAAATGGAAGATCCTCTAATTATTTTATTTTATTTTATTTTTGTTGATGAAGAACCTCTATTTTTAATTAGCGCGTGCACAAGAATAATTTTCTTTTTTTAATACTATTATTTATGTGTTTTGTTTTAAATATTATTTGAGTAATTTGGTTTAACATTCTACGATAAAATTGACACGGTTTTTGTTTTTTCTTATGTTTATCGTATTTATTTATGTAAGAGTACAATTTTTTTTAATAGATATGTGTCAAAAAAAATTAGGTTATTATCTCGTTTTATAGAAATTTTTCAATAAATGATGATATGTAAAGATGTACTATTTAAATTATGAATGAATTAACCAATCGTTAGTTGGTTCAGTGGTGATTGATGTTGAACTTGGTAAGGAGAACCACTGTTCGATCCCCTGCAACTGCGATCAGGAGGGGGCTGAAACCACTTGATGTCAGAACTGTCGCCCGAACCAGATTAAACTGGTGGTGGAAAAAAAATTATGAATGAATTTTCTGTGATTCCTATCTCCATCAATTTTAAGCAATACATTCACCTTTCATTTCAATTGTGCAAACTTTTAGAATCCCAAAGGGCTTTTTTGTTTGAATATTTTTAGTTTAATTGATATGATTTATTAGTTTTTTTTTTTACTAAAACAAGATATTCATTCATTCAAATCAGACGAGTACATCAGATAAAGCACAAATTCAATATCGCATTGTTGATGATCTTGTCTTTGATTGAATCAGTGGTTGATCAAAGATTATCTGTCAATCTGAACCAAACTAACACTACAAAAAACAAGAAAGCAAATGAACACCGCACTAAGACGAGAAATCAAACGAACACCGCACGAAGACGTGACACACTACAAAGAAGAAATCACAAAATAAAACAAGAAAACTCTAATCTATGTGAAAAGCCACTTATTTAGATTAAAGCTGGGGGAAAAAGATGCGCAGGATGATTCCTGTAACACCCTAAAATTCCCATTGATTTTATTTATACAAGTTGATTGATTTATTTACAAAAAGATGTTACTAATCTTCAACGAGACTAATTAATAAGCATTTAAAGAAAACACAGTGGAACAAGAACTTATAAATTTTCATCTGAACTCCAATAATAATAATAATGATAAGAAAATACTAAACAAATAACATGGAGCAATTCCTTTTTCAAAAGAAACTTTTAGCAAAAGTAAATATAGTTTTTCCCCGACAACTTCCTAACAGAGCGACTCCATTATTGAAATTGGAAAAGAAAGGTAGCTCCTAACGCCACCTCCAGACTCTCAACTAAGCGTCAATGGTTACCTGAAAATCTACGGGTCTGAACCGTAGGACCAAGCCAGAAGAGGGTAAGTAACAACATCACTTAAATTACAGATTCATCTACAATGTAAGCCGACCATATAAGGGATAACAAACACGGTAACATTCTTTGGAACGACCGATCACAAAAGCAAACACAATTCCTAAATTAGACACATAAACACACGCAACTCATCCAATTCAACAATTCATTCAATAACTAGAATATTTTTAACTTCTCATTGCTACATCATTGCTACTAATTACTACTCATTGCTACTCATTATAATAATATAATAATATATAATTTAACATCATTACTACTCATTGCTACTCATTTTGCTACTCATTATAATAATATATAATTCAACATCATTACTGCTCATTGCTACATCATTATAATAATATAATTATATATAATTCAACATCATTACTACTCATTGCTACTCATTGTAATAATATAGTAATGTAACATTCCTATTTCTTTTATTAGTATTATATACTATTAAGGGTATTTTTCTAAAATCACCACATGTTAAGATCTAGCATTAGTGTTATAGTACATACAAGAGGTAGTATTAGTTCCACTACAAGTCATTGTGTATGTATCTTTACAAGGAAAGAGAAATATCCATAGGTAGACATGTTCCCCACTAGTGAATCAAGCCTATGACTCAACCATTCCACCTAACCACTACCCCACTACCTTCCATTTTATGTAGAACACAAGCAGCAAATATCTCCTTGCTCTCCCACTCTATCGTGAAACAACAACAACATCCCCCATCTCCACCACTCAAATTCTTTCACAAATCACCTAAACCCACACATGCAAATGGAAATCCAGGTTCTTTAGGTTATGTTCATCTTAGAGGGTAAGTTAAATTCCTCAAAACCCTTCTCAATTCTTTCCAAATTCGTACTCTATCTCTCTCCCTTTCAACACTCACAATCTGTTCTTCAAATTCATGTGTTGAAGCATGCTCATATGTGAATTTGTGTTTACCTAGGAAGTGAAACTCAAGACCACAACTCAAAAGGGAATTGAAGCTGTCAACCCAAGCCTGTAATCAAGTGATTAGCAAAGAACCAAGCTTCAATCAAGGTGGGTTCTTAGGTTTAGATAGTTTGAAATCTCCAATTTTAACATTTCATGCAAACATAGGGTTGTAGGTTTGAATTGTGCATGAGAGGAGTTTAATTCCCAAAACTCTTCTCCATTTTAATTATTATTATGTCTTATAATGTTAATGGCTTGAATTAATAACAATTGTAGTGTAGAATTTCTAGATTAAACTGAAATCTGCAAAACAGGGCAGAAATTCGTACTGGTCGCCAGGCGAGCTTTGGCGATGGCAGCCATGAGCCTTCTGACTTGTGGTCGCCAGGCGACAAAAGTCGAAAACTGGTGACTATGACAGTTTTCAGCCTATCTGTTTTGGCTTTTAAAACTCATACACGTGTTTGAATTGTTAACTTTCAAGGCCTGTTTTCCATTAACATTGTGAGTAAATAGTGATTATAATGTTAATTGCACGCTTAGGATTATGAACATGACTTAGGCTAATAGATAGGTTAGTCCCCCGAGATGGGATTTATTTGGTAGAATGTTATCACACTAGTTGTTGATAGAAGTCAGTCGAGAGAAAGTGGTTGCTATGCACCACGGAAGGGATTCAAGGAATCCGTAGTAAAAGATATAAAAAGAATTGTGATGTCGTAGGCTCCGTACCATATGTGCTATAGTTCACGAAGATTGGTGCGGAGGAGCAAGGCCTCTCAGACCGCCTCACCTCAGAGTGTCCTTAGTAGATAAAACGGACTAAGATAATATTCGATGTTACACCTTTATTATCTAATATTATATATCGTGTTGTGAGATTGTGTAAGGACTGACGTGCAGGTTTTTCCCCGGTGTGGACACCACTAGGTGGGTAGTAGAATCCACGAGGCTTAGTAGTCTCACCCCCTCCCTCCCTCATTTCAGGTTCACTGGGTGATCATGGCAAGCAAGTTGCAGAGTAGGTAGCAAGTTTGAAGTTATGATCAAGTCTTAGAAGTTTATTATCCTATGTTTCTTTCTATTTCCGTCAGCTTTTGTTGTAATATGTTGTATTTTAACACCTGCATGTGCTTGAATTAACGCTCTATGTAGTTGTAACTTATTTGTACTCGGTACTAATTATGTACACTATTAATATATTCTAGATAATGTATTATGGGGTATTATAATTGGTATCAGAGCAGGTCGATTCAGACCGTGCCAGAGTCATAAGAATACAATACTAATCTAAATGCGAACTCTGGGATGTCTTGCATTTATTCTAAATGTTGTATCACTTTGAGCCTAACTAACTCAATTTGGTCATGACATCCTTGTTTGTGGGTATAGTTACTTTTCCAATTGCGCTGGGATTGTGAATTTTGCCCTTTGCTGCTGTTGTTTCTCAGGTGTTTTTCTTTGGCGTCTCTGGAACGCTTTTCCGCGTTGCTTTCCTCGCCTTTGATGTAACAACTGGCTCTTTTGACGACGTCCTGCATTGAGGTAGCGGGTTTTTGTGCTAGAGACTCGTTAAAGTGTCCAGCCTTCAACCCATTGTGGAAAGCTGCAACGAACATCTCCTGTGTTGGTGTTTTGTATGTTGGCCTCATTTTGCAAAAACAAGTTCAAGCAAGATGTTGGACCAGATGCCGTAGCATGTGGGTACAACATCTGTCATGCCGGTATTTAATGCTCTATTTGCGCCCCTGTTGTACCCTAAATTTTGCCCACTCTTTTATCACATGTAGTGTTTTATGTTGCATTATCTTACAAATGTGTGAAGTAGCTTGTCTGGTAGTACCAACGGTTTATAAGTGCATGTGAGCACAGGGTCACAAGTTTGAGTCTCACTTAAGTCTTTTTTTGTGTTTTATTTTATTAAAAAAAAAAGAGTCACAAAAATTGTTTTTTTAAATTTATTATTTCTATTTTTTATATTCATTTTTTTTATTATTGGAAAAATATAAAAAAAAAAGTATAAGATCTTAATAAAAAAAAATATAAAGAGAGCAGATCATGCAAAAAAATATATAAAGAGCAGATCATGCAAAAAATATATAAAGATCCCAAAATATAAAATAAAAAAAATAAAAGAATATAAAATTTTACAAAATCTGGAAGGAGATATTATAGAGACTTTGTCCCCAAGTTTCAATCAAATCGGTCATACAAATTTATTCCAAAAATAAACCTAATTTTTACCTATAAATACCACAAGAGTTTCACACTAAAAAGAGGGACAACCGGCATAAAAATTTGAGAGAGCACTACAATTCAAGCAGGTCAGTTTTTTTTCACTTCGTTGTTTTCTTATGCAAATCTTGATACTTGTCTAATCATTATTTGAGTTTTGGGTTATATTCGTAAAGGAAAAGGGGAAACATAAACAAGTTTATTTTAATTTGAATTTCTTTGTTGCTTTGATTATTTGCGTTTTGAGACTTTGTTTGTGTTTCTAGTTTATAAAAACGTTTAAAAACTGATTTGGGTGTTTTTCTTTAGTTTTTGAAATCATAAAAAACAAATTTTTGAATTTCTTTAGTTTTTCTTTAATTTCTTTAGTTTCTAGTTTTTTTTTTCTCTCACTCTATGATTTATTCAATTTAAAAAATAGCAAAAACATAAAAAATAATGAAATCATAAAAAACAAATTTTTGTTTCTTTTTAATGCATGTAAATTAACTTTTGGTAAATAAATGGATGAAAAGAGATGGTTTGGTGTATATCATTCCTTCTCCCGATTACCCGGGTTCTTGACGTATGGCTTGTAACTTGGGTAGTTGTCATTCTAAACATTAAAATAAACTTCAACACACCAAACCTTACTATTTTCGCGCCCCCGTGCGTTTATTTTTCAATCAAATAAACTTTTTTCGCCTAAGCGCGACTAACATATTTTCATAAATAAAATCAACCAACCAACAATTATTTTCTACCCAGAACTGCGTGTAGCTTTGAATTTCCCATTGCACCCGGGAATACGTAGGAGCGAGATTCATACATCTCGTCAAGCACACTAATTAAAAAACTAATTTTTTTTCCCTTTTTATAAATATTTTTAATAACTAATAACTAATAAAAAGCATGCAAATAAATTAAAACACTATTTTTAACCCTAAAATTAATGAGAAGGTTCCCGTTGAATACAACGGATGTGAGGGGTGCTAATACCTTCCTCTCGCATAATCGACTCCCGAACCTGGAAATGGTTGTGACGACCATCTTTCCATTCTTTTAAGGTTTTATCGATATTTTCCTTTTCTTTCGGGAATAAATAAAGTTCAGTGGCGACTTTACTGTCTAGAGAGCACTTCCCGCTCGCGCATTTTTCCACCCGCTTCAGCGCCATATCTTTGAAGATTATCTGAAGCACTATTTTCGCCTTACTTGCTTATCAAGACGCACGCCTTTAAACAAGGGTTTATTAGGCGGCTGGACCAAGAGATACTTTCCAGAAGATGCTACGCCATTTATGGAAACAAGTGATTCTTTCCATTTTATGTGTGCTGGACTTTGCAAAAGGACAGCTGAAGATTAAAGCCCAATATGAAGACCTAGCCCATGCTAACTCAGGTCATATAAATATGTGAAGACTAAAACTTAAAAGATGACTGAAGCCGTATTTCAAGAATATAGTTTTAGGGTGTGAGTCTTGTTTATTGTAAGCCTTTCTTGTGGATTCTATAACACAAGCTTAGGCCTGTTTGGTTTGTATTTTGTGAAACTTCTCCCAAGCTTTTAAGCACGGAGATTGTTTGTTTGTTTGGTTAGTGAAACCTCATCGTTTGTTGAACTGTTATAATCACAAGGTTTGTGATAGAAAGGAAGTGAGACGGGGTCTCAAACTTAGGAGTTCCTAGGTTGAGTTAGCACGGGTAGAGTCTAGGAGATAAGTCGTAAAATTGGATGTTTGCTGTGGGCTTAGAACTAGATCTATTATAGTGGATTCCTTCCTGGCTTGGTAGCCCCCAGAGTAGGTCGTTGAGTACGCCGAACTGGGTTAACAATTCTCTGTGTTGTTTACTTCATTGTCTGTTGCTTTTACTTGTTGATTATATTCTACTGTGGACATTCGCTAGAGCATTAGTCTTAGCATTACAACTGACTACGTACGACAATTGCTATAGCTTCTGTCTTAACATCTGTCCCCAGTAGGTGCCAGAATTTCAATTGGTATCAGAGCAGGCACCCTGTTCTGCGTGGGTGAGGACCAGGGAAGTTACTTTCTGGCATAATGAACAAGGATGGTGGCTATGTCAACAGACCTCCACTTCTGGATGGATCAAACTATGATTACTGGAAAGCCAAAATGGTGGCATTTATTAAATCACTTGATAGCAAATCTTGGAAGGCTATCCTAACGGGATGGGAGCATCCAGTGATACGTGACAAAGATGGTAAAACTACAGGTGAACCAAAACCAGAAGCGGATTGGACCAAGGAAGAGGATGAGCTTGCACATGGTAACTCCAAGGCGCTAAATGCCTTATTCAATGCTGTGGACAACAACATTTTCAGGATGATCAAACAGTGCTCAGTGGCTAAAGAAGCATGGGAAATTCTAATGACTACACATGAAGGCACCGCTAAGGTGAAGAATTCAAGGCTACAGCTTCTGACCGTAAAGTTTGAGAATCTAATGATTGGTGAAGGTCAATCTGTTCATGACTTCCACATGACCATTCTAGATTTTGCAAACAACTTTGATGCTCTAGGAGAAAAGCTAAGCGAGGAAAGAATGGTAAGAAAAATGCTTAGATCTCTTCCTAAGATGTTCGATATGAAAGTCACTACCATAGAAGAAGTACATGATATAGGAGTGATGAAACTTGAAAATTTGGTGGGTTCATTGTTAACCTATGAGCTGGCTGCTAAAGAGAAAACCGAGAAGAGGAAGAAGAGTATAGCTCTTGTAACCAACACCACTGAAAGTGAGGAAGTAGAAAATGGTGTTGAAACTGATGAAAATTTATTTGAAACTATGGCAAATCTAGACAGGCAGTTCAACAGAATATTAAGGAAGATGGATGGAAGAGGCAGGACAAATGCTAAAGGCAATTTCTCTGATAATAACAGAAAGTTTAATGGTGTAAGAAAATACAGATCTGAGGAAAAGGCCAGTACTGGAAAAGGTGTTCAATGTCATGAATGTGAAGGCCATGGACATATTAGAGCTGAATGTCCAACTTTCCTGAAGAAACAGAAGAAGGTTATGGCTGTCACTTGGTCTGATGAAGATGACTCTGAGGATGATGACTACTCTGAGTCTGCAAATCGCATTACTACACTTACTGGAAATATTGAATCTGAATCAGATGATGAAGAATTGACCTTTGATGAACTAGCTGCGTCCTATAAAGTACTGAGTCAGAAGAGTGGAAAGGTTTGTCAGCAGCAACAAAACGTTATAAGTAAATTGCAAGATGAGAAGGTGAAACATCAGACTCAAATATCTCAACTCACAAAGCAGCTACAATCTGAGAAGGCAAAGCATCTGTCCGAGGCTTCTGCTCTTAGAGATGAGGTAACCACATTGAACTATCAGCTGACTAGTTTAAATAAATAGCTTAGACTGCTAAATAATGGAACTGAAAGATTAGATATACTGGTTGAGGGTCAAGTTGCTGGGAAACCTAAGGGTATTGGAGTAGAATATAACTATCCTAAAAAGAAAAATGTTACTTCTACTAGTACATTTGTTCCTGCTAAAGACACTTATGATCCCACTGAAACCAGACAGATGCCACAGCATGTTCAACAACATCAGCCTGCCAAAATAATTCCTAAACCTAAGGGATGGATCTGCCATTATTGTGGTAGAAAAGGTCACATCAATCCTTTTTGTTTTAGATTATATGGGTTTCCAAGATGCTATAGTAATCCCAGGTACGAATCTGATTCAAGCAATGCAAAGAAGGAATGGAAACCAAAGGCAAATGATGTTGCTCACATAGCTCATACATCTCTGAGAGTTTCGTCCAGAAATGATTGGTACTTTGATAGTGGTTGCTCAAGACATATGACTGGTGTTGAAAGTTATCTAACCAATGTTAAAGCTTACACTACTAGTTATGTTACTTTTGGTGATGGAGCCAAAGGTCAGATCAAAGGCATTGGAAGTCTCACTGCAAATGGGTTGCCTAAACTTGAGAATGTTCTTTTGGTGGAAGGATTGACTGCAAATCTCATAAGCATCAGTCAATTGTGTGATCAAGGAATGAAGGTGAACTTCACGAAATCTGAATGCACTGTCTCAACTAAAGATGGTGAATCTGTTATGAAAGGAGTCAGGTCTAAAGATAACTGCTATTTATGGATTTCTGAAGAAAGTGCTCAAATCTCCTCCTGTCTCATCACTAGAGAAGATGAAGTCAAGTTATGGCATCAAAAGATGGGTCATCTTAATCTAAGGGAGTATAATGTTGAGCAAGATGCTATGGCTTTGTATTGTGATAATCTGAGTGCAATCAATATTTCCAAAAATCCTATACAACACAGTAGGACCAAGCACATAGATATCCGTCATCATTTCATCAGAGATTTAGTAGAAGAGAATGTGGTGGTTTTGAAACATGTTGCTACTGAAGAACAGCTCGCAGATATATTCACGAAAGCACTAGATGCTAACCAATTTGAGAAGCTAAGGGGCAAATTAGGAATTTGCCTGCATGAGGATTTGTAGCAGTTAATGTCTGAAAAGCGTGCAGCAGTTATTTTCTCTCTCTACTCTTATGTTGCGCACGCTAATTTAGGGAAAGTCTTAAAAACTTCCCTTAACTACTTCATCACACGCTACATTAGTGTGATAAGTTCTGATACTGTTGTTAAGAATCACTCTAGTTCTGAGACTGAGAAGACTAGGCTTGTTGTTGAAGAAGTTGAAAAGAATGTTGAGTTGGAGAATTTAGGGAAATCTGATCAGGTTGAAACCCTAGATACTGTTGATATGAATACTGTTAAGGATCCTGAGGTTGCTCCTAGTACTGATGACATAGAAGTGGATATTGATCCTGTAGCAAAGGTTACTGAAACTGGTGACACCATGGTTGACAATGGTCTGAATCTCATCAAGGACCCTGTTCCTCAATCTGACGTTGTGCCAGATGCTGAAGCATTTTTGGACCAATAGGTTCCTCGTCCTAATATTGTAGCTGACGTATGTTCTGATACTGATAAGTCTCCACCCCTGGTGAAGACATTTGGTGCTGGTGTTGCTAAGAGACTGAGGAGCAGTTCTGGTAAAGCTATACCACCTGTCCCACAGCACCCTGTTGTAGAATCAGTGAAGAAACTTGCCAAGAAACTCATGTATGGTCCCTCTCGACCTAAGAGTCGTTTTGATACTCATGTTGTCCAGAAGAAACAGTTGACGAGAAAGGCTGTAGAGAGTGACTCTGACTTTGAGGAAGAAGTGTCTAAAGGTGAAGCATCTGGTGAAGCTTATGTTGGCAGACAAAGTATAGGTGGCAAGAAGGTACTTGCTAATGTACCTGAGGTTGCTATTGATAATATTTTCTTCCATCTTGCTAGCTGTGTAGACAAATGGAAATATGTTCAGAGAAGGGTAGCTCTGGAAAGAGAGCTTGGAAAAGAAGCCCTGGAGTGCACTGATATAGTGAGCTTGATTGAAGAAGCTGGTGCTGGAAATCATGATGTTGATGCTGATGGTGAACCTATGATAGAGAGCTCTGATGAAAGCTCCTCTGAATGATGCCTTTGCTCCTGTGTTTTACTGCTCCTATTTTTTTGTCTGTCTGATCCATGTGGGCCATGCTCTGGATATTCTATGCACTTTCGTGTGCTTGTGGTTTGGAATAGTGGTACTCCTTGGTTCCTAATATATGGCACTATGTGTTCTGGATTTCTCCTCTATGCATGACTCTGGTTGTCAAAATTTGTGGCTAAAAAGGGGGAGTAGTTGGTATTCTGAGGTGGTGCCACATGCTGGAACATGTGTCCTCGACATATGACCTCTGTACTATGTATGATGTTGTTGTATGCTTGTGCGTGCTTCAAGTATTCAGAGGAAGTCCTTGTGTCTATTCTGATGTAGTGAAGCTGTGATGTAGTGATGATGATAATATCATAGTGTGTGCATTTGATATATGCATGTGTCAGGATGTTGTATGATTGTTCTGATATGCATGGCTTGATGTACTCAGGGGGAGTGTAGTATGATCTATTGTGTGCAGAGCTTGAGGGGGAGTAAGTATCTTGTGTGTGTGTATGTATGCTCTGACATGTTGAGGGGGAGTAATCTCTACTGTGTGATATGCATGAACTCAGGGGGAGTAGTATTTTTTTTGTGATGCATGTTGTGAGTGACAGATGTCATTCCAAATGTCAAGGCATCTCGTCTGTTTTAGAGGAATCCACTTTTACTTGATACCTGAGAATTTATTTTTCTCAGTGGTGTAGGAATTTATTTTCCCTATGGTGATTCATATTTGTGGGAATTTATTTTTCCCTGTGTTGGTGTTTTGTATGTTGGCCTCATTTTGCAAAAACAAGTTCAAGCAAGATGTTGGACCAGATGCCGTAGCATGTGGGTATAACATCTGTCATGCCGGTATTTAATGCTCTATTTGCGCGCCATATCTTTGAAGATTATCTGAAGCACTATTTTCGCCTTACTTGCTTATCAAGACGCACACCTTTAAACAAGGGTTTATTAGGCGGCTGGACCAAGAGATACTTTCCAGAAGATGCTACGCCATTTATGGAAACAAGTAATTCTTTCCATTTTATGTGTGTTGGACTTTGCAAAAGGACAGCTGAAGATTAAAGCCCAATATGAAGACCTAGCCCATGCTAACTCAGGTCATTTTAATATGTGAAGACTAAAACCTAAAAGATGACTGAAGTCGTATTTCAAGAATATAGTTTTAGGGTTTGAGTCTTGTTTATTGTAAGCCTTTCTTGTGGATTCTATAACACAAGCTTAGGCCTGTTTGGTTTGTATTTTGTGAAACTTCTCCCAAGCTTTTAAGCACGGAGATTGTTTGTTTGTTTGGTTAGTGAAACCTCATCGTTTGTTGAACTGTTATAATCACAAGTTTTGTGATAGAAAGGAAGTGAGACGGGGTCTCAAACTTAGGAGTTCCTAGGTTGAGTTAGCACGGGTAGAGTCTAGGAGATAAGTCGTAAACTTGGATGTTTGCTGTGGGCTTAGAGCTAGATCTATTATAGTGGATTCCTTCCTGGCTTGGTAGCCCCCATAGTAGGTCGTTGTGTACGCCGAACTGGGTTAACAATTCTCTGTGTTGTTTACTTCATTGTCTGTTGCTTTTACTTGTTGATTATATTCTACTGTGGACATTCGCTACAGCATTAGTCTTAGCATTACAACTGACTACGTACGACAATTGCTATAGCTTCTGTCTTAACATCTGTCCCCAGTAGGTGCCAGAATTTCATTCTGATTTGGATTTGACACGGTAGTCGTTGCTTCGCTGAACTGAGTGAGCTATTCTCGAAGAGTTTCAGCGTAATTCTGGCGAATTGTGAATAAATTGGTCGCCGTGACTTTGATGTGTTTGGTTCCAGAGAATTGGTGTATGAACTTCTTGTGAAAGTCATCATAACTTTCAATGGAGTTATTGGGTAAGTTCATATACCGACGTAATGCAGCATCTTTCAAAGTCCCTGAAAGGAGTTTGCACCTTGAGTTCCAATAGCCATCAAGTGCTCCACAGGGTATGTCTTACCATCAAAGGTTGGTAGGTGAGGTGATTTGAAATTATCTGGGACTTTGGAATCCTAGAGTGATTGACGAAGGGGCTGAGACTCAATGAGAATCTCATCTTCAGAATCCACGTTTTGTTCAGCCTGTTCCTTCTCCATTGTGGTTACTTTCCTTTGCAAGCTTCTGATCTCTTCCATTGCGGTTTGCAAAGAAGGTGTTCCATGGTTAGCAGCCATGATTAGATCCTTGCTTGCGGTTTTGCTTTCTCTCTAAGTGGTAGGCTAGTACTTACTTAACTCCGATCCCTGCATTTTATATGTAATGTCCTAACCAAGTGGTGAACAAATAAGGGGGTATAACCAGTAAATAAATTGGACCATCAATGAAATAAGATAATCGAGCTATATCAAAAATTCTTTCGTTGTCTGTCTTGTTTTTCATCAATGTTACAGGTATTTATAGGGTACACAGGGAGAGAGCTCTTCCCGCCCTTTTTCTTCATTGGTCAATCCCACGTTCCTTCTATACATTTGATCACATGTCTATTTGTTAGGTGATCATGGGGAACGTGGTTTGAATATAATGGTTTCTTCTAAGTCATGCTCCTAGTCGTACGGAGGGTGGAGATAAATGGGGTAAATGGTGGAGAAAATAACAGTTATAGTGAAGGATCGTGAGATCATGGGATCGTGGGCATCTCGCCCTTTTGATCAGGTCTTGCCATAAGGGGTAGATGTCTCGCCCTCAATGTCTCGCCTTTATGAGAAGTTGAGCTTGACCTTAGCATATGTATTGGGTCGTTGCTATTGGGCCGTTGTATGGATCATCAAATAATATTTGGGCTTTTGCTAAATACACTATTTACATTTACACCCGGTCCAAATATAATATATCTTATTAATAAAAATAAAAATAAATATTAAAATATATGTATGTTGTTTGGATCGATTTTTAAAAATTAATCAAAAATCTGATTTGATCCAGCGGTTTTACATAATGACATCCAATAAAATTTGCTTTTTTGAAATTTTAGGTTTTTTCATCGATTGGCAGTTTAAATTTAGATGGGTTTAGATTTTTTTTTTTTTTTTGGTTACAAATTTGAAAACTACTAACAATAACTGATCTTGGTTTAAAAAGTTGTGAGATACATAAAATAAGGGGAAATAAAATGCAATTAAGGCAAGAAGCAAGAAGAAGGAAAAAGTATGTAAATTTATGAGTGAGGATTTTTTTTTTTTATTTACAAATGTTGGCAATGAGAATCGAACTTAAGATCTCATGGATGAGACCTGAACCTCTCGCCACTAGACCAAATCTAGTGGCTTAGTGAGGATGCTTTTAGAGAAGAGGAATTGAGGAAATCGAAACCCTATCAAATTTTAATTCAAGAATAATCAATATTAAAAAGAATTTATAATTAATTTTTTACCGATAAATATGCATTCTGTGTTGGGAAATTTAAATTCTTATTCTACTCATAGTCTAATGAATTTTGAATTAATTCTCTTTTTTTTCTCGATAATAATTAATTCCATTTTTTAAATACCAAATTTAAATAGCCAACCAATTACTTTTTGTGAATGTGTTTTTCAAAAACAAATTGGGAAAGTGTAAACTACATGATGAATATAACATATATAACATATCATACTTAATTTGTTTTTTGACCAACATATCATACTTAATAAAAATTAACATATACAAACAGATAAGGATGATCAATATTAATTTGTTTTTTGACTAACATATCATAATAAAATTAACATATACAAAAAGATAAGGATGATCAATATTGTACACGTGTGCTTTTTTTAAGGATAAGTTTCAATGTTTGGGTATAAATAAGCACTAGTGATTTAACACACCACATCAAATTTAACTGGTGTTCTTTCTTTATTACAAAAAAACTAGTGTTCTTTCTTTGCACACATTTTTTTGTCATAATGGAAGGATCATTGAAATCGGTACTGAGTTTTGTGATATTTTTGTTTGCTATAGTGATAAGCCTAATGGGAAGTGCATATGGCACACAATCAGGAACTGGTGTTGAAGATGCACAAGTGCCTGCTTGCTATATGTTATGCCTTTTTAACAAGCAATGTTGCCCCCCAGCTCCTGGTCTTAAACTTTAAATTTATGTTTCTCTTAATTTTGTTTAAAATAATACTATTAAGTCTGAGAAAGAGTCATCTCATTTGTAATAATTGAATTATTTGATAAAATAAAAAAATTATTACTCTTTTTATCTTTCATTACTTGAATTTGAAACAATTTGCATAGAAGATTAGGTTACTCACTTGTTGAATAGTCATAATTCCACACATCATTGGTATAATAAATTTTTGGGTGCAGAGGTCAGAAACACTTCTTTCTAAGGAATACGTAATTGACCATTGTGCGATATTAACGATAATATTCACAGGTGATTTCCGTCTAAACGCACAACAATTATAAATAATTTTATATTTATATCATGAGAAAATAAATCGGTTGTAATCAAGGTAATCAAAACCGTACCGGACGTTGAACCGGTATAGGTATCGGTTTAAGGTTTAAAGGCCGTACCGCGTTCAACCTTGGTTCAATCGGATTTAATTAAATAATATTTTTTTAATATAATATTTTTAATTAAAAACGAACATAGTAAGTAATTAAGCAAAAACAAATATGTTTTTTTTTTATAATTGCAAAAAAAATATGTTGAAGCACTGATAAAAAAAATAAACTAAAATGTTAACACTAAAGTTTTTTTTTTTAATAACTTATGATGTAGAATAAATTTACAAAAATGATATGGACTTCTATTGTAAGTTTTAAGCCCAACCATCAATCCATCATTAAACTCTAATATATAAGTTACAACAACTTTTCAATCTTTGCGAGATAGAAACTAGCAGGATAAAGCCACCTACTCAATTCTCCAAATATCTCTATCTCTGTACTTCTTCTTATTTGAATTTTTATTTCTTCTTTTTACATCTTATAATGATAAAAATAAGAATACATCACCATGGGTAACAGATCTTGAAATTTCCAAGTTCAATAAATTAGTTTTCCACCCACCTAATCCATACATATTCTTGCTGATTTAATTAAAAATTAATAGTTGAGATTAAAATTAAAATCTTGTCAGATGGGAACAGATTAAGAAGAAAGGGAAAAAATTTCATCTTTTATTGAAATAGAGTTAGCTGTTTGTTCCTTTTCATATTGAAAAGAGTGGTGTTTGTTCCTCTTCCTTGTGTGTTTGATCTTTCTTATTTAAAAAATAATTATTTAAAGAGTGGTGTTTGGTCCGATTCAGTTTTTGGTCCTTTTTCGCTCCTTTCTTCAATTTGTTCACTTTTTTATCTGTTTATATAAAATACCAGGAATTAGTAACGATTCATAAAATAAAACTTCGAGAATGAAATAAAAATAATTGAAATATTATATTAATTTAACTAAATAAATAGCACATTTTCCGGTGTATCAACTACAAATGTGATAATTGTACGATCAAAATTTAAATTTTTGACTAAATATTAATATTTCCTAAATAAACAACTAATTATCAAATTGTAAAAAATTTGATTAAATTAAAGTAAATAATTAGTATTAACAAAATTAAAAACTAATAAATAATAGATAAATATAATATATCTTATTAATAAAAATATAAATAAATATTAAAATATATGTATGTTTTTTGGATCGATTTTTAAAAATGAATCAAAAATCTCATTTTATCCAGTGGTTTTACATAATGACATCCAAATATATCCAATAAAATTTGGTTTTGTGAAATTTTCGGTTTTTTGCATCGATTTGCAATATAAATTTTGATGGGTTAAGATTTGAAAACTCCTAAACTGATCTTGGTTTAAAAAGTTGTGAGATACACAAAATAAGGGGAAATAAAATGAAATTAAGGCAAGAAATAAAAAAGAAGGAAAAAGTATGTAAATTTATGACTGAGGTAAAATTACTTGTGATAATAATGTTTGAAAACTATTTTTCTGTCATTTTATTACAACGGAGGAATTAGTAATATTGATTTCTACTATATGGTGGAGAGACTTGCAGTTATTTTAAGCATGTTGATAAATATATGTCCCATATTTTTTTAGATTTTGTTGGCAAATATTTATTCCATATTTTTTGTATTCACCGATGATAAATATTTGCTCCGTGTTTATTAATGTATCAACAAAAAAATATTTGTCTTGCGTTAATGTAGGCATTCTTATTAATATATGAGTAGATATATATGTCCACCGTATAAATTATAAAAAATAGTCGTACGTATTAATATATCAGTATAAATACAAGTCTCATAGAAATTATTAAAAAATAGATAACCGGGTTAATATATAGGTCTCATATAAATAGTAGAAATAAAATATATATAAAAATAGTTAACCTTAATAATATATAGTATAATAAGTCTCATATAAATAACCAAAAAAATTAGGTCATCGTATTAATATATCAGAATAAATACAAGTCTCGTAGAAATTATCAAAAAATAGAAATTATGAAAAAAAGATTACCGGATTAATATATGAGTAAAAATATAGGTCTCATATAAATAGTAGAAATAAAATATAAAAGGAATGTGTAATATTCCCTCTGGTCACATATATTAGAAAAATAACTACTTACGCGGTGTTTAAGAAATTTAGTTTAGTGTAATTAAGTTTCTTGATTTAATATAAAACATGAATAAATTTATAGAAATAACCCTTCTCTTTCTTGGAAATCACATGCACCTTTTGAAAAGTAAGAGTATATTAGTTTAAAAGTAGTTAACTTTTGCTTATAATAGTGATCAAAATTTTAAGTGTTTTTTTGTTTATAAATGTGACCGGAGGCAGTAGACTATAATGATTATAATAATATTATTTTAATAAAATTTAGTATGAAAAGACTAAAATGCCCCTTAATTCAGTGAGGTGTCAAAAATTAAAAATATGAAAAAGGGGTAAGAAAGGGCATTTCCATAGTATCTTCTCTTAATATATTTATTATTTATTTATATAGGATAATCAATTTTCAAAAGAACTTATTATTATTTTTTTACCGATAAATATGCCTTCTGTGTTGGGAAATTTTAAATTCTTATTCTACTCATAGTCTAATGAATTTTGAATTAATTCTCTCTTTTTTTATAATAATTAATTCTCTTTTTTAAATACCAAATTTAAATAGCCAACCAATTATTTTTTGTGAATGTATTTTTCAAAAACAAATTGGGAAAGTGTAATATAACACCCCATGTCAATTTATCTAGAATATCGACATAGGTGCACATAACTGAATCGGGAAACTTTAAATTACATTACATTTCGTCCGAATACATAAATAAGATTACAAAATCCAAAGGAAGAATGCTAAATTGAGCTAACAACTGAAAACATAAAGAACCTAAATCTTATACAAAATATAAGATAACATAACATCAACTCAACTAGCATAATCCAAGTATCTGAACTTCATGCTTGCAGACCATGATATCCTGAACAACCTGTTTATCTGAAAAATAAAAAAGACGTGGGATGAGACTCCTAAGCCTCAGTGGATTCCAACTACCCGACTAATGGTGACTACACCGGGGGCAACTGAACAAATAGTTCTCTAAGTCTGATAGTCAATCGTTAAACATGATTTACATAACATAATTGCATAACATAATAATATAAAGGTGTAACACAAATTATTATCTTGTTCGTTTTATTTATAACAAAGGCAATTTGAGGTGAGTCGATCTCAGAGGCCCGACATATCTGTCTATGATGATAATGAATCGATACGGCTGAGATTCACAATCATAACATGATTGAATAATAATGAATTCCATAACGTGGCACAAAGTATCCACCATGATTGACTGACTTTCTTAACTTAACACAATTATCATGATTTGTTATCCTGCCCATGAATTCCCTCCCAGGGTATTTATAACTTGTCTTGATTGATTTCCTGATGTTCATAACTTGACGTGTAATTAACATTTTAATCAAATATTATACATGTATTATTCACAAAAATGAATCTAGAAAGGTAGGGGATTCAAAAGTGTAAGACTGTCACAATTTCTAAATTATGCAGAGTTCTGAGCTGATATTCTCGCTTAGTGAGAAACACTTTCGCGTAGCGAGCTTTGATAACCAAAAATTCTTAACTGTCTCGCCATAGCTTGTTACCACTCACTTAGCGAGAACAAGTCAGAATGTTTCAGTGTCAAAGTGAGTCCAAGCGAAGGATGATCGCTTAGCGAGGCTATTAGTTCTTAACTCTATTTTACAATTTTCATCAATTTTGTATAAAATTCTTACTACAATCCCTTTCCTTACTAGCTATAAATATCACAGTATATATTACATGATTAAAATGGAGAGAAGTTTTGGGATTTAACTCCTCTCATACACTAATTGATCCTAACTTATGTTATCATACCAAAATTCATATTATGGAGAAACTAACATAATATTTAATCTAGTGTTCTCATGCATATTTAATTGGGCAACTAAATTGCTAGGCTATACTAGAAGTTGAGCTTCTAAAGAACTCACCTCTTGGTGAACAAGTCAAGCACTTCAAATCCTTGCTCCATTCGAAAAATCTCCATCTCTTCCCTCTGATGCTAGCTCTGTTATTTCCAATTCCTTCTTGATGATCAGTTCAACACTTATCCAAGCTTCTTTCTCCCAAGAGTTCCATGTGTAATCATCAAGAATAAGATAGATAAATTGATGAGACTTCTAACACTTAAGTGGGATGGAACAACTATGAGAACAAGGAGGGCTGAGAGGGTTGTTACTTTATTCACGACGATTTCGACAAGAACGGAGAAAAAGATCACACACACAGTAGCAGCTGACTGCTACCCTTGCTGGGAGCCTTGTTCAAGCAGCTTAGATTTTGCAGAAATTCTACATCTGACCTCCAACTTCAAAACAACCTACCGACCTTATTTCTTAACCATATTCCACGAAACTGGTGCCCAAACAACCGGAATTTTGTTAGCTTTCGATAGAATCAAGAATCAACTCAATCCGAGTTACAGAGAGGCAGTACAAGCTGTTTTAGTGTAGATCTGTCCAAAATACGGGTTTAACCCAAACTTCTTCAAAAATCATCAATCAACACTCCAAATTCCAAATACGCCTTAAATCCCTTTCAAGCCTCAATTCTAACCTTCAGCCATGTCCCCCTTAATTCCTCACAACCTAAAAGCTTACACCCATTCAATCATATGCATGCAAGCTCCAACAAGGGGGTTTAAATCATGGGGTTTGGGGATTCTATAATAACAGAGTGAAAAATAGAAAAGAGGAACAATAAACTGAAATCTATTCTATGTGGTTTATCTTTTAGATGATTTAGACAGAGTAACACACATGCAAAGTTTTATGGTATAAAAATGGAGAATTTAGGATCTGAGGGATTCAATTGATGGGGAGAGCAAGACGAGAGAGAGAGAGAGGGAGAGGTTTAGATATATGTTGTTGCTGTTTTATCCTCATCATTGATCAATCTTGAGAACATATATGGGAAATGCATGCGAGACATAGATACCAAAATGAAGGCGCTGGCTAGCATGGGAAAGGGTGATAGGTCTCCCACCATTTCCCCTTTACCCTCAGATCATGAAGGTTTACCATAAACCATAATAAAGTGTCCCCATCACATTTTATCCTCTTTCACTAAAATAATTTTTTTCATCAATACCAAAATCATATTTTAATTTATATATTATTATTAAATTAATTTTTATATGCTAAAATTTTATTTTAATATAATATATATTTTACGTCAAAGTTTACATTTACAATAATAAAGGTGGAACAAAAAAATCTATAAATCGAACTTATAAATAGAGAAGGTCAAGAGATGAAACACATATAAGAAGAAGTCTCATTGTACTAAATATCTCATTTTATTTTATATATATTTTATACTATTATTCATTTTAGTTGTATAATTTTGCAAGTGCTCTGTACTCGGGTTTCATTCAGGGATCCTCAAACGTATTACTTGCAGAGTTATTTGCTATCTACCGGGGTCTTATTTTGGTAAAAAATATTGGGGCTTGCGCTGAAAAATGTGGTACGTAACACTACCAGGGTGAAAACCTTGATTGGCATCAATTGGTCAAGTCTAACACATTTACATTTATTTATTTAAAATTGTTTCAAATGATAATAAATTATAAAGGGTAAAATTGAATTTTAGATAAAATAACAAAGGGTAAATATGGTAGAAACAATGATAAGCTATTAAATAATGTTGCCTAATCAGGTCTACTATAGCGCTTTTACTGTACGAAGCGCTATTAAAGATTTATCCTACAATAGCGCTTTAAAAAGCGCTATAATAGCTACATACCTACAATAGCGTCAGCTTCAATAGCACTTTAAAGTGCTATTAAAGGTAAAACAAAGTGCTATAGTAGCCCCTTTTTGTAGTAGTGAAGCTAGCTCATAAGCCAATTCAAATAACGTTTCAAAAATAAGCTATAAACTCTTAAAATAAGCTATAAGCTCGTGAAATGATCGTCATCACACTGCTCTTTTATAGTTATGAGTTTATAAGCTATAAGTTAAATGCTAATTTATTGGTTTTTACAAAGAGATCCTAAATTAGATTTTTGGTCTTGCCAACTAGACCCTGAGTAAAAGAGGAGACATAATGGATTAAAAAAAATAGCTCAGTAAATGCACACAACAGTACGGTGCACTTGCAAAATTATATAAGTACAATGAAAATAAATTGAAAATAAAATTCCAGTAAATAAAACTTAATTTAATAATAGTATAAAAATGAGATATTAAATTATTAAAATGATATACTTAGTGCAATGAAACTTTCTTTTATTTGTGTTTCATATCTCTCAACCTTCTTTATTTTTAAGGTCGATTTTAATTTTTTTTTCACCTTTATTATTGCACATGTAAACTTAGAAGTTAAATATATATTACATTAAAATAAAATTTTGGCATATAAAAATTAAGTTAATAATAATATTTAATTAATTAATTTAATAATATATAAATTAAAAGATGATTTTGATAATCAACAAAAAAAAATTATTTTAGTGAAAAGAGGATAAAACATGCTGCGCACACTTTATTTTGGTTTATGCTAAGGGTAAAGGGTGGTTTCCAATGGTGGGAGACCTACCACCCTTTCCCATGCTAGCCAACGCCCAAAATGAAAGGGTGAGCTTTAGTGATGGTGGTGGCGTGATAGTCTTGTGAGAGAGGAGGTGTTTTAGACTTTTAGTTTCCTGATTTTTACATCTTCAGGAAGTGAAAAGAATGAATGAATGGTTTGGCCACTTGCCTCATGTGGCTCATAAATAAAAATGTGGGTCCCACTAGGTATGGTAGATGATTTATGTGACAATTTCTACTCATTAATTCCAATTACACCTCTAATTATTATTACCAGTTCTAATAATTAAAATGAGATGTTACATGCAAATTATATGATGAATATAACATATCGTAATTAAATTGATTTTTGACTAACATATCATACTTAATAAATTAACATGTACAAACGGATAAGGATGATCAACATTGTACATGCATGCTTTTATTAATACACCACATCAAATTTAACTGGTGTTCTTTCTTTGTTAAAAAAAAACTAGTGTTCTTTCTTTGCACACAACATTTTTTTTGTCATAATGGAAGGATCATTGAAATCGGTACTGAGTTTTGTGATATTTTTGTTTGCTATAGTGATAAGCCTAATGGGAAGTGCATATGGCACACAATCAGGAACTGGTGTCGAAGATGCAAAAATTCGTGCTTGCTACTTCTTATGCCTTTTTATCCCAGAATGTTGCCCCCCAGCTCCTGGTCCTCCTGGTCTTAAACGTTAAATTTATGTTTCTCTTTATTTTGTTTAAAATAATACTATTGAGTCTGAAAAAGACTCATCTCATTTGTAATAATTGAATTATATGATAAAATATAGAAATTATTACTCTTTTTATCTTTCATTATTTCAATTTGAAACAATTTGCATAAAAGATTAGGTTACTCACTTATTGAATAATCATAATTCCACACATCATTGGTATATTAAAGTTTTGGTTGCAGAGGCCGGAAGCACTTCTTTCTAAGGAATACGTAATTGACCATTGTCCGATATTAATGATAATATTCAGGGTGATTTCCATCTAAACGCACAACAATTATAAATAATTTATATTTATATCATGAGAAAATAGATCGGTTGTAATCAAGGTAATCAAAAAAAGTATGTTGAAACAATGATAAACTAAAATGTTGACACTAAATTTTTTTTTTAATAACTTATGATGTAAAATAAATTTACAAAAATGATATGGGCTTCTCATGTAAGTTGTAAGCCCAACCAACCATCAATCCATCATTAAACCTTAATATATAAGTTACAACAACTTTTCAATCTTTGCGAGATAGAAACTAGCAGGGTAAAGCCACCTACTCAATTCTCCAAATCTCTCTACCTCTGTACTTTTTCTTCTTTGAATTTTTATTTCTTCTTTTTACATCTTATAATGATAAAACAAGAATACATTGAAGGGGTGAGGAAACTCAAGAGGGGGGGAGGGGGGGGGGGGGGGGGGGGGGGGGGTTGAATTGGGTTTCTAAATTGTAAAACTTTATCAAGATATTGATATCTATCAGAGTTTTATAGGCAGCGGAAATTCTAAACACAATTAAACAAAATAACAGAGACAGAGAGAGAAGAGATAGATGAACACACAAGATTTATACTGGTTCCCCTCACAAACCGAGAGCACTCCAGTCCCCTTGCACTTCCAAGGGATTTCACTATAATCACTAAAGATAACAATCCTAGTGCTCATGCACACAAGCAAGAGTCTTCTAATGCTCAAGTCACACAAGACAAGAGACTTCTTACAAATGCTCAAGTTATTAACAACTAGAGACTTTTCCAACTAGAATCACTCACGCATGAGTATTCCTAAACTTCTAAGCTACTCTAAGAACTTAAAACACTTAACACAATTAAGTGAATTACAAAAGAACTCTTCAGAGGCTTAAACAGTCTTTTAGAAGATTTTGAATGAATATGGTTTTCACTGTTTTTGCTTGTACTCTTCTCTCTTAGGTGTGTCACACATTTTTCAATCAAAGACATCTATTTATACAAAGATAAAATAGAGACGTTGATGAAAAGATCCGTTGAGAAATAACAGCTGTAGAAATCTCATTTGCTTGAAGTATGATTTTGAATTTCTTATCCAGAAGAGGTAATTCAAATCCACTACTTCGTCCTTGTTCCTTTGCTCTACCATTTAGATTAATTGATAGTACAGATAGTACACAAATACGCTCCAATTGCAGATAGGATCAAGTAATGACGTTAAACAATCTTATCCTTTGATCTTGAGCTGTCATCTCTTGAGGAATGATCTAGAAGTTAGAGATTCTTTACAATAGCTTGAATCTGTTCAGAAACAGAGTCTTCTTCAGGGTTGAAACATTTAGCTTCTGAGGTACTTGAATCTTCAGCTTCTGATGGTCTTCAGAGATAAGCTTCTGAGGGTCATTTAAATTTCAGCTTCTGATGGCTTTTCAGAGTGTAGCTTCTGAACGTCTCCAGAGTCTAACCAATATAAAGTCTTCAGAGCTTCTTCAGAACTTAGTGATCTTCAGTTGTTTGATTATCCTTCAGAATGCTTGTATATACCATCATTCAAATCTTAATAATAACGTGTCATAATGATTATGTACACTTAAATAAATCATCAGTATTCCAATTGTCCATTTAATACTTTTGTTATCATCAAAACTCTTAGGGTATTTATCAATAAAACTGATTTTGTTCCAACAATCTCCCCCTTTTTGATGATGACAAACATAATTATTAAATACAATTGTTGTTGACAAAATTCAACTATGTTGACATTAGGTTCTGAGTTTTGCAAGCTCCCCCTATGTCTGATAATCCATAGAGTTAGGTTTGTAAGCTCCCCCTAAGTTTTATCCATAATTAATTTTGATCAGTTTAAGATACACTTTATTATATGACTTAAATTATTCACATTTTACTATTCAGAAGCCTAGGTTTGTAAGCTTTGCTTCTTTAATAGTGAAATAATCTTATAAAAAAGTTGCACCCTTTTTAAAAAACTATCCGTGAATAATAAACTTCAAATAATAAAATTGTTCTCCTTTAAAAATTAAGCGCATAATCAATACATCCAAATAATAGATAATAAATTACCAAATAAAAGATATCAGAGTCTCATAGATACGTATGTTCCTATCAGCCAAACATGTTTCAGAGTTTGACTTTGGAAATAAACAACAATTTAACACGAATAGTCAATACAACCAATACTTCTCTATTCTTCTCCCCCTTTTGTCATTATCAAAAAGATAGAAAACATTTAAGCAGTCAAAGCGTAACTATCAAAAAGTCAAGTCAAAAAGTGATGTTTACAACTATGTCCAATTTAATGAACTTGTTGCTAACCGTTGTGACTTTGGCGTTCTGAAAGCTTATAAAGAGAGAGGAATCCTAGTCATTTTATTCATAACGAACAATCTTAGGAGAGAGTATTAGTTGGAAAACAATGAAGAAATCAGAAAGTAGAGGATCAGTTTTTCAGCGTAAGAAAACAAAGGAAGATGGTAAATCAAGATACGAGAAAGACAAGAAGGGAAAAACAAGGCCAATCATAGATCTCAATAAAAGTCCAGACAAGTGGGATTCAGACTACGCCAAGTTTCTTGAGACTTATCATCCAGAGGATGTATTTCCACCTAAGGCAGATGAGGCTTCTTCTCATACTACTGTGGAATCTAAGAGAAAAGATGCTCCTTCTGAAGGGGATTCTAATTAGTTGCTCAAAGCTTGATGTACTCATGAATTTTCTTGTTTGAATAATAAAAATCTATTTTGTATTTGTTTTTACTCTTTTATCTTTTGTTTTGATTTAACACTTCTTTAAACGCATATGAATAAATTGAAAACTGATAGCAGAAAAACAATCTCCAAAAAAATAATTATGAAACACTCAGAAGCAAATATATAAATAGCATAAGTTTAGAAGCAAACAAGATCAATACAGATAATTAAACAAACGTGCTTAAAAACATAATGAAAGAAATCCTAAGGGTTCCTAGTATTGAGAATGCTAAGTATTGTCTCCAAGGTAGCCTTGATTTCATTTTGATTATTGTCCAGCTTCTCTAGCTTTTCATTCTGAGTATCCATAGTCTTCTGAATTCTTTCTTCAAATGCCTTGTACGCAGGATTCTCCAAAACATCCTTCTTAACCAATAATTCACCAGGTTCCAGACTAAACTTCAAGTGCATACTTAAGTCACTATCCAGTGAACCTAAGTTTTCCTTCCAAACTGTAATCTTAGGAACATAATCATCATAGAACTTGTCTGTCAAGCTTAATCTATCCTTTCTCTTCAGCTTGTTCTTCTCAATTTCTTCATTCCATTTTCTAATGAAGGGCTTCAACTTCTTCTGATACTCTGTAAGCTCTGTCTGATCAGATTCTTTAATGAAGCTTAATTCCTTTTTCAGCTCATCCTTCAAACTACTCCATTGATTCTCATAAATGATAGGCTCAGTGAGAGAATATCTCAGCTCATGAAGATTTTTCATTTTAATGAAAATGTTATTACATTTACTCATAAATTCAGAATCAGATAAAGGAGTGGGTTTGGGTTTAGAGGAATTTAGAATAAGAGAAATTTGAGGTATGTATTCAAAGTGAAAAGGGTTTTTGGAAGAACCAGGAATATCTGAAGGTTGAAGGGAAGGTTTAGGAACAATAGTGTTTTGAGAAGGGTTTTGATTCTCATCATTCATCCAGCAATAGTAATTGTAGAAGTATTTGAGAATTTCAAGTTTTTGGTTGGATTCAGAATCTGTGTTTTCAGGGGAGGGTGACCTTGATGCTGTAGTATTTCTAACTTCTTCATTTGTCTCAATATCACCACAAGGTTTACAACAAGTATTGAATATTCAAGGAAGGATTTGAGGTTTATAGTCAAAGAATCAAGATAGAAAAACTCTCATGCACTAATTGATCCTAACTTATGTTATCATACCAAAATTCATAATATGGAGAAACTAACATAATATTTAATCTAGTGTTCTCATGCATATTTAATTGGGCAACTAAAATACTAGGCTATACTAGAAGTTGAGCTTCTAAAGGAACTCACCTCTTGGTGAACAAGTCCAGCACTTCAAATCCTTGCTCCATTCCAAAAATCTCCATCTCTTCCCTCTGATGCTAGCTCTGTTATTTCCAATTCCTTCTTGATGATCAGTTCAACACTTATCCAAGCTTCTTTCTCCCAAGAGTTCCATGTGTAATCATCAAGAATAAGATAGATAAATTGATGAGACTTCTAACACTTAAGTGGGATGGAACAACTATGAGAACAAGGAGGGCTGAGAGGGTTGTTACTTTATTCACGACGATTTCGACAAGAACGGAGAAAAAGATCACACACACAGTAGCAGCTGACTGCTACCCTTGCTGGGAGCCTTGTTCAAGCAGCTTAGATTTTGCAGAAATTCTACATCTGACCTCCAACTTCAAAACAACCTACCGACCTTATTTCTTAACCATATTCCACGAAACTTGTGCCCAAACAACCGGAATTTTGTTAGCTTTCAATAGAATCAAGAAACAAGAATCAACTCAATCCGAGTTACAGAGAGGGAGTACAAGCTGTTTTAGTGTAGATCTGTCGACCAAAATACGGGTTTAACCCAAACTTCTTCAAAAATCATCAATCAACACTCCAAATTCCAAATACGCCTTAAATCCCTTTCAAGCCTCAATTCTAACCTTCAGCCATGTCCCCCTTAATTCCTCACAACCTAAAAGCTTACACCCATTCAATCTTATGCATGCAAGCTCCAACATCGGGGTTTAAATCATGGGGTTTGGGGATTCTTTAATAACAGAGTGAAAAATAGAAAAGAGGAACAATAAACTGAAATCTATTCTATGTGGTTTATCTTTTAGATGATTTAGACAGAGTAACACACATGCAAAGCTTCATGGTATAAAAATGGAGAATTTAGGATCTGAGGGATTCAATTGATGGGGAGAGCAAGACGATAGCTGTTTTATCCTCATCATTGATCAATCTTGAGAACATATATGGGAAATGCATGCGTGACATAGGGAAGGCGCTGGCTAGCATGGGAAAGGGTGGTAGGTCTCCCACCATGGGAAACCACCCTTTACCCTTAGATCATGAAGGTTTACCATAAACCATAATAAAGTGTCCACATCACATTTTATCCTCTTTCACTAAAATAAATTTTTTTATCATTACCAAAATCATATTTTAATTTATATATTATTATTAAATTAATTTTTATATCTAAAATTTTATTTTAATATAATATATATTTTACGTCAAAGTTTACATTTACAATAATAAAGGTGGAACAAAAAAATCTAAAAATCGAACTTATAAATAGAGAAGGTCAAGAGATGAAACACATATAAGAAGAAGTCTCATTGTACTAAATATCTCATTTTATTTTATATATATTTTATACTATTATTCATTTTAGTTGTAAAATTTTCCAAGTGCTCTGTACTCGGGTTTCATTCAGGGATCCTCAAACGTATTACTTGCAGAGTTATTTGCTATCTACCAGGGTCTCATTTTGTCAAAAAATATTGGGGTTTGCGCTGCAAAATGTGGCACGCAACACTACCAGGTTGAAAACCTTGATTCACACCAATTGGTCAACTCTAACACATTTACATTTATTTATTTAAAATTGTTTCAAATGATAATAAATTATAAAGGGTAAAATTAGATTTTAGATAAAATAACAAAGGGTAAATATGGTAGAAACAATGATAAGCTAGTTAGCTCATAAGCTAATTCAAATAACGTTTCAAAAATAAGCTATAAACTCTTAAAATAAGCTATAAGCTCATGGTGAAATAGTCGTCATCACACTACTCTTTTTTAGTTGAGTTTATAAGCTATAAGCTAAATGCTAATTTATTTGTCTTTACAAAGAGATCCTAAATTAGATTTTTGGTTTTGCCAACTAGACCCTGAGTAAAAGAGGAGACATAATGAATAAAAAAAAATAGCTCAGTAAATGCACACAAGAGTACGGTGCACTTGCAAAATTATACATGTACAATGAAAATAAATTGAAAATAAAATTCCAGTAAACAAAAATTAATTTAATAATAGTATAAAAATGAGATATTAAATTAATAAAATGATATACTTAGTGCAATGAAACTTTCTTTTATTTGTGTTTCATATCTCTCAACCTTCTTTATTTTTAAGGTCGATTTTAATTTTTTTTTCACCTTTATTATTGCACATGTAAACTTCGAAGTTAAATATATATTACATTAAAATAAAATTTTGGCATATAAAAATTAATTTAATAATATATAACTTAAAAGATGATTTTAATAATCAATAAAAAAAATTATTTTAGTGAAAAGAGGATAAAATATGCTGCGCACACTTTATTATGGTTTATGCTAAGGATAAAGGGTGGTTTCCCATGGTCGGAGACCTACCACCATTTCCCATGCTAGCCAACGCCCAAAATGAAAGGGTGAGTTTTAGTGATGGTGGTGGCGTGATAGTCTTGTGTGAGAAAAGGTGTTTTAGTTTCCTGATTTTTACATCTTCAGGAAGTGAAAAGAATGAATGAATGGTTTGGCCACTTGCCTCATGTGGCTGATAAATAAAAATGTGTGTCTCACTAGGTATGGTAGATGATTTGTGTGACAATTTCTACTCATTAATTCTAATTACACCTCTAATTATTATTATCGGTTCTAATAATTAAAATGAGATGTTACATGCAAATTACATGATGAATATAACATATATAACATATCGTAATTAATTTGATTTTTGACTAACATATCATACTTAATAAATTAACATGTACAAACGGATAAGGATGATCAACATTGTACACGCGTGCTTTTTTTAAGGATAAGTTTCAATAATTGTGTATAAATAAGCACTAGTGATTTAATACATCACATCAAATTTAACTGGTGTTCTTTCTTTGCACACAACATTATTTTGTCATAATGGAAGGATCATTGAAATCGGTACTGAGTTTTGTGATATTTTTGTTTGCTATAGTGATAAGCCTAATGGGAAGTGCATATGGCACACAATTAGGAACTGGTGTTGAAGATGCACAAGTGCCTGCTTGCTACTTCTTATGCCTTTTTAACCCAGAATGTTGCCCCCCAGCTCCTGGTCTTAAACGTTAAATTTATGTTTCTCTTTATTTTGTTTAAAATAATACTATTGAGTCTGAGAAAGACTCATCTCATTTGTAATAATTGAATTATATGATAAAATAAAGAAATTATTACTCCTTTTATCTTTCATTATTTCAATTTGAAATAATCTGCATAAAAGATTAGGTTACTCGCTTATTGAATAGTCATAATTCCACACATCATTGGTATATTAAAGTTTTGGTTGCAGAGGCCGGAAGCACTTCTTTCTAAGGAATACATAATTGACCATTGTCCGATATTAATGATAATATTCACAGGTGATTTCCATCTAAACGCACAACAATTATAAATAATTTATATTTATATCATGAGAAAATAGATCGGTTGTAATCAAGGTAATCAAAACCGGACCGGAAATTGAAAAGGTATAGGTATCGGTTTAAGGTTTAAAGGTTGTACCGCGTTCAACCTTGGTTCAATCGGATTTAATTAAATAATATTTTTTATTATAATATTTTTAATTAAAAACAGACATAGTAAGTAATTGAGCAAAAAAAGATGTGTTTTTTATAATAGCAAAAAAATTATGTTGAAACAATGATAAAAAAAATAAACTAAAATGTTGACACTAAAGTTTTTTTTTTTAATAACTTATGATGTAGAATAAATTTACAAAAATGATATGGGCTTCTCATGTAAGTTGTAAGCCCAACCATCATTCCATCATTAAACCTTAATATATAAGTTACAACAACTTTTCAATCTTTGCGAGATAGAAACTAGCAGGCTAAAGCCACCTACTCAATTCTCCAAATCTCTCTACCTCTGTACTTTTTCTTCTTTGTATTTTTATTTCTTCTTTTTACATCTTATAATGATAAAACAAAAATACATCACCATGGATCACAAATCTTGAAATTTTCAAGTTCAATAAATTAGTTTTCCACGCACCTAATCCATACATATTCTTGATGATTTAATTAAAAATTAATAGTTGAGATTAAAATTAAAATCTTGTCAGATGGGAACAGATTAAGAAGAAAGGGAAAATATTTCATCTTTTATTGAAATAGAGTTAGCTGTTTGTTCTTTTCACGTTTAAAAGAGTGGTGTTTGTTCCTCTTCCTTGTGTTTTTAATCTTTCTTATTTAAAAAATAATTATAATAATTGAAACAAAAATTTAAAAAATAAAATAAAACCCGCCGAACCGTCCAGACCGATCGGTTTTCGGTTTTTACCAGTTCAATGCCAGTTTACACGGTTTTTTTTCCAGTTTGCTTGCACACTGATTTTAAGCACTGATCGGACCGACTATAGTTCTGGTTCCTGGCTCGACCGGTTTTATCGGCTGGTCCAATTCAGTTTTTGGTCCGTTTTTGCTCCTTTCTTCAATTTGTTCACTTTTTTATCTGTTTATATAAAATACCAGGAATTAATAACGATTCATAAAATAAAACTTCGAGAATGAAATAAAAATAATTGAAATATTATATTAATTTAACTAGATAAATAGCACATTTTCCGGTGTATCAGCTACAAATGTGATAATTGAGCGATCAAAATTTCAATTTTTGACTAAAAATTGATATGTCCTAAATAAACAAGTAATTATCAAATTGTAAAATATTTGATTAAATTAAAGTAATAATTAGTATTAACAAAATTAAAAACTAATAAATAATAGATAAATATAATATATCTTATTAATAAAAATATAAATAAATATTAAAATATATGTATGTTGTTTGAATCTATAACACCCCATAATACATTGTCTAGAATATGTTACAAAGTCCATAATTAAATACCGAGTACATTAAGTTTACAAGTACATAGAGTGTTGATTAAGCACACGCAGGTGCTAAAGTACGATATATTACAACACAGCGGAAAGAAATAGACTGAAATATAATGACTAAGTCTTGTGGATTCTACTACATGTGTAATATTCCCCATTTCTTTTGCTAGTATTATATCCTAATAAGAGTATTTCTTAATTCATCATTTGTTTAGAGCTAGTATTGAGTTATATATGTTGCATATGAGTTGTAGTAGTCTCCTTGTAAGTGTGAGTGGTGTCAAGGCAATACTTAGGCATGTGTCCCATGAAACACACCTAGCACTGAATCACCAAAGACACTACACACTCCACCCACACTCTCATTCATTTTCTGAAGTTTGAAACACTTCTTTTCTCTTCTCTCTCTCGTGGCTGAAACTAACAAACCTACACTTTCAAATTCTTAAAATTGCTCTCAAAATCAACATAACTCAAGCATGCATATGGAAGTTTTATTCTAGTTGGTTGTAAGAAGTATTGTGGTAAGTTTCAATCTTCCAAAACTCTTATCAATCTATTCAAATTCGTGCTCCATGATCCTCTAGTCCAAACCTCAATTTTTGTTATCACAATGCATGTGTTGGAGACATGCTCATCTTGGCTTTCTTGATGCTTTAGGAAGTGGAACTCAAGACTATCAACCACAAGAGGATTGAAATTTGCCATTCAAAGCCTGGGAATCAGTAGATAGCCAAGAATCAAGCTTCAATTGAGGTGGGTTCTTAGGTTAATTAGTTAGAATTCCCCAAATTCAAATATTGCATGATAACATTAAGAATTAGGGATATAGATTATGTGTATGAGAGGAGTTTAGCTCCCAAAACCCTCTCCATATTTATTGTTGTTTGAATGTATGATTAATGGCTGGACTGGAATGGATTAAACTTGGAAAATTTTCTGGTTTTCATGTGAAATCTGCAGAACAAAGCACCAAAATCGTGTTGCTCGCTAAGCGAGCAGCTGGTGAACGGCATCTGGGTTTTGCAGGTTTTGGTCGCTAGCGTTCGCTGGCTGGCCAGAACCTTCTGACTTGGTTCGCTGGCAGTCGCCAGGTCCTTGCTAAGCGACCATGACAGGGTTTGGTTTTTGTTCTGTTTTTCAAATCTTATCTGGTTTTGATTCTTATCCTTCCTAGACTATAATCAACTGATAATACATGGTAATGATAATAATATGTTAATTGCAGGGAGTAGGATTATCACACAAATAACTTAGGTTATGTGATAGGTTAATTCCCCGGGTTTGGGATATATTGGTAGTATGTTAACACATTAGAAGTATGTGTAGTATCAGTCTATAGTTATGCGTGGTTGTTTGACACCACCAAAGGGATTCGAGGAATCCATAGTTATGTGTGGCAGCTTGGCACCACCAAAGGGATTCGAGTAATCCAAAGCGATAAGATATCAATAATATTGATTGTGATGCCATAGTTATTTCGTACCATATGTGCTTAGTTCACGAAGATTGGTACGGAAAAGCGTAAGGCCTTCTGAGACCGGCTCACCTCAGATCGTCCTTGCATAGTTAAAATGAATTCAGATAATTGTGTGTTACACCATATGAATTGTTTATTTATATATGAACATATTTATTGCGCGGAGTTGCGTGAGGACTTATTATAGGTTGATTCCCCTGGTGTAGTCACCAATAAGTGGGTAGTAGAATCCACGAGACTTAGCAGTCTTACCCCCCCCCCCCCCCCCGTTCATGTTTCAGGTGCACAGGGAGATCGTGGTAAGCAAGCTGCAGAGTAGTTAGCAGTGCTTGTTACCGATGATGTTTGTGTTTAGAACATTTAGTTTATCTTGTTTCCGTTTATTTTCTTTCCGCTGTTTTGTACTTGTTGTACTATAGCACCTGTGTGTGCCTTAATCAACTCTATGTATTTGTAAACTTAATGTACTCGGTATTTAATTATGGACTTTATAATATATTCTAGACAATGTATGATGGGGTGTTATAATTGGTATCAGAGCAGGTCGATTCAGACCGTGCCAGAGTCATAAGTATACAGTGCATTCTAAATGCGTACTCTAGGGATGTCTTACATTTATTCTACGTGTTGTACCACTTGAGCCTAACTAACTCAATTTGATTATGACAGATAGAGTAATATGGCAGAAGCACCAGGAGGACGCGGACGCGGTCGTGGTAGGCCACGAAGGAATGTGGCAGAGGAAGAAGAACAACCTCAATATCAATATTCTGATCCAGATCCTAATATGTGGGCACATATGATGCATCAGCAACAACAATTCCAAGCTCAGCAAGCCTAACGCTATGAGGAAATGATGATGATATTTCAACAGCAAATGAACAATGCACCGACTCAGAACACGAGAAGTGCGGCGTTCAGGGAGTTCTTTAGGATGAATCCTCCTGAGTTCGCTGGAGAGTATGTTCCCTCGGTTGCAAGAGAATGGATTTAGAGGATGAGTGGAATTCTGGATTCCATGGGATGTACTGAGCTGGAGAAGGTTACCTTCGCGACAAGATTTCTTCGCGCAGCGGCTTGCAATTGGTGGGAAGGTGTTAGAGCTTACATGACTGCAAGTCAGATGGAGATGACATGGGCTAATTTCAGACGTCTCTTCATCGACCATTACATTCCCGAGAGCTAAAGGATGTCAATGGAACGGGAATTGATTGAACTTAAGCAAGGAGGTAAGTCTGTGGCGGAGTATACAGCCAAGTTTAACGAGTTAGTGCGGTACGTGGCAGATAGTGACGATGCTCCTACCGAGGCGTGGAAAATCAAGAAGTACCGTTTTGGTTTAAGGGCGGCCATTGCACATGATGTGTCTATGCAACAAGTTGCTAGTCTTGGTGAGTTGATGCAGAAGAGTTATCATGCTGAGTCAGGCCTTGAAGCCATGAGAAAGGAAAGGTTTGAAGTGAATCAGAAGAGGCGAGACTCGGGAAAGTATAAGGAGCAGTTGAAGCCAAGGGGTTCCCCGAGTAAAGGAAAACAGAATTTTTCTCAGAGACCACAACAGGCGTGCTCAGAATGTGGGTTTGTTCATAATGGTGAATGCATGAAGGGAAAGGGTGTGTGTTTCCACTGCAAACAACCCGGTCACTATAAGAATGAATGTCCAAAGTTGCATGGTTCCGGAGGTTCGAGTGGAACAACAAGGAGCAAGGGTCGAGTTTATTCTCTTGATGGTGAACAAGCTCGAGGTAATAATGTCTTAATTATTGATGTTTGCCATTTGGGTCAATCTGAAGTGGTTGTATTGTTTGATTGTGGAGCTACAAATTCTTTCATTTCTGTTGAATGTGTGATGAGGTTGGGTTTATTTTCGACTTCTTTACTCCCTCCCATGACTGTCGCCGTTGCTACGGGTGGCAAAGTTGTTTCCAAGAGGGTATGTCAAAATTGTCCTGTTAGCGTCGCAGGAAAAATCTATCATGTTGATCTGATCTGTCTACCATTGAAAGATATGGACATAGTACTAGGCATGGATTGGCTCTCTGCCAACACTGTGTACATAGGCTGTGCTGAAAAGAATCTCTACGTTCCTATTGATCCTAATGCAGAGAGTAGAGCCCTGACTGCTCTGTTGCAGAATACTCATCAGTTAATTCAGTATCTCGGTGCAGAGAACAAATGTTTTAGTATTATGTTCACCATGAGTTCAGAGTCTAGTCTAAGCCCCAGTGACATTCCGATTGTCAGAGAGTATCTGGATGTGTTTCCAGAAGAGATAAATAGTTTACCACTAGAAAGAGAAATTGAGTTCTCAATTGATCTTGTCCCAGGATCTCAGCCTATCTCAGTTGCACCATATAGAATGTCCCCTCTTGAACTCCGAGAATTGAAATCTCAACTTGAAGAGTTATTGCAAAAGCATTTCATCCGTCCGAGTGTCTCACCCTGGGGTGCTCCGGTATTGTTAGTGAAAAAGAAAGACGGTACAATGCGGTTGTGTATTGACTACCGTCAGCTCAATAAAGTTACTATCAAAAACAAGTATCCGTTACCTCGTATTGACGATCTGTTAAATCAACTCAGAGGAGCTACTATCTTTTCAAAGATTGATCTTAGATCCGGGTATCATCAGATCCGTATCAGGACCTCTGACGTGTCCAAAACTGCTTTCAGGACTCGTTATGGTCACTATGAATTTTTGGTTATGCCGTTTGGTCTGACCAATGCTCCAGCAGTATTCATGGATTATATGAATAGAATTTTTCAGCCTTATCTTGATAAATTCGTGGTAATCTTCATTGATGATATTCTGATCTACTCTAAAGATCCTCAGGAGCATGCAGAGCATCTAAGGATTGTTCTTAATATTCTGAGAGAGAAGCAACTTTATGCCAAATTCAGTAAGTGTGAGTTTTGGCTTTCCGAAGTTCCGTTTCTGGGCCATGTAATATCCCAAGGCGGTGTATCTGTTGATCCATCCAAAGTTGAAGCGGTGCTTAATTGGGAAAGGCCTAGGACTGTATCAGAAATAAGAAGTTTCCTTGGTTTAGCGGGCTATTACCGAAGGTTCATTTTGGGATTTTCGGAGATAGCGCTACCTTTGACTCGTTTGACTAGAAAGGGAGTTGCTTTTGTTTGGGACGAGTTATGTGAGAATAGTTTTAACTTGTTAAAACAAAAGTTGACTAGTGCTCCAGTGTTAGTAATTCCTGATCCTGATAAAAAGTATGTAGTGTATTGTGATGCTTCTCATAAAGGTCTCGGATGCGTACTTATGCAAGATGGCGCAGTAGTAGCTTACGCATCACGACAGTTGAAACCTCATGAAGAGAATTATCCTACCCATGATCTTGAACTTGCAGCCATCATCTTCGCTCTGAAAATCTAGAGACATCATTTGTACGGTGTGCAGTTTGCATTGTACAGTGATCACAAAAGTTTGAGATATTTGTTTGATCAGGAGGAGTTGAACATGAGACAACGAAGGTGGATGGAATACCTAAAAGATTTTGACTTTGAATTGAACTACCACCCAGGAAAGGCGAATGTAGTAGCTGATGCTTTAAGCAGAAAGGCGTTGTATGCATCGGAGATTTTAATGTATCAGTGTGGGTTGTATGAGAAATTCAGAGACATGAATTTAAGTGTCACTTACCGGAAGGGTGGAGTCAAGTTGAATAGAATCGAATTGACTTGTGACTTGCGTTACACAATAAGTAGCGCGCAAGAGAAGGACATGGATTTACAAAGAAGGAAAGGGAAACCTGAGTTCACTGTAGCAGATGACGGTGTAATTCAGTTTGGGAATAGAGTTTGTGTACCGAACGATGCGGATTTGAAAAGGTTGATTTTAGAAGAGGCACATAAGAGTGGGTTTTCAATTCACCCCGGTTCCACCAAGATGTATCATGACTTGAAGAAGAACTATTGGTGGCCGAATATGAAAGTTGAAATTGCGGAGTTTGTATCAAGGTGTATTGTATGTCAACAGGTTAAGATTGAGCATCAGAAACCAGCAGGTCCTTTGCAACCTTTGGAAATACCTGAGTGGAAATGGGAGCACATTACCATGGACTTTGTGACTGGCTTACCCCGTAATCAGAAAGGAGAAGATTCCGTTTGGGTTATCGTTGATCGGTTAAAAAGTCAGCCCATTTCATTGCAGTGAAGTCGACTTATAAGGCTTCGCGGTATGCTGAGATATTCCTAGAAGAGATTGTTAAGTTACATGGAGTTCCGTTAAGTATAGTGTTAGATAGAGATCCAACCTTTACCTCTCATTTTTGGCGTGCTTTCCAAAAGGCAATGGGAACACGGCTCAGAATGAGTACTTCCAATCATCCGCAGACGGATGGTAAATCTGAGCAAACTATTCAGACTCTTGAGGATATGCTCCGAGCTTGTGTTTTAGAGGATGGTGGAAATTGGAGAAAACACTTGCACCTTGTGGAGTTTGCCTACAATAACAGTTACCATGCTAGTATCGGTATGACACCTTATGAAGCACTGTACGGGAGAAAGTGTAGGACACATTTGTGTTGGACTGAAGTGGGTGATAAAGGAGTGTTAGGACCTGATATCATCCAAGAGACTACTCTGAAGATTAAGTCGGTTAAAGAGCATATGAGGGTTGCACAGAGTAGACAAAAGAGTTATGCCGATCACAGAAGGAGACCAATAGAGTTTGATGAAGGTGATCATGTATTCTTACGCGTAACGCCTAAGCTGGGTTTGCGCGGTGTGTTTAAGACAAAGAAGCTTGCTCCTAGGTACATTGGGCCATATCAAATCCTGAAGCGAGTTGGTCCTGTGGCTTATCAGTTAGCTTTGCCCCCATCTATGTCTAGGATGCATGACGTGTTCCATGTGTCTCAACTTAGAAAGTTCATTACTGATCCGTTTGTGCCGGTGGAATTAGAAAGCATTGATTTGCAACCAGACCTGACTTACCAGCCTGACCCTATTCGAATTGTAGACCGTGATGTTAAAGCTCTTCGGAACAAGAAAATTCCGACAGTCAAAGTGGAATGGTCTCAATCACCGGATGGCGAGTTCACTTGAGAATTGGAATCCGAGATGATGAAAAACTATCCATATCTTTTCTCAGGTATATTTTCAATTTCGCGGACGAAATTTCTTTAAGGGGGGTAGATTGTAATATTCCCCATTTCTTTTGTTAGTATTATATCCTAATAAGAGTATTTCTTAATTCATCATTTGTTTAGAGCTAGTATTGAGTTATGTTGCATATGAGTTGTAGTAGTCTCCTTGTAAGTGTGAGTGGTGTCAAGGCAATACTTAGGCATGTGTCCCATGAAACACACCTAGCATTGAGTCACCAAAGACACTACACACTCCACCCACACTCTCATTCATTTTCTGAAGTTTGAAACACTTCTTTTCTCTTCTCTCTCTCGTGGCTCAAACTAACAAACCTACACTTTCAAATTCTTAAAATTGCTCTCAAAATCAACATAACTCAAGCATGCATATGGAAGTTTTATTCTAGTTGGTTGTAAGAAGTATTGTGGTAAGTTTCAATCTTCCAAAACTCTTATCAATCTATTCAAATTCGTGCTCCATGATTCTCTAGTCCAAACCTCAATTTCTGTTATCACAATGCATTTGTTGGAGACATGCTCATCTTGGCTTTCTTGATGCTTTAGGAAGTGGAACTCAAGACTATCAACCACAAGAGGATTGAAATTTGCCATTCAAAGCCTGGGAATCAGTAGATAGCCAAGAATCAAGCTTCAATTGAGGTGGGTTCTTAGGTTAATTAGTTAGAATTCCCCAAATTCAAATATTGCATGATAACATTAAGAATTAGGGATATAGATTATGTGTATGAGAGAAGTTTAGCTCCCAAAACCCTCTCCATATTTATTGTTGTTTGAATGTATGATTAATGGCTGGACTGGAATGGATTAGACTTGGAAAATTTTCTGGTTTTCATGTGAAATCTGCAGAACAGAGCACCAAAATCGTGTTGCTCGCTAAGCGAGCAGCTGGTGAACGACATCTGGGTTTTGCAGGTTTTGGTCGCTAGCGTTCGCTGGCTGGCCAGAACCTTCTGACTTGGTTCGTTGGCAGTCGCCAGGTCCTCGCTAAGCGACCATAACAGGGTTTGGTTTTTGTTCTGTTTTTCAAATCTTATCTGGTTTTGATTCTTATCCTTCCTAGACTATAATACACTGATAATACATGGTAATGATAATAATATGTTAATTGCAGGGAGTAGGATTATCACACAAATAACTTAGGTTATGTGATAGGTTAATTCCCCGGGTTTGGGATATATTGGTAGTATGTTAACACATTGGAAGTATGTGTAGTATCAGTCTATAGTTATGCGTGGTTGTTTGACACCACCAAAGGGATTCGAGGAATCCATAGTTATGTGTGGCTGTTTGGCACCACCAAAGGGATTCGAGTAATCCAAAGCGATAAGATATCAATAATATTGATTGTGATGCCATAGTTATTTCGTACCATATGTGCTTAGTTCACGAAGATTGGTACGGAAAAGCGTAAGGCTTTCTGAGACCGGCTCACCTCAGATCGTCCTGGCATAGTTAAAATGAATTCAGATAATTGTGTGTTACACCATATGAACTGTTTATTTATATATGAACATATTTATGGCGCGGAGTTGCGTGAGGACTGATTATAGGTTGATTCCCCTGGTGTAGTCACCATTAGGTGGGTAGTAGAATCCACGAGACTTAGCAGTCTTACCCCCCCCGTTCATGTTTCAGGTGCACAGGGAGATCGTGGTAAGCAAGCTGCAGAGTAGTTAGCAGTGCTTGTGACCGATGATGTTCGTGTTTAGAACATTTAGTTTATCTTGTTTCCGTTTATTTTCTTTCCGCTGTGTTGTACTTGTTGTACTATAGCACCTGCGTGTGCCTTAATCAACTCTATGTATTTGTAAACTTAATGTACTCGGTATTTAATTATGGACTTTATAATATATTCTAGACAATGTATTATGGGGTGTTATAACCCGCCTAACGGTGACTACACCGGGGTAACCTGCACGTCAGTCCTCATGCAATATACAGCGCATCTCATATATGTGTGTGTGTGTATATATATATATATATATATATATATATATATAAACAAGAAATATGGTGTAACACAAAGAATTATCTGAATTCATTTTAGCTCCGCAAGGACACTCTGAGGTAAGCCGGTCTCAGAGAGCCTCACACTCCTCCGCACCAATCCTCGTGGACATAAGCACTATGGTACGGAGCCTCCGGCATCACAATTATTATTAATAACTTTTTACTCCGGATTCCTTGAATCCCTGTAGTGGTGTACAGAAGACAATCCACTTGCTCTCTCGACTGACATGTATAATAGCTAGAGTTTCAACATCTACCAATATATCCCAATCCCGGGGAAAACTAACTTAGTTCATAACCTAAGTTAAATGATATCCTTTCCCTAAACGTGCAATCAACATATTATTATTATTACCATATATTACCAATGGATTATAGACTAGGAAGGATAAGGGTTTGAAACCAAATTAAGTTTCAAAAACTAAAACAGATGGCTGAAATCCTGTCATGTTCGCTTAGCGACGGCTGGCGACCACTAGCGAACCAAGTCAGAAGGTTCTGGCCAGCTAGCGAGTGCCAGCGACCAAAACCTGCAAACCCAGTTGTACGTTCGCCAGCTGCTCGCTTAGCGAGCAACACGGGATTTCTGCTCTGTTCTGCAGAAATCAATGAAAATCAGAAAAATTCCCAAGTCCTATACACAACCAGTCCAGCCATTAATAATGTAATGTAACAACAATCAATATGGAGAGGGTTTTGGGAGTTAAACTCCTCTCATACACAAATTACATTTCCCTAAACCTATGTTCTCATGCAAAGTTTATTGTGGGAAATTTCTAACTACACTAACCTAAGAACCCACCTCAATTTGAAGCGTGATTCTTTGGCTAGAACTTGTTTACAGTTTGAATGGCTAGGGTCAGTTCCTCTTTGAGCTGTAGTGTTGAAATCCAATTCCTATAGCATCATAAATCCACAAATCAACATATTTCCAACACATATATTGTGGAGAACAGCAATGTGAGTTTAGAATTGGTAAACTTAGAGAACGAATTTGAATTGAGGAAAGGAAGGGTTTGGAGAATTTGAACTTACCAATGATTCTAACACAACCTAATGCACACAATCCTCCATTTGCATGTTAATTTGGGTTGGTTTTGAGAGAATGAAGTTATGATGATGGTAGTGTGTTCTTGTTGTTGTTTGGCGTGAGAGAGAGAAGAAGGATTAGTTGCTGAGTTTTATTCAATCAAAAGAGACAACAAATGGAGTAGTGTTGTTAGGTGTGGAGGTGTGTCATGGTTGGATCAAGCTAAAGGGACACATGTCTAAGCATTGCCATGACACTCTCAAGGTGGTACAACACATTACTAGCCTTGTAGTTTTCCACCACTATACCTTAATGGGTTCCTACTACTACTAGTGCTAACCCTTCACATGTGATCTTTAGTAAAAATACCCTTAATAGTATATAATACTAACGTAAATAATGGGAATGTTACAATCTACCCCCCTTAAAGAAATTTCGTCCGCGAAATTGAAAACGTACCTAAGAAAAGATATGGATAGTTTTTCATCATTTCGGATTCTAACTCCCAAGTGAACTCGCCATCCGGTGATTGAGACCATTCCACTTTGACGGTCGGAATTTTCTTGCTCCGAAGAGTTTTAACATCACGGTCTACAATCCGAATAGGATCAGGCTGGTAAGTTAGGTCTGGTTGCAAATCAATGTTTTCTAATTCCACCGGCACGAACGGATCAGGAATGAACTTTCTGAGTTGAGACACATGGAACACATCATGCATCCTGGACATAGATGAGGCAAAGCTAACTGATAAGCCACAGGACCAACTCGTTTAAGGATTTGATATGGCCCAATGTACCTAGGAGCCAGCTTCTTTGTTTTGAACACACCACGCAAACCCAGCTTAGGCGTTACGCGTAAGAATACATGATCACCTTCATCAAACTCTATTGGTCTCCTTCTGTGATTGGCATAACTCTTTTGTCTACTCTGTGCAACTCTCATATGCTCTCTAACCGACTTAATCTTCAGAGTAGTCTCTTGGATAATATCAGGTCCTAACACTCCTTTATCACCCACCTCTGTCCAACATAAAGGTGTCCTACATTTTCTTCCATACAATGCCTCATATGGTGCCATACCGATACTAGCATGGTAACTGTTATTGTAGGCAAATTTAATGAGATGCAAGTGTTTGCTCCAATTACCACCATCCTCTAAAACACAAGCTCGGAGCATATCTTCAAGAGTTTGAATAGTTCGCTCAGATTGACCATCCGTTTGCGGATGATTAGAAGTACTCATTCTAAGCCGTGTTCCCATTGCCTTTTGGAAAGCACGCCAAAAATGAGAGGTAAATGTTGGATCCCTATCTGACACTATACTCAACGGAACTCCATGCAACTTAACAATCTCTTCTAGGAATATCTCAGCATATCGCGAAGCCTTATAAGTTGACTTTACTGCAATGAAATGTGACGACTTTGTTAATCGATCAACAATAACCCAGATGGAATCTTCTCCTTTCTGATTACGGGGTAAACCAGTTACAAAATCCATGGTTATATGCTCCCATTTCCACTCGGGTATTTCTAAAGGTTGCAAAGGACCGACTGGTTTCTGATGCTCAATCTTAACTTGCTGACATACAATACACCTTGACACAAATTCTGCAATCTCTGTTTTCATATTCGGCCACCAATAGTCCTTCTTCAGATCATGGTACATCTTGGTGGAACCGGGGTGAATTGAAAACCCACTCTTATGTGCTTCTTCTAAAATCAACCTTTTTAATTCCGCATCATTCGGTACACAAATTCTACTTCCAAACTGAATTACACCGTCATCTGCCACGGTAAACTCAGGTTTTCATATTCTTCTTTGCAAATCCAAATCCTTCTCTTGTGCACTACCTATGGTGGAACGCAAATCGCATGTCAATTCGATTCTATTCAGCTTGACTCCACCCTTCCGGTAAGTGACACTCAAATTCTTATCTCTGAATTTCTCATACAACCCACACTGATGCATTAAAATCTCTGATGCATACAACACCTTTCTACTTAACGCATCCGCTACTACATTTGCCTTTCCTGGGTGGTAATTCAATTCAAAGTCAAAATCTTTTAAATACTCCACCCACCTCCGTTGTCTCATGTTCAACTCCTTCTGATCAAACAAATATCTCAAACTTTTGTGATCACTGTACAATGCAAACTGCACACCATACAAGTGATGTCTCCAGATTTTCAAAGCAAAATTAATGGCTGCAAGTTCGAGATCATGGGTAGGATAATTCTCTTCATGAGGTTTCAACTGTCGCGATGCGTATGCTACTACTGCGCCTTCTTGCATGAGTACGCATCCGAGTCCTTTATTAGAAGCATCACAATACACTACTGTCGCGGTGATTTTTGGATGTCGAGTAATTAATTAACTTCGAATCGCAATTTAATATTCCACCACCGATCTTTAATTTATCCGAGGAAAGGGAAAAAGTTCGAAAAAACCCTATTTTTGGAGATCAAGGTTCGGGGTTGGTTATACGAAGGGACGGTATTAGCACCCTAAGCATCTATAGTACTCTATAGGAACCTCTTATTTTTATTCTAACTTTGCGCTTTATTTTAATTGCTTGTAAAAATGAGTAGGAATTAAAGTGATCGAGAAAAGTTAAAGTGATGAAAAAGGAAAAATGTTTTTGTTGATTTTATTGATTGGAGAGACAAGTCTCATGCCTACGTACCCGAGGGATCAAACCACCGTAGTTCGGGGTAAAAAGACGAGTAAATTTGTTTGTTTGTTTTTAAGGTTTTGAAAATGGTTTTAAAAGACCAAAAGCCAAAAGCGGCAAAATGTGAGTTTGATTGATGTTAATTTGTGAAGAAAGTCTATATGGTTAAATTGATTGAAGTTTGGTTAAGAAATAAGACGCGGATACTTGGTTTAAAATCCAAGGTTTGTTGAGAAAATGTTTTGAGTGATAAAAGACACTTGGTTTAAAATCCAAGGCTTATGCATGATAAAAAAATGTATGAATGAAGAAAATGCACTTGGTTTAAAATCCAAGGTTTTTGGCGAGGGAAAGGAACACTTGGTTTAAAATCCAAGGTTTTACGATGAAAGAAGCCATTGGTTTAAAATCCAAGACACTTGGTTTAAAATCCAAGTTTGGTGATAAAAAGAGCACTTGGGTTAAAATCCAAGGTTTTCACGATAAAAGAGCAATTGGGTTAAAATCCAATGCCACTTGGTTTAAAATTCAAGTTTGAGATAAAAAGAGCACTTGGGTTAAAATCCAAGGTTTTTAGGCGAGAAAAAGGGACACTTGGGTTAAAGTCCAAGGTTTTAGCGATAAAGAAGCCATTGGTTTAAAGTCCAAGACACTTGGTTTAAAATCCAAGTTTAGCGATGAAAAAGAACTCTTGGGTTAAAATCCAAGGTTTTCGCGATAAAAGGAAACATTTGGTTTAAAGTCCAAAGTTTTGAAAAGTGTATGATAACAAAATATTTTGATGCTTGATGATGTTGAAAAAAAAATTGTGTTGATATTTTGAAAGAGGTTTTGACCTCATTTTTGAGAATAAAGTGACTAATCATTTTTAAGAGGTAAATGTTGACCTCATTCTTGAGAATAAAACGACTAATTATTTCAATTGGAATGTTGGGTTCCAAATTAATAAAAAAAGGTAGCACGAATAATAATACTAACGTCGCACTAAGCAAATTAAGCACGAAGACAATCCGTAATGATATTTTGATCAAAACGGTGTCTTTTCCCTCGGAATTTAAAATTACGCATATGGCGGAATGCGATAAAAAATAAATATGCATGTGATGCAATTTTTCATTTATGAGTACATTGGCCTAATCACACTCTAAAATCTTTGCAAGAAAATAAATATGAAATGATGCAAGAGAGGGGTTATGCTATGCACTTTTATTTAGAATTTACACTTGGCCTAATTACATCCTAAATTCAAGAGCAAAAATAAACGGCAATTAATAAGCGATAAATACTCAATATTACGATAATAAGATTAGGTAAAAAAAAGTGATGAATAAATCGATGTAATGAAATAAATATGATATGCAATGGATAAATAGCATAAATAAAATACGACACTAAGACAATGAAAATAAACCTCGACATCATGCTTTACGAGGCTAAAATAAAAGCTAAAATAGCTTATGCCAAAAGCACTTATCTCATAAGCTAAAAAATAAAATAAAATTAAAACAGGGGGGTGTGAACATTAAAACGAAATAAACAGGGGGTGCTAAGAGTAAACAGAAATGAACAAGGCCCAGTCCAAAAAGCCTTTCTGCCAAACAAATGTCCAAAAAACGCAGGATCAATCACGGCCGTCTGATGGATCAGACGGCCCTGATCTAAAATTAAAAAGATAAGATCTAGGCCATGTGATTGAAATCAGAGGCTGAGAAGAGAGGGTGCACGGTGTGCTGTGATAGTCACGCGCACACTGGATCGGGTTGGGGTATAAATACCCCTAACCCTAAAAAAATTTCATTTTTCTCATCTCTTTCTCTCTCTCGCCGCCGCACTCCATTCTTTCTCTCTTCTTCTCCCTTTTTTTTCTCTGCTAGGGTTCATCCCTAAGGATGAACAAGGGATGAATCTTCATCCCTTCCGGCGAGACGCCGCCACGCCGGAGCGATTCCGGCCAAAACCCTCTTTTTTTTTAAAAAATCATTTTTTTTTTTTACCAAAACCCCTCTATTTTACTTTCTAAGCCTAAATCCACAAACAAAAACCTCAAAAAATTAGCCAAATCCCCTAGATCGGAAAAATAAGAAAACAAAAAAAAACCAACCTTTTGCGTTTTTGGTTTCGGATTTGCCTGTTTCTCTCGTTCCCCTTCTCTGTTCTGGTTCGTTTTTTTTGAAGAAAAGGTATGAGATTGTTTTTTTTGTTTTGATTTGCAAAAGAAAAGAAAAAAAGTAATATTTTATGTTCTGGATTTTTGTTGTTGTTTTTTCTTTTTTTTTTCTGTTTTTGGTTCTGGATTTTGGTTGTGGTTGTGTTTCGATTTTTTTTGGTTCTGGATTTGTTGTTTTTCGATTCTTTGCTGAGCAAAAATTAGTGTCTTTTGTTCATTAATTGATGTTCACTATATACACAAATTTGAGGTCTCTGATACCCTCTGGACTAAGCCAAAACCTGGATAAAATTTGCAATTTGGGACAAAAGGACACTGATTCTGCAGAAAAAAGTTGTTGTAACGTGTTGGAAGAAAAGTTGACTTTTGCCAATTTTTGATTTTTTAATTAAAAAAAAGAAGAAAAAAACAGAAATAACTAATTAAATAATTATTAATAATAATAATAAAACAAAAAATGAATAAATAAAATAAATAAATAAAGGGAAACGGAAGATGCAGCCACGCTGCTTCTTCTTCTTTTTATATTTTTGTTTTTATTTTAATAAAAAATAATAAAAATAATGATAAAGATGATGATAATAATAATAATAATAATAATAATAATAATAATAATAAAATAAAGATAAATACAAAAGAACAATGAGTTATTTTAAAATACCTCTCTGCCGAAAATTTTCTCGAATCTCGAAGCAAATTTTTTTTTAAAACATATATGTCGAAATTTCTTGAAAAAGTGGCAATTATTCAGGACTAAAAATGTGACTTGCAAAAATAATGTGAGTCAAAAAATGGGGTATGACAACTACATACTTCTTATCAGGGTCAGGAATTACTAACACCGGAGCACTGGTCAGCTTTTGTTTTAACAAGTTAAAACTATTCTCGCATAACTCGTCCCAAACAAACGCAGCTCCTTTTCTAGTCAACCGGGTTAACGGTAGCGCTATCTCCGAAAATCCCAAAATGAATCTTCGATAATAGCCTGCTAAACCAAGGAAACTTCTTACTTCTGAAACAGTTCTAGGCCTTTCCCAATTAAGCACCGCTTCTACTTTGGATGGATCAACAAATACACCGCCTTGTGATATTACATGACCCAGAAACTTAACTTCGGAAAGCCAAAACTCACACTTACTGAATTTGGCATAAAGTTGCTTGTCTCTCAGAATATTAAGAACAATCCTCAGATGCTCTGCATGCTCTTGAGGATCCTTAGAGTAGATCAGAATATCATCAATGAAAATTACCACAAACTTATCAAGATAAGGCTGAAAGATTCTGTTCATGTAATCCATGAATACTGCTGGAGCATTGGTCAGACCAAACGGCATAACCAAAAATTCATAATGACCATAACGAGTCCTGAAAGCAGTTTTGGACACGTCAGAGGTCCTGATACGAATCTGATGATACCCGGATCTAAGATCAATCTTGGAAAAGATAGTAGCTCCTCTGAGTTGATCTAACAGATCGTCAATACGAGGTAACAGATACTTGTTTTTAATAGTAACTTTATTGAGCTGACGATAGTCAATACACAACCGCATTGTACCGTCCTTCTTTTTCACTAACAGAACCGGAGCACCCCAAGGTGAGACACTCGGACGAATGAAATGCTTCTGCAACAACTCTTCAAGTTGAGATTTCAATTCTCGGAGTTCAAGAGGGGACATTCTATATGGTGCAACAGAAATAGGCTGAGATCCTGGGACAAGATCAATTGAGAACTCAATTTCTCTTTCTGGTGGTAAACTATTTATCTCTTCTGGAAACATATCTAGATATTCCCTGACAATCGGAATATCACTGGGGCTTAAACTGGACTCTGAACTTATAGTGAACATAATACTGAAACATTTGTTCTTTGCACCGAGATACTGGATTAACTGATGAGTGTTCTGCAACAGAGCAGTCAGGGCTCTACTCTCTGCATTAGGATCAATAGGAACATAGAGATTCTTTTCCGCACAGCCTATGTACACAGTGTTGGCAGAGAGCCAATCCATGCCTAGTACTATGTCCATATCTTTCAATGGTAAACAAATCAGATCAACATGATAGATTTTTCCTTCGACGCTAACAGGACAGTTTTGACATACCCTCTTGGATACAACCCTGCCACCCGTAGCAACGGCGACAGACATGGGAGGAAGTAAAGAAGTCGAAGATAAACCCAATCTCATCACACATTCAACAGAGATAAAAGAATTTGTAACTCCACAATCAAACAATACAACAACCTCAGATTGACCCAAGTGACAAACATCAATAATTAAGGCATTATTACCTCTAGCTTGTTCACCATCAAGAGAATACACTCGACCCTTGCTCCTTGTAGTTCCACTCGAACCTCCGGAACCGTGCAACTTTGGACATTCATTCTTATAGTGATCGGGTTGTTTGCAGTGGAAACATACACCCTTTCCCTTCATACATTCTCCATGATGGAACATTCCACATTCTGGACATGCTGGGTGTGATCTCTGGGGAACATTTTGTTTTCCCTTCTGCAGAGAACCCCTTGGCTTCAGTTGCTCCTTATATTTTCCCGAATCACGTCTCTTTTGGTTCACCTCAAACCTTTCTTTTCTCACTGCTTCAAGGCTAGACTCGGCGTGATAGCTTTTCTGAATCAACTCACCAAGACTGGCCACTTGCTGCATAGATACATCATGCGCAATATCAGCTCTCAACCCGAAACGATACTTCTTAATTTTCCACGCCTCGGTAGGAGCATCGTCACCATCCGCCACATACCGCACTAACTCGTTAAACTTAGTTGTATACTCCGCCACAGACTTACCTACTTGCTTAAGTTCAATCAGTTCCCGTTCCATTGACATCCTATAGCTCTCGGGAATGTAATGGTCGATGAAGAGACGACTGAAATTAGCCCATGTCATCTCCATCTGACTTGCAGTCATGTAAGCTCTAACACCTTCCCACCAATCACAAGCCGCTCCGCGAAGGAACCTTGTTGCGAACGTAACTTTTTCCATAATCCCACTCATTCTCTGAATCCATTCTCTTGCAACCGAAGGAACATATTCTCCAACGAACTCAGGAGGATTCATCCGACAAAACTCCCTGAACGCTGCACTTCCCGTGTCCTGAGTCTGTGCATTGCCCATTTGTTGTTGGAACATCATCATTTCCTCATGACGTTGGGCTTCTTGAGCTTGAAATTGTTATTGCTGGTGCATCATATGTGCCCACATATTTGCATTCGGATCGGAATATTGATACTGAGGTTGAACTTCCTCCTCTGCCACATTCCTTCGTGGCCTACCGCGTCCTCCTGGTGCTTCCGACATACTACTCTATCTGTCATAATCAAATTGAGTTAGCTAGGCTCAAGTGATACAACATGTAGAATAAATGTAAGACATCCCTAGAGTACGCATTTAGAATGTACTTTATACTTATGACTCTGGCACGGTCTGAATCGACCTGCTCTGATACCAATTATAACACCCCATAATACATTGTCTAGAATATATTACAAAGTCCATAATTAAATACCGAGTACATTAAGTTTACAAGTACATAGAGTGTTGATTAAGCACACGCAGATGCTAAAGTACGATATATTACAACACAGCGGAAAGAAATAGACTGAAACATAATGACTAAACATCCTAAAACTCGAACACCACGCCCATGAACATGCTAACTACTCCGCAGCTTGCTTGCCACGGTCATCCTGAGTACCTGAAACATGAACGGGGGGGGGGGGGGGGGGGGCAAGACTACTAAGTCTTGTGGATTCTACTACCCGGGGTAACCTGCACGTCAGTCCTCACGCAATATACAGCGCATCTCATATATGTGTGTGTATATATATATATATATATAAACAAGAAATATGGTGTAACACAAAGAATTATCTAAATTCATTTTAGCTCCGCAAGGACACTCTGAGTTGATCCGGTCTCAGAGAGCCTCACACTCCTCCGCACCAATCCTCGTGGACATAAGCACTATGGTACGGAGCCTCCGGCATCACAATTATTATATTAATAACTTTTTACTCCGGATTCCTCGAATCCCTGTAGTGGTGTACAGAAGACAATCCACTTGCTCTCTCGACTGACATGTATAATAGCTAGAGTTTCAACATCTACCAATATATCCCAATCCCGGGGAAAACTAACTTAGTTCATAACCTAAGTTAAATGATACCCTTTCCCTAAACGTGCAATCAACATATTATTATTATTACCATATATTACCAATGAATTATAGACTAGGAAGGATAAGGGTTTAAAACCAAATTAAGTTTCAAAAACTAAAACAGATGGCTGAAATCCTGTCATGTTCGCTTAGCGACGGCTGGCGACCACTAGCGAACCAAGTCAGAAGGTTCTGGCCAGCTAGCGAGCGCCAGCGACCAAAACCTGCAAACCTAGTTGCACATTCGCCAGCTGCTCGCTTAGCGAGCAACACGGGATTTCTTCTCTGTTATGCAGAAATCAATGAAAACCAGAAAAATTCCCAAGTCCTATACACAACCAGTCCAGCCATTAATAATGTAATGTAACAACAATCAATATGGAGAGGGTTTTGGGAGTTAAACTCCTCTCATACACAAATTACATTTCCCTAAACCTATGTTCTCATGCAAAGTTTATTGTGGGAAATTTCTAACTACACTAACCTAAGAACCCACCTCAATTTGAAGCTTGATTCTTTGGCTAGAACTTGTTTACAGTTTGAATGGCTAGGGTCAGCTCCTCTTTGAGCTGCAGTGTTGAAATCCAATTCCTATAACATCACAAATCCACAAATCAACATGTTTCCAACACATGTATTGTGGAGAACAGCAATGTGAGTTTAGAATTGGTAAACTTAGAGAACGAATTTGAATTGAGGAAAGGAAGGGTTTGGAGAATTTGAACTTACCAATGATTCTAACACAACCTAATGCACACAATCCTCCATTTGCATGTTAATTTGGGTTGATTTTGAGAGAATGAAGTTATGATGATGGTAGTGTGTTCTTGTTGTTGTTTGGCGTGAGAGAGAGAAGAAGGATTAGTTGCTGAGTTTTCTTCAATCAAAAGAGACAACAAATAAAGTAGTGTTGTGAGGTGTGGAGGTGTGTCATGGTTGGATCAAGCTAAAGGGACACATGTCTAAGCATTGCCATGACACTCTCAAGGTGGTACAACACATTACTAGCCTTGTAGTATTCCACCACTATACCTTAATGGGTTCCTACTACTACTAGTGCTAACCCTTAACATGTGATCTTTAGTAAAAATACCCTTTATAGTATATAATACTAACGTAAAGAATGGGAATGTTACAGAATCGATTTTTAAAAAATAATCAAAAATCTGATTTGATCCAGAGGTTTTACATAATGACATCCAAATACATCCAATAAAATTTGGTTTTGTGAAATTTTCGATTTTTTGCATCGATTTGCAGTTTAAATTTTGATGGGTTTAGATTTGAAAACTCCTAACAATAACTAATCATTGTTTAAAAAGTTGTGAGATACACAAAATAACGGGAAATAAAATGAAATTAAGGCAAGAAAAAAGAAGTAAAAAGTATGTAAATTTATGAGTGATGATGCTTTTTTTTTTGTTTACAAATGTTGGCAATGAGAATCGAACTTAAGATCTCATGCATGCTACCTGAACCTCTCGGAACTACCAAATCTAGTGGCTTAGTGAGGATGCTTTTAGAGAAGAGGAATTGAGGAAATCCAATCCTTGTCAAATTTTAATTGAATAATAATCAATTTTTAAAAGAAATTATTTTATTTTTTTACCGATAAATATACATTCTGTGTTGGGAAATTTAAATTCTTATTCTACTCGTAGTCTAATGAATTTTGAATAAATTCACTTTTTTTTCTTGATAATAATTAATTCTCTTTTTTAAATACCAAATTTAAATAGCCAACCAATTATTTTTAGTGAATGTATTTTTCAAAAACAAATTGGGAAAGTGTAAATTACATGATGAATATAACATATATATAACATATCGTACTTAATTTGTTTTTTGACTAGCGTATCATACATAATAAAAATGAACATGTACAAAAAGATAAGGAAGATCAATATTGTACACGTGTGCTTTTTTTAAGGATAAGTTTCAATATTTGTGTATAAATAAGCACTTGTGATTTAATACACCACATCAAATTTAACTGGTGTTCTTTCTTTGTTAAAAAAAACTAGTGTTCTTTCTTTGCACACAACATTTTTTTGTAATAATGGAAGGATCATTGAAATCGGTACTGAGTTTTGTGATATTTTTGTTTGCTATAGTGATAAGCCTAATGGGAAGTGCATATGGCACACAATCAAGAACTGGTGTTGAAGATGCACAAGTGCCTGCTTGCTACTTCTTATGCCTTTTTAACCCAGAATGTTGCCCCCCAGCTCCTGGTCTTAAACGTTAAATTTATGTTTCTCTTTATTTTGTTTAAAATAATACTATTGAGTCTGAGAAAGACTCATCTCATTTGTAATAATTGAATTATATGATAAAATAAAGAAATTATTACTCTTTTTATCTTTCATTATTTCAATTGGAAACAATCTGCATAAAAGATTAGGTTACTCGCTTATTGAATAGTCATAATTCCACACATCATTGGTATATTAAAGTTTTGGTTGCAGAGGCCGGAAGCACTTCTTTCTAAGGAATACATAATTGACCATTGTCCGATATTAATGATAATATTCACAGGTGATTTCCATCTAAACGCACAACAATTATAAATATTTTATATTTATATCATGAGAAAATAGATCGGTTGTAATCAAGGTAATCAAAACTGGACAGGAAATTGAAAAGGTATAGGTATCGATTTAAGGTTTAAAGATCTTACCGCGTTCAACCTTGGTTCAATCGGATTTAATTAAATAATATTTCTTTATTATAATATTTTTAATTTAAAACAGACATAGTAAGTAATTGAGCAAAAAAAGATGTTTTTTTTATAATAGCAAAAAAAGTATGTTGAAACAATGATAAAAAAAAAAAACTAAAATGTTGACAATTAAGTTTTTTTTTTTAATAACTTATGATGTAGAATAAATTTACAAAAATGATATGGGCTTCTCATGTAAGTTGTAAGCCCAACCATCATTCCATCATTAAACCTTAATATATAAGTTACAACAACTTTTTAATCTTTGCGAGATAGAAATTAGCAGGCTAAAGCCACCTACTCAATTCTCCAAATCTCTCTACCTCTGTACTTTTTCTTCTTTGAATTTTTATTTCTTCTTTTTACATCTTATAATGATAAAACAAGAATACATCACCATGGATCACAAATCTTGAAATTTCCAAGTTCAATAAATTAGTTTTCCACGCACCTAATCCATACATATTCTTGATGATTTAATTGAAAATTAATAGTTGAGATTAAAATTAAATTCTTGTCAGATGGGAACATATTAAGAAGAAAGGGAAAAAATTTCATCTTTTATTGAAATAGAGTTAGCTGTTTGTTCTTTTCACGTTTAAAAGAGTGGTGTTTGTTCCTCTTCCTTGTGTGTTTAATCTTTCTTATTTAAAAAATAATTATAATAATTGAAACAAAAATTTAAAAAATAAAATTAAATAAAACCCGCCGAACCGTCTAGACCGATCGGTTTTCGGTTTTTACCATTTCAATGTCAGTTTACACGTTTTTTTTTACGGTTTGCTTGCACACTGCTTTTAAGCACTGATCGGACCGACTATAGGTCTGGTTCCTGGCTCGACCGGTTTTATCGGCTGTTCCAATTCAGTTTTTGGTCCGTTTTCGCTCCTTTCTTCAATTTGTTCACTTTTTTATCTGTTTATATAAAATACCAGGAGTTAGTAACGATTCATAAAATAAAACTTCGAGAATGAAATAAAAATAATTGAAATATTATATTAATTTAACTAGATAAATAGCACATTTTCCGGTGTATCAGCTACAAATGTGATAATTGAGCGATCAAAATTTCAATTTTTGACTAAAAATTGATATCTCCTAAATAAACAACTAATTATCAAATTGTAAAAAATTTGATTAAATTAAAGTAATAATTAGTATTAACAAAATTAAAAACTAATAAATAATAGATAAATATAATATATCTTATTAATAAAAATATAAATAAATATTAAAATATATGTATGTTGTTTGAATCGATTTTTAAAAAATAATCAAAAATCTAATTTGATCCAGAGGTTTTACATAATGACATCCAAATACATCCAATAAAATTTGGTTTTGTGAAATTTTAGATTTTTTGCATGGATTTGCTGTTTAAATTTTGATGGGTTTAGATTTGAAAACTCCTAACAATAACTAATCATTGTTTAAAAAGTTGTGAGATACAAAATAACGGGAAATAAAATGAAATTAAGGCAAGAAAAAAGAAGTAAAAAGTATTTAAATTAACTCTCGCAACTACCAAATCTAGTGGCTTAGTGAGGATGAAGATGAAAAACACAAGAAGGGGGGTTGAATTGTGTTTTGAAAAATTAACTCTTTTCTTCGAGAGTAGATTGAAATGCAGCGGATATGAGAAGATAGACAAAACACAAAACGCAAATGAGACAATGAGAGAGAGAGAGAGAGAGAGAAAGCACACACAGAAATTTTATACTGGTTCCTCTCACAAAACGAGAGTAGTCCAATTCCCTTGCACTTCCAAGGGATTTTACTATAATCACAAAGATTACACAACTAATGCTCAAGCACACAAGCAAGAGACTTCCTTGCTCTAGGTCACACAAGACAAAGAGACTTCCTTGCTCTAATCACACAAGATCAGAGACTTCTTTGCTTAAGCACACAAGCTTAAGACTTCCTTGCTCAAGTCACACAAGACAAGAGACTTCCTTGCTCTAATCACACAAGATCAGAGACTTTACAAACTAACTTAATACACAGATTAAGTAGGACTGAAAGTTCTAAGCAAGACTCTCTAAACACTAAGTTCATAGTCTACAATATCAAAAGATATTTTACTTAGAAGATTACACTAGAAAGAATAACAACAGTTTACAGCTTGAATACAATTTGAATCTTTCTGAGTTTAGATGATCTTCCAGTAGTCTTCTCTCTATCAGGATGTCTTCTATTTATACTCTAGGTATAAAGACGTTGAGAAAGGACAGTTGGTTGTACACTCTTCTTTTTGTTGACAAGATCGTTGTACTATTTCATTAGTTATGAGCTGTCTTCCTTCAGAGAGTGTTCTTCAGAATCTGATGATATCATTTCTTTGATCTTCTGAAGATGTAGGCAAGCTTCAGACTGTGTTTCTTTCTTTGGCCTCTGAAGCTTCTTGCCTCTCAGAGCCTTAACACTTCAGATTGTGTCCTTCAGATGCTCAAATGATGATCTACGTGGATGAGATTTTTACTTTGTTCCTGCACACTTGATCATTCATTAGTAATACCAATTGTCCATTTAATACATTGTTATCATCAAAACTTAGGGTGTTTTATAATTAAAACTCATTTTGTTCCAACAATCTCCCCCTTTTTGATGATGACAAACATAAGTATTAAATACAATTGTTTTTTGATTAATTTAATTATGTCAACATCAGGTTGTTGAGGTTTGTAAGCTCCCCCTGTGTCTGATAAACCATTAGGGTTAGGTTTGCAAGCTCCCCCTAAGTTTTATCCATAATTAAGTTGAATTAGTATAAGAGCAATTTGATAAACTTGATTGTATCTACATACTTAACTCTCAGAGTGTGAGGTTTGCAAGCTCAACTCCTGAGTTTGATAAAAATAACTAAGAGCACAATCTTAACTACCTTCATCTATGCAAACACAATTATGTTTATTAATTTGCTCTCCTTATCAATTAAGTTTATAAATATTTAGCAAACAAAAAATAAAGCTTAGATTCTTATTTAAGACAGTTTCAGATTCTTATGAGAGTAGATATTAAAAAAATACACTACTGACACAATTGTACAACTAAAATACCCCCCCTTTTGTCATCAGCAAAAAGTTTTTAAACAAACAGTGAAAAGAAAACAAAAGGTGAAAAACAAGAATCCTAAGGGTGTTTGGACAAGTAGAGAGTGAGAAGCTGTTGAGCCTTCCTTGCAGATGCCCCTGAGTATGCTACCAGCTCTAGAAGCTTATCCTCTTGTTCATCAAGCGTTTGTTTTATTATGTGTAGAACCCTTGCTGTCAAGTCTGAATTGTCTTCTTCTGGCTGTTCCACAAGTGGTGCAGAGACTGGTTGACTTGGACCACTAGGTGAACGACTCACATGATCATCTGGTACATCAATTCTATCATTTATTGCAACTGCAGTATCTAAAAGCATCTCAGGTGATGAAGATTTGTGAGAGTCTGATGGAATTGATTTGGGTTGTTCAGATGATATGTCATTTGATGGTTCAGAGGTTTCACGGATTGGAGAAACTCTAAAAGATGTCTCTTTCAGAATCTCTTCCTCAGTAAGAATTTTGGGTGATGACTGAGGGATGACAATATTGGATGGCTCAGCTGTTTCCTCCTCAGGAATATGCTTAGCTCTGGAAGAAAATTGTGCAAAGCTAGCCATAATGTCATCAAATGAGGAGTCAGAAGGCTCTGACTCAGAGTCTGAAATTTGGACATATTCAGGTTCAGAGGGTGTTGGATAGATGGTGTTTAGGGGTTGGACATGTTCTAGGATAGATGCTTCAGATATTTAATTGCAATAATTAAAAGAATGATTAGTACCTGTATCTGATCGTTGTCTCTTTTTTCCCCTAGTGATGCAATGCTTTGTGCGAGATCTTTTGAGAATTTTTGCACTTAGCAAGTCTTTCACAGTAGGTTCTGCAGCCACGGGCTCTTCATCAACTTGCTCTTCAACCATAGTTTCTTCAACCTCTGGATGATCATCCTCTGACCTATTAACTGAAGCTTCTGCCATGGGTGGTTCCCCAACCATTATATCTTCTTCATAGTCACTGAACACCTCTTCCTTAACTGCTCTCATGATTTGTGCAAAAGTTGGACCATCACCTCTTCCAATGTCCTTATGAGTGACTGTGATTCCTCTTTCCTTCATTAATCTCATGTACTCCAAAATGACTTCAGGAGGTTCATTATCAAATATGAAGGCGTCACTTGTAGGCTTGAATTTTGTCTTATTTATCAGAAGAGGCTTTTGAGGATAAATAAGCTTGCCTGATTTCCTCAAACGCAGACTCACCAAGACTTTAGCATCAAGAATGGGAGCTCTAACTTGTTCAAGGTCTTCAGACACCCCAGCAAGCATGAATCTATCAGGAAGACCAAGTTGCTCAAAGATGGAGCTTAAGAGCCTTGGATGAGAGATCAACTTGGAAGGATTGTCAAACTTCTGAGCCTCACAAATTGTCTCACATAGATGTTGAAAGATGTAAGCAGGTAGATTCATTTTCCTTTTTTGTGGAGAGGAAGTAGATAAAGTGTCTCTGATCCCAATTCATAGAATCACTGCCAGTATCCCTTGGGAGAAATGAGGAGAATACAATCTTAGCAAGAACCTTTTCGCGATCATTCAGATGACTAACTTTATTGAACAACTTCTGATCCTTGAAACAAAGTCTGGCCATATCATTGAGGTACACTGACTTTCTTCCAGACGCTGCAGTATAGAGCCTTACCATTCCAGTGATGGGAAGATTCATTATCTTGGCCAAATTGCTTCTTGTCAAAATGACTTGAAAGCCTCCAACACTAGAGCGAATCTCTGTTTCAGTAAATTTCCTCAGACCCAATTCCTCTCTTGATTTTCCTTTATTTTCACTTGGGTTCTGATCAATTACTCTTTGAAGTTCAGCATTAGCATCTACCAAAGTCACAACTTCACTCTTTCTCCATAAGTCAAACACTAAATTGGAGTATATAGGTCCATTAAGCATATCCAAGTAGTGCCCCCAGCCTTGTGCAGTGAAGAATTCCTTGTAGTCATGTCCATTGACTTTTAAGGCCTCAAAGTCTATTGGTTTTTCCATAACCAATTTACTTTCTTCAAAACGAAGATCCATAGTGGCATCTTTAAGATAAGAGTCCTGAGCGTAGATGTTTATTGGAATGTCCTCTGGGAATCTTGGAACAGAAGATGAACTTGCCATTGTTGAGGTTAACGAACAGGGTTTTGCTAATATGAGGGAGGAAGAAAGTGTTCTGGGTTTTAGAAGAAAGGTGTGGGATGTGAAAGTGAACTTGTGCGAAAATGAGTAAAGTGATTTTGAAAAACTCTTGTAAAACAATGATGAGGGAGTACATTCGTTGCAATAAAGAATTTCGTCATAAACTGCCTTTACTCTAACCAATCACAGACTAAGAGTAAAGACAAATTAATTAACACGTGTACTCCACATGGTTAAACACTCCAGGGTTTAAAGATTTTCAGCGTCTGAAGACCTTTCAGAGTTCAGAGGCTGAATCCGCGATTTTGTTATTCAGAGCTTGATGTCTTCAGAGACCAAAATCATGTTCAGATGTCTTTTGATAAAGTCTAGTCTTTCAACTGCTAAGGGTTTTGTAAATATATCAGCTCATTGTCTTTCAGTTTCAATGTGTTGAATATTTACACTACCCTTCTGAACAAGGTCTCTTATAAAATGATGTTTAATTTCAATATGTTTAGCTCTTGAATGCAAAATTGGGTTTTTAGAAAGTTGAATAGCTGCAGTGTTATCACAGAAAAGTGGCATATTGTGACTATTAACTTTGTAATCCTCTAACTGATATCTCATCCAGAGTAGTTGTGTACAACACTTGGCTGCTGATATGTATTCTGCTTCTGCTGTAGACAAAGCTATAGTAGTTTGTCTTTTGCTAGCCCAAGATATGAGATTTTCTCCCACGAATTGACAATTGCCACTTGTGGATTTCCTTTCTATCTTGTCTCCAGCAAAGTCAGCATCACAGAATCCTATCAACTTATAATCACTTGTTTTCTTATAAAATAATCCAAGATTTCTGGTTCCCTTCAGATATCTAAAGATTCTCTTTACAGCAGTGAGATGAGATTCTCTAGGATCTGATTGGAATCTAGCACACAAACATACACTAAATAGAATATCAGGCCTTGATGCAGTTAGGTAAAGTAAAGAACCTATCATACCTCTGTATAATTTCTGATCTATTTTGCCTTCTGAATCATCCTTGTTGAGACTACTTGTTGGATGCATTGGTGTTGTCATTGGCTTGCAATCCTCCATGTTGAATTTCTTCAGCAGCTCCTTTGTATATTTGGTCTGATGAATGTAGGTTCCATCTTTGTTCTGGTTGATTTGGATTCCCCGAAAGAATTTTAGCTCTCCCATCATGCTCATTTCAAATTCTTCCTGCATAATCTTAGAAAATTCTTTACACAAAGATGGATTAGCAGATCCAAAAATAATATCATCAACTTAAATTTGAATGATTAGACTGCCATTCTTAAATGTTTTACTAAAGAGAGTATTGTCAACTTGACCTTTTTGAAAACCTTTTTCAACTAAGAAATTGCTTAGTCTTTCATACCAAGCTCTGGGAGCTTGTTTCAGACCATAAAGAGATTTCTTTAACTTAAAAACATGGTCAGGATGTGAGTCATCCTCAAAACCAGGAGGTTGTTTGACATATACTTCTTCAGAGATGTACCCATTTAAGAATGCGCTTTTAACATCCATTTGATACAAAACAATATTGTGATGATTAGCATAGGAAAGAAGTAATCTAATAGCTTCAAGTCTAGCAACTGGAGCAAATGTTTCAGTGTAGTCAATTCCCTCTTGTTGACTATACCCTTGAGCTACTAGTCTTGCCTTATTACGAACAACTTCTCCTTGTTCATTTAACTTGTTTCTGTAGACCCATTTTGTTCCAATGATATTCTTCTTAGAAGGTTTGGGTACTAAGCTCCATACTTCATTTCTTTCAAACTGGTTTAGCTCTTCTTGCATTGCTACAATCCATGCATCATCAGCTAGTGCTTCATCAGTTGAACTTAGTTCCACTAAGGAGATCAATCCAATTAATGAGTCTTCATTTCTGAAGCTTGATCTGGTTTTCCTTGGACTGTCCTTGTTTCCCAAGATTAGCTCTTCTGGATGAGAGGATTTGTATTTGAAAGATTGTTTTGATTGTTCAACTCTGCTTGGACTGCTTCTGATAAGTTCTGATACTGGGTGATCTTCAGAGTCCAAGGTTTCAGGAGTTGAATTTGTTTCTTCAGTGGTTGGTTGAGATGGTCCTGATATTTCTTCAGGTTCTGATTCTTCATCATCTGATAGTTGTATATCTGCAAAGTTCTCAACTAGCTCTGACAATTTGGCAGACTGCTTGTCATCAAATTTTATGTGCATACTTTCTTCCACTGTATGAGTTTCAGAATTATACACTCTGTATGCTTTTGAGCATTCAGAATATCCAATAAAGATAGCCTTATAAGCTTTAGCATCAAATTTCTTCAGATGAACTTTTGTATTAAGAATGTAACATGTACAACCAAATTGATGAAAATAGGATACACTAGGTTTCTTTCCCTTAAATAGTTCATATGTTGTCTTATTCAAAATAGGTCTAATATAAATTCTATTTTGAACATAACATGTTGTGTTTACAGCCTCTGCCCACAGATACTTTGCAATGTTAGTCTCATGCATCATGGTTCTGGCCATTTCTTGCAGAGTTCTATTCTTTCTCTCTACAACTCCATTTTGCTGTGGAGTTCTAGGAGAAGAAAACTCATGTAAGATGCCATATTTTTCACAAAAGTTTTCAAACATTTCATTTTCAAATTCACCACCATGATCACTTCTAACTTTTAAAATGTGTAAACCTTTTTCTTTTTGTATCTGTGTGCAGAAACTACTAAAGACATCATATGCATCATCTTTATTTCTGAGGAATTTAACCCAAGTCCATCTACTGTAATCATTAACAATGACTAGTCCATATTTCTTCCCATTGATTGAGGCTGTACTTACAGGACCAAACAAATCAATGTGAAGCAGCTCTAAGGGCCTAGAGGTAGAGACAACATGTTTAGGTTTAAAAGAAGTTTTCACACTCTTTCCTATTTGGCAGGATCCACAAAGAGCATCTGAGTGATAGTGTAGCTTAGGTAGGCCTCTTACAAGGTCAAGTTTGCTAAGCTTAGAGATTAACCTCCAGTTAGCATGGCCTAACCTCTTATGCCATACCCATTTCTCTTCACTCAGAGTTAGCAAGCATTTTACTTCTTGGTCTGCCAAATCAGAAAGATTTATTTTAAATACATTTCCTATTCTCTTGCCTTTGAACAATACAGACTTGTCAGATTCTCTAATTACAGTACATAGTCCTTTATCAAAGTTAACCACAAACCCATTGTCACAAAATTGACTGATGCTAAATAGGTTGTGTTTAAGTCCTTCTACAAACCAAACATTGTTAATTAAAAGGGAGGAGTTACCTACAATACTTGTACCTTTGATCTTGCCTTTTTGGTTTCCTCCAAAGCCAATTGTTCCACCATCTTCAAGTTTCAATGATGTGAACAATTTCTTATTACCAGTCATGTGCCTTGAACATCCACTATCCAGATACCATGATTGATTACCATTTTCTTTCAGTCTGGATAGCTGTAGAATAAACAAGGTCAATCATTGTAATAATATCCTTCACATTCATTGTGAAGTTCTCTCCAATAATCATTTGCTTTATCCACTTCAGCAGCTCTGGAAGTAAAGTAATGTTTTGGAACATAAGCTTTTCTTCCACAGCTGATCACTTGCTTCCATTCATCTGATTTGAAATGATTTTTCCTACAATGAAAATCTGAATAGTAGACAATTTTACACTTTGGTACCCATTGTTTTCTGGGTCCAGTTTGGTTAGTTCTATAACCTTTAGTTCTTCCTTGCCTCTGTGAAAAGTTTTGTGGACTATTAAAGAATTTCCTTTGAAAATTTGGTCTTTGAAAATTGACCCTCTTAGTCCATTGATTTTGAAATCTAGGCTTTGATTGATAATCACTATAGGACCTAGGTTGCTTTTCTAATCTAGGATTAGTTTTGCTTACCAGAGTCTTATGTTGATTACTTATCATCAGCTTGGTTTGTTTTAGAGTCTGATTGGATGAGCTTTTGAGTCCCAAAGTTTTCAGAGTCTTAGACTTGATAGTCTCAGGTTCTGAATACTTAGGTCCTGAGTTGCTCTCTTTGAGGTTCTGAGAAACAACCTCTTATGTAACTTCAGAGCTTGTCTTGCAGACCCTAGAGATACCTTCAGAGTCTGAAACAGCCATAGCTTTGCCTTTGTTTTTCTCAGGCACAAAGGTTGAATAGAGATTATCAGGAATATCATTTAAACAAATATAAGGATTTTGTTTCCCATATGATTTACCATATGAGTAACCGATTCCTTCACCTACATTTTTACAAACATTATAAATCATGGACGCCATTTTACTTTTGTTGACGTTCGGATGAACAAACTCCTGAAGAGCAACCTCATGCTCATCAGTAGGTTTGTTACATCTTGTGCACCCATTTTCAAGTTCTTCAATTTTGATTAAAGAATTTTTATATAGAGCTTGAAAATGTTCAGCTTTCTTTGCTAGCTCATCCTTTTGTATTTTTAAAATTTTTAGTTTAGAGGATGATTCAGCAAACTTGCTTAGAGACATACCAAGGTAGGTTAAGAGTTGTTCCTTAGAATAATTTAGAAATACCTGTTTAGATTCATCAGAGTCTGATCCATCAGAGTCTGATCCTTCAGAGTTTCCATCAGCTGTAGCCATCAGAGCCATATTTGCTTCTTCATCATCACTGTCCGAGGATGTTTCCAGGTCTTCAAACGTTGCCATTAAGCTCTTCTGGAATCTCCTCTTGTAGCTACTGAACTTCTTGTTTTTGTCCTTTGATGAAGCTTCAGGACATTCAGGAATGAAATGTCCTGGTTTGTTACACTTGAAGCAATTCTTCTCTTCTCTGCTGGGAGTGTTCCTTGAACTATTTCCTTTATGACTCTTACTCATCCTTGCCCACTTTTGAAAGTTTCTGGTGAACATAGCAAATTCTTCATCTTCTTCTTCTTCTTGATCATCTGAAGAAGAATCCTCCTCAACCTCCAGAGTTTTAGCCTTGAAAGTTTTTGAAGATTTCTTGGTTGAAGTTAAGGCTACTGATCTTTCCTTCTTCTTCACTGCATCAGCATTCAATACCATCTCATGGCTCTTGAGATTGCTGATAAGTGATTCAAGAGAGATTGTCTCAAGATCCTTAGCTTCCTCAATAGCTGTGAGCTTAGGTCTCCATTTGTCAGTCAAGCTGTTTAGGATCTTCCACACATGATCAGAGGTTGTATAACTTTTCTTCAGAATCCCGAGGTTAGACACCAGAGTCTGAAATCTGGAAAACATGGTTTCAATGTCTTCATCAGGTTTCATGGTAAAAATCTCATACTGCTGAACCAGTAGTCTTGCTTTGGCATTCTGAACTTGCTTATTACCATCATAGTTTGAGCAAAGAGAGTCATACATAGCTTTAGTTGTAGATCTATCCATTATTTTGGTATATTCATCATGAGATATTGCTGACATCATGATTTGTTTGACTTTGTTGTGTTTAGAAAACATCTTGTTCTCAGCAGATAGAGCTCTTTTCTGAGCTATAGTAATCTTACCATCAGATCCTATTCCATCAATAGGTACTCCTTCTTCTATCAGGTCCCAAAGCTCATCATCAATTCCATTGACATAGTGGTAAATGCTATCTTTCCACCATTCAAATCTTAGAGCATCACCACTAAAGATTGGAACCTTTTTATTGTTGGAATCATGATTAGATGCTGAAGAGGTAGAAGTCATGTTGTCGTAGGTGTATTGAACTTGAGATAGATCTGAAGCAGTAGACGTAGGTATAGATGTGGCTTCCCCAGACAAACAGTGTTTTTCAAATATCTTTTAATGTCTCACTATGAAGTGATTAAAAAACAGAACCGGAGCTCTTGATACCAATTGAAGATGAAAAACACAAGAAGGGGGGTTGAATTGTGTTTTGAAAAATTAACTCTTTTCTTTGAGAGTAGATTGAAATGCAGCGGATATGAGAAGATAGACAAAACACAAAACGCAAATGAGACAATGAGAGAGAGAGAGACAGAAAGCACACGCATAAATTTTATACTGGTTCCTCTCACAAAACGAGAGTAGTACAGTCCCCTTGCACGTCCAAGGGATTTTACTATAATCACAAAGATTACACAACTAATGCTCAAGCACACAAGCAAGAGAGACTTCCTTTCTCTAATCACACAAGATCAGAGACTTCCTTGCTTAAGCACACAAGCTTAAGACTTCCTTGCTCAAGTCACACAAGACAAGAGACTTCCTTGCTCTAATCACACAAGATCAGAGACTTTACAAACTAACTTAATACACAGATTAAGTAGGACTGAAAGTTCTAAGCAAGACTCTCTAAACACTAAGTTCAATGTTTACAATATCAAAAGATATTTTACTTAGAAGATTACACTAGAAAGAATAACAACAGTTCACAGCTTGAATACAATTTGAATCTTTCTGAGTTCAGATGATCTTCCAGTAGTCTTCTCTCTATCAGGATGTCTTCTATTTATACTCTAGGTATAAAGACGTTGAGAAAGGACCGTTGGTTGTACACTGTTCTTTTTGTTGACAAGATCGTTGTACTATTTCATTAGTTATGAGTTGTCTTCCTTCAGAGAGTGTTCTTCAGAATCTGATGATATCATTTCTTTGATCTTCTGAAGATGTACGCAAGCTTCAGACTGTGTTTCTTTCTTTGGCCTATGAGGACTTCTTCAAAGGCTCTGAAGCTTCTTGCTTCTCAGAGCCTTAACACTTCAGACTGTGTCCTTCAGATGCTCAAATGATGATCTACGTGGATGAGATTTTTACTTTGTTCATGCACACTAGATCATTCATTAGTAATACCAATTGTCCATTTAATACATTGTTATCATCAAAACTTAGGGTGTTTTATAATTTAAACTCACTTTGTTCCAACAGTTTGTTCCTTTTCACGTTCAAAAGAGTGCTGTTTGTTCCTCTTCCTTATGTGTTTAGAGTTGAAAACTCCTAACAATAACTGATCTTGGTTTAAAATGTTGTGAGATACACAAAATAACGGGAAATAGAATGCAATTAAGGCAAGAAAAAAGAAGGAAAAAGTATGTAAATTTATGAGTGAGGATGCTTTTTTTGTTTACAAAAATGTTGGCAATGAGAATCGAACTTAAGATCTCATGCATGCTACCTGAACCTCTCGCAACTACCAAATCTAGTGGCTTAGTGAGGATGCTTTTAGAGAAGAGGAATTGAGGAAATTCAATCCCTGTCAAATTTTAATTCAATAATAATCATTTTTCAAAAGAAATTGTTATTATTTTTTTACCGATAAATATACACTCTGTGTTGGGAAATTTAAATTCTTATTCTACTCGTAGTCTAATGAATTTTGAATAAATTCACTTTTTTTTTCTTAATAATAATTAATTCTCTTTTTTAAATACCAAATTTAAATAGCCAACCAATTATTTTTTGTGAATGTATTTTTCAAAAACAAATTGGGAAAGTGTAAATTACATGATGAATATAACATATCGTACTTAATTTGTTTTTTGACTAACATATCATGTATAAAAAGATAAGGAAGATCAATATTCTACACGTGTGCTTTTTTTAAGGATAAGTTTCAATATTTGTGTATAAATAAACACTTGTGATTTAATACACCACATCAAATTTAACTGGTGTTCGTTCTTTGTTAAAAAAAAACTAGTGTTCTTTCTTTGCACACAACATTTTTTTTTGTCATAATGGAAGGATCATTGAAATCGGTACTGAGTTTTGTGATATTTTTGTTTGCTATAGTGATAAGCCTAATGGGAAGTTCATATGGCACACAATCAGGAACTGGTGTTGAAGATGCACAAGTGCCTGCTTGTTACTTCTTATGCCTTTTTAACCCAGAATGTTGCCCCCCAGCTCCTGGTCTTAAACGTTAAATTTATGTTTCTCTTTATTTTTTTTAAAATAATACTATTGAGTCTGAGAAAGACTCATCTCATTTGTAATAATTGAATTATATGATAAAATAAAGAAATTATTACTCTTTTTATCTTTCATTATTTCAATTTGAAACAATCTGCATAAAAGATTAGGTTATTCGCTTATTGAATAGTCATAATTCCACACATCATTGGTATATTAAAGTTTTGGTTGCAGAGGCCGGAAGCACTTCTTTCTAAGGAATACATAATTGACCATTGTCCGATATTAATGATAATATTCACAGGTGATTTCCATCTAAACGCACAATGTCGCGGTGATTTTTAGATGTCGAGTTATTAATTAACTTCGAATCGCAATTTAACATTCCACCACCGATCTTTAATTTATCCGAGGGAAAGGGAAAAAGTTCAAAAAAACCCTATTTTAGAGAACAAGGTTCGGGGGTTAGTTATACGAAGGGAAGGTACTAGCACCCTAAGTATCTATAATACTCTATAGGAACCTCTTGTTTTTATTCTAACTTTGCACTTAATTGCTTGTAAAAATGTATAAGTATGGGAACTAAAGTAGTGATCGAGAAAAGTTTAAAGTGACGGAAAGGAAAAAATGGTTTTTTGTTGATTTTATTGATTGGAGAGACAAGTCTCATGCCTACGTACCCGAGGGATCAAACCACCGTAGTTCGGGATAAAAAGCCGAGTAAATTTGTTTGTTTAATTTTAAGGTTTTGAAAATGGTTTTAAAGACCAAAAGCCAAAAGTGGCAAAATGTGAGTTTGATTGATGTTAGTTTGTGAAGAAAGTCTATATGGTTAAATTGATGGAAGTTTGATTATGAAATAAGACGCGGACACTTGGTTTAAAGTCCAAGGTTTATTGAGAAAATGTTTTGAGTGATAAAAGACACTTGATTTAAAATCCAAGGTTTATGCATGATTAAAAATGTATGAATGAAGAAAATGCACTTGGTTTAAAATCCAAGGTTTTTAGGCGAGAAAAAGGGACATTTGGGTTAAAGTCCAAGGTTTTAGCGATAAAAGAAGCCATTGGTTTAAAGTCCAAGGCACTTTGTTTAAAATCCAAGTTCGCCATAAAAAAAAGACACTTGGGTTAAAATCCAAGGTTTTCACGATAAAAAGACGCCGTTGGTTTAAAGTCCAAGGCACTTGGTTTAAAATCCAAGTTTGCGGTAAAAAAAACACTCTTGGGTTAAAATCCAAGGTTTTCGCGGTAAAAAGAAACGTTTGGTTTAAAGTCCAAATTTTATAAAAAATGTATGATGACAAAATATTTTGATGCTTGATGATGTTGAAAAGAAATTGTGTTGATATTTTTTGAAAGAGGTTTTGACCTAAAAATACAATCTAATGTCCTTGCAATAAAATAAATGGTTAATTAATTAGACAATAAATTAATTGATTAGAGAGCAATAATAAAGAATTAAGCAAAATAGATAAACATAAATTAGAGCAATTAATAATAAAACAAAGAGGCCTCAAATTAGTGCTTATTTTGGATTTAATAGCTTATTGAAGAACATTCCACAAGCACTTTTATCATAGGCAAAAATAAAATAAAAAACAGAATGGGGTGCAAATATCAATAAAAACAGAAAGGGGGTGCAAAAAGCAACTCTGGGCCCAAGCCCAGCTAGGGGGCGTGGCCCAGAGGGGGGTGTGTGAAGTAAAAATGTAAAAATCATATCAGAGCCGTCTGATTAATCAGACAGCTCTGATTTGATCACATGAAGATGGAATCAGAAGCGTTGGATTAAGATCATATGGCCAAAGGCGCGCTGGTGCACCATAAGGCCGTGCACCTCCGCGCACAGGATCACAAAAGGGTATAAATACAAAAACCCTAGAAATTAAACAGAAATCAGAAATAATCCTCTCTCTTCTTCTTCTCAAACCGCAGCGGCGGTGTTCTTCTTCAACCTTCTTCTCTCTCTCACGGCCAAACCCATTTTCTTTCAAAACTTCATCATTTTAAAACGCTTTCAACACCAAAGCTAAACAAAAACAAACCCTAAACCCAAATCTATATTTGAAATAGACAAAAAAACACCCCAAAGTCCGGATCGAGAAGAGAAAGAGGAAAGGTTTCAACCTTTGTGTTCTTCGTTCTTGTTCCGTTTCTAATTTTCTTCTTCTTCTTCTTTTCGGTTCCAATTTGATTTGTTGATTTCGATTCGGATTTGGATTTGATTTGGTTTGAGGTTTTTGATTTCGGATTTGGTTATGGATGAAGGTTTGATTGTTGGTTTCGGTTTGATTGTGGTTCTGCGCTGAGGAAGATGATGTTGCGGTTTTGGTTTTGGGATTTTGATTATCGTTTGATTCTGGTTTTTTTTGGGTTTGTGTTTATGAGGATAGTGATGATGATATTTGGGTTCGTGGTTTTGTGTTGCTGATGATGCTGATGAACTTTGATTTTTCGTTTTCTATCTTTTTTTATGTCTGTTTTCTTTGATTTTGTGATTTTGATCTGAAAAATGGAAAGAATGTGATGGTTTTCTGTTTGCGGCTGATGAATTCCCCTTGACCTTGGAAACTGTGCACAGTATAAATACTGTGTCAGACCTAGGGTTTGCAGATGAATAAATTTTCCCTATTTGGACAAAATTGCCCCTTTTGGGCCTGAATTGGACAAAAACACCTGATCTGGACTTCTTTGAAAATACTGACTAAAAACACCAGAAAAAATAAAAACGAAAATGGCAATAAAACTTAAAAATAATAATATACACATAATAATATAAAAACCAAATTAAATAAATAATAAATAAAGAAATAAAAATAGTAATAATAAAAGGAAAATAAAAACAAAACCAAATAAATGAGGTATTTTAAAATACCTCTCTGCCGAAATTTCGTCAGAAACGACAGAGGAAAAAAAACAAATTTAAACGCCGAACAAAAGCGATCGGTCAAAAAATGGGGTATGACAGATGCCCCTATTTAAGTTTCTTCCATCGGAGATAAAAAGAAAAGGATGATTTTTGATGATGTTTTTGTTTTGGTTCGACGATGGAAGAGACTTAAATACAGAGTACACCATTTTTTGACCGGACTAAACTATAAAATGCTATGACATGATGTTATGCTTATGAGTGTTATGTTTATGAGTGCTATTTTACAAAGTTTTTGATTGTAATGAAGACTATTTGACAGAAGTAATGAAGACAGGAAGCGGTAAAGTCCTGTGTGCGGACAGAAAGCAGTAAAGTCCTGTGTATGGACAGAAGTAAAGACAGAAAGCAATAAAGTCTTGTGTGCGGACATAAGCAGATAAAGTCCTGTGTGCGGACAGAAGTAAAGACAGAAAGCGGTAAAGTACTGTGTGCGGACATAAGTAAAGACAGTGTCCACCAACATTGTGGGATGGTGAGGACAAGTAAAGGCAGTGTCTACCAACATTGTGCGATGGTGAGGACAAGTAAAGGCAGTGTCTACCAACATTGTGGGATGGTAAGGACACAACGAGGAAATAAATTGTCTGCTATCATTGTGGGAGAGCGAGACATGACAAGAATATGTATTTGTCTGGACCAGACACACTGGAGATGACTTCTTTTAGGGAAGTTTGCAGTTGATTGTTTGCAAAATCTGCTACTTTGAATATGTTTGGTGGAGACATCTCTGGACCAGACTCACTGGGGATGACTCTTTTTGTGATTTATTGAAGCAAGACACATGATGGTCAATGCAGTATGTATGGATGATTTTGTGTGTATATTGCATGTAAATATGAATGTATGTATACATATGTGAATGATTGTATGTATGTATGTATGTATGTATGTATGTATGTATGTATGTATGTATGTATGTATGTATGTATGTATGTATGTATGTCTGTGTGTATGTATGTCTGTATGACTGTATATTATGAAGCTTGTATTTGTATGATTGAATGGTATTTGTACATGACTTGATGAGACAAAAGATTTGATCAGATAAAAGGAGCAATGGACCGACGTATCCGTACGACCACTCGGTAGTTCTTCGTTGGGGACAGCATCCCTACGGGTGAAATAAATTAGATCCTCGGGGTAAAACCCGATACGGTATGTCAATCCATGATAAGAAAGATTGCTTCTTGGGATAAAGCCTGTTGGTCAGAGATCCGGCAGAAGTCGCCATTTTGTACACTGAAACCGAATATTTTCTCATGGTCTTGTTTTGACAGTCATGCTTTTGCTTTTTTTTTTTGTACGTTTTTGAAATCCCTAACTTTTTCCTGGATCGCCCTTTCGGGTTTTCAATCCACCGGGACGGTCATTTTTGCTTAAGCCGCCCTTTCGGGTTTTCAACTTAGCGAGCTGTTCTTTTTGCTATTTTTTTTTATAGAAAGAAACAAGATTGATATGCTGATATGCAAACTTCTCCGAGAGATGTCATTTGTTGTTGATATGCAAACTTCCCAAAGAGATGTCATTTGCTGTTGAACGCAAACTTCTCAAAGAGATGCCATTTGCTGCTGATATGCAAACTTCTCAAAGAGATGCCATTTGCTGATGATATGCAAACCTCTCAAAGAGATGTCATTTGCTGTTGATATGCAAACTTCTCAAAGAGATGCCATTTGCTGTTGGTATGAGCTTCCCAAGGGGTCTCAGCTTTTTCTTTCACTGGGGAAAAGAAAATCATACAAGCTTTTTGAAGATAACCACTTGCTGAGGATTAACAAAGAACAATCAAGTTCAGTATTTAATTGAGGAATGTTGGATCACATACTCAGCATATTATTGTAACATACATGTCCATAAGAACCCAAAATATCAACTCGATGATTATTGGCTCAAGGAGGAAGAAAACATAACAACTATCTTGGCAGATCTGGATTGCTCCTGGAAACCACTTCAGGTGCCCCAAATGAGTGAAACATTGACTTTGAATCTTTGAAGGGTATGCCCCTGGATGTAAAAACTTGCCCCTGATTGGCAGGTTCCTGAGGTAATTTGCCCCAAGTTAGGAGCGTTTTGAGTTGATTTGTCCTTGATTAGACCATTTGATTGAATTTCCTTGATGCCAAATATAAATTTGCAGACAAAATTGTTTCTTTTGAAAAATGTTTCTGATGTAATGTACATGCAAGTTTTGGAATCGAATTTTTTATAGAAAACACATGTGGTGTGTGTAAAAGATAGTTACTCAACAAACAGGTGGAGTCAGTTTTAACAATAATTTTGCTGATTATGCATTCAAAGTAAACATAGCTTCAATTAGGTCTTTTGAGGGTTATAACGTGTCCTGGTTCATGGTTTTGAAAAGAAAGATGATTAGGCTCAAAATTCTGTTTTAACCCACCCACTTCTTTGATGTCCTTCATTCCTACATTCAGTTAATTCATCAGACATGCTTTGGTTGACAAGAGGATTTATTTTGACAATGATGTTTGAGGTTGACACTTTGGTCGAAGTTTTGATGAGATTCTTGAAGTGACAGTCACTTTTTCATTCACAAGCTTGTTTTCAACATTTGTACTCTTAATCCCTAATTTTTGCATGGACCAATTCTTTGGGATTTTATGGACCATCGGGATGCCCTGCATTTTTCCTAAGTCTTTTTACCTAGCAGGCTTTTTGTTGTGGTTGTTGTTTTTTTTTTTTGTGTTTATTTTTTTTGTTTTGGTGTAGGATATTTGTGACTGTCACATGTATTGTGAGTTTTGTCTACTCATGACTTCTTGTATCTCAGACTGATTGATCCTCTTGTATTGGGATGTGTCATTGAATTAATTGAAAGACTACCCTGCCACGGGTTAAGATTAAGGGTTTTTTATTATAGAAAGAACACCAACTTCTGGTTCAAAGGGGTTGACTACGGATTATCTCCTTATTTCTCCGGTGTTTGGGAAGTGAAATAATGTCTTACATCATCAACCGGGTATTACTAATGAAAGCATATATCAACACATATCAACAATTTTAAACATTTAGTTTACATCATCCTCCCCTCAAGTTTGAAAAGTGAAATAGAAAAAATATCGCCGTTTATGATGGCACAAGAAAAGAGTGAATATGAATGGATGGGTTCCAAAATATGCATGCTCATTGTTTAGAAACTTAAATTTAAAAGATACAACTTTAAAATGCAAATAAATGCTTGGCAAGAAAGGAATTGCAATTGAACATAAAAGGCCTAGTGATCCTAGGGGCAAACTTCTTGATAATCTTGAAAATGACGGAGGACCCATGATTAAGCAGAGGATGAACTTTGAACGTTCGAGCTTGGATCATTAATAGATAACATGTTGGTATTGACCAAATTCTGAACCTCCTTCTTAAAGGCATAAATAGTGTTCCACATCATGACTGGGTGCCCCTTGGTGGAAAGCACATGTAGGATCAGTTTGCATGGATGACACCTGTTCACGGAGCATCTGATTCTCTTCCTTGAAACTGTTCATCTTGCTCTTCAACTTAGACCGAGTATTGTAGACACGAGTTGCTTTGTAATGGATACGCCGGGCCACTTTGACTGAGACGGAGAGAAAAGGGAAAATATGAGACTCGAGTTTGGAAACTTATGAATGCATTATAATGTATGATGTGTTTATGCTAAAATATGCAATGCGTTTTTTTTGTTATCGCAGGACTTATCCAAAATTAGATATGGATTTTGTAAGGAGAAAAAAGAGAAAAATTTATTATGTGTCATTTGAAATGAATGTTCTCTATAATGTTTACAAAAAATTTGTTTAAGTTCTTCGATATCGGATGAGGAATAAGAATTTATGAATGAGTGCATGCATGCATGATGCGGAAAACATGGTGGGATTAAAGTATAGTGTTGGAGTCAAAGGTGAAACCCTCCCATATGGTATGTACTAGGGTTTATTTGTACCTGTATTACGGGTTCTACAAAGTTTCCAAAGTCATCGACCGTCTCATGGATATTACTGGGTTACGGGACTACTCTCGTTCCAATAACATCCACGGGATAATCTCGTTTGAGTGTAGTTTCGCGTGACGACTAATCTCAAGACTACTCTTGATTTAGCCACCGCACTACGTCCTAAAAAGGCCAAGATGGGTTAAAGGTAATTCTAATGGTTCTCGGCTTCTCCGGACATTCACATTGAAAATAATACCACTATCATGACTTTTCATGACAACGAGTACTACCGTCGTGAGGCCTCCACCGAGCGGGATCATATCACATGTGCTTCATAATCCACACTACTCTGGACATGTCACTATGATTTCACCCCATCCTATCTTATTGTGTCACTCAAGCCCGGGTTAGGACTTATCTCACCACTCAAAATAAACCCAAGTATATATACAAATATTTACACAAATAAAAGAATAATAGCGCGAAGATAGAAAATAAAACAAGTTAGGCTCAACCCACTTGGTTGTCCCCAGTGAAGTCGCCATTTCTGTCGCGGTGATTTTTGGATGTCGAGTTATTAATTAACTTCGAATCGCAATGTAACATTCCACCACCGATCTTTAATTTATCCGAGGGAAAGGGAAAAAGTTCGAAAAAACCCTATTTTAGAGAACAAGGTTCGGGGGTTAGTTATACGAAGGGAAGGTACTAGCACCCAAAGTATCTATAGTACTCTATAGGAACCTCTTGTTTTTATTCTAACTTTGCGCTTAATTGCTTGTAAAAATGTATAAGTATGGGAACTAAAGTAATGATCGAGAAAAGTTTAAAGTGACGGAAAAGAAAAAATGTTTTTTTGTTGATTTTATTGATTGGAGAGACAAGTCTCATGCCTACGTACCCGAGGGATCAAACCACCGTAGTTCGGGATAAAAAGCCGAGTAAATTTGTTTGTTTAATTTTAAGGTTTTGAAAATGGTTTTAAAGACCAAAAGCCAAAAGTGGCAAAATGTGAGTTTGATTGATGTTAGTTTGTGAAGAAAGTCTATATGGTTAAATTGATTGAAGTTTGATTATGAAATAAGACGCGGACACTTGGTTTAAAGTCCAAGGTTTATTGAGAAAATTTTTTTAGTGATAAAAGACACTTGATTTAAAATCCAAGGTTTATGCATGATTAAAAATGTATGAATGAAGAAAATGCACTTGGTTTAAAATCCAATGTTTTTAGGCGAGAAAAAGGGACACTTGGGTTAATGTCCAAGGTTTTAGCGATAAAAGAAGCCATTGGTTTAAAGTCCAAGGCACTTGGTTTAAAATCCAAGTTCGCGATAAAAAAAGACACTTGGGTTAAAATCCAAGGTTTTAACGATAAAAAGACGCCGTTGGTTTAAAGTCCAAGGCACTTGGTTTAAAATCCAAGTTTGCGGTAAAAAAAAGAGTCTTGGGTTAAAATTCAAGGTTTTCGCGGTAAAAAGAAACGTTTGGTTTAAAGTTCAAATTTTTGAAAAAATGTATGATGACAAAATATTTTGATGCTTGATGATGTTGAAAAGAAATTGTGTTGATATTTTTTGAAAGAGGTTTTGACCTCATTTTTGAGAATAAAGTGACTAACTATTTTTTGAAGAGGTGTTGACCTCATTTTTGAGAATAAAATGACTAATTATTTCAATTGGAATGTTGGGTTCCAAATTAATAAAAAGGTAGCGCTAAAAAGAATACTAAGGTCGCAATAAGCAAATTAAGCGCGAAGACAATCCGTAATGATATTTTGATCAAAACGGTGTTTTTTCCCTCTGAATTAATATTCTAACGTTTTTGCGGAATGCGATAAATAAATATGCATGAGATGCAAGTTTTTCATTTATAGTATACACTTGTTCCTAATTACATTCTACGGTATTTGCAAGAAAAATAAATATGAAATGAATGCAAGATAATGCTATGCAGTTTTTATTTAAATTTACATTAAATCCTAAAAATACAATCTAATGTCCTTGCAATAAAATAAATGGTTAATTAATTAGACAATAAATTAATTGATTAGCGAGCAATAATAAAGAATTAAGCAAAATAGATAAACATAAATTAGAGCAATTAATAATAAAATAAAGAGGCCTCAAATTAGTGCTTATTTTGGATTTAATAGCTTATTGAAGCACATTCCACAAGCACTTTTATCATAGGCAAAAATAAAATAAAAAACAGAAGGGGGTGCAAATATCAATAAAAACAGAAAGGGGGTGCAAAAAGCAACTCTGGGCCCAAGCCCAGCTGGGGGGCGTGGCCCAGAGGGGGGTGTGTGAAGTAAAAATGTAAAAATCAGATCAGAGCCGTCTGATTAATCAGACAGCTCTGATTTAATCATAGGAAGATGGAATCAGAAACGTTGGATTAAGATCAAATGGCCAAAGGCGCGTAGGTGCACCATAAGGCCGTGCACCTGCGCGCACAGGATCACAAAAGGGTATAAATACAAAAACCCTAGAAATTAAACAGAAATCAAAAATAATCCTCTCTCTTCTTCTTCTTCTCAAACCGCGGCGGCGGTGTTCTTCTTCAACCTTCTTCTCTCTCTCACGGCCAAACCCATTTTCTTTCAAAACTTCATCATTTTAAAACACTTTCAACACCAAAGCTAAACAAAAACAAACCCTAAACCCAAATCTATATTTGAAATAGACAAAAAAACACCCCAAAGTCCGCATCGAGAAGAGAAAGAGGAAAGGTTTCAACCTTTGTGTTCTTCGTTCTTGTTCCGTTTCTAATTTTCTTCTTCTTCTTCTTTTCGGTTCCAATTTGATTTGTTGATTTCGATTCGGATTTGGATTTGATTTGGTTTGAGGTTTTTGATTTCGGATTTGGTTATGGATGAAGGTTTGATTGTTGGTTTCGGTTTGATTGTGGTTCTGCGATGAGGAAGATGATGTTGCGGTTTTGGTTTTGGGATTTTGATTATCCTTTGATTCTGGTTTTTTTTGGGTTTGTGTTTATGAGGATAGTGATGATGATATTTGGGTTCGTGGTTTTGTGTTGCTGATGATGCTGATGAACTTTGATTTTTCGTTTTCTATCTTTTTTTATTTCTGTTTTCTTTGATTTTGTGATTTTGATCTGAAAAATGGAAAGAATGTGATAGTTTTCTGTTTGCGGCTGATGAATTCCCCTTGACCTTGGAAACTGTGCACAGTATAAATACTGTGTCAGACCTAGGGTTTGCAGATGAAAAAATTTCCCTATTTGGACAAAATTGTCCCTTTTGGGCCTGAATTGGACAAAAACACCTGATCTGGACTTCTTTGAAAATACTGACTGAAAACACCAGAAAAAATAAAAACGAAAATGGCAATAAAAATTAAAAATACTAATATACACATAATAATATAAAAACCAAATTAAATAAATAATAAATAAACGAAAAAATAAAGAAATAAAAATAATAATAATAATAATAATAAAAGGAAAATAAAAACAAAACCAAATAAATGAGGTATTTTAAAATACCTCTCTGCCGAAATTTCGTCAGAAACGACAGAGGAAAGAAAACAAATTTAAACGCCGAACAAAAGCGATCGGTCAAAAAATGGGGTATGACACACAACAATTATAAATAATTTATATTTATATCATGAGAAAATAGATCGGTTGTAATCAAGGTAATCAAAACCGGACCGGAAATTGAAAAGGTATAGGTATCGGTTTAAGGTTTAAAGGTCGTACCGCGTTCAACCTTGGTTCAATCGGATTTGAATAAATAATATTTTTTTATTATAATATTTTTAATTAAAAACAGACATAGTAAGTAATTGAGCAAAAAAGATGTTTTTTTTTATAATAGCAAAAAAAGTATGTTGAAACAATGATAAAAAAAATAAACTAAAATGTTAACACTAAAGTTTTTTTTTTTAATAACTTATGATGTAGAATAAATTTACAAAAATGATATGGGCTTCTCATGTAAGTTGTAAGCCCAACCATCATTCCATCATTAAACCTTAATATATAAGTTACAACAACTTTTCAATCTTTGCGAGATAGAAACTAGCAGGCTAAAGCCACCTACTCAATTCTCCAAATCTCTCTACCTCTTTACTTTTTCTTCTTTTTACATCTTATAATGATAAAACAAGAATACATCACCATGGATCACAAATCTTGAAATTTCCAAGTTCAATAAATTGGTTTTCCACGCACCTAATCCATACATCTTCTTGATGATTTAATTGAAAATTAATAGTTGAGATTAAAATTAAAATCTTGTCAGATGGGAACAGATTAAGAAGAAAGGGAAAAAAATTCATCTTTTACTGAAATAGAGTTAGCTGTTTGTTCTTTTCATGTTTAAAAGAGTGGTGTTTGTTCCTCTTCCTTGTCTGTTTAATCTTTCTTATTTAAAAAATAATTATAATAATTGAAACAAAAATTTAAAAAATAAAATAAAATAAAACCCGCCGAACCGTCCAGACCGATCGGTTTTTACCAGTTCAATGTCAGTTTACACTGGTTTTTTTTCCGATTTGCTTGCACACTGATTTTAAGCAATGATCGGACCGACTATAGGTCTGGTTCCTGGCTCGACCGGTTTTATCGGCTGGTCCAATTCAGTTTTTGGTCCGTTTTCGCTCCTTTCTTCAATTTGTTCACTTTTTTATCTGTTTATATAAAATACCAGGAATTAGTAACGATTCATAAAATAAAACTTCGAGAATGATCAAGAATATGTAATTTTATTATATTAATTTAACTAGATAAATAGCACATTTTCCGGTGTATCAGCTACAAATGTGATAATTGAGCGATCAAAATTTCAATTTTTGACTAAAAATTGATATGTCCTAAATAAACAACTAATTATCAAATTGTAAAAAATTTGATTAAATTAAAGTAATAATTAGTCTTAACAAAATTAAAAACTAATAAATAATAGATAAATATAATATATCTTATTAATAAAAATATAAATAAATATTAAAATATATGTATGTTGTTTGGATCGATTTTTAAAAAATAATCAAAAATCAGAATTGATCCAGAGGTTTTACATAATGAAATCCAAATACATCCAATAAAATTTGGTTTTGTGAAATTTTTGATTTTTTGCATCGATTTGCAGTTTAAATTTAGATGGGTTTAGATTTGAAAACTCCTAACAATAACTAATCATTGTTTAAAAAGTTGTGAGATACACAAAATAACGGGAAATAAAATGAAATTAAGGCAAGAAAAAAGAAGTAAAAAGTATGTAAATTTATGAGTGAGGATGCTTTTTTTTTTGTTTACAATGTTGGCAATGAGAATCGAACTTAAGATCTCATGCATGCTACCTGAACCTCTCGCAACTACCAAATCTAGTGGCTTAGTGAGGATGCTTTTAGAGAAGAGGAATTGAGGAAATTCAATCCCTGTCAAATTTTAATTGAATAATAATCAATTTCCAAGTTCATTAAATTAGTTTTCCACGCACCTAATCCATACATATTCTTGATGATTTAATTGAAAATTAATAGTTGAGATTAAAATTAAAATCTTGTCAGATGGGAACAGATTAAGAAGAAAGGGAAAAAATTTCATCTTTTACTGAAATAGAGTTAGCTGTTTGTTCTTTTCACGTTTAAAAGAGTGGTGTTTGTTCCTCTTCCTTGTGTGTTTAATCTTTCTTATTTAAAAAAAATAATTATAATAACTGAAACAAAAATTTAAAAAATAAAATAAAACCCGCCGAACCGTCCAGACCGATCGGTTTTCGGTTTTTACCAGTTCAATGCCAGTTTACACGGTTTTTTTTTCCGGTTTGCTTGCACACTGATTTTAAGCACTGATCGGACCGTCTATAGGTCTGGTTCCTGGCTCAACCGGTTTTATCGGCTGTTCCAATTCAGTTTTTGGTCCGTTTTCGCTCCTTTCTTCAATTTGTTCACTTTTTTATCTGTTTATATAAAATACCAGGAATTAGTAACGATTCATAAAATAAAACTTCGAGAATGAAATGAAAATAATTGAAATATTAAATTAATTTAACTAGATAAATAGCACATTTTCCGGTGTATCAACTACAAATGTGATAATTGAGCGATCAAAATTTCAATTTTTGACTAAAAATTGATATGTCCTAAATAAACAACTAATTATCAAATTGTAAAAAATTTGATTAAATTAAAGTAATAATTAGTATTAAAAAAATTAAAAACTAATAAATAATAGATAAATATAATATATCTTATTAATAAAAATATAAATAAATATTAAAATATATGTATGTTGTTTGGATCGATTTTTAAAAAATAATCAAAAATCTGATTTGATCCAGAGGTTTTACATAATGACATCCAAATACATCCAATAAAATTTGGTTTTGTGAAATTTTCGATTTTTTGCATCGATTTACAGTTTAAATTTAGATGGGTTTAGATTTGAAAACTCCTAACAATAACTAATCATTGTTTAAAAAGTTGTGAGATACACAAAATAACGGGAAATAAAATGAAATTAAGGCAAGAAAAAAGAAGTAAAAAGTATGTAAATTTATGAGTGAGGATGCTTTTTTTTTTTGTTTACAAATGTTGGCAATGAGAATCGAACTTAAGATCTCATGCATGCTACCTGAACCTCTCGCAACTACCAAATCTAGTGGCTTAGTGAGGATGCTTTTAGAGAAGAGGAATTGAGGAAATCCAATCCCTGTCAAATTTTAATTGAATAATAATCAATTTTTAAAAGAAATTATTTTATTTTTTTACCGATAAATATACATTCTGTGTTCGGAAATTTAAATTCTTATTCTACTCGTAGTCTAATGAATTTTGAATAAATTCACTTTTTTTTTCTTGATAATAATTAATTCTCTTTTTTAAATACCAAATTTAAATAGCCAACCAATTTTTTTTTGTGAATGTATTTTTGAAAAACAAACTGGGAAAGTGTAAATTACATGATGAATATAACATATATATAACATATCGTACTTAATTTGTTTTTTGACTAACGTATCATACTTAATAAAAATTAACATGTACAAAAAGATAAGGAAGATCAATATTGTACACGTGTGCTTTTTTTAAGGATAAGTTTCAATATTTGTGTATAAATAAGCACTTGTGATTTAATACACCACATCAAATTTAACTGGTGTTCTTTCTTTGTTAAAAAAAAACTAGTGTTCTTTCTTTGCACACAACATTTTTTTGTCATAATGGAAGGATCATTGAAATCGGTACTGAGTTTTGTGATATTTTTGTTTGCTATAGTGATAAGCCTAATGGGAAGTGCATATGGCACACAATCAGGAACTGGTGTTGAAGATGCACAAGTGCCTGCTTGCTACTTCTTATGCCTTTTTAACCCAGAATGTTGCCCCCCAGCTCCTGGTCTTAAACGTTAAATTTATGTTTCTCTTTATTTTGTTTAAAATAATACTATTGAGTCTGAGACAGACTCATCTCATTTGTAATAATTGAATTATATGATAAAATAAAGAAATTATTACTCTTTTTATCTTTCATTATTTCAATTTGAAACAATCTGCATAAAAGATTAGGTTACTCGCTTATTGAATAGTCATAATTCCACACATCATTGGTATATTAAAGTTTTGGTTGCAGAGGCCGGAAGCACTTCTTTCTAAGGAATACATAATTGACCATTGTCCGATATTAATGATAATATTCACAGGTGATTTCCATCTAAATGCACAACAATTATAAATAATTTATATTTATATCATGAGAAAATAGATCGGTTGTAATCAAGGTAATCAAAACCGGACCGGAAATTGAAAAGGTATAGGTATCGGTTTAAGGTTTAAAGGTCGTACCGCGTTCAACCTTGGTTCAATCGAATTTAATTAAATAATATTTTTTTATTATAATATTTTTAATTAAAAACAGACATAGTAAGTAAATGAGAAAAAAAGATGTTTTTTTTATAATAGCAAAAAAAGTATGTTGAAACAATGATAAAAAAATAAACTAAAATGTTGACACTAAAGTTTTTTTTTTTAATAACTTATGATGTAGAATAAATTTACAAAAATGATATGGGCTTCTCATGTAAGTTGTAAGCCCAACCATCATTCCATCATTAAACCTTAATATATAAGTTACAACAACTTTTCAATCTTTGCGAGATATAAACTAGCAGGCTAAAGCCACCTACCCAAATTCTCCAATTCTCTCTACCTCTGTACTTTTTCTTCTTTGAATTTTTAATTCTTCTTTTTACATTTTATAATGATAAAACAAGAATACATCATCATGGATCACAAATCTTGAAATTCCCAAGTTCAATAAATTAGTTTTCCACGCACCTAATCCATACATATTCTTGATGATTTAATTGATAATTAATAGTTGAGATTAAAATTAAAATCTTGTCAGATGAGAACAGATTAAGAAGAAAGGGAAAATAATTCATCTTTTATTGAAATAGAGTTAGCTGTTTGTTCTTTTCACGTTTAAAAGAGTGGTGTTTGTTCCTCTTCCTTGTGTGTTTAATCTTTCTTCTTTAAAAAAAATAATTATAATAATTGAAACAAAAATTTAAAAAATAAAATAAAACCCGCCGAACCGTCCAGACCGATCGGTTTTCGGTTTTTACCAGTTCAATGCCAGTTTACACGGTTTTTTTTCCGGTTTGCTTGCACACTGATTTTAAGCACTGATCGGACCGTCTATAGGTCTGGTTCCTGGCTCGATCGATTTTATCGGCTCTTCCAATTCAGTTTTTGGTCCGTTTTCGCTCCTTTCTTCAATTTGTTCACTTTTTTATCTGTTTATATAAAATACCAGGAATTAGTAACGATTCATAAAATAAAACTTCGAGAATGAAATAAAAATAATTGAAATATTATATTAATTTAACTAGATAAATAGCACATTTTCCGGTGTATCAGCTACAAATGTGATAATTTAGCGATCAAAATTTCAATTTTTGACTAAAAATTGATATGTCCTAAATAAACAACTAATTATCAAATTGTAAAAATTTTGATTTAATTAAAGTAATAATTAGTATTAACAAAATTAAAAACTAATAAATAATAGATAAATATAATATATCTTATTAATAAAAATATAAATAAATATTAAAATATATGTATGTTGTTTTGATCGATTTTTAAAAAATAATCAAAAATCTGATTTGATCCAGAGGTTTTACATAATGACATCCAAATACATCCAATAAAATTTGGTTTTGTGAAATTTTCGATTTTTTGCATCGATTTGCAGTTTAAATTTAGATGGGTTTAGATTTGAAAACTCCTAACAATGACTAATCATTGCTTAAAAAGTTGTGAGATACACAAAATAATGGGAAATAAAATGAAATTAAGGCAAGAAAAAAGAAGTAAAAAGTATGTAAATTTATGAGTGAGGATGCTTTTTTTTTTTGTTTACAAATGTTGGCAATGAGAATCGAACTTAAGATCTCATGCATGCTACCTGAACCTCTCGCAACTACCAAATCTAGTGGCTTAGTGAGGATGCTTTTAGAGAAGAGGAATTGAGGAAATCCAATCCCTGTCAAATTTTAATTGAATAATAATCAATTTCCAAGTTCATTAAATTAGTTTTCCACGCACCTAATCCATACATATTCTTGATGATTTAATTGAAAATTAATAGTTGAGATTAAAATTAAAATCTTGTCAGATGGGAACAGATTAAGAAGAAAGGGGAAAAATTTCATCTTTTACTGAAATAGAGTTAGCTGTTTGTTCTTTTCATGTTTAAAAGAGTGGTGTTTTTGCTCTTCCTTGTCTGTTTAATCTTTCTTATTTAAAAAATAATTATAATAATTGAAACAAAAATTTAAAAAATAAAATAAAATAAAACCCGACGAACCGTCCAGACCGATCGGTTTTTATCAGTTCAATGGCAGTTTACACGGGTTTTTTTCCGGTTTGCTTGCACACTGATTTTAAGTACTGATCGGACCGACTATAGGTTTGGTTCCTGGCTCGACCGGTTTTATCGGCTGGTCCAATTCAGTTTTTGGTCCGTTTTCGCTCCTTTCTTCAATTTGTTCACTTTTTTATCTGTTTATATAAAATACCAGGAATTAGTAACGATTCATAAAATAAAACTTCGAGAATGAAATAAAAATAATTGAAATATTATATTAATTTAACTAGATAAATAGCACATTTTCCGGTGTATCAGCTACAAATGTGATAATTGAGCGATCAAAATTTCAATTTTTGACTAAAAATTGATATGTCCTAAATAAACAACTAATTATCAAATTGCAAAAAATTTGATTAAATTAAAGTAATAATTAGTATTAACAAAATTAAAAACTAATAAATAATAGATAAATATAATATATCTTATTAATAAAAATATAAATAAATATTAAAATATATGTATGTTGTTTGGATCGATTTTTAAAAAATAATCAAAAATCTGATTTGATCCAGAGGTTTTACATAATGACATCCAAATACATCCAATAAAATTTGGTTTTGTGAAATTTTCGATTTTTTGCATCGATTTGCAGTTTAAATTTAGATGGGTTTAGATTTGAAAACTCCCAACAATAACTAATCAATGTTTAAAAAAAGTATGTTGAAACAATGAAAAAAGATGTTTTTTTTTTAATAACTTATGATGTAGAATAAATTTACAAAAATGATATGGGCTTCTCATGTAAGTTGTAAGTCCAACCATCATTCCATCATTAAACCTTAATATATAAGTTACAACAACTTTTCAATCTTTGCGAGATATAAACTAGCAGGCTAAAGCCACCTACTCAATTCTCCAAATCTCTCTACCTCTGTACTTTTTCTTCTTTGAATTTTTATTTCTTCTTTTTACATTTTATAATGATAAAACAAGAATACATCACCATGGATCACAAATCTTGAAATTTCCAAGTTCAATAAATTAGTTTTCCACGCACCTAATCCATACATATTCTTGATGATTTAATTGATAATTAATAGTTGAGATTAAAATTAAAATCTTGTCAGATGAGAAAAGATTAAGAAGAAAGGGAAAATAATTCATCTTTTATTGAAATAGAGTTAGCTGTTTGTTCTTTTCACGTTTAAAAGAGTGGTGTTTGTTCCTCTTCCTTGTGTGTTTAATCTTTCTTATTTAAAAAAAATAATTATAATAATTGAAACAAAAATATAAAAAATAAAATAAAACCCGCCGAACCGTCCAGAACGATCGGTTTTCGGTTTTTACCAGTTCAATGCCAGTTTACACGGTTTTTTTTTCCGGTTTGCTTGCACACTGATTTTAAGCACTGATCGGACCGTCTATAGGTCTGGTTCCTGGCTCGACCGGTTTTATCGGCTATTCCAATTTAGTTTTTGGTCCGTTTTCGCTCCTTTCTTCAATTTGTTCACTTTTTTATCTGTTTATATAAAATACCAGGAATTAGTAACGATTCATAAAATAAAACTTCGAGAATGAAATAAAAATAATTGAAATATTAAATTAATTTAACTAGATAAATAGCACATTTTCCGGTGTATCAACTACAAATGTGATAATTGAGCGATCAAAATTTCAATTTTTGACTAAAAATTGATATGTCCTAAATAAACAACTAATTATCAAATTGTAAAAAATTGGATTAAATTAAAGTAATAATTAGTATTAACAAAATTAAAACTAATAAATAATAGATAAATATAATATATCTTATTAATAAAAATATAAATAAATATTAAAATATATGTATGTTGTTTGGATCGATTTTTCAAAAATAATCAAAAATCAGATTTGATCCAGAGGTTTTACATAATGACATCCAAATACATCCAATAAAATTTGGTTTTGTGAAATTTTCGATTTTTTGCATCGATTTGCAGTTTAAATTTAGATGGGTTTAGATTTGAAAACTCCTAACAATAACTAATCATTGTTTAAAAAGTTGTGAGATACACAAAATAACGGGAAATAAAATGAAATTAAGGCAAGAAAAAAGAAGTAAAAAGTATGTAAATTTATGAGTGAGGATGCTTTTTTTTTTTGTTTACAAATGTTGGCAATGAGAATCGAACTTAAGATCTCATGCATGCTACCTGAACCTCTCGCAACTACCAAATCTAGTGGCTTAGTGAGGATGCTTTTAGAGAAGAGGAATTGAGGAAATCCAATCCCTGTCAAATTTTAATTGAATAATAATCAATTTTTAAAAGAAATTATTTTATTTTTTTACCGATAAATATACATTCTGTGTTCGGAAATTTAAATTCTTATTCTACTCGTAGTCTAATGAATTTTGAATAAATTCACTTTTTTTTTCTTGATAATAATTAATTCTCTTTTTTAAATACCAAATTTAAATAGCCAACCAATTTTTTTTTGTGAATGTATTTTTGAAAAACAAACTGGGAAAGTGTAAATTACATGATGAATATAACATATATATAACATATCGTACTTAATTTGTTTTTTGACTAACGTATCATACTTAATAAAAATTAACATGTACAAAAAGATAAGGAAGATCAATATTGTACACGTGTGCTTTTTTTAAGGATAAGTTTCAATATTTGTGTATAAATAAGCACTTGTGATTTAATACACCACATCAAATTTAACTGGTGTTCTTTCTTTGTTAAAAAAAAACTAGTGTTCTTTCTTTGCACACAACATTTTTTTGTCATAATGGAAGGATCATTGAAATCGGTACTGAGTTTTGTGATATTTTTGTTTGCTATATTGATAAGCCTAATGGGAAGTGCATATGGCACACAATCAGGAACTGGTGTTGAAGATGCACAAGTGCCTGCTTGCTACTTCTTATGCCTTTTTAACCCAGAATGTTGCCCCCCAGCTCCTGGTCTTAAACGTTAAATTTATGTTTCTCTTTATTTTGTTTAAAATAATACTGTTGAGTCTGAGAAAGACTCATCTCATTTGTAATAATTGAATTATATGATAAAATAAAGAAATTATTACTCTTTTTATCTTTCATTATTTCAATTTGAAACAATCTGCATAAAAGATTAGGTTACTCGCTTATTGAATAGTCATAATTCCACACATCATTGGTATATTAAAGTTTTGGTGGCAGAGGCCGGAAGCACTTCTTTCTAAGGAATACATAATTGACCATTGTCCGATATTAATGATAATATTCACAGGTGATTTCCATCTAAATGCACAACAATTATAAATAATTTATATTTATATCATGAGAAAATAGATCGGTTGTAATCAAGGTAATCAAAACCGGACCGGAAATTGAAAAGGTATAGGTATCGGTTTAAGGTTTAAAGGTCGTACCGCGTTCAACCTTGGTTCAATCGAATTTAATTAAATAATATTTTTTTATTATAATATTTTTAATTAAAAACAGACATAGTAAGTAAATGAGAAAAAAAGATGTTTTTTTTATAATAGCAAAAAAAGTATGTTGAAACAATGATAAAAAAATAAACTAAAATGTTGACACTAAAGTTTTTTTTTTTAATAACTTATGATGTAGAATAAATTTACAAAAATGATATGGGCTTCTCATGTAAATTGTAAGCCCAACCATCATTCCATCATTAAACCTCCTTAATATATAAGTTACAACAACTTTTCAATCTTTGCGAGATATAAACTAGCAGGCTAAAGCCACCTACCCAAATTCTCCAAATCTCTCTACCTCTGTACTTTTTCTTCTTTGAATTTTTAATTCTTCTTTTTACATTTTATAATGATAAAACAAGAATACATCATCATGGATCACAAATCTTGAAATTCCCAAGTTCAATAAATTAGTTTTCCACGCACCTAATCCATACATATTCTTGATGATTTAATTGATAATTAATAGTTGAGATTAAAATTAAAATCTTGTCAGATGAGAACAGATTAAGAAGAAAGGGAAAATAATTCATCTTTTATTGAAATAGAGTTAGCTGTTTGTTCTTTTCACGTTTAAAAGAGTGGTGTTTGTTCCTCTTCCTTGTGTGTTTAATCTTTCTTATTTAAAAAAAATAATTATAATAATTGAAACAAAAATTTAAAAAATAAAATAAAACCCGCCGAACCGTCCAGACCAATCGGTTTTCGGTTTTTACCAGTTCAATGCCAGTTTACACGGTTTTTTTTCCGGTTTGCCTGCACACTGATTTTAAGCACTGATCGGACCGTCTATAGGTCTGGTTCCTGGCTCGATCGGTTTTATCGGCTGTTCCAATTCAGTTTTTGGTCCGTTTTCGCTCCTTTCTTCAATTTGTTCACTTTTTTATCTGTTTATATAAAATACCAGGAATTAGTAACGATTCATAAAATAAAACTTCGAGAATGAAATAAAAATAATTGAAATATTATATTAATTTAACTAGATAAATATCACATTTTCCGGTGTATCAGCTACAAATGTGATAATTGAGCGATCAAAATTTCAATTTTTGACTAAAAATTGATATGTCCTAAATAAACAACTAATTATCAAATTGTAAAAATTTTGATTAAATTAAACTAATAATTAGTATTAACAAAATTAAAAACTAATAAATAATAGATAAATATAATATATCTTATTAATAAAAATATAAATAAATATTAAAATATATGTATGTTGTTTGGATCGATTTTTAAAAAATAATCAAAAATCTGATTTGATCCAGAGGTTTTACATAATGACATCCAAATACATCCAATAAAATTTGGTTTTGTGAAATTTTCGATTTTTTGCATCGATTTGTAGTTTAAATTTAGATGGGTTTAGATTTGAAAACTCCTAACAATAACTAATCATTGTTTAAAAAGTTGTGAGATACGTAAAATAATGGGAAATAAAATGAAATTAAGGCAAGAAAAAAGAAGTAAAAAGTATGTAAATTTATGAGTGAGGATGCTTTTTTTTTTTTTTTTTACAAATGTTGGCAATGAGAATCGAACTTAAGATCTCATGCATGCTACCTGAACCTCTCGCAACTACCAAATCTAGTGGCTTAGTGAGGATGCTTTTAGAGAAGAGGAATTGAGGAAATCCAATCCCTGTCAAATTTTAATTGAATAATAATCAATTTTTAAAAGAAATTATTTTATTTTTTTACCGATAAATATACATTCTGTGTTCGGAAATTTAAATTCTTATTCTACTCGTAGTCTAATGAATTTTGAATAAATTCACTTTTTTTTTCTTGATAATAATTAATTCTCTTTTTTAAATACCAAATTTAAATAGCCAACCAATTTTTTTTTGTGAATGTATTTTTGAAAAACAAACTGGGAAAGTGTAAATTACATGATGAATATAACATATATATAACATATCGTACTTAATTTGTTTTTTGACTAACGTATCATACTTAATAAAAATTAACATGTACAAAAAGATAAGGAAGATCAATATTGTACACGTGTGCTTTTTTTAAGGATAAGTTTCAATATTTGTGTAAAAATAAGCACTTGTGATTTAATACATCACATCAAATTTAACTGGTGTTCTTTCTTTGTTAAAAAAAAACTAGTGTTCTTTCTTTGCACACAACATTTTTTTGTCATAATGGAAGGATCATTGAAATCGGTACTGAGTTTTGTGATATTTTTGTTTGCTATATTGATAAGCCTAATGGGAAGTGCATATGGCACACAATCAGGAACTGGTGTTGAAGATGCACAAGTGCCTGCTTGCTACTTCTTATGCCTTTTTAACCCAGAATGTTGCCCCCCAGCTCCTGGTCTTAAACGTTAAATTTATGTTTCTCTTTATTTTGTTTAAAATAATACTGTTGAGTCTGAGAAAGACTCATCTCATTTGTAATAATTGAATTATATGATAAAATAAAGAAATTATTACTCTTTTTATCTTTCATTATTTCAATTTGAAACAATCTGCATAAAAGATTAGGTTACTCGCTTATTGAATAGTCATAATTCCACACATCATTGGTATATTAAAGTTTTGGTGGCAGAGGCCGGAAGCACTTCTTTCTAAGGAATACATAATTGACCATTGTCCGATATTAATGATAATATTCACAGGTGATTTCCATCTAAATGCACAACAATTATAAATAATTTATATTTATATCATGAGAAAATAGATCGGTTGTAATCAAGGTAATCAAAACCGGACCGGAAATTGAAAAGGTATAGGTATCGGTTTAAGGTTTAAAGGTCGTACCGCGTTCAACCTTGGTTCAATCGAATTTAATTAAATAATATTTTTTTATTATAATATTTTTAATTAAAAACAGACATAGTAAGTAAATGAGAAAAAAAGATGTTTTTTTTATAATAGCAAAAAAAGTATGTTGAAACAATGATAAAAAAATAAACTAAAATGTTGACACTAAAGTTTTTTTTTTTAATAACTTATGATGTAGAATAAATTTACAAAAATGATATGGGCTTCTCATGTAAATTGTAAGCCCAACCATCATTCCATCATTAAACCTCCTTAATATATAAGTTACAACAACTTTTCAATCTTTGCGAGATATAAACTAGCAGGCTAAAGCCACCTACCCAAATTCTCCAAATCTCTCTACCTCTGTACTTTTTCTTCTTTGAATTTTTAATTCTTCTTTTTACATTTTATAATGATAAAACAAGAATACATCATCATGGATCACAAATCTTGAAATTCCCAAGTTCAATAAATTAGTTTTCCACGCACCTAATCCATACATATTCTTGATGATTTAATTGATAATTAATAGTTGAGATTAAAATTAAAATCTTGTCAGATGAGAACAGATTAAGAAGAAAGGGAAAATAATTCATCTTTTATTGAAATAGAGTTAGCTGTTTGTTCTTTTCACGTTTAAAAGAGTGGTGTTTGTTCCTCTTCCTTGTGTGTTTAATCTTTCTTATTTTAAAAAAATAATTATAATAATTGAAACAAAAATTTAAAAAATAAAATAAAACCCGCCGAACCGTCCAGACCGATCGGTTTTCGGTTTTTACCAGTTCAATGCTAGTTTACACGGTTTTTTTTCCGGTTTGCCTGCACACTGATTTTAAGCACTGATCGGACCGTCTATAGGTCTGGTTCCTGGCTCGATCGGTTTTATCGGCTGTTCCAATTCAGTTTTTGGTCCGTTTTCGCTCCTTTCTTCAATTTGTTCACTTTTTTATCTGTTTATATAAAATACCAGGAATTAGTAACGATTCATAAAATAAAACTTCGAGAATGAAATAAAAATAATTGAAATATTATATTAATTTAACTAGATAAATATCACATTTTCCGGTGTATCAGCTACAAATGTGATAATTGAGCGATCAAAATTTCAATTTTTGACTAAAAATTGATATGTCCTAAATAAACAACTAATTATCAAATTGTAAAAATTTTGATTAAATTAAACTAATAATTAGTATTAACAAAATTAAAAACTAATAAATAATAGATAAATATAATATATCTTATTAATAAAAATATAAATAAATATTAAAATATATGTATGTTGTTTGGATCGATTTTTAAAAAATAATCAAAAATCTGATTTGATCCAGAGGTTTTACATAATGACATCCAAATACATCCAATAAAATTTGGTTTTGTGAAATTTTCGATTTTTTGCATCGATTTGCAGTTTAAATTTAGATGGGTTTAGATTTGAAAACTCCTAACAATAACTAATCATTGTTTAAAAAGTTGTGAGATACATAAAATAATGGGAAATAAAATGAAATTAAGGCAAGAAAAAAGAAGTAAAAAGTATGTAAATTTATGAGTGAGGATGCTTTTTTTTTTTTTTTTACAAATGTTGGCAATGAGAATCGAACTTAAGATCTCATGCATGCTACCTGAACCTCTCGCAACTACCAAATCTAGTGGCTTAGTGAGGATGCTTTTAGAGAAGAGGAATTGAGGAAATCCAATCCCTGTCAAATTTTAATTGAATAATAATCAATTTTTAAAAGAAATTATTTTATTTTTTTACCGATAAATATACATTCTGTGTTCGGAAATTTAAATTCTTATTCTACTCGTAGTCTAATGAATTTTGAATAAATTCACTTTTTTTTTCTTGATAATAATTAATTCTCTTTTTTAAATACCAAATTTAAATAGCCAACCAATTTTTTTTTGTGAATGTATTTTTGAAAAACAAACTGGGAAAGTGTAAATTACATGATGAATATAACATATATATAACATATCGTACTTAATTTGTTTTTTGACTAACGTATCATACTTAATAAAAATTAACATGTACAAAAAGATAAGGAAGATCAATATTGTACACGTGTGCTTTTTTTAAGGATAAGTTTCAATATTTGTGTAAAAATAAGCACTTGTGATTTAATACACCACATCAAATTTAACTGGTGTTCTTTCTTTGTTAAAAAAAAACTAGTGTTCTTTCTTTGCACACAACATTTTTTTGTCATAATGGAAGGATCATTGAAATCGGTACTGAGTTTTGTGATATTTTTGTTTGCTATATTGATAAGCCTAATGGGAAGTGCATATGGCACACAATCAGGAACTGGTGTTGAAGATGCACAAGTGCCTGCTTGCTACTTCTTATGCCTTTTTAACCCAGAATGTTGCCCCCCAGCTCCTGGTCTTAAACGTTAAATTTATGTTTCTCTTTATTTTGTTTAAAATAATACTGTTGAGTCTGAGAAAGACTCATCTCATTTGTAATAATTGAATTATATGATAAAATAAAGAAATTATTACTCTTTTTATCTTTCATTATTTCAATTTGAAACAATCTGCATAAAAGATTAGGTTACTCGCTTATTGAATAGTCATAATTCCACACATCATTGGTATATTAAAGTTTTGGTGGCAGAGGCCGGAAGCACTTCTTTCTAAGGAATACATAATTGACCATTGTCCGATATTAATGATAATATTCACAGGTGATTTCCATCTAAATGCACAACAATTATAAATAATTTATATTTATATCATGAGAAAATAGATCGGTTGTAATCAAGGTAATCAAAACCGGACCGGAAATTGAAAAGGTATAGGTATCGGTTTAAGGTTTAAAGGTCGTACCGCGTTCAACCTTGGTTCAATCGAATTTAATTAAATAATATTTTTTTATTATAATATTTTTAATTAAAAACAGACATAGTAAGTAAATGAGAAAAAAAGATGTTTTTTTTATAATAGCAAAAAAAGTATGTTGAAACAATGATAAAAAAATAAACTAAAATGTTGACACTAAAGTTTTTTTTTTTAATAACTTATGATGTAGAATAAATTTACAAAAATGATATGGGCTTCTCATGTAAATTGTAAGCCCAACCATCATTCCATCATTAAACCTCCTTAATATATAAGTTACAACAACTTTTCAATCTTTGCGAGATATAAACTAGCAGGCTAAATCCACCTACCCAAATTCTCCAAATCTCTCTACCTCTGTACTTTTTCTTCTTTGAATTTTTAATTCTTCTTTTTACATCTTATAATGATAAAACAAGAATACATCATCATGGATCACAAATCTTGAAATTCCCAAGTTCAATAAATTAGTTTTCCACGCACCTAATCCATACATATTCTTGATGATTTAATTGATAATTAATAGTTGAGATTAAAATTAAAATCTTGTCAGATGAGAACAGATTAAGAAGAAAGGGAAAATAATTCATCTTTTATTGAAATAGAGTTAGCTGTTTGTTCTTTTCACGTTTAAAAGAGTGGTGTTTGTTCCTCTTCCTTGTGTGTTTAATCTTTCTTATTTAAAAAAAATAATTATAATAATTGAAACAAAAATTTAAAAAATAAAATAAAACCCGCCGAACCGTCCAGACCGATCGGTTTTCGGTTTTTACCAGTTCAATGCCAGTTTACACGGTTTTTTTATTTCCGGTTTGCTTGCACACTGATTTTAAGCACTGATCGGACCGTCTATAGGTCTGGTTCCTGGCTCGATCGGTTTTATCGGCTGTTCCAATTCAGGTTTTGGTCCGTTTTCGCTCCTTTCTTCAATTTGTTCACTTTTTTATCTGTTTATATAAAATACCAGGAATTAGTAACGATTCATAAAATAAAACTTCGAGAATGAAATAAAAATAATTGAAATATTATATTAATTTAACTAGATAAATAGCACATTTTCCGGTGTATCAGCTACAAATGTGATAATTGAGCGATCAAAATTTCAATTTTTGACTAAAAATTGATATGTCCTAAATAAACAACTAATTATCAAATTGTAAATTTTTTGATTAAATTAAAGTAATAATTAGTATTAACAAAATTAAAAACTAATAAATAATAGATAAATATAATATATCTTATTAATAAAAATATAAATAAATATTAAAATATATGTATGTTGTTTGGATCGATTTTTAAAAAATAATCAAAAATCTGATTTGATCCAGAGGTTTTACATAATGACATCCAAATACATCCAATAAAATTTGGTTTTGTGAAATTTTCGATTTTTTGCAACGATTTGCAGTTTAAATTTAGATGGGTTTAGATTTGAAAACTCCTAACAATAACTAATCATTGTTTAAAAAGTTGTGAGATACACAAAATAACGGGAAATAAAATGAAATTAAGGCAAGAAAAAAGAAGTAAAAAGTATGTAAATTTATGAGTGAGGATGCTTTTTTTTTTGTTTACAAATGTTGGCAATGAGAATCGAACTTAAGATCTCATGCATGCTACCTGAACCTCTCGCAACTACCAAATCTAGTGGCTTAGTGAGGATGCTTTTAGAGAAGAGGAATTGAGGAAATCCAATCCCTGTCAAATTTTAATTGAATAATAATCAATTTTTAAAAGAAATTATTTTATTTTTTTACCGATAAATATACATTCTGTGTTCAGAAATTTAAATTCTTATTCTACTCGTAGTCTAATGAATTTTGAATAAATTCACTTTTTTTTTCTTGATAATAATTAATTCTCTTTTTTAAATACCAAATTTAAATAGCCAACCAATTTTTTTTTGTGAATGTATTTTTGAAAAACAAACTGGGAAAGTGTAAATTACATGATGAATATAACATATATATGACATATCGTACTTAATTTGTTTTTTGACTAACGTATCATACTTAATAAAAATTAACATGTACAAAAAGATAAGGAAGATCAATATTGTACACGTGTGCTTTTTTTAAGGATAAGTTTCAATATTTGTGTATAAATAAGCACTTGTGATTTAATACACCACATCAAATTTAACTGGTCTTCTTTCTTTGTTAAAAAAAAACTAGTGTTCTTTCTTTGCACACAACATTTTTTTGTCATAATGGAAGGATCATTGAAATCGGTACTGAGTTTTGTGATATTTTTGTTTGCTATAGTGATAAGCCTAATGGGAAGTGCATATGGCACACAATCAGGAACTGGTGTTGAAGATGCACAAGTGCCTGCTTGCTACTTCTTATGCCTTTTTAACCCAGAATGTTGCCCCCCAGCTCCTGGTCTTAAACGTTAAATTTATGTTTCTCTTTATTTTGTTTAAAATAATACTGTTGAGTCTGAGAAAGACTCAACTCATTTGTAATAATTGAATTATATGATAAAATAAAGAAATTATTACTCTTTTTATCTTTCATTATTTCAATTTGAAACAATCTGCAAAAAAGATTAGGTTACTCGCTTATTGAATAGTCATAATTCCACACATCATTGGTATATTAAAGTTTTGGTGGCAGAGGCCGGAAGCACTTCTTTCTAAGGAATACATAATTGACCATTGTCCGATATTAATGATAATATTCACAGGTGATTTCCATCTAAATGCACAACAATTATAAATAATTTATATTTATATCATGAGAAAATAGATCGGTTGTAATCAAGGTAATCAAGACCGGACCGGAAATTGAAAAGGTATAGGTATCGGTTTAAGGTTTAAAGGTCGTACCGCGTTCAACCTTGGTTCAATCGAATTTAATTAAATAATATTTTTTTATTATAATATTTTTAATTAAAAACAGACACAGTAAGTAAATGAGAAAAAAAGATGTTTTTTTTATAATAGCAAAAAAAGTATGTTGAAACAATGATAAAAAAATTAACTAAAAGGTTGACACTAAAGTTTTTTTTTTTAATAACTTATGATGTAGAATAAATTTACAAAAATGATATGGGCTTCTCATGTAAGTTGTAAGCCCAACCATCATTCCATCATTAAACCTTGATATATAAGTTACAACAACTTTTCAATCTTTGCGAGATATAAACTAGCAGGCTAAAGCCACCTACCCAAATTCTCCAAATCTCTCTACCTCTGTACTTTTTCTTCTTTGAATTTTTAATTCTTCTTTTTACATCTTATAATGATAAAACAAGAATACATCATCATGGATCACAAATCTTGAAATTCCCAAGTTCAATAAATTAGTTTTCCACGCACCTAATCCATACATATTCTTGATGATTTAATTGATAATTAATAGTTGAGATTAAAATTAAAATCTTGTCAGATGAGAACAGATTAAGAAGAAAGGGAAAATAATTCATCTTTTATTGAAATAGAGTTAGCTGTTTGTTCTTTTCACGTTTAAAAGAGTGGTGTTTGTTCCTCTTCCTTGTGTGTTTAATCTTTCTTATTTAAAAAAAATAATTATAATAATTGAAACAAAAATTTAAAAAATAAAATAAAACCCGCCGAACCGTCCAGACCGATCGGTTTTCGGTTTTTACCAGTTTAATGCCAGTTTACACGGTTTTTTTATTTCCGGTTTGCTTGCACACTGATTTTAAGCACTGATCGGACCGTCTATAGGTCTGGTTCCTGGCTCGATCGGTTTTATCGGCTGTTCCAATTCAGGTTTTGGTCCGTTTTCGCTCCTTTCTTCAATTTGTTCACTTTTTTATCTGTTTATATAAAATACCAGGAATTAGTAACGATTCATAAAATAAAACTTCGAGAATGAAATAAAAATAATTGAAATATTATATTAATTTAACTAGATAAATAGCACATTTTCCGGTGTATCAGCTACAAATGTGATAATTGAGCGATCAAAATTTCAATTTTTGACTAAAAATTGATATGTCCTAAATAAACAACTAATTATCAAATTGTAAAATTTTTGATTAAATTAAAGTAATAATTAGTATTAACAAAATTAAAAACTAATAAATAATAGATAAATATAATATATCTTATTAATAAAAATATAAATAAATATTAAAATATATGTATGTTGTTTGGATCGATTTTTAAAAAATAATCAAAAATCTGATTTGATCCAGAGGTTTTACATAATGACATCCAAATACATCCAATAAAATTTGGTTTTGTGAAATTTTCGATTTTTTGCATCGATTTGCAGTTTAAATTTAGATGGGTTTAGATTTGAAAACTCCTAACAATAACTAATCATTGTTTAAAAAGTTGTGAGATACACAAAATAACGGGAAATAAAATGAAATTAAGGCAAGAAAAAAGAAGTAAAAAGTATGTAAATTTATGAGTGAGGATGCTTTTTTTTTTTGTTTACAAATGTTGGCAATGAGAATCGAACTTAAGATCTCATGCATGCTACCTGAACCTCTCGCAACTACCAAATCTAGTGGCTTAGTGAGGATGCTTTTAGAGAAGAGGAATTGAGGAAATCCAATCCCTGTCAAATTTTAATTGAATAATAATCAATTTTTAAAAGAAATTATTTTATTTTTTTACCGATAAATATACATTCTGTGTTCAGAAATTTAAATTCTTATTCTACTCGTAGTCTAATGAATTTTGAATAAATTCACTTTTTTTTTCTTGATAATAATTAATTCTCTTTTTTAAATACCAAATTTAAATAGCCAACCAATTTTTTTTTGTGAATGTGTTTTTGAAAAACAAACTGGGAAAGTGTAAATTACATGATGAATATAACATATATATAACATATCGTACTTAATTTGTTTTTTGACTAACGTATCATACTTAATAAAAATTAACATGTACAAAAAGATAAGGAAGATCAATATTGTACACGTGTGCTTTTTTTAAGGATAAGTTTCAATATTTGTGTATAAATAAGCACTTGTGATTTAATACACCACATCAAATTTAACTGGTGTTCTTTCTTTGTTAAAAAAAAACTAGTGTTCTTTCTTTGCACACAACATTTTTTTGTCATAATGGAAGGATCATTGAAATCGGTACTGAGTTTTGTGATATTTTTGTTTGCTATATTGATAAGCCTAATGGGAAGTGCATATGGCACACAATCAGGAACTGGTGTTGAAGATGCACAAGTGCCTGCTTGCTACTTCTTATGCCTTTTTAACCCAGAATGTTGCCCCCCAGCTCCTGGTCTTAAACGTTAAATTTATGTTTCTCTTTATTTTGTTTAAAATAATACTGTTGAGTCTGAGAAAGACTCATCTCATTTGTAATAATTGAATTATATGATAAAATAAAGAAATTATTACTCTTTTTATCTTTCATTATTTCAATTTGAAACAATTTGCATAAAAGATTAGGTTACTCGCTTATTGAATAGTCATAATTCCACACATCATTGGTATATTAAAGTTTTGGTGGCAGAGCCCGGAAGCACTTCTTTCTAAGGAATACATAATTGACCATTGTCCGATATTAATGATAATATTCACAGGTGATTTCCATCTAAATGCACAACAATTATAAATAATTTATATTTATATCATGAGAAAATAGATCGGTTGTAATCAAGGTAATCAAAACCGGACCGGAAATTGAAAAGGTATAGGTATCGGTTTAAGGTTTAAAGGTCGTACCGCGTTCAACCTTGGTTCAATCGAATTTAATTAAATAATATTTTTTTATTATAATATTTTTAATTAAAAACAGACATAGTAAGTAAATGAGAAAAAAAGATGTTTTTTTTATAATAGCAAAAAAAGTATGTTGAAACAATGATAAAAAAATAAACTAAAATGTTGACACTAAAGTTTTTTTTTTTAATAACTTATGATGTAGAATAAATTTACAAAAATGATATGGGCTTCTCATGTAAGTTGTAAGCCCAACCATCATTCCATCATTAAACCTCCTTAATATATAAGTTACAACAACTTTTCAATCTTTGCGAGATATAAACTAGCAGGCTAAATCCACCTACCCATATTCTCCAAATCTCTCTACCTCTGTACTTTTTCTTCTTTGAATTTTTAATTCTTCTTTTTACATCTTATAATGATAAAACAAGAATACATCATCATGGATCACAAATCTTGAAATTCCCAAGTTCAATAAATTAGTTTTCCACGCACCTAATCCATACATATTCTTGATGATTTAATTGATAATTAATAGTTGAGATTAAAATTAAAATCTTGTCAGATGAGAACAGATTAAGAAGAAAGGGAAAATAATTCATCTTTTATTGAAATAGAGTTAGCTGTTTGTTCTTTTCACGTTTAAAAGAGTGGTGTTTGTTCCTCTTCCTTGTGTGTTTAATCTTTCTTATTTAAAAAAAATAATTATAATAATTGAAACAAAAATTTAAAAAATAAAATAAAACCCGCCGAACCGTCCAGACCGATCGGTTTTCGGTTTTTACCAGTTCAATGCCAGTTTACACGGTTTTTTTTTTCCGGTTTGCTTGCACACTGATTTTAAGCACTGATCGGACCGTCTATAGGTCTGGTTCCTGGCTCGATCGGTTTTATCGGCTGTTCCAATTCAGGTTTTGGTCCGTTTTCGCTCCTTTCTTCAATTTGTTCACTTTTTTATCTGTTTATATAAAATACCAGGAATTAGTAACGATTCATAAAATAAAACTTCGAGAATGAAATAAAAATAATTGAAATATTATATTAATTTAACTAGATAAATAGCACATTTTCCGGTGTATCAGCTACAAATGTGATAATTGAGCGATCAAAATTTCAATTTTTGACTAAAAATTGATATGTCCTAAATAAACAACTAATTATCAAATTGTAAATTTTTTGATTAAATTAAAGTAATAATTAGTATTAACAAAATTAAAAACTAATAAATAATAGATAAATATAATATATCTTATTAATAAAAATATAAATAAATATTAAAATATATGTATGTTGTTTGGATCGATTTTTAAAAAATAATCAAAAATCTGATTTGATCCAGAGGTTTTACATAATGACATCCAAATACATCCAATAAAATTTGGTTTTGTGAAATTTTCGATTTTTTGCATCGATTTGCAGTTTAAATTTAGATGGGTTTAGATTTGAAAACTCCTAACAATAACTAATCATTGTTTAAAAAGTTGTGAGATACACAAAATAACGGGAAATAAAATGAAATTAAGGCAAGAAAAAAGAAGTAAAAAGTATGTAAATTTATGAGTGAGGATGCTTTTTTTTTTTGTTTACAAATGTTGGCAATGAGAATCGAACTTAAGATCTCATGCATGCTACCTGAACCTCTCGCAACTACCAAATCTAGTGGCTTAGTGAGGATGCTTTTAGAGAAGAGGAATTGAGGAAATCCAATCCCTGTCAAATTTTAATTGAATAATAATCAATTTTTAAAAGAAATTATTTTATTTTTTTACCGATAAATATACATTCTGTGTTCAGAAATTTAAATTCTTATTCTACTCGTAGTCTAATGAATTTTGAATAAATTCACTTTTTTTTTCTTGATAATAATTAATTCTCTTTTTTAAATACCAAATTTAAATAGCCAACCAATTTTTTTTTGTGAATGTATTTTTGAAAAACAAACTGGGAAAGTGTAAATTACATGATGAATATAACATATATATAACATATCGTACTTAATTTGTTTTTTGACTAACGTATCATACTTAATAAAAATTAACATGTACAAAAAGATAAGGAAGATCAATATTGTACACGTGTGCTTTTTTTAAGGATAAGTTTCAATATTTGTGTATAAATAAGCACTTGTGATTTAATACACCACATCAAATTTAACTGGTCTTCTTTCTTTGTTAAAAAAAAACTAGTGTTCTTTCTTTGCACACAACATTTTTTTGTCATAATGGAAGGATCATTGAAATCGGTACTGAGTTTTGTGATATTTTTGTTTGCTATAGTGATAAGCCTAATGGGAAGTGCATATGGCACACAATCAGGAACTGGTGTTGAAGATGCACAAGTGCCTGCTTGCTACTTCTTATGCCTTTTTAACCCAGAATGTTGCCCCCCAGCTCCTGGTCTTAAACGTTAAATTTATGTTTCTCTTTATTTTGTTTAAAATAATACTGTTGAGTCTGAGAAAGACTCAACTCATTTGTAATAATTGAATTATATGATAAAATAAAGAAATTATTACTCTTTTTATCTTTCATTATTTCAATTTGAAACAATCTGCATAAAAGATTAGGTTACTCGCTTATTGAATAGTCATAATTCCACACATCATTGGTATATTAAAGTTTTGGTGGCAGAGGCCGGAAGCACTTCTTTCTAAGGAATACATAATTGACCATTGTCCGATATTAATGATAATATTCACAGGTGATTTCCATCTAAATGCACAACAATTATAAATAATTTATATTTATATCATGAGAAAATAGATCGGTTGTAATCAAGGTAATCAAGACCGGACCGGAAATTGAAAAGGTATAGGTATCGGTTTAAGGTTTAAAGGTCGTACCGCGTTCAACCTTGGTTCAATCGAATTTAATTAAATAATATTTTTTTATTATAATATTTTTAATTAAAAACAGACACAGTAAGTAAATGAGAAAAAAAGATGTTTTTTTTATAATAGCAAAAAAAGTATGTTGAAACAATGATAAAAAAATTAACTAAAAGGTTGACACTAAAGTTTTTTTTTTTAATAACTTATGATGTAGAATAAATTTACAAAAATGATATGGGCTTCTCATGTAAGTTGTAAGCCCAACCATCATTCCATCATTAAACCTTGATATATAAGTTACAACAACTTTTCAATCTTTGCGAGATATAAACTAGCAGGCTAAAGCCACCTACCCAAATTCTCCAAATCTCTCTACCTCTGTACTTTTTCTTCTTTGAATTTTTAATTCTTCTTTTTACATCTTATAATGATAAAACAAGAATACATCATCATGGATCACAAATCTTGAAATTCCCAAGTTCAATAAATTAGTTTTCCACGCACCTAATCCATACATATTCTTGATGATTTAATTGATAATTAATAGTTGAGATTAAAATTAAAATCTTGTCAGATGAGAACAGATTAAGAAGAAAGGGAAAATAATTCATCTTTTATTGAAATAGAGTTAGCTGTTTGTTCTTTTCACGTTTAAAAGAGTGGTGTTTGTTCCTCTTCCTTGTGTGTTTAATCTTTCTTATTTAAAAAAAATAATTATAATAATTGAAACAAAAATTTAAAAAATAAAATAAAACCCGCCGAACCGTCCAGACCGATCGGTTTTCGGTTTTTACCAGTTCAATGCCAGTTTACACGGTTTTTTTATTTCCGGTTTGCTTGCACACTGATTTTAAGCACTGATCGGACCGTCTATAGGTCTGGTTCCTGGCTCGATCGGTTTTATCGGCTGTTCCAATTCAGGTTTTGGTCCGTTTTCGCTCCTTTCTTCAATTTGTTCACTTTTTTATCTGTTTATATAAAATACCAGGAATTAGTAACGATTCATAAAATAAAACTTCGAGAATGAAATAAAAATAATTGAAATATTATATTAATTTAACTAGATAAATAGCACATTTTCCGGTGTATCAGCTACAAATGTGATAATTGAGCGATCAAAATTTCAATTTTTGACTAAAAATTGATATGACCTAAATAAACAACTAATTATCAAATTGTAAAATTTTTGATTAAATTAAAGTAATAATTAGTATTAACAAAATTAAAAACTAATAAATAATAGATAAATATAATATATCTTATTAATAAAAATATAAATAAATATTAAAATATATGTATGTTGTTTGGATCGATTTTTAAAAAATAATCAAAAATCTGATTTGATCCAGAGGTTTTACATAATGACATCCAAATACATCCAATAAAATTTGGTTTTGTGAAATTTTCGATTTTTTGCAACGATTTGCAGTTTAAATTTAGATGGGTTTAGATTTGAAAACTCCTAACAATAACTAATCATTGTTTAAAAAGTTGTGAGATACACAAAATAACGGGAAATAAAATGAAATTAAGGCAAGAAAAAAGAAGTAAAAGGTATGTAAATTTATGAGTGAGGATGCTTTTTTTTTTTTGTTTACAAATGTTGGCAATGAGAATCGAACTTAAGATCTCATGCATGCTACCTGAACCTCTCGCAACTACCAAATCTAGTGGCTTAGTTAGGATGCTTTTAGAGAAGAGGAATTGAGGAAATCCAATCCCTGTCAAATTTTAATTGAATAATAATCAATTTTTAAAAGAAATTATTTTTTTTTTTTACCGATAAATATACATTCTGTGTTCGGAAATTTAAATTCTTATTCTACTCGTAGTCTAATGAATTTTGAATAAATTCACTTTTTTTTTCTTGATAATAATTAATTCTCTTTTTTAAATACCAAATTTAAATAGCCAACCAATTTTTTTTTGTGAATGTATTTTTGAAAAACAAACTGGGAAAGTGTAAATTACATGATGAATATAACATATATATAACATATCGTACTTAATTTGTTTTTTGACTAACGTATCATACTTAATAAAAATTAACATGTACAAAAAGATAAGGAAGATCAATATTGTACACGTGTGCTTTTTTTAAGGATAAGTTTCAATATTTGTGTATAAATAAGCACTTGTGATTTAATACACCACATCAAATTTAACTGGTCTTCTTTCTTTGTTAAAAAAAAACTAGTGTTCTTTCTTTGCACACAACATTTTTTTGTCATAATGGAAGGATCATTGAAATCGGTACTGAGTTTTGTGATATTTTTGTTTGCTATAGTGATAAGCCTAATGGGAAGTGCATATGGCACACAATCAGGAACTGGTGTTGAAGATGCACAAGTGCCTGCTTGCTACTTCTTATGCCTTTTTAACCCAGAATGTTGCCCCCCAGCTCCTGGTCTTAAACGTTAAATTTATGTTTCTCTTTATTTTGTTTAAAATAATACTGTTGAGTCTGAGAAAGACTCAACTCATTTGTAATAATTGAATTATATGATAAAATAAAGAAATTATTACTCTTTTTATCTTTCATTATTTCAATTTGAAACAATCTGCATAAAAGATTAGGTTACTCGATTATTGAATAGTCATAATTCCACACATCATTGGTATATTAAAGTTTTGGTGGCAGAGGCCGGAAGCACTTCTTTCTAAGGAATACATAATTGACCATTGTCCGATATTAATGATAATATTCACAGGTGATTTCCATCTAAATGCACAACAATTATAAATAATTTATATTTATATCATGAGAAAATAGATCGGTTGTAATCAAGGTAATCAAAACCGGACCGGAAATTGAAAAGGTATAGGTATCGGTTTAAGGTTTAAAGGTCGTACCGCGTTCAACCTTGGTTCAATCGAATTTAATTAAATAATATTTTTTTATTATAATATTTTTAATTAAAAACAGACATAGTAAGTAAATGAGAAAAAAAGATGTTTTTTTTATAATAGCAAAAAAAGTATGTTGAAACAATGATAAAAAAATAAACTAAAACGTTGACACTAAAGTTTTTTTTTTTAATAACTTATGATGTAGAATAAATTTACAAAAATGATATGGGCTTCTCATGTAAGTTGTAAGCCCAACCATCATTCCATCATTAAACCTTAATATATAAGTTACAACAACTTTTCAATCTTTGCGAGATATAAACTAGCAGGCTAAAGCCACCTACCCAAATTCTCCAAATCTCTCTACCTCTGTACTTTTTCTTCTTTGAATTTTTAATTCTTCTTTTTACATCTTATAATGATAAAACAAGAATACATCATCATGGATCACAAATCTTGAAATTCCCAAGTTCAATAAATTAGTTTTCCACGCACCTAATCCATACATATTCTTGATGATTTAATTGATAATTAATAGTTGAGATTAAAATTAAAATCTTGTCAGATGAGAACAGATTAAGAAGAAAGGGAAAATAATTCATCTTTTATTGAAATAGAGTTAGCTGTTTGTTCTTTTCACGTTTAAAAGAGTGGTGTTTGTTCCTCTTCCTTGTGTGTTTAATCTTTCTTATTTAAAAAAAATAATTATAATAATTGAAACAAAAATTTAAAAAATAAAATAAAACCCGCCGAACCGTCCAGACCGATCGGTTTTCGGTTTTTACCAGTTCAATGCCAGTTTACACGGTTTTTTTTTTCCGGTTTGCTTGCACACTGATTTTAAGCACTGATCGGACCGTCTATAGGTCTGGTTCCTGGCTCGATCGGTTTTATCGGCTGTTCCAATTCAGGTTTTGGTCCGTTTTCGCTCCTTTCTTCAATTTGTTCACTTTTTTATTTGTTTATATAAAATACCAGGAATTAGTAACGATTCATAAAATAAAACTTCGAGAATGAAATAAAAATAATTGAAATATTATATTAATTTAACTAGATAAATAGCACATTTTCCGGTGTATCAGCTACAAATGTGATAATTGAGCGATCAAAATTTCAATTTTTGACTAAAAATTGATATGTCTTAAATAAACAACTAATTATCAAATTGTAAAATTTTTGATTAAATTAAAGTAATAATTAGTATTAACAAAATTAAAAACTAATAAATAATAGATAAATATAATATATCTTATTAATAAAAATATAAATAAATATTAAAATATATGTATGTTGTTTGGATCGATTTTTAAAAAATAATCAAAAATCTGATTTGATCCAGAGGTTTTACATAATGACATCCAAATACATCCAATAAAATTTGGTTTTGTGAAATTTTCGATTTTTTGCAATGATTTGCAGTTTAAATTTAGATGGGTTTAGATTTGAAAACTCCTAACAATAACTAATCATTGTTTAAAAAGTTGTGAGATACACAAAATAACGGGAAATAAAATGAAATTAAGGCAAGAAAAAAGAAGTAAAAGGTATGTAAATTTATGAGTGAGGATGCTTTTTTTTTTTTGTTTACAAATGTTGGCAATGAGAATCGAACTTAAGATCTCATGCATGCTACCTGAACCTCTCGCAACTACCAAATCTAGTGGCTTAGTTAGGATGCTTTTAGAGAAGAGGAATTGAGGAAATCCAATCCCTGTCAAATTTTAATTGAATAATAATCAATTTTTAAAAGAAATTATTTTATTTTTTTACCGATAAATATACATTCTGTGTTCGGAAATTTAAATTCTTATTCTACTCGTAGTCTAATGAATTTTGAATAAATTCACTTTTTTTTTCTTGATAATAATTAATTCTCTTTTTTAAATACCAAATTTAAATAGCCAACCAATTTTTTTTTGTGAATGTATTTTTGAAAAACAAACTGGGAAAGTGTAAATTACATGATGAATATAACATATATATAACATATCGTACTTAATTTGTTTTTTGACTAACGTATCATACTTAATAAAAATTAACATGTACAAAAAGATAAGGAAGATCAATATTGTACACGTGTGCTTTTTTTAAGGATAAGTTTCAATATTTGTGTATAAATAAGCACTTGTGATTTAATACACCACATCAAATTTAACTGGTGTTCTTTCTTTGTTAAAAAAAAACTAGTGTTCTTTCTTTGCACATAACATTTTTTTGTCATAATGGAAGGATCATTGAAATCGGTACTGAGTTTTGTGATATTTTTGTTTGCTATAGTGATAAGCCTAATGGGAAGTGCATATGGCACACAATCAGGAACTGGTGTTGAAGATGCACAAGTGCCTGCTTGCTACTTCTTATGCCTTTTTAACCCAGAATGTTGCCCCCCAGCTCCTGGTCTTAAACGTTAAATTTATGTTTCTCTTTATTTTGTTTAAAATAATACTATTGAGTCTGAGACAGACTCATCTCATTTGTAATAATTGAATTATATGATAAAATAAAGAAATTATTACTCTTTTTATCTTTCATTATTTCAATTTGAAACAATCTGCATAAAAGATTAGGTTACTCGCTTATTGAATAGTCATAATTCCACACATCATTGGTATATTAAAGTTTTGGTTGCGTAGGCCGGAAGCACTTCTTTCTAAGGAATACATAATAGACCATTGTCCGATATTAATGATAATATTCACAGGTGATTTCCATCTAAAGGCACAACAATTATAAATAATTTATATTTATATCATGAGAAAATAGATCGGTTGAAATCAAGCTAATCAAAACCGGACCGGAAATTGAAAAGGTATAGGTATCGGTTTAAGGTTTAAAGGTCGTACCGCGTTCAACCTTGGTTCAATCGGATTTAATTAAATAATATTTTTTTATTATAATATTTTTAATTAAAAACAGACATAGTAAGTAATTGAGCAAAAAAGATGTTTTTTTTATAATAGCAAAAAAAGTATGTTGAAACAATGATAAAAAAAATAAACTAACATGTTGACACTAGAGTTTTTTTTTTAATAACTTATGATGTAGAATAAATTTACAAAAATGATATGGGCTTCTCATGTAAGTTGTAAGCCCAACCATCATTCCATCATTAAACCTTAATATATAAGTTACAACAACTTTTCAATCTTTGCGAGATAGAAACTAGCAGGCTAAAGCCACCTACTCAATTCTCCAAATCTCTCTACCTCTGTACTTTTTCTTCTTTGAATTTTTATTTCTCCTTTTTACATCTTATAATGATAAAACAAGAATACATACCATGGATCACAAATCTTGAAATTTCCAAGTTCAATAAATTAGTTTTCCGCGCACCTAATCCATACATTTTCTTGATGATTTAATTGAAATTAATAGTTGAGATTAAAATTAAAATCTTGTCAGATGGGAATAGATTAAGAAGAAAGGGAAAATATTTCATCTTTTATTGAAATAGAGTTAGCTGTTTGTTCTTTTCACGTTTAAAAGAGTGGTGTTTGTTCCTCTTCCTTGTGTGTTTAATCTTTCTTATTTAAAAAAAATAATTATAATAATTGAAACAAAAATTTAAAAAATAAAATAAAACCGCCGAACCGTTCAGACCGATCGGTTTTCGGTTTTTACCAGTTCAATGCCAGTTTACACGGTTTTTTTTCTTCCGGTTTGCTTGCACACTGATTTTAAGCACTGATCGGACCGACTATAGGTCTGATTCCTGGCTCGACCGGTTTTATCGGCTGTTCCAATTCAGTTTTTGGTCCGTTTTCGCTCCTTTCTTCAATTTGTTCACTTTTTTATCTGTTTATATAAAATACCAGGAATTAGTAACTATTCATAAAATAAAACTTCGATAATGAAATAAAAATAATTGAAATATTATATTAATTTAACTAGATAAATAGCATATTTTCCGGTGTATCAGCTACAAATGTGATAATTGAGCGAACAAAATTTCAATTTTTGACTAAAAATTGATATGTCCTAAATAAACAACTAATTATCAAATTGTAAAAAATTTGATTAAATTAAAGTAATAATTAGTATTAACAAAATTAAAAACTAATAAATAATAGATAAATATAATATATCTTATTAATAAAAATATAAATAAATATTAAAATATATGTATGTTGTTTGGATCGATTTTTAAAAAATAATCAAAAATCTGATTTGATCCACAGATTTTACATAATGACATCCAAATACATCCAATAAAATTTGGTTTTGTGAAATTTTCGATTTTTTGCATCGATTTGCAGTTTAAATTTAGATGGGTTTAGATTTGAAAACTCCTAACAATAACTAATCATTGTTTAAAAAGTTGTGAGATACACAAAATAACGGGAAATAAAATGAAATTAAGGCAAGAAAAAAGAAGTAAAAAGTATGTAAATTTATGAGTGAGGATGCTTTTTTTTTTGTTTACAAATGTTGGCAATGAGAATCGAACTTAAGATCTCATGCATGCTACCTGAACCTCTCGCAACTACCAAATCTAGTGGCTTAGTGAGGATGCTTTTAGAGAAGAGGAATTGAGGAAATCCAATCCCTGTCAAATTTTAATTGAATAATAATCAATTTTTAAAAGAAATTATTTTATTTTTTTACCGATAAATATACATTTTGTGTTGGGAAATTTAAATTCTTATTCTACTCGTAGTCTAATGAATTTTGAATAAATTCACTTTTTTGTCTTGATAATAATTATTTCTCTTTTTTAAATACTAAATTTAAATAGCCAACCAATTTTTTTTTGTGAATGTATTTTTCAAAAACAAATTGGGAAAGTGTAAATTACATGATGAATATAACATATATATATATATATATAACATATCGTACTTAATTTGTTTTTTGACTAACGTATCATACTTAATAAAAATTAACATGTACAAAAAGATAAGGAAGATCAATATTGTACACGTGTGCTTTTTTTATGGATAAGTTTCAATATTTGTGTATAAATAAGCACTTGTGATTTAATACACCACATCAAATTTAACTGGTGTTCTTTCTTTGTTAAAAAAAAACTAGTGTTCTTTCTTTGCACACAACATTTTTTTGTCATAATGGAAGGATCATTGAAATCGTACTGAGTTTTGTGATATTTTTGTTTGCTATAGTGATAAGCCTAATGGGAAGTGCATATGGCACACAATCAGGAACTGGTGTTGAAGATGCACAAGTGCCTGCTTGCTACTTCTTATGCCTTTTTAACCCAGAATGTTGCCCCCCAGCTCCTAGTCTTAAACGTTAAATTTATGTTTCTCTTTATTTTGTTTAAAATAATACTATTGAGTCTGAGAAAGACTCATCTCATTTGTAATAATTGAATTATATGATAAAATAAAGAAATTATTACTCTTTTTATCTTTCATTATTTCAATTTGAAACAATCTGCATAAAAGATTAGGTTACTCGCTTATTGAATAGTCATAATTCCACACATTATTGGTATATTAAAGTTTTGGTTGCAGAGGCCGGAAGCACTTCTTTCTAAGGAATACATCATTGACCATTGTCCGATATTAATGATAATATTCACAGGTGATTTCCATCTAACGGCACAACAATTATAAATAATTTATATTTATATCATGAGAAAATATGTAACATCCCCTATTTCACTTACTAGTACTATATACCAATAAGAGTATTTTCTAAAAATACTCACATGTCTAGAGCTAGCACTAGTGTAGTAGTGTGTGAGTGTGTGTATGTGTGTCACTAAAAGAGAAGCAAGTGTGTCTTGGAGTGGGCAAGTGTCCCACTAAAACACTTAGCATTGACTTACCTTAGACCCAACACTACACAATCACAAGTGTAATTTTCTGGAAAACACAAAACATAAACTCTCTTCTTCTTCTCTCTCTCACGATCCAAACAACAAAACCCAGCATCAACCTTGTTCTTGATTTACAAACTATTCATACAAAACCAACCATGCCAAGCATGCAATTAAAGAGTTGAATTCCTTAGGCCATAATCAACACTAGTGGTAAGTTTAACTCCTCAAAACCCTTCTCAATTCCTCCATTTTCGTGCTCAATCAATCCCATCTCAATCACTCAAATTCTGTTTTCAATTGCATGTGTAGAAAACATGCTTAAATTGAGATGTTGATGATCTAGGAAGTGGACTTCAAGATTTTAGCTCAAGGAGGAGTCATAGTCATCAATTCAGCTGAGGATCAAGTTTTTTAGCAAGGAATCAAGCTTCAAATTAGAGGTGGGTTCTTAGGATAGAATAGTTAGAATTATTCCCCAAAATTCAACTTTGCATGATAACATAGGATTTAGGGATTGAAATGTGCATGAGAAGGGTTTAATTCCCAAAACTCTTCTCCTTTATAATTATTATGATGTTCATGATGTTAGTGGCTTGAAAGATTGGCAATTGTAGTGTAGAAAACTCTGTTTTGAACTGGTTCTGCAGGTCTTCGCGCCGAGGCGCAATACTTTCGCGCCAGGGCGCAGGCAAAAAGAGACAGAGGCAGAATCTGGAATGCAGGTTCGCGCCAGGGCGCAGAAGGTTCGCGCCGGGGCGCAAGCCACCAGCATTTTCAGATTTTTGTTCTCTGTTTCCTGCTTTTGAAAATTCATACGCATTTTGGATTGTCATCTTTTAAGTCTTGTTTTCCATTAACATTAAGAATACCTTATAATTATGATGTCGTTGTACGTATAGGATTGATTATAACCTAGGCTAATAGCTAGATTAGTTTCCCGGGATTGGGACATATTGGTAGTTGTTGAAACTATAGTTGTGTACATGTCAGTCGGAGAGTAGTTGGTTGTCTTCTGTACGCCACTACAGGGATTCGAGGAATCCGGAGAAAAATGTTTAATAATAATTGTGATGCCGGAGGCTCCGTACCATAGTGCTTATGTTCACGAGAATTGGTGCGGAGGAGTGTGAGGCTCTCTGAGACAGGCTCACCTCAGAGTGTCCTTGCGGACTTTAAAATGAATTCAGATAATTATTTGTGATACACCATATTAATTGTCGTATAGATATATATATATTTGTATATATGAGATGCGCTTATTGCGTGAGGACTGACGTGTAGGTTTTTCCCCGGTGTAGTCACCAATAGGTGGGTAGTAGAATCCACGAGACTTAGCAGTCTTACCCCCCCCCGTTCATGTTTCAGGTACTCAGGGTGATCGTGGCAAGCAAGCTGCGGAGTAGTAGCATTGCTTGTATCTGATGATATTCGTCTTAGGATGTTTTAATTTATTGTGTTCTATCTATTTCCTTCCGCTGTGTTGTACTATTATGTACTATAGCACCTGCGTGTGCTTGAATTATTATCTATGTATTTGTAAACTTGTTGTACTCGGTATTTAATTATGGATCTTATAATATATTCTAGACAATGTATTATGGGGTGTTATAATTGGTATCAGAGCAGGTCGATTCAGACCGTGCCAGAGTCATAAGTATACAGTGCATTCTAAATGCGTACTCTAGGGATTTCTTACATTTATTCTACATGTTGTATCACTTGAGCCTAGCTAACTCAATTTGATTATGACAGATAGAGTAATATGGCAGAAGCACCAAGAGGACGTGGACGCGGTCGTGGTAGGCCACGAAGGAATGTGGCAGAGGAAGAAGAACAACCTCAATATCAATACTCTGATCCAGATGCAAATATGTGGGCACATATGATGCATCAACAACAACAATTCCAAGCTCAGCAAGCCCAACGTCATGAGGAGATGATGATGATGTTCCAACAACAAATGGGGAATGCACATACTCAGAACACGGGAAGTGCAGCGTTCAGAGAATTTTGTCGGATGAATCCTCCGGAGTTTGTCGGAGAGTATGTTCCCTCGGTTGCAAGAGAATGGATTCAGAGGATGAGTGGAATTCTGGATTCCATGGAGTGTACTGAGCTGGAAAGGTTACCTTCGCGACAAGATTTCTTCGCGGAGCGGCTTGCAATTGGTGGGAAGGTGTTAGAGCGTACATAACTACAAGTCAGATGGAGATGACATGGGCTAATTTCAGACGTCTCTTCATCGACCATTACATTCCCGAGAGCTATAGGATGTCAATGGAACGGGAATTGATTGAACTTAAGCAAGGAGGTAAGTCTGTGGCGGAGTACACAGCCAAGTTTAACGAGTTAGTGAGGTATGTGGCAGATAGTGACGATGCTCCTACCGAGGCGTGGAAGATCAAGAAGTACCGTTTCGGTTTAAGGGCGGATATTGCACATGATGTGTCTATGCAGCAAGTTGCTAGTCTTGGTGAATTAATTCAGAAGAGTTATCATGCTGAGTCAGGCCTTGAAGCCATGAGAAAGGAAAGGTTTGAGGTGAATCAAAAGAGACGAGATTCGGGAAAGTATAAAGAGCAACTAAAGCCAAAGAGTTCTCCACAGAAGGGAAAACAAAATGTTCCTCAGAGATCACATCCAGCATGTCCAGAATGTGGAGTGTTCCATCATGGAGAGTGTATGAAGGGAAAAGGTGTATGTTTTCACTGCAAACAACCCGGTCATTATAAGAATGAATATCCCAAGTTGCACGGTTCCGGAGGTTCGAGTGGAACAACAAAGAGCAAGGGTCGAGTGTATTCTCTTGATGGTGAACAAGCTAGAGGTAATAATGCCTTAATCATTGATGTTTGTCAATTGGGTCAATCTGAAGTTGTTGTACTGTTTGATTGTGGAGCTACTAATTCTTTTATTTCTGGGGAATGTGTGATGAGGTTGGGTTTATCTTCGACTTCTTTAATCCCTCCCATGACTGTTGCCGTTGCTACGGGTGGCAAAGTTGTTTCCAAGAGGGTATGTCAAAACTGTCCTGTTAGCGTCGCAGGAAAAATTTATCACGTCGATCTAATCTGTTTGCCATTAAAAGACATGGACATAGTACTAGGCATGGATTGACTCTCTGCCAACACTGTGTACATAGGCTGTGCTGAAAAGAATCTATATGTTCCTATTGATATTAATGCAGAGAGTAGAGCCCTGACTGCTCTGCTGCAGAATACTTATCAGTTAATTCAGTATCTCGGTGCAGAGAACAAATGTTTCAGTATTATGTTCACCATTAGTTCAGAGTCTAGTCTAAGCCCCAGTGACATTCCGATTGTCAGAGAGTATCTGGATGTGTTTCCAGAAGAGATAAATAGTTTACCACCAGAAAGAGAAATTGAGTTCTCAATTGATCTTGTTCCAGGATCTCAGCCTATCTCAGTTGCACCATATAGAATGTCCCCTCTTGAACTTCGAGAATTGAAATCTCAACTTGAAGAATTATTGCAAAAGCATTTTATTCGCCCGAGTGTCTCACCTTGGGGTGCTCCAGTTCTGTTAGTGAAAAAGAAGGACGGTACAATGCGGTTATGTATTGATTACCGTCAGCTCAATAAGGTTACCATCAAGAATAAGTATCTGTTACCTCGTATTAACGATCTGTTAGATCAACTCAGAGGAGCTACTATCTTTTCAAAGATTGATCTTAGATCCGGGTATCATCAGATCCGTATCAGGACCTCTGACGTGTCCAAAACTGCTTTCAGGACTCGTTATGGTCATTATGAATTTTTGGTTATGCCGTTTGGTCTGACCAATGCCCCAGCAGTATTCATGGATTACATGAACATAATTTTTCAGCCTTATCTTGATAAGTTTGTGGTAATCTTCATTGATGACATTTTAATCTACTCTAAAGATCCTCAGGAGCATGCAGAGCATCTGAGGATTGTTCTTAATATTCTGAGAGAGAAGCAACTTTATGCCAAACTCAGTAAGTGTGAGTTTTGGCTTTCTGAAGTAAAGTTTTTGGGTCATGTAATATCAAAAGGAGGTGTATCTGTTGATCCATCCAAAGTAGAAGCGGTGCTTAATTGGGAAAGACCTAGAACTGTTTCTGAAGTAAGAAGTTTCCTTGGTTTAGCGGGCTATTACCGGAGGTTCATTTTGGGATTTTCGGAGATAGCGCTACCATTAACCCGGTTGACTAGAAAAGGAGCTGCATTTGTCTGGAATGAATTGTGTGAAAATAGTTTTAACTTGTTAAAACAAAAATTGACTAGTGCTCCGGTGTTAGTAATTCCTGACCCTGATAAGAAGTATGTAGTGTATTGTGATGCTTCTAATAAAGGACTCGGATGCGTACTTATGCAAGAGGGCGCCGTAGTCGCATACGCATCGCGACAGTTGAAACCACATGAAGAGAATTATCCTACCCATGATCTTGAACTAGCAGCCATTATTTTTGCTTTGAAAATCTGGAGACATCACTTGTATGGTGTGCAGTTTGCACTGTACAGTGATCATAAGAGTTTGAGATATTTGTTTGATCAAAAGGAGTTGAACATGAGACAACGGAGATGGATGGAATACTTGAAAGATTTTGACTTCGAATTGAATTACCATCCTGGAAAGGCAAATGTAGTAGCTGATGCTTTGAGCAGAAAGGCATTGTATGCATCGGAAATTTTAATGCATCAGTGTGGGTTATATGAGAAATTCAGAGATATGAATTTAAATGTCACCTACCGGAAGGACGGAGTCAAGTTGAATAGAATAGAATTAATCTGTGACTTGCGTTCCACGATAGGTAGTGCACAAGAGAAGGATATGGATTTACAAAGAAGAATAGGAAAACCTGAGTTCACTGTAGCAGTTGACGGTGTAATTCAGTTTGGGAATAGAATTTGTGTACCAAATGATGCAGATTTGAAAAGATCGATTTTAGAAGAAGCACATAAGAGTGGATTTTCAATTCACCCCGGTTCCACCAAGATGTATCATGACCTGAAGAAGAACTATTGGTGGCCGAACATGAAAACTGAGATCGCAGAATTTGTGTCAAGGTGTATTGTATGTCAGCAAGTTAAGATTGAACACCAGAAACCAGCCGGTCCTTTGCAACCTTTAGAAATACCCGAGTGGAAGTGGGAACATATTACCATAGATTTTGTAACTGGATTACCCCGTAATCAGAAAGGAGAAGATTCCATTTGGGTTATTGTTGATCGGTTAATAAAGTCAGCTCATTTCATTGCAGTGAAGTCGACTTATAAGGCTTCGCGGTATGCTGAAATATTCTTGGAAGAGATTGTTAAGTTACATGGAGTCCCGTTGAGTATAGTATCAGATAGAGATCCAACCTTTACCTCTCATTTTTGGCGTGCTTTCCAAAAGGCAATGGGAACAAGGCTTAGAATGAGTACTTCAAATCATCCCCAAACAGATGGACAATCTGAGCGAACCATTCAAACTCTTGAAGATATGCTCCGAGCTTGTGTTTTAGAGGATGGTGGTAATTGGAGCAAACACTTGCATCTAATTGAATTCGCCTATAATAACAGTTACCATGCTAGTATCGGTATGGTACCGTATGAAGCACTATACGGGAGAAAGTGTAGAACACCCTTGTGTTGGACCGAAGTGGGTGATAAAGGAGTGTTAGGACCTGATATCATCCAAGAGACTACTCTAAAGATTAAGTCGGTTAAAGAACATATGAGAGTTGCACAAAGTAGACAAAAGAGTTATATCGATCACAGAAGAAGACCACTAGAGTTTGAGGAAGGTGATCATGTATTCTTACGCGTAACGCCTAAGCTAGGTTTGCGCGGTATGTTTAAGACAAAGAAGCTTGCTCCTAGGTACATTGGGCCATATCAAATCCTTAAACGAGTTGGTCCTATGGCTTATCAATTAGCTTTGCCCCCATCTATGTCCAGGATGCATGATGTGTTTCATGTGTCTCAACTCAGAAAGTTCATTCCTGATCCATTCGTGCCGGTGGAATTAGAAAGCATTGATTTGCAACCAGATCTAACTTATCAGCCTGATCCCATTCGAGTTGTAGATCGTGATGTTAAGGCTCTCTGGAACAAGAAAATTCCTGTGGTGAAAGTAGAATGGTCTCGAGCACCGGATGGCGAGTTCACTTGGGAGTTGGAATCCGAGATGATGAAAAACCATCCACATCTTTTCTCAGGTATATTTTCAATTTCGCGGACGAAATTTCTTTAAGGGGGGTAGATTGTAACATCCCCTATTTCACTTACTAGTATTATATACCAATAAGAGTATTTTCTAAAAATACTCACATGTCTAGAGCTAGCACTAGTGTAGTAGTGTGTGAGTGTGTGTATGTGTGTCACTAAAAGAGAAGCAAGTGTGTCTTGGAGTGGGCAAGTGTCCCACTAAAACACTTAGCATTGACTTACCTTAGACCCAACACTACACAATCACAAGTGTAATTTTCTGGAAAACACAAAACATAAACTCTCTTCTTCTCTCTCTCACGATCCAAACAACAAAACCCAGCATCAACCTTGTTCTTGATTTACAAACTATTCATACAAAACCAACCATGCCAAGCATGCAATTAAAGAGTTGAATTCCTTAGGTCATAATCAACACTAGTGGTAAGTTTAACTCCTCAAAACCCTTCTCAATTCCTCCATTTTCGTGCTCAATCAATCCCATCTCAATCACTCAAATTCTGTTTTCAATTGCATGTGTAGAAAACATGCTTAAATTGAGATGTTGATGATCTAGGAAGTGGACTTCAAGATTTTAGCTCAAGGAGGAGTCATAGTCATCAATTCAGCTTAGGATCAAGTTTTTTAGAAAGGAATCAAGCTTCAAATTAGAGGTGGGTTCTTAGGATAGAATAGTTAGAATTATTCCCCAAAATTCAACTTTGCATGATAACATAGGATTTAGGGATTGAAATGTGCATGAGAAGGGTTTAATTCCCAAAACTCTTCTCCTTTATAATTATTATGATGTTCATGATGTTAATGGCTTGAAAGATTGGCAATTGTAGTGTAGAAAACACTGTTTTGAACTGGTTCTGCAGGTCTTCGCGCCGAGGCGCAATACTTTCGCGCCAGGGCGCAGGCAAAAAGAGACAGAGGCAGAATCTGGAATGCAGGTTCGCGCCAGGGCGCAGAAGGTTCGCGCCGGGGCGCAAGCCACCAGCATTTTCAGATTTTTGTCCTCTGTTTCCTGCTTTTGAAAATTCATACGCATTTTGGATTGTCATCTTTTAAGTCTTGTTTTCCATTAACATTAAGAATACCTTATAATTATGATGCCGTTGTACGTATAGGATTGATTATAACCTAGGCTAATAGCTAGGTTAGTTTCCCGGGATTGGGACATATTGGTAGTTGTTGAAACTATAGTTGTGTACATGTCAGTCAGAGAGTAGTTGGTTGTCTTCTGTACGCCACTACAGGGATTCGAGGAATCCGGAGAAAAATGTTTAATAATAATTGTGATGCCGGAGGCTCCGTACCATAGTGCTTATGTTCACGAGAATTGGTGCGGAGGAGTGTGAGGCTCTCTGAGACAGGCTCACCTCAGAGTGTCCTTGCGGAGTTTAAAATGAATTCAGATAATTATTTGTGATACACCATATTAATTATTGTATAGAGATATATATTTGTATATATGAGATGCGCTTATTGCGTGAGGACTGACGTGTAGGTTTTTCCCCGGTGTAGTCACCAATAGGTGGGAAGTAGAATCAAGGAGACTTAGCAGTCTGACCCCCCCCCGTTCATGTTTCAGGTACTCAGGGTGATCGTGGCAAGCAAGCTACGGAGTAGTAGCATTGCTTGTATCTGATGATATTCGTCTTAGGATGTTTTAATTTATTGTGTTCTATCTATTTCCTTCCGGTGTGTTGTACTATTATGTACTATAGCACCTGCGCGTGCTTGAATTATTATCTATGTATTTGTAAACTTGTTGTACTCGGTATTTAATTATGGATCTTATAATATAATCTAGACAATGTATTATGGGGTGTTATAAAATAGATCGGTTGTAATCAAGGTAATCAAAACCGGACCGGAAATTGAAAAGGTATAGGTATCAGTTTAAGGTTTAAAGGTCGTACCGCGTTCAACCTTGGTTCAATCGGATTTAATTAAATAATATTTTTATATTATAATTGAAATTCTGGCACCTACTGGGGACAGATGTTAAGACAGAAGCTATAGCAATTGTCGTACGTAATCAGTTGTAAAGCTAAGACAAATGCTCTAGCGTATGTCCACAGTAGAATATAATCAACAAGTATAAGCAACAGACAAAGAAGTAAGTAACACAGAGAATTGTTAACCCAGTTCGGCGTAAACAACGACCTACTTTGGGGGCTACCAAGCCAGGAAGGAATCCACTATAATAGATCTAGTTCTAAGCCCACAGCAAACATCCAAGTTTACGACTTATCTCCTAGACTCTACCCGTGCTAACTCAACCTAGGAACTCCTAAGTTTGAGACCCCGTCTCACTTCCTTTCTATCACAAACCTTGTGATTATAACAGTTCAACAAACGATGAGGTTTCACTAACCAAACAAACAGACACTCTCCGTGCTTAAAAGCTTGGGAGAAGTTTCACAAAAATCCAAACCAAAACAGGCCTAAGCTTGTGTTATAGAATCCACAAGAAAGGCTTACAATAAACAAGACTCAAACCCTAAAACTATATTCTTGAAATACGGCTTCAGTAGTCTTTTAGGTTTTAGTCTTCACATATTTATATGACCTGAGTTAGCATGGGCTAGGTCTTCATATTGGGCTTTAATCTTCAGCTGTCCTTTTGCAAAGTCCAGCACACATGTAATGGAAAGAATCACTTGTTTCCATAAATGGCGTAGCATCTTCTGGAAAGTATATCTTGGTCCAGCCACCTAATAAACCCTTGTTTAAAGGCGTGCGTCTTGATAAGCAAGTAAGGCGAAAATAGTGCTTCAGATAATCTTCAAAGATATGGCGCGCAAATAGAGCATTAAATACCGGCAAGACAGATGTGGTACCCACATGCTACGGCATCTGGTCCAACATCTTGCTTGAACATGTTTTTGCAAAATGAGGCCAACATACAAAACACCAACAATCTCCCCCTTTGGCAAATTTTGGCTAAAACAAACTAAGACCAGTTCTGGAGAGATGCAGTACATACCTTCCTTCAAGTCAACGCAAACACACAGCTAAGAAAGAAGATAATACATTGTCACATTATTTTCAAAAGAGATCTTCAAGTGAGAAATAATGAACAGGCAGCATCAGAGGCATGCAACAGCGGAAATACACAACTTAGCCTCATAGGGCACAAGATAGGAGAGAAATAAACTCTCACACATAAGCGCCATACAGTTAAACCAGGAAAAATAAATTCCCACAAATATGAATCACCATAGGAAAAATAAATTCCTACACCACTGAGAAAAATAAGTTCTCAGGTAACAAGTAAAAGTGGATTCCTTTGAAACAGACAAGATGCCTTAGCATTTGGAATGGCATCTGTCACACACAACATGCATCACAACAAAAGTAGATTGCTCCCCCTGAGTTCATGCATATATCACAGTAGAGAATACTCCCCCTCAACAGAACAAACATACACATACAGATATAGCATACCTGCTCCCCCTCAATCATAGCACACAGATGGTGTAACATGTGTCACAACATTATCACGAACAGAACATGCATCTTTACTACTACTCCCCCTTTTTAGCCATAATTTTGACAAACATAATGCGTCATGCATTGACAAACAGAAGTAGCAACACATCATAGTAGCATAATTACAGACCAGCAGCACATGGGAGTGCACAAGATATCCTGGGCGTAGCCCTCAAGGTTCAGACAGACAAAACAATAGGAGCAGTAAAACACAGGAGCAAGGACATCATTCAGAGGAGCTTTCATCAGAGCTCTCTATCATAGGTTCACCATCAGCATCAACATCATTATTTCCAGCACCAGCTTCTTCAATCAAGCTCACTATATCAGTGCACTCCAGGGCTTCTTCTCCAAGCTCTCTTTCCAGAGCTACCCTTCTCTGAACATATTTCCATTTGTCTACACAGCTAGCAAGATGAAAGAAAATATTATCAATAGCAACCTCAGGTACATTAGCAAGTACCTTCTTGTCACCTACACTTTGTCTGCCAACATAAGCTTCACCAGATGCTTCATCTTTAGACACTTCTTCCTCAAAGACAGAGTTACTCTCTACAGCCTTTCTCTTCAACTGTTTCTTCTGGACAACAGGAAAATCAAAACGACTCTTAGGTCGAGAGGGACCATACATGGGTTTCTTGGCAAGTTTCTTCCCTAAATTAGCGTGCGCAACATAAGAGTAAAAAGAGAAAATAACTGTTGCACGCTTTTCAGACATTAACTGCTACAAATCCTCATGCAGGCAAATTCCCAATTTGCCTCTTAGCTTCTCAAATTGGTTAGCATCTAGTGCTTTCGTGAATATATCTGCGAGCTGTTCTGTAGTAGCAACATGTTTTAAAACCACCACATTCTCTTCTACTAAATCTCTGATAAAGTGATGACGAATGTCTATGTGCTTTGTCCTACTGTGTTGTATAGGATTTTTTGAAATATTGATTGCACTCAGATTATCGCAATACAAAGCCATAGCATCTTGCTCAACATTATACTCCCTCAGCATCTGTCTCATCCAGACAAGTTGTGAACAACTACTCCCAGCTGCAATGTATTCAGCTTCAGCAGTTGAAAGAGACACACAGTTCTGTTTCTTACTAAACCATGATATCAAATTTTCTCCCAAGAAGAAACAACCACCAGAAGTGCTTTTTCTGTCATCAGCACTGCCAGCCCAATCTGCATCACAATACCCAATGAGTTGAGAATTGTCACTTTGTGAGTACATCATGCCGTAGTCACATGTGCCGCTAACATACTTGAGGATTCTTTTCACTTGAGTTAAGTGACTCATCTTTGGATCATCTTGATATCTTGCACACACACCCACTGCAAAGCTAATATCAGGTCTACTAGCTGTAAGATATAGGAGACTCCCTATCATACTTCTGTAGAGACTCTGATCAACACTAACACCCTTCTCATCTTTTGTCAACTTTAAATGAGTAGGTGCTGGAGTCCTTTTGTGAGTAGCGGTATCCATTCCAAACTTCTTGACAATATTTTTTGCATACTTACTTTGAGAGATAAATATTGTCTCATCCATTTGCTTCACTTGTAGTCCAAGGAAAAACGTTAATTCCCCAACTAAACTCATCTCAAACTCTGACTGCATCTGTTTGATAAAATGCTCCATTATCTGACTTGACATCCCACCAAACACTATGTCATCAACATAAATTTGTGCTATCATTAGTTTACCATGTTCTTCTTTTACAAACAGAGTTTTATCATGTCCTCCTTTCCTGTATCCATGATTGACAAGAAATTCAGTCAATCTCTCATACCAAGCCCTAGGAGCTTGTTTCAACCCATATAAAGCCTTCTTCAACTTGTAGACATGATCAGGAAGATCTGGATTCACAAAGCCTTTTGTTTGTTGCACATACACCTCTTCATTTAAGTACCCATTGAGAAAGGCACTCTTAACATCCATTTGGAAAAGTTTAAATTTCAGAATGCATGCAACACCAAGCAACAGCCGTATAGACTCTAATCTAGCAACTGGGGCAAAAGTCTCATCAAAGTCTAATCCTTCCACTTGAGTGTATCCCTGTGCCACAAGCCTCGCCTTGTTTCTTGTAATAGTTCCATTTTTATCAGATTTATTTTTATAAACCCATTTAGTACCTATTACATTCAACCCTTTTGGTCTAGGAACTAGATCCCAAACCTCACTTCTTTCAAACTGATTCAACTCTTCTTGCATAGCAGTAATCCAATAATTGTCCATGAGAGCCTCTTTGACATTTTTTGGCTCTATTTTTGACACAAAGCAAGAGTTAGAGATTATATCTTGATTTCTTCTTGTGGTAATACCTTCATCAGGATTCCCTATGATCAGATCCTTGGGATGATTTTTCTGGACTCTGATAGATGGTCCTTTACTAACTGGAGCAGTAGTATCATCAGTGGTAGGACTATCAGGCGTTACCTCAAAATCCTCTATACTAGCAGTTTCTTCAGGCTGGAATTCAAATGCTTCAGCATCTGGACTTTCATCTGTCTTAGCGTCAGATGGTACATCATCTATCACAACATTCATTGATTCCATCATTACTTGAGTTCTGGAGTTATACACTCTGTAGGCTCTGCTGTTAGTTGAGTATCCCAAGAATATACCTTCATCACTCTTTGGATCCATCTTCCTCCTTTGTTCTCTATCTATCAGAATGTAACACTTACTTCCAAATACATGAAAATACTTGATAGTAGGTTTTCTACCTTTCCACAATTCATATAAGGTCTTAGTGGTTCCAGCTCTTAAAGTGACACGATTGAGAATGTAACATGCTGTATTCATAGCTTCAGCCCAAAAGTGTTGAGGCAGTTTCTTTGAGTGTAGCATGACACGAGCACATTCTTGTATAGTTCTGTTCTTTCTTTCAACTACACCATTTTGTTGAGGTGTAATAGGTGAAGAAAATTCATGTCCTATTCCTTCAGCAGTGCAAAACTCAGAGAATCTTGAGTTTTCAAATTCTCTACCGTGGTCACTCCTTATTCTGACAATGACACTATCTTTTTCTCTTTGAAGTTGTTTACACAAATCCTTGAAAGCACAAAAGGTGTCTGACTTTTCTCTGAGAAAGTTGATCCAAGTGAATCTTGAGTAGTCATCTACAACAACAAAAGCATATCTCTTTCCTCCTAAACTTTCAACCTGCATAGGCCCCATCAAGTCCATATGAAGTAATTCAAGCACCTTTGATGTAGTCAGATGCTGCAGCTTTGGGTGTGGCATCTTTGTCTGCTTCCCAATTTGACATTCACCACATATGCTTCCTTCTTCTATCTTCAGTTTAGGTACTCCTTTTACTGCATCTTCAGCTATGACTTTCTTCATACTCCTTAGATTAAGATGACCCATCTTTTGATGCCATAACTTGACTTCATCTTCTCTAGTGATGAGACAGGAAGAAATTTGAGCACTTTCTTCAGGAATCCATAAATAACAGTTATCTTTAGACCTGACTCCTTTCATAACAGATTCACCATCTTTAGTTGAGACAATGCATTCAGACTTCGTGAAGTTCACTTTCATTCCTTGATCACACAATTGACTGATGCTTATGAGATTTGCAGTCAATCCTTCCACTAAAAGAACATTCTCAAGCTTAGGCAACCCATTTGCAATGAGACTTCCAATGCCTTTGATCTGACCTTTGGCCCCATCACCAAAAGTAACATAACTGGTAGTGTAAGCTTTAACATTGGTTAGATAATTTTTAACACCAGTCATATGTCTTGAGCAACCACTATCAAAGTACCAATCATTTCTGGATGAAACTCTCAGAGATGTATGAGCTATGTGAGCAACATCATTTGCCTTTGGTTTCCATTCTTTCTTTGTATTGCTTGAATCATATTCATACCTGGGATTATTATACCATCTTGGAAACCCATACAATCTAAAATAGAAAGGTCTGATGTGACCTCTTCTACCACAGTAATGACAGATCCATCCCTTAGGTTTAGGAATGATTTTGGCAGGCTGATGTTGTTGAACATGCTGTGGCATCTGTCTAGTTTCAGTGGGATCATAAGTGTCTTTAGCAGGAACAAATGTACTAGTAGAAGTAACATTTTTCTTTTTAGGATAGTTATATTCTACTCCAATACCCTTAGGTTTCCCAGCAACTTGACCCTCAACCAGTATATCTAATCTTTCAGTTCCATTATTTAGCAGTCTAAGCTGTTTATTTAAACTAGTCAGCTGATAGTTCAATGTGGTTACCTCATCTCTAAGAGCAGAAGCCTCGGACAGATGCTTTGCCTTCTCAGATTGTAGCTGCTTTGTGAGTTGAGATATTTGAGTCTGATGCTTCAGCTTCTCATCTTGCAATTTACTTATAACGTTTTGTTGCTGATGACAAACCTTTTCACTCTTCTGACTCAGTGCTTTATAGGACGCATCTAGTTCATCAAAGGTCAATTCTTCATCATCTGATTCAGATTAAATCCAGTAAGTGCAGTAATGTGATTTGCAGACTCAGAGTAGTCATCATCCTCAGAGTCATCTTCATCAGACCAAGTGACAGCCATAACCTTCTTCTGTTTCTTCAGGAATGTTGGACATTCAGCTCTAATATGTCCATGGCCTTCACATTCATGACATTGAACACCTTTTCCAGTACTGGCCTTTTCCTCAGGTCTGTATTTTCTTTCACCATTAAACTTTCTGTTATTATCAGAGAAATTGCCTTTAGCATTTGTCCTGCCTCTTCCATCCATCTTCTTTAATATTCTGTTGAACTGCCTGCCTAGATGTGCCATAGTTTCAGATAAATTTTAATCAGTTTCTAAACCATTTTCTACTTCCTCACTTTCAGTGGTGTTGGTTACAAGAGCTATACTCTTCTTCCTCTTCTCGATTTTCTCTTTAGCAGCCAGCTCATAGGTTTGTAATGAACCCACCAAATTTTCAAGTTTCATCACTCCTATATCATGTACTTCTTCTATGGTAGTGACTTTCATATCAAACATCTTAGGAAGAGATCTAAGCATTTTTCTTACCATTCTTTCCTCGCTTAGCTTTTCTCCTAGAGCATCAAAGTTGTTTGCAAAATCTAGAATGGTCATGTGGAAGTCATGAACAGATTGACCTTCACCCATCATTAGATTCTCAAACTTTACGGTCAGAAGCTGTAGCCTTGAATTCTTCACCTTAGCGGTGCCTTCATGTGTAGTCATTAGAATTTCCCATGCTTCCTTAGCCACTGAGCACTGTTTGATCATCCTGAAAATGTTGTTGTCCACAACATTGAATAAGGCATTTAGCACCTTGGAGTTACCATGTGCAAGCTCATCCTCTTCCTTGGTCCAATCCGCTTCTGGTTTTAGTTCACCTGTAGTTTTACCATCTTTGTCACGTATCACTGGATGCTCCCATCCCGTTAGGATAGCCTTCCAAGATTTGCTATCAAGTGATTTAATAAATGCCACCATTTTGGCTTTCCAGTAATCATAGTTTGATCCATCCAGAAGTGGAGGTCTGTTGACATAGCCACCATCCTTGTTCATTATGCCAGAAAGTAACTTCCCTGGTCCTCACCCACGCAGAACAGGGTGCCTGCTCTGATGCCAATTGAAATTCTGGCACCTACTGGGGACAGATGTTAAGACAGAAGCTATAGCAATTGTCGTACGTAATCAGTTGTAAAGCTAAGACAAATGCTCTAGCGTATGTCCACAGTAGAATATAATCAACAAGTATAAGCAACAGACAATGAAGTAAGTAATACAGAGAATTGTTAACCCAGTTCGGCGTAAACAACGACCTACTCTGGGGGCTACCAAGCCAGGAAGGAATCCACTATAATAGATCTAGTTCTAAGCCCACAGCAAACATCCAAGTTTACGACTTATCTCCTAGACTCTACCCGTGCTAACTCAACCTAGGAACTCCTAAGTTTGAGACCCCATCTCACTTCCTTTCTATCACAAACCTTGTGATTATAACAGTTCAACAAACGATGAGGTTTCACTAACCAAACAAACAGACACTCTCCGTGCTTAAAAGCTTGGGAGAAGTTTCACAAAAATCCAAACCAAAACAGGCCTAAGCTTGTGTTATAGAATCCACAAGAAAGGCTTACAATAAACAAGACTCAAACCCTAAAACTATATTCTTGAAATACGGCTTCAGTAGTCTTTTAGGTTTTAGTCTTCACATATTTATATGACCTGAGTTAGCATGGGCTAGGTCTTCATATTGGGCTTTAATCTTCAGCTGTCCTTTTGCAAAGTCCAACACACATGTAATGGAAAGAATCACTTGTTTCCATAAATGGCGTAGCATCTTCTGGAAAGTATATCTTGGTCCAGCCACCTAATAAACCCTTGTTTAAAGGTGTGCGTCTTGATAAGCAAGTAAGGCGAAAATAGTGCTTCAGATAATCTTCAAAGATATGGCGCGCAAATAGAGCATTAAATACCGGCAAGACAGATGTGGTACCCACATGCTACGGCATCTGGTCCAACATCTTGCTTGAACATGTTTTTGCAAAATGAGGCCAACATACAAAACACCAACAATAATATTTTTAATTAAAAACAGACATAGTAAGTAATTGAGCAAAAAAGATGTTTTATTTATAATAGCAAAAAAAGTATGTTGAAACAATGATAAAAAAAATAAACTAAAATGTTGACACTAAAGTTTTGTTTTTTAATAACTTATGATGTAGAATAAATTTACAAAAATGATATGGGCTTCTCATGTAAGTTGTAAGTCCAACCATCATTCCATCATTAAACCTTAATATATAAGTTACAACAACTTTTCAATCATTGCGAGATAGAAACTAGCAGGCTAAAGCCACCTACTCAATTCTCCAAATCTCTCTACCTCTGTACTTTTTCTTCTTTGAATTTTTATTTCTCCTTTTTACATCTTATAATGATAAAACAAGAATACATACCATGGATCACAAATCTTGAAATTTCCAAGTTCAATAAATTAGTTTTCCGCGCACCTAATCCATACATATTCTTGATGATTTAATTGAAATTAATAGTTGAGATTAAAATTAAAATCTTGTCAAATGGGAACAGATTAAGAAGAAAGGGAAAAAATTTCATCTTTTACTGAAATAGAGTTAGCTGTTTGTTCTTTTCACGGTTAAAAGAGTGGTGTTTGTTCCTCTTCCTTGTGTGTTTAATCGTTCTTATTTAAAAAATAATTATAATAATTGAAACAAAAATTTAAAAAATAAAATAAAATAAAACCCGCCGAACCGTCCACACCGATCGGTTTTCGGTTTTTACCAGTTCAATGTCAGTTTACACGGTTTTTTTTTTCCGATTTGCTTGCACACTGATTTTAAGCACTGATCGGACCGACTATAGGTCTGGTTCCTGGCTCGACCAGTTTTATCGGCTGTTCCGATTCAGTTTTTGGTCCGTTTTCGCTCCTTTCTTCAATTTGTTCACTTTTTTATCTGTTTATATAAATTACCAGGAGTTAGTAACGATTCATAAAATAAAACTTCGAGAATGAAATAAAAATAATTGAAATATTATATTAATTTAACTAGATAAATAGCATATTTTCCGGTGTATCAGCTACAAATGTGATAATTGAGCGATCAAAATTTCAATTTTTGACTAAAAATTGATATGTCCTAAATAAACAACTAATTATCAAATTGTAAAAAATTTGATTAAATTAAAGTAATAATTAGTATTAACAAAATTAAAAACTAATAAATAATAGATAAATATAATATATCTTATTAATAAAAATATAAATAAATATTAAAATATATGTATGTTGTTTGGATCGATTTTTAAAAAATAATCAAAAATCTGATTTGATCCGGAGGTTTTACATATTGACATCCAAATACATCCAATAAAATTTGGTTTTGTGAAATTTTCGATTTTTTGCATCGATTTGCAGTTTAAATTTAGATGGGTTTAGATTTGAAAACTCCTAACAATAACTAATCATTGTTTAAAAAGTTGTGAGATACACAAAATAACGGGAAATAAAATGAAATTAAGGCAAGAAAAAAGCAGTAAAAAGTATGTAAATTTGCCAAATGGGGAGATTGTTGGATATTTGAATTGGCCTCATTTTGCTAAAACAAATATACAAGCAAGATGTTGGACCAAATGTTTCAACATTGGTACTACCAGTGTCCAAATGATTTGCGCGCGTGTTTAAATAAGGAAAGCGCGTTTTTAAAAGGAAACCACGTTTTATTCTTGTGCGCCAAGGAATATACTGTTGTAAAGAATCAGCGATGAGATATTTTCCTAAAGATGTTCTGACATTTTAGGAAACTTTATGTATGGTTCTGATTCTTGATTAATGTGTGTTCTAAGCCCAAATTGGAGTTTAGCCCGTTTCTGCTTGGAGTATATATATGAAGAACGAAAAACCCAGTAGGGTTATCAAAGCCGTCATCGAAGAATAGCATTCTAGGTTTTGTGTATTGTTCTATTTTGTGAGCCTTTCTTGTGGATTCTATAACACAAGCTAAGAACTGATTTTGTTGTGTGTTAGTTACTCCTAAGCTTCTAAGTACGGAGTTAACCTGTTGTTTTGAAGTGTGTCTTCGCAAACATTATTGTGTTACTGTAATCACTGTGCGTGATAGTTGGAGGTGAGATGAGATCTCATACTTAGGAGTTCTTAAGTAGAAGTTGCACAAGTAGGTGTCTAGGATATAAGTTGTAAACGGGGCGTTTACTGAGGGCTTAGATCTAGCACTACATTAGTGGATTTCCTTCCTGGATTGGTATCCCCCAGAGTAGGTTCGTTTATGCCGAACTGGGTTAACAAATCATTTGTGTTTTTACTGTTTTCTGTCATTTAAATTATATTTCCTGCTGCTTCGAATAAGGTTGGAACATTGATTACAACACTGTGTTCACAGAAGTGTTGGAACATTGTATTCAACATTAGTTCCTGGGCGTGCCAGATTTCAATTGGCATCAGAGCAGGCACCCTGTTCTGGATTGGGTGAGATTCAGGGCGTATACATCTGGTAGAAATGGAGAAAGAAGGAGGGTTCGTAAATAGACCTCCTCTGTTGAATGGAACTAATTATGACTACTGGAAGTCCCGTATGGAAGCCTTTTTAAAGTCTATTGACAGCAAAACATGGAAGACAGTTCTAATTGGATGGGAACCACCAGTATTACAGGACAAAGATGGAAAGAAACTGGAAGAGCTGAAGCCTGAAAGTGAGTGGTCTAAAGAGGAAGATGAATTGGCTCTTGGTAATGATGAAGCGTTGAATGCATTGTTTAATGGAGTTGATAAAAATATGTTTAGACTAATTAAACGTTGCAAGGTTGCTAAGGAGGCTTGGGAAATCTTGATAACCACTCAAGAGGGAACATCTAAGGTAGAGAATTCTAGACTGCAGATGCTCACTACAAAGTTTGAAGAACTCAGGATGAAGGAGGATGAAAGTGTGCATGAATTTCATATGACTATTCTAGATTATGCCAACACCTTTGATGCTCTAGGTGAGAAGCTTTCAGAAGAGAAAATGGTGAGGAAAATGCTGAGATCTTTACCAAAGGAGTTTGATATGAAAGTCACATGCATTGAAGAATTTAGAGAACTTGACACTATTAAGCTTGATGACTTGGTGGGTTCGCTTCAAACATTTGAAATGTCAGCTAATGAGCGTTCTGGAAGTAATGGTAGCAAGAACAAGAGCATAGCACTTGTGTCAAATACTGATAATGAAGACCATCAAGATGAGATTGACACTGATGAAAGTATCTCAGATGCCATGGTACTGCTGGGAAAGCAATTCAACAAGGTTATGAGACGCATGGATAGAAAGACAAAAGGAAATGTTCCAAACATCAGATTCGACATCAGCAAACCTGGAAACAATTTCAGAAGGACAAAAACTGATGACAAAGTGGGACAATCCAAGGGAGTAAAATGTCATGAATGTGAAGGTTTTGGGCACATTAGAGCTGAGTGTGGCACGTTTCTCAAAAGACAGAAAAAGAGCATGACTGCTACATGGTCTGAAGAGGATGAATCTGAAGAAGAAGCTGAGAATGAAGCAGCTAGACATGTAACTGCCTTAACTGGAGTGGTTGAATCTGATTCTGATTCAATTGATGAGGAAGTGTCATATGATGAGCTAGTTGTATCTTTTAAGTCTCTGTGCATCAGAAGTGAGGAGGTATGTGAGCAACTTGAAGCTGAAAGGAAATTGGTTATTCAACTAAAGACTGAAAGAAAAAATCATCTTGCCAAAATAGGAACTTTGAATGATGAGGTAACTCAATTAAACTCTCAACTTGAGCACTTAAAGAAGCAAGTTGTAATGATGCACCATAGTACACATGCTTTAGATGAGATTCTGGAAAAACAGGTTGTCAAGCCACAACCCATTGGGCTTGATTATGAAGCTCTCAACAAAAAGCAGATGTATGATCCAGATACGAAGTTTATGACTGCTGAAGGTAATCATCACTTTATAGTGCCCAGGCAGATGTTTCAACATCCTAAGCGACATCAGAAGACTCACATGAACAGATCACGTTCATGGATATGTCATCACTGTGGTAAGAAGGGACATATCAGACCTTACTGTTACAAACTCTATGGGTACCCCAAACACTTCAGGGAGTTTCCTCCTGAACCTCCTATTTTGAAAACTAAAAGTGAATGGAAACCTAAAGGAGAAAGTGTTTCTCTCATTGCTCATACTTCATTTAGAGCTTCATCAAGGGAAGACTGGTACTTTGATAGTGGATGCTCACATCACATGACAGGAATTAGCAGGTTCCTTGAAAATATTGAACCTTATGCCACCAGCTTTGTCACGTTTGGAGATGGAGCTAAAGGTGAAATCATGGGTACAAGGAAGCTAATCAATCATGGCTTACCAAAGCTTGATAATGTTTTATTGGTCAAAGGCCTTACAGCTAATCTGATCAGTATTAGTCAACTTTGCGATTAAGTATACAAAGTAAATTTCACACAAGCTGAATGTATTGTCACAAATGAAGAGGGAGTGGTGATAATGAAGGGGGAAAGGTCCAAAGACAACTGCTACTTATGGACATCTCAAAAGGAAGCTGTTGGGTTTTTGAAATTGGCTACATTTTGTAAAAACAAGATCAAGTCAGAGGAGGGACAAGATGGGGCTACCTTTGGTACAACATCCTGAGGCCAGAATATGTGGAAAGTTTGTTACACAATATTAGTGCGCCTATTTTGTGAAGTAAATCCATTAAGCGTTGTACTTGTTCCCCAAGACAAGTAACTAAGCTTATTTTCGGAGCATATCTTCTTTATGCATCGCCCCTAAAGATATTCCTTTATTTTAGGGTTTTGTTGGATTTATTTAAACATATATTTTACTATCGGATAAGTTACAATTATATATTATTTGTGAAGCCTAAAATCAAGGAACTAAGCTAATTTCCGGATCTTATCTTTTATGCATCGCCCCTAAAATATATACCTATATTTTAGGACTTTGTTGGATTTGTTTAATCAAATAGTGTGCTATCGGATATACTATGATGGAATATTATTTTTGAAGGCCAAAAATCAAGGAACTACCGTGGCTGTTTGTGTGCTATATATATTGAAGACCATAGACCTTTTTAGGGAACTGAAGCTCTCGTGAAGAATTGTTTTCTTGGTCTAGGGTTTTAGCGTGTCAATTGTTTTATTGTGAGCCTATCTTGTATCAACTTGATACTTGCTTAGGACTGTGTTCTTGAGTTGTATTCTTTTAATCTACTCCTAAGCTTTGAAGTACGGAGATAGGTATTGTTTGAAGTGTGTCTTCACCAAATTGTTTGTTTGCTTACGATCACGCTGGGTGCGTGGTTAAGAGGAGAAGGGACGGGGTCTCTGATCTAGGTGGGCCTAGGTTGAAGATAGCACGGGTAGTGACTAGGTGACGAAGTGTAAACGGGTCGTTTGCTGATAGCTTCTAACTAGTATTACCATAGTGGATTCTCTCCTGGATTGGTATCCCCCAGAGTAGGTCGTGTTATACGCCGAACTGGGTTAACAAACACTGCGTTCCTTTTATTTCCAGTTATTTACTATTTGTTAATTTTACTTCTGCTGTGCACGTTGTAGTTGCAAAGGTTGCCCCATTCGGTACCCCATTTGGACTCTACCAGAATTTCAATTGGTATCAGAGCAGGCACCCTGTTCTGTTATTAGGGTGAGCTCCAGGGAACGATTCTGGTCATTATGGAAGGGGAAGGAGGAGCTGTGACTAGGCCACCCCTGTTGGATGGTACTAACTATGATTACTGGAAATCACGCATGGAAGCATTCTTGAGATCAATGGATAGCAAGACATGGAAATCTGTGGTGAATGGATGGGAACATCCTACTGTCACTAACAAAGATGGTAATGTGTCCTTGAAGCCTGAAGGAAAATGGACAAAGGCTGAAGATGAACTTGCCCTTGGAAACCACAAAGCTTTGAACGCCTTGTACAATGGTGTTGATAAGAACATGTTCAGATTAATAAAGCGATGCACTGAGGCTAAAGAAGCTTGGGAGATATTGATAACTACTCAAGAAGGGACATCAAAAGTCAAGAACTCCAGACTACAGATGCTAACTACTAAATTTGAGAATCTCAGAATGAAGGAAGATGAGACAGTACATGATTTTCATATGACAATTCTTGATTATGCTAACACATTTGATTCTTTAGGTGAAAAACTTCTTGAAGAAAGAATGGTGAGAAAGATGTTGAGGTCGTTGCCCAAGAAGTTTGACATGAAGGTCACAGCAATTGAAGAGTTTAGAGATTTATCTGACATAAAATTGGATGAGTTGGTTGGATCCCTCCAAACTTATGAGATGTCTGCAAATGAACGTGCTGGAAACAAGAAAAAGAGCATAGCCCTTGTTCCAAATGCTGGAAGTGATGATATACAAGAAGATCTAGATACTGATGCAAGCATTACTGAGGCAATGGTTCTTCTAGGAAGACAATTTAACAAAGTGCTAAGAGGAATGGATAGGCATGGAAAGCTGAATGTGGAGCAGAATGTGCCACACATCTCACTCGACATCCACAAAAATTTCAACTCTCAAAGGATACCAAAGCCTGAAGAGATAGGAAGTCAAGGGAAAGGTGTACAATGTCGTGAATGTGAGGGGTATGGACATATAAGTACTGAATGTCCAAATTATCTAAAGAAACAAAAGAAAGGCATGACTGCAACATGGTCAGAAGAAGATGATTCTGATGATGATATTAAGAATGAGACTTCTAAACTCATCACTGCCTTAACTGGAACATGTACTTCAGACACAGAATCCAACACTGGAGATGTGACTTATGAAGAGCTAGCTGCATCCTATAGAGATCTATGTAAAAAAAGTGCAGAACTTTGTAGAAGTCAAGAAAAACAGAAGAGGCTCATACTGGAACTTCAATCTGAAAAGAACGAGCATCTGACCACAATTTCAGAACTGAATGATGAGGTAACATTACTAAACTCTAAACTTGAACATATGAAGAAGGAAGTTATAATGATGCATGGTGGCACGGCTACACTAGAAGAGTTAATTGAAACACAAGTTCCTGGAAAGAGGACAAAAGGGATTGGTTATGACTACAAAAATCTCAACAAACCTAAGCAATATGATCCAGAGCTTAAGTTTTTGCCCTTAGAAGGAAACAACAGGCCCCCAATGTTGAAGCAGAGGCTGCCCCATGTGCAACCCCATCCAGGAATCAAAAATAGGAAATCTCAACCATGGGTGTGTCATCATTGTGGTAGGAAAGGACATATAAGACCTTTTTGCTATAAGTTGTATGGGTATCCTAAAAAATCACTGAAGCAAAAACCTGAAGTTGAAGTGGTTGAGACCAAGAAATAGTGGAAGCCCAAGGAGGAAGATGTAAGTTTAATAGCTCATACCACTTTTAGATCATCATCTAAGAAGAATTGGTATTTTGATAGTGGCTGTTCCAGCCATATGACTGGAGTAGAAAAAATCCTAATGGACTTAAAGTCTTATTCAACTAGCTCTGTGACATTTGGTGATGGAGTAAAAGGTGAGATCAGAGGTATAGGAAGCCTAACCAATAGTGGTTTGCCAAGGCTTGATAATGTGCTTCTTGTGAAAGGATTGACTGCTAATCTAATCAGTATCAGTCAATTATGTGATCAAGGTATGAAAGTGAATTTCACCGAGTCTGGGTGTTTGATTACAAATGAGAAGGGTGATGTGTTGATGAGAGGTGTAAGGTCCAAAGATAATTGTTACTTGTGGGTTCCTATAGAAACATCTCGTTCATTGTTCAACAATATGAATTTATAGCAGTTATCGCTATGTGTGCGTGCAACCACTTTTGGCTTTTTATATTCTTTGCACGCTTATCAAGAAAGAGAGATTATAACTCAACATATTTTTCTTTTCTTCTTTTCGCCTTGGTTATGTTCTTTTGGGATGGTTTGTTTTGGTTCTTATGTTTTCTTCTCTCCTTTGATTTGTGGGCTATGTCCTAGATTTACTATGCACCTATGTGCACTCTACTATTGTGTGATCGTTTGGTGCTGCTTGTTGATCTTGTCAAATTTGATGGCTAAAAAAGGGGGAGTATTGTAATGTGCGTTATAATATAATTTTTTGTTCTTTGACTGTGTGCTGCATGTGGTGGAAGATGTGTCTACATCTGGATCTACATCTGATGTGTGTATGTGTTGATGAATATCCTATGATGTGATGGTCAGTAGTAGGTAGTTTGTGTGTGTTACTGGTATGCATGATCTGATGTATGGTGTAGGGGTGTACGTGGGCCGGATTGGGTTGGGTTTGGCCAAAACCAAAACCCGAACCACATAGGGTACTCCGGATTGGGTCCTATAAAATATCCACCCGTTATAACATTGGGCCGGGTTGGGCAAACCCACTAATTTCCGGATTGGATTGGGTTGGATTGTGGGTTACCCAAATAAAATTTATTTTATTTTTTTCTTCTATAAAATAACTTAATAAAAGAGACTAAAGTTGCAGCCTAATCAATTATTTTTTACCCAAATGATAGTATCAACGTAATCAATTACTTGCAATTTGCAAATGTTCATCATAAAAGAGACTAAAGTTGCAGTAAGTAAATAAAATAAAAATTCATCAAAATCTTGCAAATATTCATCATAAAATGATAATAGCAAATGCTTAAGAGACTAAAATTGCAACAACCAGATTAAAATACATCAAAAACCAGATTAAAATATATCAAAATCACGGCTAATCAAATTACAAAAAAGAGTCCAAAACATAGTCCAAAAATAATCTTGACTTCATCGTTAATATTCTCCACAATCCAAAAAGAATCTTGACTTCATTGCTAATATTCTTCCCCCACTGCGATATAAAATTTAAACATTAATTTATATATTACCAATTTTCTAAGAGGCAAGGACAAGAAAATACACTAAAGGCATACAACAATCTAAAGAACCAAATTAGCTATATCAGTAGCTAAACACCAGATAACTTTCAATCAAATTATAAGATTGCTTTAGTATAACACTATAACACGAATAAACATAGGTAATATTTCACAGAATTTAGTATTTGTTTCTAAATAGAACTACCATCGGGTTGTAGAAAATGAATAAGCTATGTAATAGTTCACAAAATTTAATATTTGTTTCTAAATAGAACTAACATAAGGCTGTAGAAAATGAAGTAAACCAAAATAAAATATTCAGCAGCAAGTAGTATAAATTAAACATGCATAAATGATATTAAGTTCTTACCTAGTTACTCTGGTCATCAAGAGATTCAGCTGCAGGCTCCTCGTCCTCAAGACCAATAAAATCTGACATTTCTTGTGACATAATAAAAGAAACAATGTTACAATAAAAATAAAAGATGAAATTATAAGCTAAAATTAAAAGCTAAGAAATAATTAATACCTGTTTCAATTTCCACTACATCAAATGCTTTATTTTCATCTAAAACAAATCTGGTGACAGGCTTAATCCAACTTTGTGTACATATCAAAGCCTCAACTGTTTCAGCTTTCAAAGAACTACGATATGCATCAAGAACACGACCTCCAGTGCTAAAGGCAGATTCAGAAGACACGGTAGATATTGGAATTGCTAATATATCCCTAGCCATGAGAGAAAGAACAAAGTACTTTGTGGTCTTACTTTTCCACCATTTCAATAGTTCAAATCCCTCGTAATCATCTTCAACCTCATCTTCTTTGTATCTAACCAACTCACTTGATTTTTGTTCACTTTGCCTTCTTTTAACCCTTCTCCGGTGCAAAACATCCATATCCACATTACCCCCAACACCCATAGTAACAACATCACTTTGGATGGTATTATTGGAGCTAAAAGTGACATCACTAGCAACAAAACCAACAGGATGCAATGACTTATAATGATCAAACAATTTACCTATGAGTTCTTCTAGTTTAGCAACTATAGTTTTGGCCTTTGCAGCCCCATACATCCATTCAAAACATAAATCAAGATATTCAAGCTTGTATCTAGGATCAAGATAAACTGCTACAAACAATAGATAATTTATATTCTCATCACTCCAATACTTGTCAAATTTTGATTTCATAGTCACTGCCATGTTTTTCAACACAACATCTCCACCTTGAATCCAAGAAGCCAATGCACTATGAATCTTCACCAATTTTCTAAAGAAGCAGTTAGCACTTACATGCAAAGAAGAAGAAAAAGTTAGAGTGGCATCATAAAATATCTTCAAAAAATTGATAAACACGCGTGCACGGTTCCAATCATAGACATTTGGAGTTCCTCCAATGACCTGAAGTTCAGATACATATGAAGGATCCTCATCCTCTAAGCGGTTGAATGCCTCTTCATATTTAGAAGCTACCTCCAACATTAAATATGTGGAATTCCACCTTGTTGCTACATCAGTTATAACCTTTTGTGAGCTAGAAATGTTTGCATCTTTCACACACACTTTAAACAAAGCCAATCTTGCTGGAGATGCCTTAACATGCTTGCAAGCAGCCCTTATCTTAGAAATGGATGAATCTATAAGATATAATCCATCGGACACAATCAAATTCAAGATATGGGCAGAACACCTTAAATGCATACACTCACCTTTAAGCAAGGTATTTCCATTCCATGCACTCATGTTTCTAATCAAATAAGATAAAGCAACATTGTTAGAGCTAGCATTATCTACTGTAACTGTGCAAACTTTAGTAATTCCCCAATCTTTCAAGCATTTTTCTAAAGTTTTACCTATGGTGTCACCCCTATGATTAGCAATCAACCCAAAGCCTAAAATCTTCTTTTGTAATTCCCAATTTTCATCAATGAAATGGCCTGTCACACACATATAGTTCATATTCTGAATTGAGGTCCATGTATCAGTGGTCAATGACACCATTTGATGATTGAGAGACAATAGAGATCTTAAGATGACTTTTTCTTCCTTATACAATTGCATACAATCTCTAGCAATAGTAACACGACTAGGAATTTTCAAACGAGGCTGAGCACGACTCATAAAACCTTTAAATCCAACACCTTCAACATGTTTAAAGGGAAGCTCGTCAATAATAATCATTTTAGCAAGCTCCAATCTACACTCTTGTTGATTAAATTCAACAAGCTTAAAAGCCACATTATTATCACCCTCTACTTGCTTTCCAAGTACAATAGTCTTTTGTGCCTTATCAATTACCCTATTTGGATTCTTTGGACATTTTTTAAAATGTTTATTGAGATTTGAGGTTCCATGAGTATTACCATCAGCAGCATATGACTTCTTACAATAAATACATGTTGCCCTTTTACCTTGTTTTTTAAAATGATCCCAAGCACGAGAACGTCTGGGTTTTTCATTGTTGCCTGCCTCTTCAACTTGTGAGTCTTCATCCGAATCAACATCAATTGGATTTTCCACAACATTTCTAGGAACATCATCAACATTCATATTCTCCTGCATTAACAATGGTTCACCTTATATCAAAAAAGGAACTTTATGCTAATTTTAGAATCAATATTTAACATTAAAAAATATACATAAGTTAGTATCATCAAACCCATTTCAGTGGAAAAAACACAAATCTAATAATAACAAGGCTAACCAAACACAAAATAACAAGTTCAAAGATAAGCCACACACAACAAACAATAGGTGCACAATAAACATAGGCAGAGCAGAGCAATATCAACAAATCATAAAAAAAATTGACTTGAATCAAGCAGTGTACATGTGCTCTCCATGATACATCAAGCAATTATAAAAGTGATATGAATCCATATTAATCATTATTATAAAAGTATTTGACATCATGCAAAAGTATAACATATACTTAAGTAGATAACAAAACATTGAGCAAAATTATAAGACATGTTTATAAGGTGCTTACCATTTGCAATTGATGATCGATTGAGAGAGTGAGAGACAATAAAAGAAAGGACTTTGGACTGTGACAGAGGGTGAGGGACGATCGGTATTCGATTGTTTGCAATTTTGTTTGTGATTCAAATTCAGCAAGAGTGAGAGTTTGAGATAGAAAAGGGGTGGTTTTATACAACCAGAGAAAGAGGAGAAACTGAAAGGATTTGCCATCGATTACTCTTCTCTTACTTTGAAAGTTGGAGTACTTTGATCTTTGGGTTTCTCTATGTTAATGATAAAATTAAAGACGGCATAAAAGTAGCAAAACTTTTGGAATTTCTATATAAATCGAAACGTCAAAACCGGGTCAGTGGGTTTTTGGATACGGGTCCGGATTTGCCCATAACCCGAATTTTTTTATGGGTTTAGTAGTTTTGAAATCCATATCCACCCAATTACCCGGCCCAACCCACTTTTTTGGGTTGGATTGGGTGGGTTTGATCGGGTCGACCGGGTTTGCCCAACCCATGTACACCCCTAGTATGGTGTGTAGAGATAATGTTTGCAGATGTATGTTGTGTTGAGGGGGAGTAACACTTATTTGCTATGCATGACGTAAGGGGGAGTAATCCTAATTTTTGTTGTATGTGTGATATGCACATGTTCAGCGGGAGTGAAGGTATCTGATGATTCCCTGACATGTATGTATTCAGGGGGAGTAAAATTTGTGATGATATCCTGATGTGTATTGATTGAGGGGGAGCAATTTACATTTTATCCCAGATGCTCTGCTGAATGCTGCCCCATCCAGGCTACCATCCAGTTTTTTCTGATTATGAGTATGTTTGTGTGCTATATAGCTGGGAATTTATTTTTCTCAGTTGATTAGGAATTTATTTTTCCTATGTATCCCAGGTGATGGACTCTGTTTTCCTGGTATGTTTGAGGGGGGAAAATTGATACATGTGAAGTATGTGATGAGGTGGTTGATGTTGCCCCATCCTGGATACCATCCAGAATGTCTAAATGGAGAATTTATTTTTCTCTATTTTACTGGAATTTCTGTTAGTCTTCTGATATGAAGTGTGTTCTTTTTGAAGACTTATTGTGTGAGAAACTTACTGTTCTCCAAGAATGTGAATCCACTTAGAGATTTTATTTCTCTCTGATGTTGTGCCCTATGAGACTAAATGTGTTTATTCCGCTGGTGCTAATCTCTGATGTTTCTCATATGATTTAACTCACCTGAAGTGAAGATGTTATAATCTTGGGTTCTATTATCCTTTTTAGTTGTGTGTGTATGTTGACTTAAAGGAAGATTTGAACTGCATCTCTCCATAACTGGTCTGATATTGTTTTAGCCAAAATTTGCCAAAGGGGGAGATTGTTGGGTTTTTGAAATTGGCTACATTTTGTAAAAACAAGATCAAGTCAGAGGAGGGACAAGATGGGGCTACCTTTGGTACAACATCCTGAGGCCAGAATATGTGGAAAGTTTGTTACACAATATTAGTGCGCCTATTTTGTGAAGTAAATCCATTAAGCGTTGTACTTGTTCCCCAAGACAAGTAACTAAGCTTATTTTCGGAGCATATCTTCTTTATGCATCGCCCCTAAAGATATTCCTTTATTTTAGGGTTTTGTTGGATTTATTTAAACATATATTTTACTATCGGATAAGTTACAATTATATATTATTTGTGAAGCCTAAAATCAAGGAACTAAGCTAATTTCCGGATCTTATCTTTTATGCATCGCCCCTAAAATATATACCTATATTTTAGGACTTTGTTGGATTTGTTTAATCAAATAGTGTGCTATCGGATATACTATGATGGAATATTATTTTTGAAGGCCAAAAATCAAGGAACTACCGTGGCTGTTTGTGTGCTATATATATTGAAGACCATAGACCTTTTTAGGGAACTGAAGCTCTCGTGAAGAATTGTTTTCTTGGTCTAGGGTTTTAGCGTGTCAATTGTTTTATTGTGAGCCTATCTTGTATCAACTTGATACTTGCTTAGGACTGTGTTCTTGAGTTGTATTCTTTTAATCTACTCCTAAGCTTTGAAGTACGGAGATAGGTATTGTTTGAAGTGTGTCTTCACCAAATTGTTTGTTTGCTTACGATCACGCTGGGTGCGTGGTTAAGAGGAGAAGGGACGGGGTCTCTGATCTAGGTGGGCCTAGGTTGAAGATAGCACGGGTAGTGACTAGGTGACGAAGTGTAAACGGGTCGTTTGCTGATAGCTTCTAACTAGTATTACCATAGTGGATTCTCTCCTGGATTGGTATCCCCCAGAGTAGGTCGTGTTATACGCCGAACTGGGTTAACAAACACTGTGTTCCTTTTATTTCCAGTTATTTACTATTTGTTAATTTTACTTCTGCTGTGCACGTTGTAGTTGCAAAGGTTGCCCCATTCGGTACCCCATTTGGACTCTACCAGAATTTCAGAAGCTAATTCGTTCACATGTTTATTAAGCAAGGAAGAAGAAGTAAAGTTGTGGCACCAGAAACTTGGTCATCTCCATCTCAGAGGAATGAAGAAAGCCATTTCTGAAGAAGCTATCAGGGGATTACCTAAGTTACATATTGAAGAGAAACACATTTGTGGTGAATGTCAGATTGGAAAGCAAGTCAAGATGTCGCATCCAAGGCTCAAACATTCTGTTACCTCCTGTGTACTCGAACTATTGCACATGGATTTAATGGGACCTATGCAAGTAGAAAGTCTTGGTGGAAAAAGGTACGTCTTTGTAATGGTTGATGATTATTCAAGGTTTACTTGGGTGAGCTTTATTAGAGAAAAGTCCGACACTTTTGAAGTATTTCAAGAATTGTGTAAACAATTACAAAGGGAGAAAAGTAGTGGAATTGTAAGAATCAGGAGTGATCATGGAAGAGAGTTTGAGAATGCTAAGTTTCTTGAATTTTGTTCATCAGAAGGAATTAAGCATGAGTTTTCTTCTCCCATCACACCTCAACAAAATGGTGTTCTTGAGAGAAAGAATAGAACATTGCAAGAATCTGCTAGAGTGATGATTCATGGAAAGAATCTTCCTTTAAATTTCTAGGCTGAGGCAATAAACACTGCTTTCTATATTCATAATAGAGTCACACTAAAAACAGGAACCATCATGACTCTTTATGAACTGTGGAAAGGAATAAAGCCCACAGTAAAACATTTTCATGTGTTTGGAAGCAAGTGTTATATTCTGGCTGATAGAGAACAAAGAAGGAAGCTTGACCCTAAAAGTGATGAAGGAATATTCCTTGGTTACTCAACCAACAGCAGGGCCTACAGAGTTTTTAATTCAAGAACCAAAGTTATGATGGAATCAATCAACGTGGTAGTGGATGACTCACCATCAGAAAATGCACAGGATGTTGAACAAGGTGCTGCAACATTTGAACCATCAGAAGAAGCTGACAGCAGTGATAAAAACTCAAATGAGCAGGCTGATGAATCTATAGGTGGGTCTCAGAATGATCCAACTAACAAGGGACCATCTGTAAGGGTTTAGAAAAATCATCCAAAGGAGCTTATCATAGGTAATCCCGATCAGGGAATTGCCACAAGAAGATCAATTGATGTGGTTTCTAATTCATGTTTTGTTTCAAAATTTGAACCTAAGAACATAAAAGAAGCTCTTACTGATGAATTCTGGATATGTGCTATGCAAGATGAGTTGAATCAGTTCAAGCGTAGTGGGGTATGGGATCTTGTGCCTAGACCTAGTGGTTTGAATGTGATTGGTACAAAGTGGGTGTACAAGAATAAATCTGATGAGAATGGAGTTGTGACTAGAAACAAAGCCAGGTTAGTTGTTCAAGGATACACTCAAGTGGAAGGTCTTGACTTTGATGAAACCTTTGCTCCTGTGGCTAGGTTAGAATCTATAAGATTACTCTTAGGAGTAGCTTGCATCCTTAAGTTTAAGCTATTCCAAATGGATGTGAAAAGTGCCTTCCTTAATGGGTACTTACATGAAGAAGTCTATGTTGAACAACCTAAGGGGTTTATTGATCCAACTCATCCCGATCATGTTTACAAGTTGAAGAAAGCTCTATATGGATTAAAGCAAGCTCCAAGTGCTTGGTATGAACGTCTTACTGATTTTATTATTGGTCAAGGATACAGAAAAGGAGGGAATGACAAAACTCTGTTTGTTAAGGAAGAAAATGGTAAATTGATGATTGCACAAATATATGTGGATGACATTGTTTTTGGTGGAATGTCGGATCAGATGGTTCAACATTTCGTTATGCAGATGCAGTCTGAATTTGAGATGAGTCTTGTAGGTGAACTAACTTACTTTCTGGGTCTTCAAGTGAAGCAAATGGAAGAAACCATCTTCATCTCTCAAAGCAAGTATGCCAAAAACATTGTGAAGAAATTTGGAATGGAAAATGCTGCACACAAAAGGACACCTGCACCTACACATCTAAAGCTTACTAAGGATGAAAGTGGTACAAGTGTTGATCAAAGTCTCTATAGGAGTATGATTGGCAGCTTGTTGTATCTTACTGCAAGTAGGCCTGACATCACGTTTGCTGTAGGAGTTTGTGCAAGATACCAGGCAGAGCCCAAGATTAGTCATATCACTCAAGTCAAGAGGATTTTGAAATATGTGAATGGGACAAGTGACTATGGTATTTTGTTCTCACATGGTAATGATTCTAGACTAATTGGCTATTGTGATGCTGATTGGGCTGGAAGTGCTGATGATAGGAAAAGCACATCAGGTGCTTGTTTCTTTCTTGGAAGTAATTTGATCTCATGGTTCAGTAAAAAGAAAAACAGTGTCTCTCTATCAACTGCTGAAGCTGAATACATAGCAGCTGGAAGTAGCTGTTCTCAATTGTTGTGGATGAAGCAAATGTTGAAAGAATACAATGTTGAGCAGGATGTTCTAACATTGTACTGTGACAATTTGAGCGCCATAAATATTTCAAAAAATCCAGTTCAACACAGTCGAACCAAACACATTGATATTCGTCATCACTTCATCAGAGATTTAGTTGAAGACAAAATTGTTACTCTAGAACATGTGTCTACAGAAGAACAGTTGGCAGACATTTTTACTAAGGCATTGGATGCAAATCAGTTTGAGAAATTAAGGGGCAAATTAGGAATTTGCCTATTTGAAGAACTGTCGCAATTACAGTTATTTGGGGGTGCAGCAGTTATAACCAACTTCCTCCCTTTAGTGCTGCACGCAAATCTAGGAAATCAAATATACACTTTCCTAAACCTTTTCATATTTCCTTTTTCTATTTCCACACACAACCTCTCCAACTTCTCAAACTTCTTTCTCTTTGCAAACCGTAAAATCACTCCAAACTCTCCTCACCGAAACTCTCATTACGCCATGTCTACTTCGCAAAAAACTTCCCCTGTCAAAGATCAAACCACTGCCTCTCCCGCAAACATTCCTTCCGATCATTCTAAATCAAAGGTTGAAGCATCTCAATTGATCGCACTTGTAGAACCGTTGACGTCTGTGCATGCAAGTGAAGTAGAGAAGAAACCGACTCGAAGTAAATCCGTCGCGAAAAGGGAGAAATCCACAAAAGTAAGTGATTCTCCAACTTCTATTTCTAGTAAAACCATAGGCAAAAAGAAGAAAAATACCAAATCGGTGCCTAAGCGTGCTTTTAAAATGACGGACTTATACTTAGATCCAAATCCATTTGCATCTGATAAAGTTGAAAAGGTTGATAATTCTGGCAATCTAAATGTTGAAACATCTAGGAATGTTGTTGATGAGTCTGTAACCCTAGATTCCGAAAAATCCAAAACCCTAGGCTCTGATGATCCCAAATCTAATGATCTTTTAGGGAAGACTGTTGAGAATATTGTTATTCCTACTGTTGATGAGAATACTGCTGAGAAACGTAAGACTGTGGATGGAGAAACTGATGGTGTTGTTGATCCTGAGTTGGTGTCACAAAAACCAACTGGTGATGTTACTGATGTGGTGAAGGATGTTGGAACATCCAATGTTCCTGCAACTAACGATGTTGCGCCGGATGTTGAAACATCCTTGGCTCAACCTGAAACAAGTTCTGATTCTCAGGCTACTACTGAGAAAACTGTGACTGCTGAGCTAGAAGTATCTGAAGATATTGAGAAGACTGTGGAAGTCAATACTGAAGAAATAAATTCCTCTGAAGATACTGTTAATGAAAATCATGTCATTATTGATGTGGATAAGGATAATTCTTTTGATAATCCTCTTGTGAAATCTTTTAAAACCATCAAGTCTAGACTGCGGGGTAGCACCAACAAAGCTGCTTCTGTTACCAAAACTGTGACTACAGAAAAGAAAGGAAAAGATGGTTTGAGTAAACATGTGCTGTATGGACCAGGTCGTGGGTGGAGCAAAGGCACTCCTATTAAATCAAGTAAGAACAAGCCCCAGAAGAGACGGCTTGCTTATTCTGATGACTCTGAGTACAATGTTGAAGACATTCCTCCTCCTGCTAAGAGAAGTAAGCCAAGTGCAAAGAAGGCTTCTCTCACCGTTGAAGATGCTCCCATGGACAATGTGTCTTTTCATTCCATTGCTAATGCTCAGAGATGGAATTCTGTTTACCATAGGAGGATGGCCCTGGAGAGAGAGCTAGGTAAGAAAGCTCTCAAATGTGAAGAAGTGATGGAGCTTATTGAAGCTGCTGGTTTAATGAGAACAGTCACTGACTTTGGAGACTGTTTTGAACGCTTGGTCAAGGAATTCCTGGTTAATATTCCTGAAGGTTGCAATGATCCTTTGAGTAAAGACTTCCAGAAGGTGCATGTTAGAGGAAAGGTGGTAATCTTCTCTCCTAAAGTGATCAACAAATATTTGGGCAGAGATGAAGGACCTCAAGCTGAAGTGGAGGTCACTGACAATGCCTTATGCAAGGCTATTACTGGTGGACAGGTCAAGGCGTGGCCTATTAGAGCAAAGGTCCCTGCTGGGAAACTAACTGTGAAATATGCCTTATTGAACAGAGTTGGCTCTATTAACTGGGTTCCAACCCTTCACACCTCTGATATCTCAACAGGTTTGGCAAAGTTTATCTACATTGTTGCAAATAAAATTCCATATGATTTTGGATAGTATATTTTTGACCAAACCCTGAGACATGGTAAGTCTGGTGCTGTGATTTTACCTATTGCTTTTCCCACTCTTTTGTGTGGCATTATTATCAGTCAACATCCAGGTATTGTGTCTTCTGATGATGTGGCTAAGAAGAGGGAATCTCCTCTGATTTTTCACTATAATCTGTTCAGTAAGCAGCATGTTCCAAATATTGTTGGAACATCCTCCCAACCTGCTCCTATGCAAATGACGAGGAAGGATGTTATAGCTGGGTTGAAGGATGTTCGTAAGGAATTTTATGAGAAGAAAGAGGAGCTTGACAGGATGTTTGATGCTAAGAAGAAGATTTTTGAGGATATGATTGCTGCTCTGGAGCGTGAGGAAGATCCTGTGGCTGTGGATACAAATGCTGATAATATGAAAGGTGATGTTTCAGTTGATACTGAGGAAGGAACTGGTGTGGGTGATGACAAAGGTGGTGATGATGTTGAGACCAGTGCTGAAACATCTGGTGGTGATACAGATGAGGTAGAAGGAACTGCTAGCAGCTCTGAAGACTGATTCTACTGCTTTGTTCTATGTTCTTGTGTTTCTTTTTTTGTTATGTTTCTATTATGACTGTCTTATCATGGGCGCTGCCCTGAATATTTGAAGCACTATTGTGCTATGCTGGTCTGTAATAATCTACTCGTATGTCCTTATGGTACTGTTTGATATTCCGCCTGAAGATAATTTGTCAACTTTTGTGGCTAAAAAGGGGGAGTAGTATTGTTAGTATGTGCTAGTATTGTTAGTATGTGCATGTTCCCTGCTGTGTGATGTGGAATCAGATGTTGAAGCATTCTGCTGATATGTGTAGCAGTAGTGTATAATGCATGTATGAGTAGCTATGTATGTGATGTATGTTTGAGGGGGAGTAGTATGACAACATGTTCAGGGGGAGCAAAATTTTTTTTGACAAAGATCTTGTTCAAGTTTGCTCTGATTCTGATGTTGAGGGGGAGCAAGTTTGCTGTGATCCATGCATGTGCTTATGTTCTGATAAATGTTGAAATATCCAGTTACTGGGAATTTATTTTTCCTAAGTGGCTGAGTTTGTGTGAGAGACCATTTCTCTCTTTTGGCTTATCCTGTGAGGCTAGTTGTGTTCACTATTCCGCTGTTGTATGCCTCTGATATTTCTGAGTGATACTGTATTTTCTTATCTGCAATTTTTCTTGAGGAGCTCAAATGACTAATTTGCTTTGAAGAAATGATGTTCTGTTTCATATGTTGTGTGTTCATGTTGATCTGTGAAAATTACATCACTGTGTATCTCTCTGAAATGGTTGAAGTAATCTCAGATTGTTTTAGCCAAAAATTTGCCAAATGGGGAGATTGTTGGATATTTGAATTGGCCTCATTTTGCTAAAACAAATATACAAGCAAGATGTTGGACCAAATGTTTCAACATTGGTACTACCAGTGTCCAAATGATTTGCGCGCGTGTTTAAATAAGGAAAGCGCGTTTTTAAAAGGAAACCACGTTTTATTCTTGTGCGCCAAGGAATATACTTTTGTAAAGAATCAGCGATGAGATATTTTCCTAAAGATGTTCTGACATTTTAGGAAACTTTATGTATGGTTCTGATTCTTGATTAATGTGTGTTCTAAGCCCAAATTGGAGTTCAGCTCGTTTCTGCTTGGAGTATATATATGAAGAACGAAAAACCCAGTAGGGTTATCAAAGCCGTCATCGAAGAATAGCATTCTAGGTTTTGTGTATTGTTCTATTTTGTGAGTCTTTCTTGTGGATTCTATAACACAAGCTAAGGACTGATTTTGTTGTGTGTGTTAGTTACTCCTAAGCTTCTAAGTACGGAGTTAACTTGTTGTTTTGAAGTGTGTCTTCGCAAACATTATTGTGTGACTGTAATCACTGTGCGTGATAGTTGGAGGTGAGATGAGATCTGATACTTAGGAGTTCTTAAGTAGAAGTTGCACAAGTAGGTGTCTAGGATATAAGTTGTAAACGGGGCGTTTACTGATGGCTTAGATCTAGCACTACATTAGTGGATTTCCTTCCTGGATTGGTATCCCCCAGAGTAGGTTCGTTTATGCCGAACTGGGTTAACAAATCATTTGTGTTTTTACTGTTTTTTGTCATTTAAATTATATTTCCTGCTGCTTCGAATAAGGTTGGAACATTGATTACAACACTGTGTTCACAGAAGTGTTGGAACATTGTATTCAACATTAGTTCCTGGGCGTGCCAGATTTCAAAAAATATAAATAAATATTTAAATATATGTATGTTGTTTGAATCGATTTTTAAAAAATAATCAAAAATATGATTTGATCCAGAGGTTTTACATAATGACATCCAAATACATCCAATAAAATTTGGTTTTGTGAAATTTTAGATTTTTTGCATCGATTTGCAGTTTAAATTTTGATGGGTTTAGATTTGAAAACTCCTAACAATAACTAATCATTGTTTAAAAAGTTGTGAGATACAAAATAACGGGAAATAAAATGAAATTAAGGCAAGAAAAAAGAAGTAAAAAGTATGTAAATTTATGAGTGAGGATGCTTCTTTTTGTTTACAAATGTTGGCAATGAGAATCGAACTTAAGATCTCATGCATGCTACATGAACCTCTCGCAACTACCAAATCTAGTGGCTTAGTGAGGATGCTTTTAGAGAAGAGGAATTGAGGAAATCCAATCCCTGCCAAATTTTAATTGAATAATAATCAATTTTTAAATGAAATTATTTTTTTTTTTTACCGATAAATATACATTCTGTGTTGGGAAATTTAAATTCTTATTCTACTCGTAGTCTAATGAATTTTGAATAAATTCACTTTTTTTTCTTGATAATAATTAATTCTCTTTTTTAAATACCAAATTTAAATAGCCAACCAATTTTTTTTTGTGAATGTATTTTTCAAAAACAAATTGGGAAACTGTAAATTACATGATGAATATAACATATATATAACATATCGTACTTAATTTGTTTTTTTACTAACGTATCATACTTAATAAAAATTAATATGTACAAAAAGATAAGGAAGATCAATATTGTACACGTGTGCTTTTTTTAAGGATAAGTTTCAATATTTGTGTATAAATAAGCACTTGTGATTTAATACACTACATCAAATTTAACTGGTGTTCTTTCTTTGTTAAAAAAAAGCTAGTGTTCTTTCTTTGCACACAACATTTTTTTGTCATAATGGAAGGATCATTGAAATCGGTACTGAGTTTTGTGATATTTTTGTTTGCTATAGTGATAAGCCTAATGGGAAGTGCATATGGCACACAATCAGGAACTGGTGTTGAAGATGCACAAGTGCCTGCTTGCTACTTCTTATGCCTTTTTAACCCAGAATGTTGCCCCCCAGCTCCTGGTCTTAAACGTTAAATTTATTTTTCTCTTTATTTTGTTTAAAATAATACTATTGAGTCTGAGAAAGACTCATCTCATTTGTAATAATTAAATTATATGATAAAATAAAGAAATTATTTATAACACCCCATAATACATTGTCTAGAATAAATTATAAAGTCCATAATTAAATACCGAGTACATGAAGATTACAAGTACATAGAGTGTTGATTAAGCACACGCAGGTGCTAAAGTACCATAAAGTACAATACAGCGGAAAGGAAATAGACTGAAACATAATAAGCTAATCATCCTAGACACGAACATCACAGTCACAAGCAATGCTACTACTCCGCAGCTTGCTTGCCACGATCACCCTGAGTACCTGAAACATGAACGGGGGGGGGTTAAGACTACTAAGTCTCATGGATTCTACTACCCACCTGCACGTCAGTCCTCACGCAATAAACAGCGCATCTCATATATGTATAATCATAGAACAAGTAATAAGGTGTATCACAAATAATTATCTGAATTCATTTTAACTCCGCAAGGACACTCTGAGGTGAGCCGGTCTCAGAGAGCCTCACACTCCTCCGCACCAATCTTTGTGGACATAAGCACTATGGTACGGAGCCTCCGGCATCACAATTATTATTAACATTTTACTCCGGATTCCTCGAATCCCTGTAGTGGTGTACAGAAGACAACCACTTGCCCTCAACTCCGGATTCCTCGAATCCCTGTAGTGGTGTACAGAAGACAACCACTTACTCTCCGACTGACATGTAAACAGCTATAGTTTCAACAACTACCAATATATCCCAATCCCGGGAGACTAACCTAGCTACTAGCCTAGGTCTTAATCAATCCTATACGTACAACGACATCATAATTATAAGGTATTCTTAATGCTAATGGAAAACAAGACTTGAAAGATGACAATCCAAAATGTGTAGGAATTTCAAAAACAGGAAACAGAAGGCAAAAATCTGGAATTGCTGGTGGCTTGCGCCCTGGCGCGAACCTTCTGCGCCCAGGCGTGAACCTTCTGCGCCCAGGCGCGAACCTGCACCCAGATTCTGCCTCTGTTTCTTCTTGCCTGCGCGTAGGCGCGAAGACCTGCAGAATCAGTACAAAACAGAGTTTTCTACACTACAATTGCCATTCTTTCAAGCCATTAACATCATGAACTTCCTAATAATTATAAAGGAGAAGAGTTTTGGGAATTAAACCCTCCTCATGCACATTTCAATCCCTAAATCCTATGTTATCATGCATTGTTTAGATTGAGGGGAATTTCTAACTATTCTAAATCCTAAGAACCCACCTCAATAAAGCTTTAATCCTTTGTTATGACTTGAATGCAGGTTGAATCCTTTGGCTAATAACTTGATTGCAAGTCTGGAATGACAGCTTTAATTCCTCTTTGAATTGAAAGTTCCAATTCCAATTCCTAAATCATCAAAATTCACACATGAACATACTTCCCATTTAAGAGTTTGAAGAACACATTATGGGTAGTTGGATAGAGAAGATGGAGCACGAATTCATGAAGAGATTTGGAAGAGTTTTGAAGATTTAGAACTTACCACTAGTGTTGATTACAACCTAAGGAACTTGAATTTCCATTTCATGCTAGTTTTAGATGGTTATTGCAAGAGAATTTGGATTTATGAATGTTAGGGTTGTTGGTTGCTTGGGCGTGAGAGGAAGGAAGAAGAGAGAATAGCTTTGCTGTTTTTGATTTCTACAGGGAATGGAAATTGAGTGGCATGGCTATGTGACTAATGTTTCCAATACCAATGGGTGGGACACTTGCCCTCTCTTGGGCTCATAACTCATTCTCTCTATTGACACATAAAGTTGGTTCATGATGACTAATACCTCACCTTAATTGAAACATAACACTAGTGCTAGATATTAACATATGGAGTCCTATAGAAAATACTCTTAATAGTGTATAATACTAGTAGAAGAAATTGGGGATGTTACAATCTACCCCCCTTAAAGAAATTTCGTCCGCGAAATTGAAACATACCTGAGAAAAGATAAGGATAGTTTTTCATCATTTCGGATTCTAGCTCCCAAGTGAACTCGTCATCCGGTGCTTGAGACCATTCTACTTTCACCACAGGAATTCTCTTGTTCCGAAGAGCCTTAACATCACGGTCTACAATCCGAATAGGATCAGGTTGATAAGTTAAATCTGGCTGCAAATCTATCTTTTCCAATTCCACTGGCACGAACGGATCAGGAATGAACTTTCTAAGTTGAGACACATGGAACACGTCATGCATCCTGGACATAGATGGGGGCAAAGCTAACTGATAAGCCACCGGACCAACTCGTTTAAGAATCTGATATGGCCCAATGTACCTAGGAGCAAGCTTCTTTGTTTTGAACACACCGCGCAAACCCAGCTTAGGCGTTACGCGTAAGAACACATGATCACCTTCATCAAACTCTATTGGTCTCCTTCTGTGATCGACATAACTCTTTTGTCTACTCTGTGCAACTCTCATATGCTCTTTAACTGACTTAATCTTCAGAGTAGTCTCTTGGATAATATCAGGTCCTAACACTCCTTTATCACCCACTTCAGTTCAACACAAAGGTGTTCTACACTTTCTCCCATACGATCCATAGCATTAGTTTGTTGGTACGTAGCATTATGTAAGACAGACGACAGACCAGCTGCACTCCAACTATCTTGGGCTACTGCACACCTAAAGAATATGTGAAGCTCATCCTCGATCTCCTCGTCACACACAGGACAATTGAGAGTACATTCCACTCGTCTTTCCAACAATCGAGAACGAGTCGGGAGACATCCTCTACATAAGCGCCAAAGTAAATGACGTGCCTTGTGCGGAGCTTGAGCTTTCTAAATACCATTTCAATTGCCCATAACATGATATTTGTCGCTACCTATTAAGTAACGCATAGCTAACTTATACCCGGATTTCACTGAATAACACCCATTTCTTTCCTCATCCCATACCACTTTATCCTCACGGACTGAACTAACAAGTGGTGTTTCCAGAATCTTCTCCGCTACATCCCTTGAAAACAAGTTTCGAACCTTAACTATATTCCACGCCTTATAGTTGTCATGTAACAAATCTCTGACAGATAACTGATAGACACCTGCTGGTTGAGGCGAGGGCACCCATCTATTAGCACTCCCACGCAACCACGGATCATGCATAACACGAATATTATCCCCACTTCCAATCCGCCACCTACATCCAAGAGAAAGAATTTGTCTAGCTTGCCACATACTACGCCATGCAAAGCTGGGGTTGTATCCCAATGGTGCCTCAAATAAAGAGGAACGTGGAAAATATCTGGCTTTGATTAATTTTGCTACCAATGAGTTCGGATTCTGGACGATATGCCAAACTTATTTTGCAACCATAGCCTCATTAAAAGCTTCAAAATTACGAAAGCCTAAAGCCCCATAAGCCTTTGGGCAAGCAAGTCCCTCCCAAGCTAACCACTGAATACCTTTAGTATTATTATTATTAGTACTACCGTTCCTCCACCAAAAAGCATTTATCATTTTTTCAATATCATCAATAAGTGAAGCAGGAAGAATAAACATACTCATTACATAGGAGGGTATTGCTTGCAGAACCGACTTTATCATGATTTCCTTGCCTGCCTTAGACAGTGCACGCCCTCTCCAGGAATTAATTATTTTCCAAATACGATCCTTGATATAGGAAAATATTGCTTTTTTACTTCTGCCAACCATGGACGGTAATCCAAGATATATACCCGTACCCAATACAAGTTTGACACCAAGGATACGAGAGAGATCTTCTTTAGCTGCCTGAGACATATTCCGACTAATAAAAACTTCTGATTTAACTAGGTTAACTTCCTGACCTGATGCTATTTCATAAGTATGTAAAATCCTCATGAGTTCATTCACCTCAGCTACATTAGCCCTACAGAATAAGAAACAATCATCCGCAAACAAAAGATGAGAGACCTCTGGAGCACCACGACAAATCCGCACTCCATGAAGGTCACCCCTACCAACAGCCTGGTGAATGAGAGCAGTTAAACATTCTGTTACCAAAATAAATAAATAAGGAGATAATGGATCACCCTGTCGCAATCCTCGACATGGCGAAATAAGGCCAACTCGGTCAGAATTCATCAACACCGAGTAATTGACAGAACTAACACACATCATAACCCACCGAATCCAGACATCAGTGAACCCCATCCTAGTCATAACTCCACGGAGGAAACCCCAATCCACCTTATCATAGGCCTTACTAATATCAATCTTTAGTGCCAACTCACCTCTTCTACCCTTTGTCTTCCGCTTCAAAGCATGGATAACTTCTGTGGCAATAAGAGCATTATCAAGGATCGATCTACCTTCCACAAAGGCTGACTGCTCTTGAGAAACACATTTATCTAGACAACACTTCAGCCTGTTGGCTAACACTTTAGAGATCATTTTATACAAGACATTACAAAGCGAAATAGGGCGCAAATCCTTCATTGATGTAGGATTGTCACATTTAGGAATAAGACAAATATTTGTGTCATTGAGACTGGTAGGGAAATATCCCCTCTCTAGCCAAGTAGAGGCGGCACTAAATATATCATCACTGCACTGCTCCCAAAATCTCTGATAGAAAGCTGGATTAAACCCATCTGGTCCAGGAGATTTGTCTGGATGCATCTGAAACAACGCTTGCTGAATTTCAACTTTAGTAATAGGCGCCGTCAGAACGAGATTATCATCATCGGTCACTCTCGGCTGAATAAGATTAAGTACGGGATCATGATCTCCATCTCTTGGCTTGAAGAGAGTATCAAAGTAACTCTTGGCCATCTCACAAAGTTCTTCCTGAGTATGTGCCTCTGTACCATTATCAGCAATCAACTTTGTGACCTTCTTCTTTTTGTTACGCACAGTTGCTGACATATGGAAAAATATAGTATTTATATCCCCCTCCTGGAGCCAATGCATTTTAGCCCTTTGTTTCCAGTACCCCTCTTCTTGTATCAGCAAAGTGGCATGCCTCTCCGATAACTCTTGATATTGTATACTGCCCTCTTCATCCTGGTTACCGCGTAGCTCATTCATCCGCCTAACACATTCATCAATCTCCTCTTTAAACCTTGTCCTTTTCTTTTTACCCCACCTTTGAAGCTTATTAGCACATCTAGTCACTCGGTCAATCACCTCCAGATTCTCTCTCCCCCCAACCCTCAACCACCACATCCTCTAAATCAGGCTCCTTTATCCAACTATTCTCAAACCGAAACGAATGATTGATATGTGTCCTAATAATAGGCCTACACTGTAGCAATATAGGACTATGGTCTGAATATGAAGCCAGAAGATTAGTTAACCTCACTTGGGGAAATAACTGAAGCCAACTAGTGCTAGCCATAGCCCTATCTAACCTTTCTTCAATCACATGAGGGGTACCTCGACTCTTTATCCAAGTAAACTGATGACCCTCAATTGGAATATCTGTTAAATCACAATCACTAACTGTCTGTCGAAACCCCATACACAAACCATTCGGGTGAGGATGAATACCTTTTTTATCAGCCTGAGAGAGTAAGTCGTTGAAATCACCAATAATACACCAAGGAATAGAAGACATATTACCTAAAGCTCGTAAGAGATCCCAAGCAGTACGACGCCTACTTCGTTCAGGATACCCATAATAACATGTTAGCCTCCACTCACCCCACTGCTCATCTTCCACTAACATATTAATAAAATTACGCGTGTAATTAAGCACTCGACACTTACTACTATCCTTCCAGAACACAGCCAAACCTCCACTTCTGCCCTCCACATCAATAGCTAAACAGGAATCAAATCCCAACATAACACGAATGGATTCAATATGTCTATTATGTGATAAAGTCTCGGACAGGAATAAAACATTTGGCTTGTGTCCCCGGGCAAGCTTTTTTAGATTAGGAATTGCACTCGGGCCGCCCAAACCCCGACAATTCCAACTAAGAATAATCATGAGTCCCGGCAGTCCTGGGAACTGTCAGGACCTGCCGATAAAAAATGATGATTAGTTCGAACTTCTGATCCCTCTGCTACTAAACTTGCAGCCCTTCTTCTCTTTCTCTCCACCTGAATATCCATATCATCAGGATCAAGCTGATTTCCTTCATTGAGAGCTGGTGCTGTGGTCAATTGCGCTGTTATGGTATTAACATTGTTTATGGCTAGTATAGGCCGATTGGAGATCAAGGACACCACAGGTGCTTCAATAAATGAACCCTGGTTTGAACTTGATTGTCTAACTACTGCTTGCCTTAATGGAGGGCTATGACCCCTAACAGTAGACATTATCCCGCCATTCTCAGGACCTCTACTCTCCCGTGGGGATGCCACACTAGTTTGGGCGGGTCCAGTCTGTTGTGACCCCCTCTCTCCTGAAGTGTTACTCGCATCCATGTCAGCCATATTTCGCCCTTCCTCATGTAGCCATCGCGACCCCACCCTACCACCAGGACGTCTTACTTCCGCCTTTATCTCATTTGACCAGCTCCTCCGACCGTCATCTCTTTCCATAGCATACTTAACCTCACACTTATTTTCTGCATGACCAAGTCGTCCACATACAAAGCAAAACAAACCGAGTTTTTCATACTTGAACTTCACAACACCCCCCTTTCCACCATTCAATTTGATCTTCTTCTCGATCTTCAACGGGCTCCTGACATCCACCCTAACTTTTACCCTCATATACTTCCTCTAGAAACTTGTGTTGTTATTCTTATCATACTCCACAAATTCCCCAATATAATTCGCAAGACCTCTCCCCACCGTCTCAAGCATCATGCCAATTGGTACATCATGGATTTGCACCCAAAAATTGACATGGAACAGAGGGATATCCTGTAGGGCAACCCCTATCTTCAACCTATCAATAATCAATGTAAAGTTATCAAAATTACAAGGCCCACCTTTGAGAACCTCCTCCACATCCAGAGGGTGGAAAAACTTGAATAGATACAACCCTTGAGTAGCTTCCTTCACTGTCATACCCTTCACTGGTCTCCAAACATCGGCTAAGCATGCCTTCATACTATTAAACCGTATGGGTCTGTCATGAACGAAGCGACCCACCAGACATAGATTCAAGTCGTGTTGTTCCTCAGTATCCTCCCCCACCACGAAGTTCAATTCTTCCTCATCATCAAGATTAAGGGATTCAAAATTAATCTCAGCCATGTTATCGAAAATTAATTGAGTAAACAGAATCAAAAGACCACACAAAACTCTCCCGAAATCGAAGAGACACCAAACTATCGAGTAGCACCAACTACCCAGAGACAACAAATAATTTCTCAACTGACAATAGCAAAGAAGATAATTGTCATATCCCATTTTTTTACCTAAGATCCTACCTCATATTTTCTTCATCGCATTTTATGCATCAATAACGAAAAATTCAAAAATATGTCAACTTATTTAATTTAATTTTTTGTTTGTATATTTGTTAAAAAAAAAAATCCAAAAAATATGTTAAGAATCTATTTTATTTTTCAAGATATCTTTGTTTTTATATTTTGATAAAAAATCTATAAAAAACAAAAAGCTATAAATTAGGAGTGAAATCTTTTTATTATTACTACTTTTTTTTTCTCTTTCCTTTTATTATTATTATTATTATTATTATAACAAAAAAAGCTAAAAAAGGGGAAAGGCAAGATTGATGAAAACAGAACACGCAGAACACGCCTATTCTTCCCTTGTTTTCACTTTTCAGCTTTTTCAACCTTTCCCTCAAATTAAGCTCCAATTTTTCACCAAATTCACACTCTAAGCAAATGTTTAGTCACTTCATTTCCTCTTTAATTTCTACAAAACAACAACAGGCAACAGCTGCTTTTCTTTCTTTCAGTTTTTTAATTGATCAAAGTCAAACAAAAAAAATCAACAAGTACAATGCACATAGCAATCAACAAAATTCAGTGGGTATTATCCAATTTGTTTCCTCTATAAACTGAGAAGAAAATTTCAGAACAGGGAGGTTCCAAAAACTCAGAGAGAGCCTCAAAATCCGAAATTCCTCCATTTTCATCAAAAAAATCAAAATCTCAAAATAAAGCCAAGTTCTTAAATTTAAACCACCAAACACCTTCTATACACTTCCAGAAACCATAATCAACCTTTAAATCAAATTTCCAGTGCTTAATTTGTGGTGATTTTCGTAGAAAAAAGTTTGGAAAAAGTTGGAATTAGAACACACACTTTTGGTAGGATTTAATTCTGTTTATCACCTCATTTTGACTAATTATCATGTAATGAAGCTTTTTCATGGTTTATTTTGTTCGATTTCGTTTAAATTTGAGTTTTCAAAAATTTTGAGTTTTAAAGTTTGAATCATATTTGATAATCTATACCTCTACTGTGAAATCCGAGCTTGGATTCTTGAACAGTGAGAAAAATCATGCGAAAAAGTGTCTTCATTTTTTATTTTTTGATGAAAAATCGAGTTTTTGAGTTGTTGGAGTTTGGAGCTTCGAGCTCCATCCATGGCTGCCCTCAACATGAAGAAGATGAAGATTCATCTTCCCCAAAGCCTGGTTAAGTCACAGCCGTCAGATTATCACATGTAAATGGACAGACCAGATCTGTTTGATTTTTGTTTAAATATCAGCCTTCAGATGCAATCAGACATCCCGTATCTGCGTGCTGCATCACGCGTGATAGGCCTGCAAAGCATTGAATCCGTTTCCTTGCTTTTTCTGTTTTTTTGTTTGAAAACGGACTGGGCCTTGGGCCTGGACCCCATATATGCTTTTCGCACCCCCCTTTTATTTCGTTTTAATATCTGCACCCCCCTCTGCTTGCTTTTTTTATTTTTTATTTTAGCTTATGCAAATAAGTGCTTATTTGAAGAAGAGCTTATTTAGGCTTTTGAGTCAAATTATTGCACTAACAATAAAGATCTTTTTAGATCTTAAAGTTTATTTTTATGATACTTACTCACTAATCTAACATTTTATTACTCATGCTCTTTATTCTTAATTATTGTTATTAACTTACTAACCTATCATTTTTATTCATACATGTTGATATTATTTATTGTTAATAATTCATCTAATCTAACAAATTTATTTATTGCTTTATTAATTAATTATTTATTTTTATTGCAAGGACTTTAGAATGTATTTTAGGACTTGATGTAAATATTAAATAAAAATTGCATAGCATCCTCTTGCATTCATTACATATTTATTTTTCTTGCAAATACCTTAGAATATAATTAGGAATAAATGTACACTAAATGAAAAATTGCATCTCATGCATATTTATTTTTTATCGCTTTCCGCAAAAAACGTTAGAATATTAATTCCGAGGGAAAAGGCACCGTTTTGATCAAAATATCATTACGGATTGTCTTCGCGCTTAATTTGTTTATTGCGACGTTAGTATTACTATTTGCGGTACCTTTTTTTTTTTTTTTTTTTTGTTAATTTGGAACCCAACTTTCCAATTAAAATAGTTAGTCATTTTATTCTCAAAAAACGAGGTCAACACCTCTTCAAAAAATAATTAATCATTTTCTTCTCCAAAAATGAGGTCAAAACCTCTTTCAAAAATATCAAACAATTCATTCTCAAAAGCATCAAAAATATTTTGTCATCATAACATTTTCAAACTTTGGACTTTAAACCAAACGTTTCTTTTTATCGCGAAAACCTTAGATTTTAACCCAAGAGTCTTTTTATCGCAAAACTTGGAATTTAAACCAAGTGCCTTGGACTTTAAACCAACGGCGTCTTTTTATCGTGAAAACCTTGGATTTTAACCCAAGAGTCTTTTTTATTACCAAACTTGGATTTTAAACCAAGTGCCTTGGACTTTAAACCAACGGCTTCTTTTATCGCTAAAACCTTGGACTTTAACCCAAGTGTCCCTTTTTCTCGCCTAAAACTTTGGATTTTAAACCAAGTGCATTTTCTTCATTCATACATCTTTAATCATGCAAAAACCTTGGATTTTAAACCAAGTGTCTTTTATCACTCAAAACATTTTCTCAACAAACCTTGGATTTTAAACCAAGTGTCCGCGTCTTATTTCTTAATCAAATCTCAATCAATTTAACCATATAGACTTTTTTCACAAACTAACATCAATCAAACTCATATTTTGCCACTTTTGGCTTTTTGGTCTTTAAAACCATTTTCAAAACTTTAAAATCAAACAAACAAATTTTTACTCGTCTTTTTACCCCGAACTACGGTGGTTTGATCCCTCGGGTACGTAGGCATGAGACTTGTCTCTCCAATCAATAAAATCAACAAAAACATTTTTCATTTTCCATCATTTTAAACTTCTTTTTTATCACCACTTTAATTCTTACGTTTATACCTTTTTTACAAACAAATAAAATTAAGCGCAAAGTTAGATTAAAAACAAGAGGTTCCTATAGAGTACTATAGATACTTAGGGTGTTAATACCTTCCCTTTGTATAACCAACCCCCGAACCTTGTTCTCTAAAAATAGGGTATTTTCGAACTTTTTCCCTTTCCTTCGGATAAATTAAAGATCGGTGGTGTAACATTAAATTGCGATTCGAAGTTAATTAATAACTCGATATCCAAAAATCACCGCGACAATAATCACAAACAAAGCAAAGAAAAGCAACCGAAAGCAAGCAGAGGAACAAAAAAGAGCAGAAACAGGGAGAAGCAGACTATCAACGACGCCGATCGCAATCGCAATACTTCGACGATGAACATAACATGGTTTCTCTCAATCACAATAGCATAATCGCAATCGCAATAGCACAATTGGTGTAAGAATTTTTCAAACGCAATCGCAGAAGGAATACTGAATCGCAATCACAATCGGTGTAAGAATACTGAATCGCAAGCTGTTAAATCGCACTGCTAAATCGCAGAGCCCATCACAATCGCACTGTTAAACCAATCGCAATCGCCCTGTTCTTCAACCTATTAAACCAACCGCAATCGCAATCACTGTTACTTCTGTTCTATGAAGATGTTATGTTGTATCGCAAACGCTGCTACATCAATCGCAATCACAGATGAATTCAATCGCAATCGCTGTTATCAGAAACAAATCGCAATCGCACTGTTGAGAAGGTTAATCGCAATCGCACTGTAAAAGAAATCGCAATCGCACTGTTTTGTGTTGTTGTTCAAAACAGAAATCGCAATCGCACTGTAAACGCAATCGCAAGGTTAATCGCAATCGCCGTGTTTCATCTGAATCGCCGTGTAATCGCAATCGCAAGGTACTGTGTTTGTTAATCGCAAGGTACCGTGTTTGTTAATCGCAAGGTTTAAATAATATTTTTTTATTATACTATTTTTAATTAAAAACAGACATAGTAAGTAATTGAGCAAAAAAAGATGTTTTTTTTATAATAGCAAAAAAATCATGTTGAAACAATGATAAAAAAAATAAACTAAAATGTTGACACTAAAGATGTTTTTTTTTAATAACTTATGATGTAGAATAAATTTACGAAAATGATATGGGCTTCTCATGTAAGTTGTAAGTCCAACCATCATTCCATCATTAAACCTTAGTATATAAGTTACAACAACTTTTCAATCTTTGCGAGATAGAAACTAGCAGGCTAAAGCCACCTACTCAATTCTCCAAATCTCTCTACCTCTGTACTTTTTCTTCTTTGAATTTTTATTTCTCCTTTTTACATCTTATAATGATAAAACAAGAATACATACCATGGATCACAAATCTTGAAATTTCCAAGTTCAATAAATTAGTTTTCCGCGCACCTAATCCATACATATTCTTGATGATTTAATTGAAATTAATAGTTGAGATTAAAATTAAAATCTTGTCAGATGGGAACAGATTAAGAAGAAATGGAAAATATTTCATCTTTTATTGAAATAGAGTTAGCTGTTTGTACTTTTCACGGTTAAAACAGTGGTGTTTGTTCCTCTTTCTTGTGTGTTTAATCTTCCTTATTTAAAAAATAATTATAATAATTGAAACAAAAATTTAAAAAATAAAATAAAATAAAACCCGCCGAACCGTCCAGACCGATCGGTTTTCGGTTTTTGCCAGTTTACACGGTTTTTTTTCCGGTTTGCTTGCACACTGATTTTAAGCACTGATCGGACCGTCTATAGGTCTGGTTCCTGGCTCGACCGGTTTTATCGGCTATTCCAATTCAGTTTTTGGTCCGTTTTCGCTCCTTTCTTCAATTTGTTCACTTTTTTATCTGTTTATATAAAATACCAGGAATTAGTAACGATTCATAAAATAAAACTTCGAGAATGAAATAAAAATAATTGAAATATTATATTAATTTAACTAGATAAATAGCACATTTTCCAGTGTATCAGCTACAAATGTGATAATTGAGCGATCAAAATTTCAATTTTTGACTAAAAATTGATATGTCCTAAATAAACAACTAATTATCAAATTGTAAAAAATTTGATTAAATTAAAGTAATAATTAGTATTAACAAAATTAAAAACTAATAAATAATAGATAAATATAATATATCTTCTTAATAAAAATATAAATAAATATTAAAATATATGTATGTTGTTTGGATCGATCTTTAAAAAATAATCAAAAATCTGATTTGATCCAGAGGTTTTACATAATGACATCCAAATACATCCAATAAAATTTGGTTTTGTGAAATTTTCGATTTTTTGCATCGATTTGCAGTTTAAATTTTGATGGGTTTACATTTGAAAACTCCTAACAATAACTAATCATGGTATAAAAAGTTGTGAGATACACAAAATAACGGGAAATAAAATGAAATTAAGGCAAGAAAAAAGAAGTAAAAAGTATGTAAATTTATGAGTGAGGATGCTTTTTTTTGTTTACAAATGTTGGCAATGAGAATCAAACTTAAGATCTCATACATGCTACCTGAACCTCTCGCAACTACCAAATCTAGTGGCTTAGTGAGGATGAAGATGAAAAACACAAGAAGGGGGGTTGAATTGTGTTTTGAAAAATTAACACTTTTCTTTGAGAGTAGATTGAAATGCAGCGGATATGAGAAGATAGACAAAACACAAAACGCAAATGAGACAATGAGAGAGAGAGAGAGAGAGAGAGAGAGAAAGCACACACAGGAATTTTATACTGGTTCCTCTCACAAAACGAGAGTAGTCCAGTCCCCTTGCACTTCCAAGGGATTTTACTATAATCACAAAGATTACACGACTAATGCTCAAGCACACAAGCAAGAGACTTCCTTGCTCTAGATCACACAAGACAAAGAGACTTCCTTGCTCTAATCACACAAGATCAGAGACTTCCTTGCTTAAGCACACAAGCTTAAGACTTCCTTGCTCAAGTCACACAAGACAAGAGACTTCATTGCTCTAATCACACAAGATCAGAGACTTTACAAACTAACTTAATACATAGATTAAGTAGGACTAAAAGTTCTAAGCAAGACTCTCTAAACACTAAGTTCAGAGTCTACAATATCAAAAGATATTTTACTTAGAAGATTACACTAGAAAGAATAACAACAGTTCACAGCTTGAATACAATTTGAATCTTTCTGAGTTCAGATGATCTTCCAGTAGTCTTCTCTCTATCAGGATGTCTTCTATTTATACTCTAGGTATAAAGACGTTGAGAAAGGACCGTTGGTTGTACACTCTTCTTTTTGTTGACAAGACCGTTGTACTATTTCATTAGTTTTGAGCTGTCTTCCTTCAGAGAATGTTCTTCAGAATCTGATGATATCATTTCTTTGATCTTCTGAAGATGTACGCAAGCTTCAGACTGTGTTTCTTTCTTTGGCCTCTGAGGACTTCTTCAGAGGCTCTGAAGCTTCTTGCTTCTCAGAGCCTTAACACTTCAGACTGTGTCCTTCAGATGCTCAAATGATGATCTACGTGGATGAGATTTTTACTTTGTTCCTGCACACTAGATCATTCATTAGTAATACCAATTGTCCATTTAATACATTGTTATCATCAAAACTTAGGGTGTTTTATAATTAAAACTCATTTTGTTCCAACAATCTCCCCCTTTTTGATGATGACAAACATAAGTATTAAATACAATTGTTTGTTGATTAATTTAATTATGTCAACATCAGGTTGTTGAGGTTTGTAAGCTCCCCCTGAGTCTGATAAACCATTAGGGTTAGGTTTGCAAGCTCCCCCTAAGTTTTATCCATAATTAAGTTGAATCAGTATAAGAACAATTTGATAAACTTGATTGTATCTACATACTTAACTCTCAGAGTGTGAGGTTTGCAAGCTCAACTCATGAGTTTGATAAAAATAACTAAGAGCACAATCTTAACTACCTTCATCTATGCAAACACAATTATGTTTATTAATTTGCTCTCCTTATCAATTAAGTTTATAAATATTTAGCAAACAAAAAATAAAGCTTAGATTCTTATTTAAGACAGTTTCAGATTCTTATGAGAGTAGATATTAAAAAATACACTACTGACACAATTGTACAACTAAAATACTCCCCCTTTTGTCATCAGCAAAAAGTTTTTAAACAAACAGTGAAAAGAAAACAAAAGGTGAAAAACAAGAATCCTAAGGGTGTTTGGACAAGTAGAGAGTGAGAAGCTGTTGAGCTTTCCTTGCAGATGCCCCTGAGTATGCTACCAGCTCTAGAAGCTTATCCTCTTGTTCATCAAGCGTTTGTTTTATTATGTGTAGAACCCTTGTTGTCAAGTCTGAATTGTCTTCTTCTGGCTGTTCCACAAGTGGTGCAGAGACTGGTTGACTTGGACCACTAGGTGAACGAGTCACATGATCATCTGGTACATCAATTCTATCATTTATTGCAACTGCAGTATCTAAAAGCATCTCAGGTGATGAAGACTTGTGAGAGTCTGATGGAATTGATTTGGGTTGTTCAGATGATATGTCATTTGGTGGTTCAGAGGTTTCATGGATTGGAGAAACTCTAAAAGATGTCTCTTTCAGAATCTCTTCCTTAGTAAGAATTTTGGGTGATGACTGAGGGATGACAATATTGGATGGCTCAGTTGTTTCCTCCTCAGGAATATGCTTAGCTCTGGAAGAAAATTGTGCAAAGCTAGCCATAAGGTCATCAAATGAGGAGTCAGAAGACTCTGACTCAGAGTCTGAAATTTGGACATATTCAGGTTCAGAGGGTGTTGGATAGATGGTGTTTAGTGGTTGGACATGTTCTAGGATAGATGCTTCAGATATTTGATTGCAATAATTAAAAGAATGATTAGTACCTGTATCTGATCGTTGTCTCTTTTGTCCCCTAGTGATGCAATGCTTTGTGCGAGATCTTTTGAGAATTTTTGCACTTAGCAAGTCTTTCACAGTAGGTTCTGCAGCCACAGGCTCTTCATCAACTTGCTCTTCAACCATAGTTTCTTCAACCTCTGGATGATCATCCTCTGACCTATTAACTGAAGCTTCTGCCATGGGTGATTCCTCAACCATTATATCTTCTTCATAGTCACTGAACACCTCTTCCTTAACTGCTCTCATGATTTGTGCAAAAGTTGGACCATCACCTCTTCCAATCTCCTTATGAGTGACTGTGGTTCCTCTTTCCTTCATTAATCTCATGTACTCCAAAATGACTTTAGGAGGTTCATTATCAAATATGAAGGCGTCACTTGTAGGCTTGAATTTTGTCTTATTTATCAGAAGAGGCTTTTGAGGATAAATAAGCTTGCCTGATTTCCTCAAACGCAGACTCACCAAGACTTTAGCATCAAGAATGGGAGCTCTAACTTGTTCAAGGTCTTCAGACACCCCAGCAAGCATGAATCTATCAGGAAGACCAAGTTGCTCAAAGATGGAGCTTAAGAGCCTTGGATGAGAGATCAACTTGGAAGGATTGTCAAACTTTTGAGCCTCACAAATTGTCTCACATAGATGTTGAAAGATGTAAGCAGGTAGATTCATTTTCCTTTTTGTGGAGAGGAAGTAGATAAAGTGTCTCTGATCCCAATTCAGAGAATCACTGCCAGTATCCCTTGGGAGAAATGAGGAGAATACAATCTTAGCAAGAACCTTTTCGCGATCATTCAGATGACTAAATTTATTGAACAACTTCTGATCCTTGAAACAAAGTCTGGCCATATCATTGAGGTACACTGACTTTCTTCCAGACGCTGCAGTATAGAGCCTTACCATTCCAGTGTTGGGAAGATTCATCATCTTGGCCAAATTGCTTCTTGTTAAAATGACTTGAAAGCCTCCAACACTAGAGCGAATCTCTGTTTCAGTAAATTTCCTCAGACCCAATTCCTCTCTTGATTTTCCTTTATTTTCACTTGGGTTCTGATCAATTACTCTTTGAAGTTCAGCATTAGCATCTACCAAAGTCACAACTTCACTCTTTCTCCATAAGTCAAACACTAAATTGGAGTAGATAGGTCCATTAAGCATATCCAAGTAGTGCCCCCAGCCTTGTGCAGTGAAGAATTCCTTGTAGTCATGTCCATTGACTTTTAAGGCCTCAAAGTCTATTGGTTTTTCCATAACCAATTTACTTTCTTCAAAACGAAGATCCATAGTGGCATCTTTAAGATAAGAGTCCTGAGCGTAGATGTTTATTGGAATGTCCTCTGGGAATCTTGGAACAGAAGATGAAGTTGCCATTACTCTAACCAATCACAGACTAAGAGTAAAGACAAATTAATTAACACGTGTACTCCACATGGTTAAACACTTCATGGTTTAAAGATTTTCAGCGTCTGAAGACCTTTCAGAGTTCAGAGGCTGAATCCGCGATTTTGTTATTCAGAGCTTGATGTCTTCAGAGATCAAAATCATGTTCAGATGCCTTTTGATAAAGTCTAGTCTTTCAACTGCTAAGGGTTTTGTTGGTGTTTTGTATGTTGGCCTCATTTTGCAAAAACAAGTTCAAGCAAGATGTTGGACCAAATGCCGTAGCATGTGGGTACAACATTTGTCATGCTAGTAATTAATGTTCTATTTGCGCGCCATATCTTTGAAGATTCTCTGAAGCACTATTCTCGCCTTACTTGCTTATCAAGACGCACGTTTTAAACAAGGGTTTATAAGGCGGCTGCTCCAAGAAATACTTTCCAGAAGATGCTACGCCATTTATGGAAACAAGTGATTCTTTCCATTTCATGTGTGCTGGACTTTGCAAAAGGACAGCTGAAGATTAAAGCCCAAGATGAAGACCTAGCCCATGCTAACTCAGGTCATATAAATATGTGAAGACTAAAACCTAAATGGTGACTGAAGCCGTATTTCAAGAATATAGTTTTAGGGTTTGAGTCTTGTTGATTGTAAGCCTTTCTTGTGGATTCTATAACACAAGCTTAGGCCTGTTTGGTTTGTATTTTTGTGAAACTTCTCCCAAGCTTTTAAGCACGGAGATTGTTTGTTTGTTTGGTTAGTGAAACCTCATCGTTTGTCCAACTGTTATTATCACGAGGTTCGTGATAGAAAGGAAGTGAGACGGGGTCTCAAACTTAGGAGTTCCTAGCTTGAGTTAGCACGGGTAGAGTCTAGGTGATAAGTTGTAAACTTGTATGTTTGCTGTGGGCTTAGAACTAGATCTATTATAGTGGATTCCTTCCTGGCTTGGTAGCCCCCAGAGTAGGTCGTTGTGTACGCCGAACTGGGTTAATAATTCTCTGTGTTGTTTACTTCATTGTCTGTTGCTTTTACTTGTTGATTATATTCTACTGTGGACATACTCTAGAGCATTTGTCTTAGCATTACAACTGATTACGTACGACAATTGCTATAGCTTCTGTCTCAACATCTGTCCTCAGTAGGTGCCAGAATTTCAATTGGCATCAGAGCAGGCACCCTGTTCTGCGTCGGTGAGGACCAGGGAAGTTACTTTCTGGCATAATGAACAAGGATGGTGGCTATGTCAACAGACCTCCACTTCTGGATGGATCAAACTATGATTACTGGAAAGCCAAAATGGTGGCGTTTATCAAATCACTTGATAGCAAATCTTGGAAGGCTATCCTAACGGCATGGGAACATCCAGTGATACGTGACAAAGATGGTAAAACTACAGGTGAACTAAAACCAGAAGCGGAGTGGACCAAGGAAGAGGATGAGCTTGCACATGGTAACTCCAAGGCGCTAAATGCCTTATTCAATGCTGTGGATAATAACATTTTCAGGATGATCAAACAGTGCTCAGTGGCTAAGGAAGCATGGGATATTCTAATGACTACACATGAAGGCACCGCTAAGGTGAAGAATTCAAGGCTACAGCTTCTGACCGTAAAGTTTGAGAATCTAATGATGGGCGAAGATCAATCTGTTCATGACTTCCACATGACCATTCTAGACTTTGCAAACAACTTTGATGCTCTAGGAGAAAAGCTAAGCGAGGAAAGAATGGTAAGAAAAATGCTTAGATCTCTTCCTAAGATGTTTGATATGAAAGTTACTACCATAGAAGAAGTACATGATATAGGAGTGCTGAAACTTGAAAATTTGGTGGGTTCATTACTAACCTATGAGTTGGCTGCTAAAGAGAAAACAGAGAAGAGGAAGAAGAGTATAGCTCTTGTAACCAACACCACTGAAAGTGAGGAAGTAGAAAATGGTGTTGAAACTGATGAAAATTTATCTGAAACTATGGCAAATCTAGGCAGGCAGTTCAACAGAATATTAAGGAAGATGGATGGAAGAGGCAGGACAAATGCTAAAGGCAATTTCACTGATAATAACAGAAAGTTTAATGGTGTAAGAAAATACAGACCTGAAGAAAAGGCCAGTACTGGAAAAGGTGTTCAATGTCATGAATGTGAAGGCCATGGACATATTAGAGCTGAATGTCCAACATTCCTGAAGAAACAGAAGAAGGTTATGGCTGTCACTTGGTCTGATGAAGATGACTCTGAGGATGATGATTACTCTGAAACTGCAAATCACATTACTGCACTTACTGGAATTGTTGAATCTGAATCAGATGATGAAGAATTGACCTTTGATGAGCTAGCTGCGTCTTATAAAGAACTGAGTCAGAAGAGTGAGAAGGTGTGTCAGCAGCAACAATACGCTATAAATAAATTGCAAGCTGAGAAGCTGAAGCATCAGACTGAAATATCTCAACTCACAAAGCAGCTACAATCTGAGAAGGCAAAGCATCTGTCTGAGACTTCTGCTCTTAGAGATGAGGTAAGCACATTGAACTATCAGCTGACTAGTTTAAATAAACAGCTTAGACTGCTAAATAATGGAACTGAAAGATTAGATATACTGGTTGAAGGTCAAGTTGCTGGAAAACCTAAGGGTATTGGAGTAGAATATAATTATCCTAAAAAGAAAAATGTTACTTCCACTAGTACATTTGTCCCTGCTAAAGACACTTATGACCCTACTGAAACCAGACATATGCCACAACATGTTCAACAACATCGGCCTGCCAAAATCATTCCTAAACCTAAGGGATGGATCTGTCATTATTGTGGTAGAAGAGGTCACATCAGACCTTTCTGTTTTAGATTATATGGGTTTCCAAGATGGTATAATAGTCCCAGGTATGAATCTGATTCAAGCAATACAGAGAAAGAATGGAAACCAAAGGCAAATGATGTTGCTCACATAGCTCATACATCTCTGAGAGTTTCATCCAGAAATGATTGGTACTTTGATAGTGGTTGCTCAAGACATATGACTGGTGTTGAAAGTTATCTAACCAATGTTAAAGCTTACGCTACCAGTTATGTTACTTTTGGTGATGGGGCCAAAGGTCAGATCAAAGGCATTGGAAGCCTCATTGCAAATGGGTTGCCTAAGCTTGAGAATGTTCTTTTAGTGGAAGGATTGACTGCAAATCTCATAAGCATCAGTCAATTGTGCGATCAAGGAATGAAGGTGAACTTCACGAAGTCTGAATGCATCGTCTCACCTGAAGATGGTGAATCTGTTATGAAAGGAGTCAGGTCTAAAGATAACTGTTATTTATGGATTTCTGAAGAAAGTGCTCAAATTTCCTCCTGTCTCATCACTAGAGAAGATGAAGTCAAGTTATGGCATCAAAAGATGGGTTGTCGCGGTGATTTTTGGATATCGAGTTATTAATTAACTTCGAATCGCAAATTGATATTCCACCACCGATCTTTAATTTATCCGAGGGAAAGGGAAAAAGTTCGAAAAAACCCTATTTTAAGAGAACAAGGTTCGGGGGTTGGTTATACGAAGGGAAGGTGTTAGCACCCTAAGTATCTATAGTACTCTATAGGAACCTCTTGTTTTTATTCTATCTATGCGCTTTATTTTAATTGCTTGTAAAAAATGTATAAGTGGGAAATTAAAGTGATGATAAAAAAGAAGTTTAAAGTGATGTAAAAGAAGAAAAATGTTTTTGTTGATTTTATTGATTGGAGAGACAAGTCTCATGCCTACGTACCCGAGGGATCAAACCACCGTAGTTCGGGATAAAGAGACGGGTAAATTTATTTGTTTGATTTTAAAGTTTTGAAAATGGTTTTAAAGACCAAAAAGCCGAAAGTGGCAAAAAGTGAGTTTGATTGATGTTAGTTTGTGAAGAAAGTCTATATGGTTAAATTGATTGAGATTTGATTATGAAAATAAGACGCGAACGCTTGGTTTAAAATCCAAGGTTTGTTGAAAAAAATGTTTTGAGTGATAAAAGACACTTGGTTTAAAATCCAAGGTTTATGCATGATTAAAGATGTATGAATGAGAAAAATGCACTTGGTTTAAAGTCCAAGATTTTAGGCGAGAAAAAAGACACTTGGGTTAAAATCCAAGGTTTTAGCGATAGAAGAAGCCGTTGGTTTAAAGTCCAAGGCACTTGGTTTAAAATCCAAGTTCGCGATAAAAAAAAAAGTCACTTGGGTTAAAATCCAAGGTTTTAGCGGTAAAAAGAAACGTTTGGTTTAAAGTCCAAAGTTTGAAAATGTTTGATGATAAAATGTTTTTTATGCTTGATGATATATGAAAATGAATTATATTGACTTTTTTTTTTAAAGAGGTTTTGACCTCATTTTTTGAGAATAAAGTGATTGACTATTTATTTTAAAACGGAATGTTGAGTTCCCAATAAAAATGTAGCGCTAAAATTAATAACGTCGCAATAGGCAAAATAAGCGCGAAGACGATCCGTAATGATATTTTGATCAAAACGGTGTCTTTTCCCTCGGAATTAAATATGCTAACGTTTTGCGGAAAGCGATAAATAAATATGCATGAGATGCGAGTTTTTTTCATTTATACTGTACATTTTATTCCTAATCACATTCTAAAGTATTTGCGAGAAAAATAAATATGAAATGAATGCAACATAATGCTATGCAATTTTAATTTACATCAAGTCCTAAAAAATACAATCTAATCTCTTTACAATGCAATAAATAAATAATTAGGCAAAAAAATAAAACAAAAACAGAAGGGGGGGAAAAAGGTAAACAAAGAATAAAAGGGTGCAAAAAAGTAAAACAGAGCAAGGCCCAGTCCAGAGAGGCCCAACTACACAAAATGTAAAGGGTTTGATCAGGGCCGTCTGATTGATCAGACGTCCCTGATTTGATCACAGGAAAAAACACTTGTGGGCGTTGGATTAAGATCAGAGGGCCATAGGCGCGCAGGTGCACCGTAAGGGTGTGCACCTGCGCGCACAGAATCACAACGAGAGTATAAAAGGAAAGAAACCCTAAAAAATCACAAATCTCTCTTCTTCTTCCCTCTCACCGCCGTGGTTCTCTCTTCACCTCTCTCGCGGCCGGAATCCTCTCTTCTTTCTCTCAACCTCTCTGCTTCTCAACTCACTCACATTTTTCTTTCTTTCTTCTCTGATTTTCTCTCTCGATCTCGATTCAAAAACACAAAAACAACACAAAAACAAAACTATAATCTCTCTCGATCTCTCTGATCTCTGATATTCTCAAAACTAGAAAACTCCAAATCCTTTTTCAAAAAAAACGAAAACGAAATCAGAAAGTAGTAAACCTTAGCGCTAAGATCAGATCGCGGTTCCTTGCTTCTTCTCCTCTTTCGTTTTGTTCTCTGTTTTTCTGTTTTGGATTCCGATTTGATTCGATTTGGTTTTGAAATCTGGAACGGAAATGTTTGATTCTGGAACGGATTTGGCTTCGTGTTTGAATCCGAGATGATTTTGGATCCGGATTTGGATTCGGTTATAGATGAAGGTTTTGAAGGAAGATTTCTGGGTTTGTTTGCGATTTTTGTTTTAATCAAATTGGTTTGATGGTTTCTGGATTCTGTTTTGAAGGTTTTGAGGGTGATGAGTTTCGGATTTTGATTTTTGTTTCTGGATTTTGATTTGTGATGATGAATGATGAAGAACAGATGATAGTGTTTCTGGTTTGATTTTGATTATTATTTTTTTGATTTTTTGTTCTGATTTTGATCTGGATTCAGAGATGAATTGTGGCTGAGGCTGATCTGAGATTTTCCCTCCTTGGAAACTGTGCACAGTACACAGTATAAATACTGTGTCAGGATTAGGGTTTGGCAGATAAAATTACCACATTTGGACAAAATTGCCCCTTTGGGCCTGGACAAAAAAACCTGATCTGGACTTCTTTAAAAAAACACCAAAAATGGAAAAATACACAAATAAAAAATGAAAAATTAAAATAGTAATATATATAATAATAATAATAAATACGAAAATAAATAATAATAATAATATAAAAGACAAGAAATAAAAAATAATGATAAAAGGAAAATAAAATGTAACCAAATGAGGTATTTTAAAATACCTCTCTGCCGAAATTTCGTCAGAAACGAACAAAGAAAAATCCGTCGTAAAAAGACGCATAAAAGCGTTTGGTCAAAAAATGGGGTTTGACAGATGCCCCTATTTAAGTTTCTTCCATCGGAGATAAAAAGAAAAAGATGATTTTTGATAATGTTTTTGTTTTTGGTTCGACGGGGGAAGAGACTTAAATACAGAGTACGCCATTTTTTGACCGGAGTAGACTATAAAATGCTATAATATGATGTTATGAATGAATGTAATGCTTATGAGTGCTATGTTTATGAGTGCTATATTTACAAAGTGTTTGAATGTAATGAAGATTATTTGACAGGGGTAATGAAGACAGAAAGCGATAAAGTCCTGTGTACGGACATAAGCAGTAAAGTCCTGTGTGCGGACAGAAGTAAAGACTGAAAGCAATAAAGTCCTGTGTGCGGACATAAGCAGATAAAGTCCTGTGTATGGACAGAAGTAAAGACAGAAAGCAGTAAAGTCCTGTGTGCGAACATAAGCGGTAAAGTCCTGTGTGCGGACAGAAGTAAAGACAGAAAGCAATAAAGTCCTGTGTGCGGACATAAGCAGTAAAGTCCTGTGTGCGGACATAAGTAAAGATTGAAAACGATAAAGTCCTGTGTGTGGACATAAGCAGATAAAGTCCTGTGTACGGACAGAAGTAAAGACAGAAAGCAGTAAAGTCCTGTGTGCGGACATAAGTAAAGACAGTGTCCACCAACATTGTGGAATGGCGAGGACAAGTAAAGGCGGTGTCTACCAACATTGTGGGATGGTAAGGACACAACGAGGAAATGAATTGTCTGCTATCATTGTGGGAGAGAGCGAAACATGACAAAAATATGTATTTGTCTGGACCAGACGCCCTGGAGATGACTTCTTTTGGGGAAATTAACTGTAAGTTTGCAGTTGATTGTTTGCAAAACCTGCTACTTGAAATATGTTTGATGGAGACATCTCTGGACCAGATACACTGGGGATGACTCTTTTTTGGATGATTTTATGATTGATGGAGACATCTCTGAACCAGATACACTGGGGATGACTCTTTTTTTGTGAAATATGTGTGATGGAGACATCTCTGGACCAGATACACTGGGGATGACTCTTTTTGGTGATGTATTGAAGCAAGACACATGATGGTCAATGCAGTATGTATGAATGATTTTGTTTGCATGTTGTATGTAAATATGAATGTGTGTACACATATGTGAATAATTGTATGTATGTATATGCATGTGTGAATGTGTGAATAATCGTATGTATATATGAATGTATATATGATCGTATGTAAGTATGAATGTATGTTATGGATATGTAAATGATTGTATGTATGTATATGTATGATTGTATTTGTGTGATTGAATGATATTTGTACATGACTGGATGAGATAAAAGTTTGACGGTAAGATGAACACTGGGCCGACGTATCCGTACAAACACTCGGTAGTTTTCCACTGGGGACAGCCCCCTTATATGTGAGATAAACCAGATCCTCGGGGTAAAACCCGGCATAGTATGTTGATCCATGGTAAGAATGATTGCTTCTTGGGGTAAAGCCCAACAGTCAGAGGTCTGGCGGAAGTCGCCATTTTGTACACTGAAACCGAATATTTTCTCATGGTCTTGTTCCAACAGTCATGCTTTTGTTTTTTTTTGAAATCCCTAACTTTTGCCTGGATCGCCCTTTCGGGTTTTCAATCCACCGGGAATATATTTTTTTTGTTTTGCCCCTAATTTTTGCCTGGACCGCCCTTTCGGGTTTTCAATCCACCGGGACGCTCATTTTTGCCTAAGCCGCCCTTTCGGGTTTTCAACTTAGCGAGCTGTTTTTTTTTGCTATATTTTTGTTTTTGCTCTTTTTTTTTTGACAGAAAGAAACAAGACTGATATGCTGAAGCGCAAACTTCTCCAAGAGATGCCATTTGCTGATGATATGCAAACTTCTCAAAGAGATGTCATTTGCTGTTGAATGAGCCTTCCAAAACGGGTCTCAGCTTCTTCTTTCACTGGGGGAAAGGAAATCATACAAGCTTCTTAAAGATAAACACTTGCTGGAGATTACCGGAGAACAATCAAGTTCAGTATTCAATGGAGGAATGTTGGATCACATGTTCAAAATATCATAGCAACACATGTCCATAAAACCCAAAATATCAATTCGATGATTATCGGCTCAAGTAGGAAAAGACATAACAACTATCTTGACAGATCTGGATTGCCCCTGGAGACCACTTCATGTGCCCCAAGTGAGTGAAACCTTGACCTTGAATCTTTGAACTGTATGCCCCTGTATGTAAAGACTTGCCCCTGATTGGCGAGTTCCTGATGTAATTTGCCCCATGTTAGGAACGTTTTGAGTTATTTGCTCTTGATTAGACCATTTGATTGAATTTCCTTGATGCCAAATATAAATTTGCAGACAAAATTGTTTCTTTTGAAAAATGTTTCTGATGTAATGTACATGCAAGTTTTGGAATCGCAAAAATTTATATGAAACATATGTAGTGTGTGTAAAAGATAGTTACTCAACAAACAGGTGGAGTCAGTTTTTAACAATAATTTTGCTGATTATGCTTTCAAAGTAAACCTAGCTTCAATTAGGTCTTTTGAGGGTTATAACGTGGCCTGGTTCATGGTTTTGAAAAGAAAGATGTTTAGGCTCAAACTTCTGTTTTAACCCACCCACTTCTTTGATGTTCTTCAATCCTACATTCAATAAATTCGTCAGACATGCTTTGGTTGACAAGAGGATTTATTTGATAGTAATGTTTGAGGTTGACACTTTGGTCGAAGCCTTGATGAGATTCTTGAAGTGACAGTCACTTTTTCATTCACAAGCTTGTTTTCAACATTTTGCTCTTAATCCCTTATTTTTGCATGGACCAATTTTTTTCGGATTTTATGGACCATCGGGATGCCCTGAATTTTGCCTAAGTCTTTTTACCTAGCGGGCTTTTTGTTGTTGTTTTTGTTTGTGTTTTTTTTTGTTTTGGTGTAGGACAATTGTGACTTCCACATGTTATGGTGAGTTTTGTCTACTCATGACTTTTTGTATCTCAACAGATTTATCCTCTTGTATTGGGACGTATCATTGAATTAATTGAAAGACTACCCTGCCCCGGGTTAAGATTAAGGGTTTTTTATATTATAGAAAGAACACCAACTTCTGGCTCAAAGGGGTTGACTACGGATTATCTCCTTATTTCTCCAGTGTTTGGGAAGTGAAACAATGCCTTACATCATCAACCGGGTCTTACTAATGAAAGCATATATCAGCAATTTTAAACATTTAATTTACATCATTCTCCCCTCAAGTTTGTAAACAAGAAAAGTGAAGTAGAAAAACATTGTCATTTATGATGGCACAAGAAAAGAGTGAATACGACTGGATGGATTCCAAAATATGCATGCTCATCATTTAGAAACATTAATTAAAAGATACAACTTAAAAATGCAAATAAATGCTTGGCAAGAAAGAAATTGCAATTGGAAAATAAAAGGCCTAGTGATCCTAGAGACAAGCTTCTTGATAATCTTGAAAATGACGAAGGACCCATGATTAAGCAGAGGACGAACTTTGAACGTTAGGGTTCTCATCCTTGAAAGATAGCACATTGTTACGGATTAAATCCTGAACAGCTTTTTTGAGAGGATAGCAATGCTCTATATCATGGCCAGGGGCCCCTTGATGGAAGACACAAGTTAAATCACCGCGGTACCAGGGAGGTAGTACTGCTGGCACAGGTGGAGGTGGCCTTGTCTGGACAAAATTTTTAGCAAGTAGGGCAGGGAGCAAGTCGGCATATTTCACAGGTATGGGGTCAAATGGTTGATTTTTTTGAGCACGGTTATGATTGAATGATTGTTGGGGAGATGGTAGGTGATGAGATTGTGGGTATTGTGTTGGTAGTGCTATGGCTGCGATATGTGGATAAGCTGGGTTTCTCAAATGAGGTCCTCCCTGAGCCACCATGCCAACTTCAAATTCTTGCTTCTCTGAAAAGTTATTGCCATATCTCTTGGCGGTATTAGTCAGGGCTTTCTCTCTTGTTAACCGTCCCTGACGGACTCCCTCTTCTAAGCACATTCCCATTTCCACCATTCCTGTGAAGCTTCTTGATACAACACCAACCATTTTCTCATAGAAGAATGGGCTCAGAGTATGCAAAAACAACTTACACAATTCTTTTTCTTCGACTGGAGGACGAATCTGAGCAGCAAGCTCCCTCCATCTTTGAGCATACTCCTTAAAAGACTCCCTATCTTTTTGTGTCAAGGCCCGTAACTCATCCCTATCAGGGGCTAGATATGAATTGTAATTGTACTGCCGAATGAAAGCACTAGCCAGATCATTAAAGGAACTGACATTAGCCCTATCAAGGTCCATATACCACCTCAGAGCTGCGCCGGTCAGACTGTCTTGAAAATAATGGATCAACAACTTGTCATTACTTGTTTGAGTAGACATTTTTCTAGCATACATTATCAAGTGAGCTTTGGGACAAGTACTCCCCTTATATTTCTCAAAATCTGGAACCTTGAACTTATGTGGGACCACAACATCAGGGACCAAGCAGAGTTCATGCGCGTTTTGTCCAAACAAGTCCTTTCCTCTAAGAGCCCTCATCTCTTTTTGCATCTCATCATATTTGATCTGCAAGTCATCCATTCTATCATAACCTCCCATACTTTCAGCATGAAAGATGGGCATCTGAGTTTGCTGGGTAGTATGAACCAAAGGTGCAGACACAAATGTTGTACCCTGAGGAAGTGTATTGCCGAGCTGAGGAATAGGCACTGTCGATTGGACATGGGGAATCTCTGATATTACAGGACGTGATTCTGCCCCAAAAAATCCGACTGGCATGCCCCATGGGTAACCTTCGGGCATAATAAATTGAGGAGTGCTAAAAGGCGCAGACGAAACCGGAGGAGGTACAAAGGTACTGCTAGACTGAGGTACCGGAGCTGGCACCTGATTCTGGGTAGCCATCAGAGATGCCACCATGCTAGTCAACTTCTCAATTTCTGTCTGCATGGTCGTCACCTGCTAACGGAGCATATAGTTTTCTTCCTCAACATTGCTCATCTTGTTTCTCAACCGGAACCGGGTATTATAAACACGAGTTGGTTTGTACCGAATACGCCGAGCCACTTTTTACTGAGGTAGACAGAATAGGAAAATATGAGACTTGAGTTTGGAAACTTATGAATGTAGTATGATGCATGATATGTTTATGCTAAAATATACAATGTTTTATTTTTTTGTTATCGAAGGACTTATCTCAAATTGGTTGTGAACATTTAGATATGGATTTTGTAAGGAGAAAAAAGAGAAAAATTTATTATGTGACATTTGAAATGAATATTCTATACAATGTTTACAAAAAAATTTGTTTAAGTCCTTCGAAATTGGATGCGGAAAAAGAATTTATGAATGAGTGCATGCATGCATGATGCGGAAAACATGGTGGGGTTAAAGTATAATGTTGGAGTCAAAGGTGAAACCCTCCCATATGGTATGTACTAGGGTTCATTTGTACCTGCATGACGGGTTCTACAAAGTTCCCAAAGTCATCAACCGCCTTGTGAACATCACTGGATTACGTGACTACTCTTGTTCCAACAATATTCACAAGATGATCTCGTTTGAGTGTAGTCTCGCGTGACAACTAGATTCAAGACTTACTCTTGATTAGTCACCGCACTACGCCCTAAAAGGCCAAGATGGGTTAAAGGTAATCTAAAGGTTCTCGGCTTCTCCGGACACTCACATTGAAAGTAATAACACCATCATGACTTATCATGACGACGAGTACTACCGTCGTGAGGCCTCCACCGAGCGGGATCATATCACATGTGCTTCATAATCTAAAGACATGTCACTATGATTTCATCCCATCCTATCTTATTGTGTCCCTCAAGTCCGGGTAGGGGACTTATCTCACCACTCAAAATCAAACCCGAGTAAATATACAAATATCACAATTAAAAGAATAAAAGCGCGAAGATAGTAATTTAAAACAAGTTAGGTTCAACCCGCTTGGTTGTCCCCAGTGAAGTCGCCATTTCTGTCGCGGTGATTTTTGGATATCGAGTTATTAATTAACTTCGAATCGCAAATTGATATTCCACCACCGATCTTTAATTTATCCGAGGGAAAGGGAAAAAGTTCGAAAAAACCCTATTTTAAGAGAACAAGGTTCGGGGGTTGGTTATACGAAGGGAAGGTGTTAGCACCCTAAGTATCTATAGTACTCTATAGGAACCTCTTGTTTTTATTCTATCTATGCGCTTTATTTTAATTGCTTGTAAAAAATGTATAAGTGGGAAATTAAAGTGATGATAAAAAAGAAGTTTAAAGTGATGTAAAAGAAGAAAAATGTTTTTGTTGATTTTATTGATTGGAGAGACAAGTCTCATGCCTACGTACCCGAGGGATCAAACCACCGTAGTTCGGGATAAAGAGACGGGTAAATTTATTTGTTTGATTTTAAAGTTTTGAAAATGGTTTTAAAGACCAAAAAGCTGAAAGTGGCAAAAAGTGAGTTTGATTGATGTTAGTTTGTGAAGAAAGTCTATATGGTTAAATTGATTGAGATTTGATTATGAAAATAAGACGCGAACGCTTGGTTTAAAATCCAAGGTTTGTTGAAAAAAATGTTTTGAGTGATAAAAGACACTTGGTTTAAAATCCAAGGTTTATGCATGATTAAAGATGTATGAATGAGAAAAATGCACTTGGTTTAAAGTCCAAGATTTTAGGCGAGAAAAAAGACACTTGGGTTAAAATCCAAGGTTTTAGCGATAGAAGAAGCCGTTGGTTTAAAGTCCAAGGCACTTGGTTTAAAATCCAAGTTCGCGATAAAAAAAAAAAGTCACTTGGGTTAAAATCCAAGGTTTTAGCGGTAAAAAGAAACGTTTGGTTTAAAGTCCAAAGTTTGAAAATGTTTGATGATAAAATGTTTTTTATGCTTGATGATATATGAAAATGAATTATATTGACTTTTTTTTTTAAAGAGGTTTTGACCTCATTTTTTGAGAATAAAGTGATTGACTATTTATTTTAAAACGGAATGTTGAGTTCCCAATAAAAATGTAGCGCTAAAATTAATAACGTCGCAATAGGCAAAATAAGCGCGAAGACGATCCGTAATGATATTTTGATCAAAACGGTGTCTTTTCCCTCGGAATTAAATATGCTAACGTTTTGCGGAAAGCGATAAATAAATATGCATGAGATGCGAGTTTTTTTCATTTATACTGTACATTTTATTCCTAATCACATTCTAAAGTATTTGCGAGAAAAATAAATATGAAATGAATGCAACATAATGCTATGCAATTTTAATTTACATCAAGTCCTAAAAAATACAATCTAATCTCTTTACAATGCAATAAATAAATAATTAGGCAAAAAAATAAAACAAAAACAGAAGGGGGGGAAAAAGGTAAACAAAGAATAAAAGGGTGCAAAAAAGTAAAACAGAGCAAGGCCCAGTCCAGAGAGGCCCAACTACACAAAATGTAAAGGGTTTGATCAGGGCCGTCTGATTGATCAGACGTCCCTGATTTGATCACAGGAAAAAACACTTGTGGGCGTTGGATTAAGATCAGAGGGCCATAGGCGCGCAGGTGCACCGTAAGGGTGTGCACCTGCGCGCACAGAATCACAACGAGAGTATAAAAGGAAAGAAACCCTAAAAAATCACAAATCTCTCTTCTTCTTCCCTCTCACCGCCGTGGTTCTCTCTTCACCTCTCTCGCGGCCGGAATCCTCTCTTCTTTCTCTCAACCTCTCTGCTTCTCAACTCACTCACATTTTTCTTTCTTTCTTCTCTGATTTTCTCTCTCGATCTCGATTCATAAACAGAAAAACAACACAAAAACAAAACTATAATCTCTCTCGATCTCTCTGATCTCTGATATTCTCAAAACTAGAAAACTCCAAATCCTTTTTCAAAAAAAACGAAAACGAAATCAGAAAGTAGTAAACCTTAGCGCTAAGATCAGATCGCGGTTCCTTGCTTCTTCTCCTCTTTCGTTTTGTTCTCTGTTTTTCTGTTTTGGATTCCGATTTGATTCGATTTGGTTTTGAAATCTGGAACGGAAATGTTTGATTCTGGAACGGATTTGGCTTCGTGTTTGAATCCGAGATGATTTTGGATCCGGATTTGGATTCGGTTATAGATGAAGGTTTTGAAGGAAGATTTCTGGGTTTGTTTGCGATTTTTGTTTTAATCAAATTGGTTTGATGGTTTCTGGATTCTGTTTTGAAGGTTTTGAGGGTGATGAGTTTCGGATTTTGATTTTTGTTTCTGGATTTTGATTTGTGATGATGAATGATGAAGAACAGATGATAGTGTTTCTGGTTTGATTTTGATTATTATTTTTTTGATTTTTTGTTCTGATTTTGATCTGGATTCAGAGATGAATTGTGGCTGAGGCTGATCTGAGATTTTCCCTCCTTGGAAACTGTGCACAGTACACAGTATAAATACTGTGTCAGGATTAGGGTTTGGCAGATAAAATTACCACATTTGGACAAAATTGCCCCTTTGGGCCTGGACAAAAAAACCTGATCTGGACTTCTTTAAAAAAACACCAAAAATGGAAAAATACACAAATAAAAAATGAAAAATTAAAATAGTAATATATATAATAATAATAATAAATACGAAAATAAATAATAATAATAATATAAAAGACAAGAAATAAAAAAATAATGATAAAAGGAAAATAAAATGTAACCAAATGAGGTATTTTAAAATACCTCTCTGCCGAAATTTCGTCAGAAACGAACAAAGAAAAATCCGTCGTAAAAAGACGCATAAAAGCGTTTGGTCAAAAAATGGGGTATGACATGGGTCATCTTAATCTAAGGAGTATGAAGAAAGTCATAGCTGAAGATGCAGTAAAAGGAGTACCTAAACTGAAGATAGAAGAAGGAAGCATATGTGGTGAATGTCAAATTGGGAAGCAGACAAAGATGCCACACCCGAAGCTGCAGCATCTGACTACATCAAAGGTGCTTGAATTACTTCATATGGACTTGATGGGGCCTATGCAGGTTGAAAGTCTAGGAGGAGAGAGATATGCATTTGTTGTTGTAGATGACTATTCAAGATTCACTTGGATCAACTTTCTCAGAGAAAAGTCAGACACTTTTAGTTCTTTCAAGGATTTGTGTAAACAACTTCAAAGAGAAAAAGATAGTGTCATTGTCAGAATAAGGAGTGACCATGGTAGAGAATTTGAAAACTCAAGATTCTCTGAGTTTTGCACTGCTGAAGGAATAGGACATGAATTCTCTTCACCTATTACACCTCAACAAAATGGTGTAGTTGAAAGAAAGAACAGAACTATACAAGAATGTGCTAGTGTCATGCTACACTCAAAGAAACTGCCTCAACACTTTTAGGCTGAAGCTATGAATACAGCATGTAACATTCTCAATCGTGTCACTTTAAGAGCTGGAACCACTAAGACCTTATATGAATTGTGGAAAGGTAGAAAACCTACTATCAAGTATTTTCATGTATTTGGAAGTAAGTGTTACATTCTGATAGATAGAGAACAAAGGAGGAAGATGGATCCAAAGAGTGATGAAGGTATATTCTTGGGATACTCAACTAACAGCAGAGCCTACAGAGTGTATAACTCCAGAACTCAAGTGATGATGGAATCAATGAATGTTGTGATAGATGATGTACCATCTGACGCTAAGACAGATGAAAGTCCAGATGCTGAAGCATTTGAATTCCAGCCTGAAGAAACTGCTAGTATAGAGGATTTTGAGGTAACGCCTGATAGTCCTACCACTGATGATACTATTGCTCCAGTCAGTAAAGGACCATCTATCAGAGTCCAGAAAAATCATCCCAAGGACCAGATCATAGGCAATCCAGATGAAGGTATCACCACAAGAAGAAATCAAGATATAATCTCTAACTCTTGCTTTGTGTCAAAAATAGAACCAAAGAATGTCAAAGAGGCTCTCACGGACAACTATTGGATCACTGCCATGCAAGAAGAGTTGAACCAGTTTAAAAGAAGTGAGGTTTGGGATCTAGTTCCTAGACCAAAAGGGTTGAATGTAATAGGCACTAAATGGGTTTATAAAAATAAATCTGATGAAAATGGAACTATTACAAGGAACAAGGCAAGGCTTGTGGCACAGGGATACACTCAAGTGGAAGGATTAGACTTTGATGAGACCTTTGCCCCAGTTGCTAGATTAGAGTCTATACGGCTGTTACTTGGTGTTGCATGCATTCTGAAATTTAAACTTTTCCAAATGGATGTTAAGAGTGCCTTTCTCAATGGGTACTTAAATGAAGAGGTATATGTGGAACAACCAAAAGGCTTTGTGAATCCAGATCTTCCTGATCATGCCTACAAGTTGAAGAAGGCTTTATATGGGTTGAAACAAGCTCCCAGGGCTTGGTATGAGAGATTGACTGAATTTCTTGTCAATCATGGATACAGGAAAGGAGGACATGATAAAACTCTGTTTGTAAAAGAAGAACATGGTAAACTAATGATAGCACAAATTTATGTTGATGACATAGTGTTTGGTGGGATGTCAAGTCAGATGGTGGAGCATTTTATCAAACAGATGCAGTCAGAGTTTGAGATGAGTTTAGTTGGGGAATTAACCTTTTTCCTTGGACTACAAGTGAAGCAAATGGATGAGACAATATTTATCACTCAGAGTAAGTATGCAAAAAATATTGTCAAGAAGTTTGGAATGGATACCGCTACTCACAAAAGGACTCCAGCACCTACTCATTTGAAGTTGACAAAAGATGAGAAGGGTGTTAGTGTTGATCAGAGTCTCTATAGAAGTATGATAGGGAGTCTCCTATATCTTACAGCTAGTAGACCTGATATTAGCTTTGCAGTGGGTGTGTGTGCAAGATATCAAGCTGATCCAAAGATGAGTCACTTAACTCAAGTAAAAAGAATCCTCAAGTATGTTAGCGGCACATGTGACTATGGCATGATGTACTCACACAGTGACAACTCTCAACTCATTGGATTTTGTGATGCAGATTGGGCTGGCAGTGCTGATGACAGAAAGAGCACTTCTGGTGGTTGTTTCTTCTTAGGAGAAAATTTGATATCATGGTTCAATAAGAAACAGAATTGTGTGTCTCTCTCAACTGCGGAAGCTGAATACATTGCAGCTGGAAGTAGTTGTTCACAACTTGTCTGGATGAGACAGATGCTAAGGGAGTATAATGTTGAGCAAGATGCTATGGCTTTGTATTGTGATAATCTGAGTGCAATCAATTTCTCTAAAAATCCTATGCAACACAATAGGACCAAGCACATAGATATTCGTCATCATTTTATCAGAGATTTAGTAGAAGAGAATGTGGTGGTTTTGAAACATGTTGCTACTGAAGAACAGCTCGCTGATATATTCACAAAAGCACTTGATGCTAATCAATTTGAGAAGCAAAGGGGCAAATTGGGAATTTGCCTGCATGAGGAATTGTAGCAGTTAATGTGTCTGAAGCGTGCAGCAGTTATTTTCTCTCTCTCCATATGTGTTGTGCACGCTAATTTAGAAGAGACTTTATTTGCCTTCCAAAACTGCTTTTCCACACTCAATCAACTTCCAACCTTCTATATTCAAAAACTCTTTAACCCCTATTCCGCTCCAAAACTCGCTGCTGCAAACTTTTCCATACCTAAACCTTTCGTCTTCTCCAAAAACACAAAAATCACCAAACCTCTCAACAATCCTTCTCCAATCATGTCTCAATCAACCGAAACTAACTTGAACAAGAATGTCAGTGACAAAACCTCTACTCCATCACGGTCTACTCGCTCGAAGGTTAAGGAACAATCGGCAGCGTTAATTGTTCAAGCTCCTCCTCTCAATGCTGTGCATGCAACGGAAGTGGAGTCACGATCGACTCGATCAAAAAGTGTTGTCAAGAAAGAAAAGGCTTCCAAATCTCCTGCTGCATCAAAGAAGAGTGCAAAGAGTTCAAAATCGAAGTCAAAGAGGAAAAGAGGTGAATCAACTGCAACAATCGGTCTCTCTATGTCAGACCTCTATCATTCTGACAATCCTTTCAAATCGCGTGATGTCGCGACTAAAGATGGCGCTTCTGACCATGATTCAAAAGGTAATAATGCTATACCCTCTGCTCCTGCTGGTGATAAACCAAATGTTGTTGGAAAAACTGTTGAATCGGAAGATCTAGGTAAAACTAAACAAACTGAAACCCTATGTACTTTTGATTTAGAAAAGGAAAAGGATGCTGGTGTTGTTGAAGAAGATCCTAGTGATAAGACTGATAAGACTAGGACTGATGTTGAAACAACTAGAGATATTGGTGATGGTGAAAGTTTAGAGAAGAATAATCCAGTTGAAACCCTAGAAACAACTGTTGTGAATACTGTGTTGAATTCGGAAGTTATTCCTGCTGCTGATAATTCTGTTGTTGAGAAAAACCCTAGTGCTGTGCTTGATGAAACTAGGAAACTTGTTGAAGAAGTGGTGACATGTGTTAATGAATCTGGCCCTGTAGCCCAGTCTGATGTTGTGCCAGATGCTAAAGCATCTTTGGACCAACAGGCTCTTAGTCCTGATAATGTAGCTGAAGTGTGTTCTGATACTGGTTTTAGTAGTGATTCTAGTGAGAAGACATGTACTGAAGAGAACAAGGATGATGATAATGTGATGACTGAGGAAATATCTGAGAAATCTCAGTCTGTTGAAAGTGAGAAGACAAACACTGATGAGGATGTTGATGGTGAAGACTCGTCAGGTGACTCTGATGGTGTGGCTAAATCTGATGGTCAGATGGATGTGGATGCTGATAAAGGTAAACATGTTGTGACTGATGAGGACAAGGTGATTGATGTGGATGAGGAAAGGTCTCAGTCTCCTTCTCTGGTGAAAACTTATGGTGCTGGTGTAGCAAAACGGCTCAGGAGCAATTCTGGTAAAGCTATACCATCTGTCTCCAAGTCCCCTGTTGTAGAATCTGTCAAGAAACCTGCTAAGAAACCAATGTATGGACCTCCTAGACCTAGGAGTAAATTTGAAACACCTATTGTCCAGAAGAAACAATTAAAGAGGAAAGCTGTTGATAATGATTCTGATTATGAAGCTGAGAAGTCTGTGAGTAAAGGTGAAGCATCTGGTGGAGCTTCTATTGGCAGAAAAAGTGTGGGTGGTAGAAAGGTACCAGCTAATGTACCTGAGGTCCCTATTGATAATATCTCATTTCATCTTGCTAGTTCTGTGGGGAAATGGAAGTATGTTGTTCAGAGAAGGGTTGCCTTAGAGAGAGAACTTGGGAAAGAAGCCCTTGAGTATTCTGATATTTTGAGTTTGATTGAGGAAGCTGGTTTGATGAAGACTGTGTGGGGAATGGGAGAGTGTTATGAACAGCTGGTCAGAGAGTTCATTGTGAACGTCCCTGAGGACTGTGATAACCCCCAAAGTCCTGAGTTTCATAAGGTGTTTGTGCGTGGTCTGCTGGTGAATTTTTCTCCTTCCATTATTAATGAGTTTCTAGGAAGGGATGATACTAGAACCCCTGAGGTGGAGTTGACTGATGGTGAATTGGCCAAGGCAATTACAAATGGCCATGTGAAGCAATGGCCCAAGGGCAAGAAGGTGTCGTCCAGCAAACTCTCTGTAAAGTTTGCCTGCTTGAACAAGATTGGCACTGTCAATTGGGTGCCCACTGTGCACACCTCTGATATCTCTACTGACTTGGCACGTTTGATCTATACCGTTGGTTCCAAGGTGAAATACGATTATGGTTCCTATATTTTCAATCAAACCTTGAAGCATGCTGACAGTATGGCTATCAAAAAGCCCATTGCTTTTCCATCCTTGCTATGTGGTATTATTCTGAGTCAACAACCAGGTATTCTGAGGAGTTCTGATTTCCCAATGAAGAGGAAAGCTCCTTTGATTCTGCACAGTAAGCTGTTTGAAGGGACACATGCTCCAGATATTGCTACAGCATCTGTCCAAAGGTCATCTGCTGCACTGACTAGGAAGGATATGATTGCAGAGCTGAAAGCTACCTGCAAAGGGTTAGAGGACCAGAAGTTGAAGCTGGAAGCTGTTATCCAGGCCCTGGAGCTTGAAGAAACTGGTGCTGGAATTAATGCTGTTGATGATGGTGGTGAACCTGTGCTAGAGGGCTCTGATGAAAGCCTCTCTGAATGATGTTCTTGCTCATGTGTTCTTTCTGCTCGATTTTTTCTTTTCTGTCTGTGCTTTGAGGGCTATGCCCAGGATATTTTGTGCACTTACATGTGCTACTAGTCTGTAATAATGGTACTATGATGTGTTGCTACTCTAGTTTTCTTCCATCTATGCATGAAGTATTATGTTTGTCAAAATTATGGCTAAAAAGGGGGAGTAGTAGTAAGTATCTGTTCTGATGTTTGTGATAATGTTGTGACGTATGCTACAACATCTGTCTGTCTATGTGTGTGCTATGTTTGAGGGGTAGCAAGTAAGATATATCTGTATGTGTATGTTTGTTCTATTGAGGGGGAGTATTCTCTACTGTGATATATGCATGAACTCAGGGGGAGTAATGTATTTTTGTTGTGATGCATGTTGTGTGTGACAGATGTCATTCCAAATGCTAAGGCATCTTGTTTGTTTCAAAGGAATCCACTTTTATTTGATATCTGAGAATTTATTTTTCTCAGTGTTGAAGGAATTTATTTTTCCTGGTTTAACTGTGTGGCGCTTATGTGTGAGAGTTTATTTCTCTCCTATCTTGTATCCTTATGAGGCTAAGTTGTGTATTTCCGCTGTTGCATGCCTCTGATGCTGCTTGTTCATTATGTCTCACTTGAAGACTGCTTTTGAAAATAATGGGACAATGTATTATCTTCTTTCTTAGCTGTGTGTTTGCGTTGACTTGAAGGAAGGTATGTACTGCATCTCTCCAGAACTGGTCTTAGTTTGTTTTAGCCAAAATTTGCCAAAGGGGGAGCTTGTTGGTGTTTTGTATGTTGGCCTCATTTTGCAAAAACAAGTTCAAGCAAGATGTTGGACCAGATGCCGTAGCATGTGGGTACAACATTTGTCATGCCAGTAATTAATGTTCTATTTGCGCGCCATATCTTTGAAGATTCTCTGAAGCACTATTCTCGCCTTACTTGCTTATCAAGACGCATGTTTTAAACAAGGGTTTATAAGGCGGCTTCTCCAAGAAATACTTTCCAGAAGATGCTACGCCATTTATGGAAACAAGTGATTCTTTCCATTTCATGTGTGCTGGACTTTGCAAAAGGACAGCTGAAGATTAAAGCCCAAGATGAAGACCTAGCCCATGCTAACTCAGGTCATATAAATATGTGAAGACTAAAACCTAAATGGTGACTGAAGCCGTATTTCAAGAATATAGTTTTAGGGTTTGAGTCTTGTTGATTGTAAGCCTTTCTTGTGGATTCTATAACACAAGCTTAGGCCTGTTTGGTTTGTATTTTTGTGAAACTTCTCCCAAGCTTTTAAGCACGGAGATTGTTTGTTTGTTTGGTTAGTGAAACCTCATCGTTTGTCCAACTGTTATTATCACGAGGTTCGTGATAGAAAGGAAGTGAGACGGGGTCTCAAACTTAGGAGTTCCTAGCTTGAGTTAGCACGGGTAGAGTCTAGGTGATAAGTCGCAAACTTGTATGTTTGCTGTGGGCTTAGAACTAGATCTATTATAGTGGATTCCTTCCTGGCTTGGTAGCCCCCAGAGTAGGTCGTTGTGTACGCCGAACTGGGTTAACAATTCTCTTTGTTGTTTACTTCATTGTCTGTTGCTTTTACTTGTTGATTATATTCTACTGTGGACATACGCTAGAGCATTTGTCTTGGCATTACAACTGATTACGTACGACAATTGCTATAGCTTCTGTCTCAACATCTGTCCTCAGTAGGTGCCAGAATTTCAGGTTTTGTAAATATATCAGCCCATTGTCTTTCAGTTTCAATGTGTTGAATATTTACACTACCCTTCTGAACAAGGTCTCTTATAAAATGATGTTTAATTTCAATATGGTTAGCTCTTGAATGCAAAATTGGGTTTTTAGAAAGTTGAATAGCTGCAATGTTATCACAGAAAAGTGGAATATTGTGACTATTAACTTTCTAATCCTCTAACTGATATCTCATCCAGAGTAGTTGTGTACAACACTTGGCTGCTGATATGTATTATGCTTCTGCTGTAGACAAAGCTATAGTAGTTTGTCTTTTGCTAGCCCAAGATATGAGATTTTCTCCCACAAATTGACAATTGCCACTTGTGGATTTCCTTTCTATCTTGTCTCCAGCAAAGTCAGCATCACAGAATCCTATCAACTTATAATCACTTGTTTTCTTATAAAATAATCCAAGATTTGTGGTTCCCTTCAGATATCTAAAGATTCTCTTTACAGCAGTAAGATGAGATTCTCTAGGATCTGATTGGAATCTAGCACACAAACATACACTAAATAGAATATCAGGCCTTGATGCAGTTAGGTAAAGTAAAGAACCTATCATACCTCTGTATAGTTTCTGATCTATTTTGCCTTCTGAATCATCCTTGCTGAGACTACTTGTTGGATGCATTGGTGTTGTCATTGGCTTGCAATCCTCCATGTTGAATTTCTTCAGCAGCTCCTTTGTATATTTGGTCTGATGAATGTAGGTTCCATCTTTGTTCTGGTTGATTTGGATTCCCAGAAAGAATTTTAGCTCTCCCATCATGCTCATTTCAAATTCTTCCTGCATAATCTTAGAAAATTCTTTACACAAAGATGGATTAGCAGATCCAAAAATAATATCATCAACATAAATTTGAATAATTAGACTGTCATTCTTAAATGTTTTACTAAAGAGAGTATTGTCAACTTGACCTTTTTGAAAACCTTTTTCAACTAAGAAATTTCTTAGTCTTTCATACCAAGCTCTAGGAGCTTGTTTCAGACCATAAAGAGATTTCTTTAACTTAAAAACATGGTCAGGATGTGAGTCATCCTCAAAACCAGGAGGTTGTTTGACATATACTTCTTCAGAGATGTACCCATTTAAGAATGCGCTTTTAACATCCATTTGATACAAAACAATATTGTGATGATTAGCATAGGAAATAAGTAATCTAATAGCTTCAAGTCTAGCAACTGGAGCAAATGTTTCAGTGTAGTCAATTCCCTCTTGTTGACTATACCCTTGAGCTACTAGTCTTGCCTTATTACGAACAACTTCTCCTTGTTCATTTAACTTGTTTCTGTAGACCCATTTTGTTCTAATGATATTCTTCTTAGAAGGTTTGGGTACTAAGCTCCATACTTCATTTCTTTCAAACTGGTTTAGCTCTTCTTGCATTGCTACAATCCATGCATCATCAGCTAGTGCTTCATCAGTTGAACTTGGTTCCACTAAGGAGATTAATCCAATTAATGAGTCTTCATTTCTGAAGCTTGATCTGGTTTTCCTTGGACTGTCCTTGTTTCCCAAGATTAGCTCTTCTGGATGAGAGGATTTGTATTTGAAAGAATGTTTTGGTTGTTCAACTCTGCTTGGACTGCTTCTGATGAGTTATTATGCTGGGTGATCTTCAGAGTCCACGGTTTCAGGAGTTGAATTTGTTTCTTCAGAGGTTGGTTGAGATGGTCCTGATATTTTTTCAGGTTCTGATTCTTCATCATCTGATAGTTGTATATCTGCAAAGTTCTCAACTAGCTCTGACAATTTGTCAGGCTGCTTGTCATCAAATTTTATGTGCATACTGTAACGACCCGATTTTCATTTATTCGTTATTTGTATATATATGTGTATATTTATATATTGATGTGGCTTATTATTATTATTTCGTTTTGTGACAATTAATTAATTAGCGAGAGTATTAGTTAATTGAGCGAATTTACACGTATTGGGCCGTGTTAGTGGGCTTTTGGATTTTGTTTACTAATGGGCTTTAGTGGTAAATGGGGGGGGGGGGGGGGGGGGGGGCTATTTATAGCTTGAGCTAGAGGGAGAAAGTCACATTTGTGACTATTTTGTGAGAAGAAGAGAGAAGGAGGAGAAGAGGAGAGCTAGGGCAAGAGAGATTCAAGGGCAATCGCGTGGAATCGTCGATATAAGGTACGAGAGTTAGTTTTCATAATCGCGAGTGACTCGAGAAAGGGGAGAATGTCGATTTCTCCGAACCCAAACTTTCTCCACTCATTTTCGTGGGCTTTTTGGAATGATTTTTCATAACAAAAGTGAAATCTAATGTTCATAACATGTTTATTAAACTCTTAACTAATAGTATGAACAAATTTGTGGGTTTTAAAGAGGTAATTTGTAGATGTTTGTTAAGAAACTTTGAGTTTTATGAGTTTTGATTAAAAGTATATAAATCTCAAGATTTGTATGTGTTTGTTGTAGATCTGAGAAACAAATCGTCCTTTAATGTTTGTATACATGTTATAGGCTTGAAAATATCATCTTTTGGGATATGGAACATGTAAAATGGGGTTTTTGGGTGGATTTTATGTTTAAACCCGATAGCAGAGCACCCAAGTCTGTGTAAGGTCGCTGGGCGAGCCTTGCAGCGAGTTCTAGCGACCGTGCATGTTCTTGAGGTCGCTGGGCGACCTATACCTTCGCTGGGCGAGCTGGCTCGTTGATGGTCGCCATATGACCCTTTTTTGACTGTTTCAGCTCGCCAGTTGGTCGCTACTGGTCGCTGGGCGACCATGCCAAATCAGAGTAATGTTTAAACAATGTTTAATGATGTTTAAACAATGTTTAAACAATGTTTACTAATGTTTAAAAAAATGTTTAAAGTGCAATTACTTGTTTATAACATGGATTGATTGTATGTTTAAGAATTGTTGATGATGTTTGATTAACGATGATTGAAGTTGAGCTTTATTAATTAATAACAAATGTTAAGGATGTTTTAATTAATAATGATTTGTTGACGTTAATGAATGTATGATTTGTATATATATGAATGAAGAATATTAGAATTGTTTTATTCTAATAAAGAAGTATATTAAGGTATTGTGTTATCTTAATAATGACGGATATCAGATTTCATTTGATAAAGAAGTATATTAAGGTATTGTGTTATCTTAATAAAGACGGATATCAAATTTCATTTGATAAAGAAGTATATTAAGGTATTGTGTTATCTTAATAAAGACAGATATCAAATTTCATTTGATAAAGAAGTATATTAAGGTATTGTGTTATCTTAATAAAGACGGATATCGAATTTTATTTGATAAAGACGGATATGGATAGTGTTCCATATCATAGAGTAAAACTTAATATTGTGTTATATTAAGTGTTTGTGGTTATACATGAATCATTCATGCATTCATGTATTGAGTAGGGATATTAGAATTTATGATTCTAATAAAGACGGATATCGAATTATATTTATTCGATAAAGACGGATATTAGAGGTGATATACTCTAATAAAGACGATGGTACCACATGCATTAGATATGTCTAGGGTGACATAGCATGAGTTGTGGCATTAGATTGCATTAGGATTATGTGCACATTACGTGGTAATTGTTATGTGACACTGTGTGTGTGACGTGGATTATATGAGTGAGTTGTATGGTTTAACATTGATTATAATTGTTATTTCAATGTGATATATTGATAATCTTATGTATGATTTAAGATTGAGAGAATATGTATGATTATGTTTATGAGAGTTAGTTTATGCATGATAATATGATGAAGTGTTAAGGATATTTCTTATACTTGTATTTTGTTGGTTATGATTTACTAACTCTCTGTTTTGTGTACTTTTGGACCGTTGGGTGGTCCAGGTTTACAGGTTATGTGCTTATTTGATGCCCAAGTGTTTGGTGAAGCTCCGCTCTGAGTGTGACACGGGAAAGGGTTTTATTTAGGATATAGAGTCCTTTATAAGATAATGTATTTACTTTGAAAAATGTATCTTTTTATAAAAGGATTTTGTAGACGATGTTTAGGCTAATTAATCAATTAGTTAAATTTGTTGAAGTTTGTAATACGTTAACCAGACATTTTATAAATAATTGTGATTTTTCCGTTGCGTGTTTTGAAAAGATTTTAATAAAGGTAGAAATACTTAAATAATGGGTTTGGGTGTTACACATACTTTCTTCCACTGTATGAGTTTCAGAATTATACACTCTGTATGCTTTCGAGCGTTCAGAGTATCCAATAAAGATAGCCTTATACGCTTTAGCATCAAATTTCTTCAGATGAACTTTTGTATTCAGAATGTAACATACACAACCAAATTGATGAAAATAGGATACACTAGGTTTCTTTCCCTTAAATAGTTCATATGCTGTGTTATTCAAAATAGGTCTAATATAAATTCTATTTTGAACATAACATGTTGTGTTTACAGCCTCTTCCCACAGATACTTAGCGATGTTAGTCTCATGCATCATGGTTCTGGCCATTTCTTGCAGAGTTATATTCTTTCTCTCTACAACTCCATTTTGTTGTGGAGTTCTAGGAGAAGAGAACTCATGTCAGATCCCATATGTGTCACAAAAATTTTCAAACATTTCATTTTCAAATTCACCACCATGATCACTTCTAACTTTTAAAATATGTAAACCTTTTTCTTTTTGTATCTGTGTGCAGAAGCTGCTAAAGACATCATATGCATCATCCTTATTTCTAAGGAATTTAACCCAAGTCCATCTACTGTAATCATCAATAATGACTAGTCCATATTTCTTCCCATTGATTGAGGCTGTACTCACAGGACCAAACAAATCAATGTGAAGCAACTCTAAGGGCCTAGAGGTAGAGACAACATGTTTAGGTTTAAAAGAAGTTTTCACACTCTTTCCTATTTGGCAGGATCCACAAAGAGCATCTGAGTGATAGTGTAGCTTAGGTAGGCCTCTTACAAGGTCAAGTTTGCTAAGCTTAGAGATTAACCTCCAGTTAGCATGGCCTAACCTCTTATGCCATACCCATTTCTCTTCACTCAGAGTTAGCAAGCATTTTACTTCTTGGTCTGCCAAATCAGAAAGGTTTATTTTAAATGCATTTCCTATTCTCTTGCCTTTGAACACTACAGACTTGTCAGATTCTCTAATTACAGTACATAATCCTTTATCAAAGTTAACCACAAACCCATTGTCACAAAATTGACTGATGCTAAATAGGTTGTGTTTAAGTCCTTCTACAAACCAAACATTATTAATTAAAAGGGAGGAGTTGCCTACAATACATGTACCTTTGATCTTGCCTTTTTGGTTTCCTCCAAAGCCAACTATTCCACCATCTTCAAGTTTCAATGATGTGAACAATTTCTTATTACCAGTCATGTGCCTTGAACATCCACTATCCAGATACCATGATTGATTACCATTTTCTTTCAGTCTGGATAGCTGTAGAATAAACAAGGTCAATCATTGTAATAATATCCTTCACATTCATTGTGAAGTTCTCTCCAATAATCATTTGCTTTGTCCACTTCAGCAGCTCTGGAAGTAAAGTAATGTTTTGGAACATAAGCTTTTCTTCCACAGCTGATCACTTGCTTCCATTCATCTGATTTGAAATGATTTTTCCTACAATGAAAATCTGAATAGTAGACAATTTTACACTTTGGTACCCATTGTTTTCTGGGTCTAGTTTGGTTAGTTCTATAACCTTTAGTTCTTCCTTGCCTCTGTGAAAAGTTATGTGGACTATTAAAGAATTTCCTTTGAAAATTTGGTCTTTGAAAATTGACCCTCTTAGTCCATTGATTTTGAAATCTAGGCTTTGATTGATAATCACTATAGGACCTAGGTTGCTTTTCTAATCTAGGATTAGTTTTGCTTACCAGAGTCTTATGTTGATTACTTATCGTGGTGGTATCTTTAGGAATCATGAGGCTGACATGATCTATTGTTTTGCTGAACCTTTAGGTACTGCATCAGCTTTTTAAGCTGAGTTATGTGGTGCTATGAGGGCTATTGAAGTGGCGCACAACAGGAATTGGAAAAACATTTGGTTGGAAACAGATTCAGTTTTAGTTGTCTTAGCTTTTAAAAATCTTAACTCTAATGTTACTTGGAACTTAAGGAACAGGTGGAACAATGTGAAGCTGCTCTTAAGACAAATGAATTGTATTGTGTCTCATATTTTTAGAGAGGGGAATCAAGTAGCTGACACTCTTGCTAACTTTGGTAGCTCTCTGTCATCTCTTGCTTCTTGGCATTTTGTTCCTGATTTTGTTAAAGATAGCCTTGTCAAAAACAAATTAGGGATTCCTAGCTTTAGAATTTGCAACTCTTGATGGAGTTTTGGTTTATGTCCCCTCCATTTTATTTTGTTGTTTCTGGTTTCCTTCTTTTTAATACATTTTGTGTTGGTTAGCTTCATGCTACCAACCTCTTTTGCTAAAAAATAAATAAATAAATAAATAAATACTTGTGATTTAATACACCACATCAAATTTAACTGGTGTTCTTTCTCTGTTAAAAAAAACTAGTGTTCTTTCTTTGCACACAACATTTTTTTGTCATAATGGAAGGATCATTGAAATCGATACTGAGTTTTGTGATATTTTTGTTTGCTATAGTGATAAGCCTAATGGGAAGTGCATATGGCACACAATCAGGAACTGGTGTTGAAGATGCACAAGTGCCTGCTTGTTACTTCTTATGCCTTTTTAACCCAGAATGTTGCCCCCCAGCTCCTGGTCTTAAACGTTAAATTTATGTTTCTCTTTATTTTGTTTAAAATAATACTATTGAGTCTGAGAAAGACTCATCTCATTTGCAATAATTGAATTATATGATAAAATAAAGAAATTATTACTCTTTTTATCTTTCATTATTTCAATGTGAAACAATCTGCATAAAAGATTAGGTTACTCACTTATTGAATAGTCATAATTCCACACATCATTGGTATATTAAAGTTTTGGTTGCAGAGGCCGGAAGCACTTCTTTCTAAGGAATACGTAATTGACCATTGTCTGATATTAATGATAATATTCACAGGTGATTTCCATCTAAACGCACAACAATTATAAATAATTTATATTTATATCATGAGAAAATAGATCGGTTGTAATCAAGGTAATCAAAACCGGACCGGAAATTGAAAAGGTATAGGTATCGGTTTAAGGTTTAAAGGTCGTACCGCGTTCAACCTTGGTTCAATCGGATTTAATTAAATAATATTTTTAATTAAAAACAGACATAGTAAGTAATTGAGCAAAAAAAATATGTTTTTTTTTATAATAGCAAAAAAAGTATGTTGAAACAATGATAAAAAAAAAAAACTAAAATGTTGACACTAAAGTTTTTTTTTTAATAACTTATGATGTAGAATAAATTTACAAAAGTGATATGGGATTCTCATGTAAGTTGTAAGCCCAACCATCAATCCATCATTAAACCTTAATATATAAGTTACAACAACTTTTCAATCTTTGCGAGATAGAAACTAGCAGGCTAAAGCCACCTACTCAATTCTCCAAATCTCTCCACCTCAGTACTTTTTCTTCTTTGAATTTTTATTTCTTCTTTTTACATCTTATAATGATAAAACAAGAATACATCACCATGGATCACAAATCTTGAAATATGCAAGTTCAATATTTTTTTCATTTATAAATATTTTTTTAAACAAAATATGTCTCATGCTTTTTTATAGAAGACCAACCAAAATTTAATAATTTTATAGAAACCAAAACAAAATATATGTAATCCTACTTTTAATAAATACTTGCAATATGATAAATGTGCTTAGTAGTTGGCTTGTTGCCTATAATATGTATCATCATGTTGTTCAAAGTAAAAGTTTAACACGATTTCCAGATATGAAAGTATTATTATGTATATGGCTGCAACTTGCAACTTGACCGTGTGATCAAATTGAGATGCAGTATGAATCAGCTTTAATTTTGTCTTCATTGTTTTCTCAACTGATTGATCCCATTCCCACCAAGGCACCAACCACATGGTTAATTTATATACATCATTTCATATACGTTATTTTATTATTTTTTTCAAAACGAAATACTAACAAACATGACTAAAAATTCAAATAAAGATAGAATATAACAACATAAATAAAAATAAAAATAAAACTAACAACATTGATATTTATTAGAGTTAAAATTTATAGACTAAGTAATCTAAAATATAAAATACATACATATCATAAAATTTGATTTCAATTCCAGATGTTAAGCGTACTCTGGCAACTTTACGCAAGGTAAAGTTTGGTTTTTTAGGGATAATAGTGGAAAAGTTAATAGATAAGTCATCCTTACTGCTATTCTATAGAATCTTCTTAGTTTTCGATGAAAAATAAAATAAAATCTCGATTTTCGAAAGTGTTTTCCTTCCCCCGCTGCATCTCCCTCCCTTCGCCGAGTCTTTCCTTTAATGGTTGGGGGAAGCATTCCCTTATTTGAATTTGGCAGGCATTCTTTCCAGCTTTGTTCAAATGGGGTGTCGGTTTGGTTGGTTTGAACATAGAATATGCTAGGTGTTCTGGTGGATCGTCGAGCAGACCCGTATGAGGAACAACCCAACAAACACTTGACCAACAGTCAAACGTGCCACTTCTCCTGCGAAGTGTAACGCTCGACAACGGAATGATGGGCATTAAATGTCCATCACGGCTCCTCAGCCGTTTTCTGACAGCCATCGATGGTCATTATTGCCCATCAACGGCCTTGGCCCAGCATTGGGGGCTATATATAGATATCATTTCCACAACTTCAAAGGTACGCAATCTACATATCAGAGAAAACCTTTGCTTCACCTCAACTGACTTGAGCGTCGGAGCATTTGCGGGTACACAAACCCCTGCGGTTCCACCGGAGAGGAGCAAAGGACTAAAGCAACCAGACACTGTCGCGGATTGGTCGACTCTGATCAGGTAAGATCACTAGGCTCAAACATGATTACTAACAACCATGCATATGTAGTATATAAGAGCTCATAATCTTTCCCTACTAATATTTTTGACTGGATTTCCCTACTAATATTTGTATTTAGGTGGGAAGCAGTCGATCCCTTTGTAATTTGATGGTATTATCTATTAACTAATGAGAATAAGTAGGGTCGGCCCTGAGTTTTTGAGTGCCATATGCAAATATAAAATGTGACCCTTTAATAAATAAAAACACAATTTTTTTTTAAATAATCATCCTTGATTTAAATTAGAAATAGCAATTAACGTAAAAAGATTTATAGTCTAATCAATAACAATAAAATATTTTCTAACTACTTAAAACAAATTATTTCTGGAACATTTTTTGAAGAAAATTTGTCAATTAAGTAATGTATTAAATTTACGCCCTCTAATTTATTAAAACTACAACTCATAAAAGAGATGATGGGTTTGACAATTGGGCTTTTGCAGTTTGCTTTATAGTATATTAATTTTTGCACCCCTAATTTACTAATACTACTACTCTTAAAATAATGGATGCCCTCAATTTTAGGAGGTCCGATGCCACAGCACATCTTGCACATGTGTCTGGATCGGGTCTGAGAACAAACCACATAAATAGATATGCATGTGATATTCACAACTAACTTATAACAAACTTTTAAATTTATGTATGTGTATTTACATTTACACATTTTCATTGATTGATGGATAATTATCCTCAAATTATAAATGAGTACATTAAAAAAAATAAACCTCGTATATATTTATATTGTATTCACTAGAAGCATGAAATTGTCTGATCTCACTAAGAGCCTATATAAAAGATAAAAATGTTTTACATGTATGCCGATTAAACTCGATTTTTTAATTGTTTTTGTTTTTTTTAGTGGATCGAAGAAGTAGATGACCGCAAGCTACATTAAATTAAATTACATTTAATTCTGGTTCTTATTATTTCTTTGTTCATCGCTTTCAGTTTTTCTTCGTTTGACCACCGAATGGCTACTTAGAATACGGATCAAACACTCTGCTACTGTAGTGTAATAAATATTTTTCTGTCTCTATTATAAGTAAATTTGACAGTTTTATAGTAAATGAATATATATGGTTCATAATATAGGCCATATACATTCATTCATCAATATACTAAAAAAAATCAAATTTACTTATAAATGTGACCGAAAGGAATACTCCGTAAATGATAAAATATTTACAACTCTCTTTTGTCTTAGGTCACTGCTATAAGTAAAATATATTAGTTTATTTTCTTTTTTTAAGGATAAAATTATTTTAAAAAACATCAATTGTCAATAAATTTAATATCACCGTCAAATATGAAAGTCACTAGACCAACTAGACTTGGTCTAGTGGTGAGTGATTTAGATGGTATGCTAGAAGTCGTGGATTCGATCCTTAACTTTATTATAAACTGGAAAAAAAAAGTCATCAAATATCACATTTATTTTAGAACATAAAAGAGACAAACATTTAGGAAGTACATATATTAATTGGTAGTTGCAATGACGTTTAATGTGTTAGACTTTTGAAATTAAAATAATAAAAAATAAAACAATTTCAATTTTTTTACGCATTCACACATTCAGGATAATTGTGGTAACAATATTAAAATCAAACCATCGACATTTTACATACTCAAATTTTCTAACACTAAAAAGCCCTAAACTTAAAATCTAAATCATTTGATTTCAATCGATGATCACAATTGTCCGAATGCATGAATGCGGCAATAATTTATAAATATGTCCCATTTGGCATTTACATACTTTGACCTTAGACCAGAACCTTCTCCAAAAATCTCACTCTCTCCATATAATAATTCCAAAAAAAAAATATTATTAATTAAGCCGCGTTCTTGTACCAAATTTTCAAATATTTCAACTATTCACACTTTTCCAAATCATAGACCAAAGACTCATCATAAAAAACTTCATATAAAAACTTCAACATTTTTTTCTTCATCAAATTATATTCCATTTCACATTTGATCCAAAAAAAATTTCCCGTTTCATATGGATGAAATTGAAGTTCCACAATATTTCATATGTCCAATTTCTCTTCAAATAATGAAAGATCCTGTTACTGCTATAACAGGTATAACATATGATAGAGAAAGCATTGAACATTGGTTATTCAGAAACAAAAACACAACATGTCCTGTTACAAAACAACCTCTTCCATTAGATTCTGATTTAACACCAAATCATACACTTCGTCGTTTGATTCAATCTTGGTGTACACAAAATGCTTCACTTGGTATTGATAGAATTCCAACACCAAAACCACCACTTAACAAAACCCATGTTCAAAAACTTCTTAAAGAAATGAAAGATTCAAAGTTTCAGCTCAAGAGTTTAATGCAGTTGGAATTACTTGCTGCAGAGAATGACAGAAACAGAAAGTGTTTGTTGGATAACGGTGTTCCGAAATCGATGATTTTGTTCTTAGTTGATTGTTATAAAAAAGGTGAAATTCTTGAAGGTATTGAAGAAGCTCTTAGTTTTTTACAATTTGTGAAGGTTCCAAATGAGGAAGTGAAGAATCTTTTATCTGAAAATGATCAAATTTTGGATTCTTTAACATGGATTTTATCTTCAGAAATGAAAAACTCTGTTGCAGTTAAATCTCATGCGGTTATAGTTCTCAAAAAATTCATCAACAAATGTGATTCCATTGTTTTAGAGAGACTAAAACCCGAGTTTTTCGAAAAGATTGTGAAAGTCTTAAAATATGGTGTTATAACACAACAAGGTTTATGTTCTGCTTTACATGTTTTACTATGTTGTTGTCCTTTGGGAAGAAACAGGTTAATGATGGTTGAAGCTGGCGTTGTTCGCGAATTAATAGAGATCGAATTAACCGCGGTACACGAAAAGAGAATCACAGAACTAACATTTGGAATTTTGTTTCATTTATGTTCTTGTGCTAATGGTAGATTTCAGTTTTTGAGTCATGAAGGTTCAATTGCAGTGTTAACTGAAAGAATCTTGAAGGTTTCAATGACAGTGGATGATAGAGGTGTTTTTATACTTTCATTGATATCTAAATTTTCTGCTACAAAGAATGTTTTGGATGAGATGTTAAAAGTTGGAACAGTTACTAAGCTTTTTGTTTTGTTACAAGCTGATCATCCTAAGTATTTGAAAGATAAAGTTATGCAAATATTTAAGGCTCATTCTGAGGTTTGGAAGAATTCTCCTTGTTTTCCTCAAAATTCTTTCTATGCTAGCTAGATTTTATAGTATAGGTGAAATTAATGGGAATTATATTATGCAATAACATGTATCTTCATTACTTTAATTAACTGTTTAAGATCTTTGAAGAGGTGCTATTGAAAAGTTTTTGTATTGTATTTGTATTACAAGTCACTCAAGTGTGATATATATCTAGTAGTATATTTTAAGATAACAAAACAATATTATCTTATATATATGAATTATAATCCCATTCTTTTTATTGTTCTTTCATTTGTTTGATCTTTCATTTATTCAATTTTTGGTTATTAAAGTTGGACCCATTGGTTCGATTTTTTTTACCATGACAAAGTTTTTGTCGCTGTTAGCGGTGATTAATCTCGGTCAGAGGTTCTCCCCTCCCAACCGAATTTTCTCTATACGTATGAGTTAAGAATCGAACTTCTAACCACAAGCTTAAGAAAACTAAAACTCTTACTACTTTGACCAATTCAATTGTTTGGGCGCTTTTGTAGGCTTTGATTCGGTTTATAAATGCCTACATTATAATACTACTTATAATTGTTAAATCGGTTAAATATATTTTTGGTCCATATAGTTTTGTAGAATTTCGTTTTTAGTCCCTTAAGATTTTTTTCACACTTTTTAGTCTCTGAAGTTTTGTCAATCAGTGTTTTTAGTCCCTACTTTTAATCAAACTCTTGTATACTTTCACATTTTTTAACGGTTCTTTGTATTCATGTTTATAATATTATAAGATTATCTCCAATAAAAATTTAGAATTTTTTAACATAAAATGAATTATTTATGAATTTTTATGTGCAAAAAATTAAAAAATTCATATTTAATTCATCTCTTGTTAAAAAAAATTTAACTTTTGTAAGAGATATTCATATAATGTACTAAATATGACTGCAGAAAAAAATTTAAAATTTCGAATGATATGCATGAGTTGATTGAAAAGTAGGGACTAAATACACTGACTGACAAAACTTCAGAGACTAAAAACGAAATTTTACAAAACTATAGGAACCAAAAACGTATTTAACCTTGTTAAATCAAGTAGTCCTTCTTATGTTTGTCACATTGTCTATAGATAAAAAAGATGGAAAATATATGTTTGCAACATAGTAAATGAGTTTCAAATAATGGAAAATTTAGCAGAGGTTATCATGGTTGAATTTAATTTATAAACTATGTACAATTTCTAATAGTAAACTGTAACCTTTAATCATAATTTTATACTATTAATTAATCATAGTCATGTTTTTCGCTATGTCACCTCACTTCACTCTCTTTTATTAATATGACATGGAAGATTGAGCAATTTATATATCATTTACACTCTACTGCAAATTACATTAATTATTTCATTAAGTAGAAATCCTTGAATGTGTTTATGATGAGAGATTGCTATCTCTGTTCCACACAAAGACATTTCACTTTACCGCATTAGCCCTGGACCGGGTGTAAATATAAAGGATGTATTTAGTAAAGGCCCATAAATTATTTGTTGATCCATACAACGGCCCAATACATATGCGAGAGTCAAGCCCGACTTCTCATAAGGGCGACAACCACCCCTCATGGCGAGACATGGCCATAAGGGCGAGATGTCCACGATCCCATGATCTTCTTACCCTCCACTGTAACTGTTATTTTTCCCACGGTTTGACCCATTTACCTTTATTCCCCGTATGACTAGGAGCTTAATTTAGAAGAAACCATTATATTCAAACCATGTTTCCCATGATCACCTTTCAAATAGACATGTGATCAAATGTATAGAAGGAACGTGGGATTGGCCAATGAAGAAAAAGGGCGGGAAGAATTCTCTCCCTGTATGCCCTATAAATACTTGTAACATTAATGAAAAAGAGGACGGACAACGAAGGAATTTCAAGAATACTTAGATTATTTTTTATTTTGACGGTCCAAGTCATTTATTTTTCACACCCCTTTATTTCTTCAACGGAACAAGACCAATAACACATAAAAATAAAATAAAATATTTTTCAATAAAAATCCAATAAAGGTAATACTATATGATCATATAATTGAGATTGACAATATATGATAATATTTTTGACATCTAATTAATCTAAATATTACAAAATAAATTTGAGAATGCCAGAATCCTAACTTACTACTCAGCAGAAATGTCAAAATTATTAGGTCTCACACTATGATAGAACTTCGAACTTCTGTTCTCTCACATTACAAATATGTGAGTTTTCAGTATCTTGTCATTTCATCTATCAATAAAAGTCTAACTATATGTCCAGTGAGTTTAACTCAGTTGGTAGAACATTGCATTATAAAAGTGGGGAACTGGAGTTCGAACCCCGGTCATCCCACTTATCCACGGTGGAATTTCTAGCCACTGGGCTAATTGACAAAAAAAAAATCTAACTATCTTAAGAATTCTACTACTACACATTATTACATTATGTTTGGAAAGTAATAATGGTCCTGCAATTTGAGGAATATATAGCACGATGTGTTTGACTGGTGACCACAAGAAATTATTATCGGAAGCTATCGTCAAAGACTGAAAAAGTGATGAAACTGTGTTTTTGAAGACTGAACTATTTTTCAAGAAGAGAATAGTCTAGACAAGACCCTAATATTAAATGAGATTACGAGATTATAGGTGATGACCGTAGAAAAATTGAGCCTTATATTATGTTCAAGTTGGACATTTGGAAAAGCTTGTCGACTCATTCACAAAAAAAAAAAACAATTAAATGGTTAAACTATTTAAATGGCTAAACTATACTACAGTTATATAGAAAAAATCGATACAGAACAAACTAATGCAAGTCAAACTACTACCTTTTCAGAAAATACAAGTCAAACTAAAACAAACAAAGGAAGAAAACAAGCCAATACAATCCAAGATAACCACAATAAAGGAAAACAAGCGACAAAAACTACTAGAAGAAAAGAAATCTAAATGGGGACAGTTAGTTAATTGCATTGTAAGTCTCACATTGTTAATGAAGAAAAAATAATATAAAGAAAAATATATTGAAAAAGACTCCTATTGCTCAAAGAAGTAAAGGGTGGGAGGCTTAATGTTAGAGACTTCAAGTTTTTTGTTTCAACACACCAAACACTAGCACCTAAAAACACCAAGTTTATATTTGTGTCTTTCTTTGTCTCCTTATGCTCTTGTTTTAGAGTATTGATGTAGTTAAAATGTTTATTTTGGAGAGTGTAGATGTATTGGGATCGTGTGATGGTTGAGGGTGGTTTATGTGTTGTAACAATTTTCACATAGTGATATTCTTTGGTTGTCGGTTTAGACAATGATCGTGATTTTTTCTTCGGTTTTGTAGTTTTCACGTTATATTCTTCTTTTGTGATTGTGTTCTTTTATTTTCTCTATGTCTGATTTTTGCAACAACTGGTATCATCAGAGCATTTGGTTTAATTTAGGAAGGGAGTTATTATCCGCTGTGAAGTTTAGACTAGAGAAAATTGATGGAAGAATCATGTTTGGCTTGTGAAAAATCTAACCAAGGATGTGCTGATGTAATCAGGGTTACATATGGTGTTCTAGGCATGAAGTTGTTCTGATGGCACACAAGCGTTAGTTGACATGGATGCAAGGTGTGTGATGATAGCGTGCTTGCATTGGTTGGCATTGATGCAAAGTACGCGGTTATCTCTATAGCTGATGAACTTTTGGGAAACCAACATGGAAGTTTTGCACCATAAATTTTCAGCAAGGTTTCAGGATATTAAAATTATTGGGATGGTTTAATTCCAAGTGTAGTTTACTCTTTATGGTGGAGTATGATAATTTAATTTGTCAGTATCGACAATGAGAATTATGATTATCAGTGAAGACAATGATTATTGGTGTATGAAAATCTTACACCCTGTAGACAGATGCTACGCAAGATGCTACAGCAATGTTCGTAGCAATAAATCACAGGAAATAATGCAGCAGTAAAATAGCAGAACAGTAAAAACACAGTAGGTTTGTTAACCCAGTTCGGCGTAATCACGACCTACTCTGGGGGATACCAATCCAGGAGGAATCCACTATAATAGTACTAGTTCTAAGTTCTCAGCAAACGCCCCGTTTACAACTTATCGCCTAGCTACTACCCGTGCTATACTCTACCTAGGAACTCCTAGATATGAGACCCCGTCTCACTCCTATCAGAACAATATTCAGAACGTTACTCACTGTAACAGAAACTTTGAATCACTTAAACAAACCTACCTCCGTGCTTAAAAGCTTTGGAGCAAGTTCACACAATTCTAATCTCCGTACTTAAAAGCTTAGGAGAGAACACAAATACAACTCAAGTAACCAGTCCTAAACTTGCATCAACTTGACACAAGAAAGGCTCACAATAAACAAGCAAAACTCTAAAACCCTAAAAACACACACGCTTTAGTAAACACGGTTTTAGATACTTTGAAACAATGATTTAGACCTCATATATATAGCCTTGAGATAACAGGTACTTGTTGCACAAGAAAAGCCTTCAGAATAAATCTGGACCATTGAGATAATCAACACAAAGATTTACTTCAAATATTCTTCAAAGATTGTCTTCAAAAAGATTTACTTCAAATAAATATTCTTCAAAGATTATCTTCAAAAAGATTAACTTCAAATATATATTCTTCAAAGATTGTCTTCAAAAAGATTTACTTCAAATATATATTCTTCAAAAAGATTTACTTCAAATATATATTCTTTAAAAGATTTACTTCAAATATATATTCTTCAAAGATTCAATTATATTATTGAGATAAATAATATAAACCGTCTTCAGAAACTTAAGGAACAAGGCGTAGCTTGGTCTGTTAAAACGTGCACAATCTTTTATTCTCAAACAAATCTTTCTAAAATTTTATATAAAAATTCTGCGCAACACAGTAGCAGTAACGCTGTACCTACAGCATCTTGTCCAGCATTTTGCCTAGAGTTAGTTTTTGCAAAATTGTAGCCAACATACAAAAAACCCAACAATCTCCCCCTTTGGCAAATTTTGGCTAAAACAACTTTAGACCAGTTTGTGGAGAGATGCAGATCATACTTTCCTTCGAGTCAACATAAACACACAACTAGGAAAGAAAGCAGACAATAACATCAGAGGCATGCAACAGCGGATCATACACATCTAGCCTCATGAAGTACAACTAGAGAGAAATAAACTCTCATAATAGTGGATTCAAAAATAAGACTCCTTATTAGGAAAAATAAATTCCTATAGAGTCATACATGCATGCATGGAATCTGAACATTCATCAACAATAGAAAAATAAATTCTACTCCCCCTTAGTTCATGCATGGGAATGAGATTACTCCCCCTCAAACCTGTATATCATTATCAGACAGAACATGCTATACCAGATGCTATAGCATTTGTTGTCACATCATGCACAGAACACCAGAAAATCAGAAATATATTACTCCCCCTTTTTAGGCATAAATTTGTCAAAGAGTATCATAGGAGCAACAAGCAGTACCAGAACAAAGAACCATAGAGTACCAGAGCAAAGGAGATATAGAGTTCAGACCATGTGCACATGCAGGTGCAATCAGAAACAGGGCATAGGCCACACAATAACATCCAAAATATCAAGCAGAACAGACAAGAGGATTGGCATCAGAATGCTCTTCCTCCACCCTAGTATCACCACCTACATCATATGTATCATCTTCAGTAACATGAGGAATAACACTTGAAGTGCCTTCTATTCCAGCACATGCAGCTACTGTTTTCTCAAACTCTAAAGTGTGGACAACAAGATCCACCACATTCTTCTTTTCCCTAAGAGATTTACTAACCTCTTTTAGATCAGCAATCATCTGCTGCCTAGTCAGAATACCTGTAGGCTGCTTAGCAAAAGGTACAGCAATATCTGCAGCATGTGTCCCTTCAAACAATCTATAATCCAATGACAAGTCAGATTCCATTCTTTTTGGCACATTAGCCTCAGTACAGATACCAGGGTGTTGATTCAAGATAATATCACAGATCAGAGTAGGAAAGGCAATTGGCATTTTCACAGCATGTGATTTGCCATGCATAACAGTTTCATCAAAAATATAAGTTCCATAGTCAAATTTTGATCTAGTCCCTATAGCATATATAAGTTTAGCCAAACCTGAAGCTACACTGTTAGAATGTGTAGTGGGAGACAAAGATTTGGAAACATGGGAGAGAGAATGAAGAAGATGAGAGATTGACAATGTGTGCGTAAGTTGGTTATAGGAAGTTACAATAGTTTTCCCTTGATTTACGTGCACCATATAGAGGATAGAGGGAAATTTGGTTGCACGTATTATGCACAGTAATTGCTACGTCTCTTCAAATAAGCAAACGCCAAGTTTGCTTTGCAACTTTTCAAATTGGACAACATCATTCATTCTTCTAGTAGTAATTCCTTGACCTGGATCACCAATGATGAGTTCCTGAGGATGGTTTTTCTGAACTCTGATGGAAGGACCTTTCTTTGGTGGATCATTGGTAGGATCAATACTAGTAGGATCAAGCTTAGAGTTTTCTATACTGTTTTCAACTTCTTCCACTATATCAGGTTCATCAGACTGTATGTCAGATGCTATAGCATCATCTGCCACATTTGTCGATCTTTCTTCTGCTGAATCATCTACTACCACATTACTTGATTCCATTATGACCTTAGTCCTAGAGTTGTATACCCTGTAAGCTCTACTGTTTGAAGAGTATCCCAGAAAAATTCCTTCATCACTTTTAGGATCCAACTTCCTTCTTTGTTCTCTATCTGCTAATATATGACATTTGCTCCCAAAAACATGAAAATACTTAACAGTAGGTTTTTTGTTTTTCCACAATTCATACAAGGTAGTAGTAGTTCCTGATCTTAAAGTTACTTTATTATGAATATAGCAGGCTGTATTCATAGCTTCAGCCCAAAAGGAATATGGAAGTTTCTTAGCATGTAACATTGCTCTAGCTGATTCTTGTAGAGTTCTATTTTTCCTCTCAACCACTCCATTTTGTTGAGGTGTAATAGGAGATGAGAACTCATGCTTGATTCCTTTAGATGCACAAAACTCAGAGAACCTAGAATTTTGAAATTCTTTTCCATGGTCGCTTCTTATTCTCAAGATCACTTCATTCTTTTCCCTTTGAAGTTGTACACATAAGTCTTTAAAAACATCAAATGTATCTGATTTTTCTTTGATAAAATTTATCCAAGTGTATCTGGAAAAATCATCAACAACTACATAGGCATACCTTTTTCCTCCCAAGCTGAGAACTTGCATAGGTCCCATAAGATCCATATGAAGTAACTCAAGGACTCTTGTAGTTGTGGAATGTTGTAGCATCTTGTGCGGCATCTTGGTTTGTTTTTCAATTTGACATTCACCACAGATGTTACCTTCTGCAATTTTAAGCTTAGGTAGTCCTCTAATAGCTTCCTCAGATATTGCCTTTTTCATGCTCTTCAGATTTAGATGTCCTAACTTTTGGTGCCAAAGTGTTACCTCATTTCCTTTTGCTATGAAACATGTAGACAGATTTGCTTCCTCTTGAGATACCCACAAGTAGCAATTGTCTTTGGACCTCACACCTTTCATGAGTAATTCATCATTCTCACTTGTGACAAGACACTCAGCTTTGGTGAAATTTACCTTCAGACCTTGGTCACACAATTGACTAATGCTAATCAAATTAGCAGTTAATCCTTTTACAAGTAGCACATTATCAAGTTTAGGTAAGCTTTTGTTGATCAGCTTTCCTACGCCAATGATCTCCCCTTTGGCTCCATCTCCAAAAGTCACATAGCTAGTTGAATAAGATTTGATATCAACAAGAAATCTATCATCTCCAGTCATATGCCTCGAGCACCCACTGTCAAAATACCAGTCTTCTTTTGAAGAGGCTCTAAAAGAAGTGTGAGCAATCAAACCTGTAACCTGATTTTCAGTTTGTTCTTCATCAACTTTGGTTTTTATAGTGATGTTCTCACTTTTGACTTTCCATTCTTGTTGAATCATTGGTGTTGGCTCAGTTTGTTGCTTCTCCTGAGGGTACCCATACAACTTATAGTAAGAATTGTCATGATGCTGCGTAGGATGCTGGGGCACCTTTCGTGACATGTTAGCACCTGGGACTTCTTTGGGATGAGTATACATAAGATCAGGATTATAAGTCCTGTGTTTATTGACATTCTCATAACTAATACCGATAAACTTAGGTCTTCTCTCATTCTTTTCTAGAATTTCATCTAATTTGTCAGCACCAGTTTTGTTCAACATTTTAGAATATTTTCTCAGCCTTCCAATATCAACTTCCAATTTATCTATCTCCTCATTAGCAGCATCAAGGTCAGAGGTTAAGCTGTTTACCTTTTTCTGGAGATCATCAATCTTTGACAGAAGGCTAAATTTTTCACCCTGAAGTTGTGAGTTGAGTTTCTTTTGCTTTTCAAGTTCTCTGCATTTTTCTTCAGCAACTAAACATAGGTCTCTGTATGTTTCTGCTAGTTCATCATAAGAGACTTCTTCATCACATGATTCTGTATCAGATGTTACAATTCCAGTTAGGACTGTAACATGTTTCGCAACCTCAGATTCTCCTTCTTCTTCTGATCCATCCTCATCAGACCAGGTGACATTCAGACTTTTCTTTTGTTTCTTCAAATAAGTACCACATTTTGTTCTGATGTGACCATACCCTTCACACTCATGACATTGAATCCCCTTACTTTGAGCAGGTTTTTCATCAATCTTTGTTTTTCTTGAGTTACCAATGCTGCGACTCATGTCGGTAGCAAGATGCCTAGCATTCTGCCTGGGTCTTCTGTCCATCCTATTTAGAACCTTATTAAATTGTCGTCCAAGCAAGACAATAGCTTCAGAAACACTGTCAGTTGACTCTATATCACTCTCTCAAGATCTTCATCCTCAGCATTTGATACAAAAGCAATGCTTTTGTTTTTCTTTTCTATTCTTTCATTAACAGATGATTCATAGGTTTGTAGGGATCCTATTAATTCATCAACTTTCATGGTTGATATGTCTTGAGCTTCTTCCATTGCAATCACTTTCATGTCAAATTTCTTAGTAAGAGACCTAAGAATTTTTCTCACAATTTTTTCATCACTTAATTTTTCTCCTAGTTCATCAAAAGAATTAGCAAAATCCATAACATTCATGTAGAAGTTGTGAACACTTTCATCCTCTTTCATCCTAAGATTTTCAAATTTCCTGGTTAGATTTTGAAGTCTTGAGATTTTTACCTTGGCAGTACCTTCTTGAGTGGTCTTTAGTATCTCTCAAGCATCTTTGACAACCTCACACTTTTTGATTAGCCTAAACATATTTTTGTCCACACCATTAAACAAGGCGTTTAAGGCTTTAGAGTTGCCAAGAGCTAATGAGTCTTCTGCAGTAGTCCACTCCTCCTCTGGTTTCAGTACATATGTATCAGCTCCATTAGCATCCTTCACTTTGGGATGTTCCCAACCTTTAAGAACGGCTTTCCAAGTCCTGCTGTCCATAGACTTCAAGAATGCTATCATTCGAGCTTTCAAAATGTCGTAGTTGGAGTCATCTAGAAGAGGTGGCCTAGTTACGTATCCTCCTTCTCTGTCCATGACGTCAGATATCTACCCTGGAGCTCACCCACGCAAGTTAGGGTGCCTGCTCTGATGTCAATTGAAAATCTGACACCCTGTAGACAGATGCTACGCAAGATGCTACAGCAATGTTCGTAGCAATAAATCACAGGAAATAATGCAGCAGTAAAATAGCAGAACAGTAAAAACACAGTAGGTTTGTTAACCCAGTTCGGCGTAATCACGACCTACTCTGGGGGATACCAATCCAGGAGGAATCCACTATAATAGTACTAGTTCTAAGTTCTCAGCAAACGCCCCGTTTACAACTTATCGCCTAGCTACTACCCGTGCTATACTCTACCTAGGAACTCCTAGATATGAGACCCCGTCTCACTCCTATCAGAACAATATTCAGAACGTTACTCACTGTAACAGAAACTTTGAATCACTTAAACAAACCTACCTCCGTGCTTAAAAGCTTTGGAGCAAGTTCACACAATTCTAATCTCCGTACTTAAAAGCTTAGGAGAGAACACAAATACAACTCAAGTAACCAGTCCTAAACTTGCATCAACTTGACACAAGAAAGGCTCACAATAAACAAGCAAAACTCTAAAACCCTAAAAACACACACGCTTTAGTAAACACGGTTTTAGATACTTTGAAACAATGATTTAGACCTCATATATATAGCCTTGAGATAACAGGTACTTGTTGCACAAGAAAAGCCTTCAGAATAAATCTGGACCATTGAGATAATCAACACAAAGATTTACTTCAAATATTCTTCAAAGATTGTCTTCAAAAAGATTTACTTCAAATAAATATTCTTCAAAGATTATCTTCAAAAAGATTAACTTCAAATATATATTCTTCAAAGATTGTCTTCAAAAAGATTTACTTCAAATATATATTCTTCAAAAAGATTTACTTCAAATATATATTCTTTAAAAGATTTACTTCAAATATATATTCTTCAAAGATTCAATTATATTATTGAGATAAATAATATAAACCGTCTTCAGAAACTTAAGGAACAAGGCGTAGCTTGGTCTGTTAAAACGTGCACAATCTTTTATTCTCAAACAAATCTTTCTAAAATTTTACATAAAAATTCTACGCAACACAGTAGCAGTAACGATGTACTTCATATGCTACAGCATCTTGTCCAGCATTTTGGCTAGAGTTAGTTTTTGCAAAATTGTAGCCAACATACAAAAAACCCAACAGTGTAGACAATGAAGATTGACCATTACAATCAAGGTGGAGATTGTTGGGGTTGATTGCAATGTAAGTTCCACATTGCTAATGAAGGGGAAAAAAAGGTCAAGGAAAATTTATTGAAGAAGTCTCATATTTCTTAGAGAAGTAAAGGGTGAGGGAGCTCAGTGATATATATCAAGACCCTAAGTTCCTTATTTCAATACACCAAGCAGTAACACCTGAAAACACTTTAAGTTTATATTTGTGACTTTCCTTTTCTCTTATGCTCTTGTTTTAGAGTATTGTGAGATGTAGTTCAAATATTTACTTTGGATAGTCCGGGTGTACTTGGGTCATAATTTCTTCTCCGGTTTTAGAATTTCCACGTTATATTCTTGTGTTGTGATTGTGCTCTTTTATTTTCTCTATGTCTAATTTTCCCAACAAGGACAAAAACATATCAATATCTGCATTGAGCAATATAGAAAGATTTCAACATACAGTATTCCTTTTTGCGTCCCCTAATTTTCTAACGTTCCCAATGAAATTATAAAAATAGCGAACACATTTCACACTCTTATTGTGAATTACAAATTCTTTTGACATCCTCCAATGTTTGAAATTCGTCGCACTTCCCAAATAAAAGTATTTCTACGTAGTACAAGTTTACATTATAAAATATGACACTTACAAAGGCTATAAATAGGAGGCTATGTTCCCAAATAGGATTACCACTTTGCGGAGAGGAAAAAAAAAAGCTTTAGCACTCAAAAGAGAAATGTTCCACAGATTCTTCATCGGCGGAAACATCACACCAATTGTTTGTTTTATGCTTATTCATGTATAATCTTCGAAACACTTTGTTTATGTTTATTATCATGAGTAGCTAAATACCTTAGATTAGGATTGTATGATAATTCTCTTAAATCCTATTCGAACCATGTCACTTTCATATTTTTGATAATACGAGTTTCGCCTAAGGAATTAAGGTTCTATATTAGATAAACGGGACAGATGAGCCAAGGAATCAGACTTTGTCTATTTTGTTAAATCGTCGTGATTATTAATATTGCATAGTTGAGGGTTAAAATCTAGAGTACGGAAGAGGATTCGAATACAATCCTAACTGTTTTTCTTATCCAACAAGTCAATCGTTTTTTAATAAAAAGACACCACTTGTCCTTTATCTTATTTATTTGTAACATTTTAGTCATTTATCTTTTATTGGTAATATATAAGTCATTTATCTTGTATATTTGTAAGACTTCAGTCATTATTCTCATTTTTTATTAAAAAAATACGGATGTGGCTACCCACATATGATAATTTTATTTTTTAAATATATTTTTATTGAAAAAATATAAAAAAATCATAAAAAGATGAAGATCTTCTTCTCCTTTGAATTTTCACCTTCTTCCTTTGAATCTTCATCATCTTTCTTGAATCAACAAATGTTTACTCAAACGTACAACCTCCAAATATTATGAATCTATGTTATGTTCATCTCAATCTTTTTTTTAAGACATAAATCAAAACCCTCAAATTCACAATAAACCCTAAACACCCCACATTCAAATTAAAAAGTTCTTCAATTTATTCGTCTTCTCCATCAGAAAATTGAAACTCCTTTGAATTCGAAAGGAAACCAGTAATTTTCATTAAATGACTTATATTGTTTGCATGTTATCATGTATGTAATGAATTGAGTGGTAAAGGCATTGGTGCAAGTGTTGTGTTGGTGTTGTAAAATCTAGAAAGGACTTGATAAAGCTTAAGCAAAATTTACACACACTATACAAGTTTAGCAACTTCAAACCTTCACTTGGAGCACGATGAGGATTCTATCAAAAGGAGCGGTTTGATAAGCTTCTTCCGATTTCCTTTAATTGTTAAACCCCTTTTTCTTTCAATTAAATTTGGAGATGTTTTTATTTTTGATAAATTTAGGGTTCATTGAAATTTGGAGATTTCAAATTTTAATTTCTTCTAAGCTGGAACATTGGGTTGGGTGTTTGAGCGGTAACAAATTCCTTCTAAGCTTTTGTGACAAATCTTGTGAAGATTCAAAGGAACAAGATGAAGATCTTCATAGTTCATCCTATTTCTGATTTTTTTTATTTTTAATAAAAATAGACTTTAAAAAATAAAATTATCTGATGTGGTAAGTCACATCAGTATTTTTTTAATAAAAAACGAGAAAAATGACTGAAGTGTTAAAAATATACAAGATATAGGACTTATATGTAACAAATAAAATATAAAGGACCAAAGTGTTACAAATAAATAAGATAAAGGACCCTGGTGTATTTTTGCCTTGTTATTATTATCTTTTCGCACAAACAAACCGGAAAAAAAACCCCAAATCTATCACTTTGATCCTAATTTAGTAATAATTGAATTGTTTCACAAGTAATCCCTACGAAGACAATCTTACTTACTATCTTTATTACTAGAATTATTTTGTACACTTGCAAAAACATCATCAAGGAGGAAGAAAAGGTGAGCAGGAGAGCAGTTGACTTTGCCCCTGTATGTGATCAGATCTGACGTCTTACAATTGCACTTCTGGCTACTGGCAGTTAAAGGAGCGCACTTGTGCCTACCTTGTTGTGGCGCAAATCGATAGGACGACACTGCCTTATACTATCGGATGGGGAGGATATAGGATAAATACTAGAAGGGGCGTACCACACAGTAGGATCTTGTTGAAATAATTTACGGATAATTATTTATGTGTTTTTGTGTCTGGATATTTTTTCGTACTCTTTAAGATTGGACAGAATAAATTACAATTATTTTTTTTCACTTATTTGATGCTTTAAGATTGCGATTTTCCCTGTTTCAAATCCCTAGTTTCTGAAATCGGTTCATGATCGGAACGCGTCGTTGCCGTCAGTGGTTAGTGTTGCGTTGGTCTTCTTTCTCGTCTCTGCGTCTGTTTGTCAGGAACGCAGGTCTCTCTCGATTCTCTTTCACTCGACGATCTCTGGAACTTGTGGTAGCGTCGGAGCTCTGCTTCCCTTCGCCGGTTCTAATCGTCAACCATCTTAGAGAGGCGAAGGGTTTTGTTTGTCGTTGCTACGGTTGTTCGTTGGTGCTTCATCGATGTCAGCTTCTGGTTTGGTTTCCACCATCCCTTTCAAGGCTTCTTCTTCTCAGCGTTGCTTTTCACGGTGGTGGTGGTGGTCGTCGTGGTGAGTTCATTTTATGATTTGGTTTGTTTTTGTTGTTTAGTCTCTGTTTGGTTTTCTTTGTTGCTGCTTTCATCATATGGCTCGGGATGCTCATTCACAAGGTTCTCCGACGACTACAAAGACGTTTGCACAAGCTTTGTCCAACTCGTGCAATATCCTTACCTCAAAGCTATCCAAACCTTGTTTGAAAGGTGATCAAGTTTCAATCAAAATTACCGAGACTGGATATTTGGCTGGTGTTCTTGATTGCCAAAATGTCCTTCACGGAAGGTTTACGCTCCTGAAGGGTTCATCTCATGTTCGTATGCAAGATTTGAAGGAAAGAATCGTAAAGTTCTGGAAAACTAATGAGCAATGGTCAATGGTGTCATTAGGTAAAAGTTATTTTGAATTTATCTTTTCATCCTTGGATGAATTAAGTGCAGTAAGATCCTTTGGATTTTGGAACCTTTCACCGGGTTTACTTAGGACTTTTTTGGTCTACTGATTTTAACCCATTTATTGTGCAACCAACTAATGCTCAAACATGGATTTGTATTCATGGACTTGCCCGTGAATATTGGCGGACCCAAATTCTTTTTGAAATTGTTGGGTTATAGGTAGTCCTTTGGCTCTCGGTGAGGCAACTTAGAAGAAAACTTTTGGTCACTTTGCAAGAATTTTAATTAGTAGATGTTGATTTAAATTCAAACTTGCGGGAAAGAATCCTCGTTGAAAGGAATGACTTTGATTTCTATGTTGATGTTGAATATGAGAATTCCCCCCCCCCCCCCCCCCCCCCCCCCCGTTATGTAATTCATGCCAAATTATTGGACATTCTCTTAAGAATTGCAAGTATCAGATTCCACCAAAAAAATTTGTGAGTTTAGTGCAAAATCGAAAAGTGCAGCCTGTTGTTTT